>OY744532.1:64396327-64448827 GCA_963556195.1 Sepiola atlantica | reverse complement strand
AAAATTATGATACTAGATGCTCCGTATAAGTCAAAGTCGGACTAGATTAAATCTTGGTAGTGGAACCAAAATTTGTTGTTTGAGATTTAATTTTCCCCGTGAGATGCTTTTCTCAGATTCCATCCATGACGTACATTTGCAATGCCTTATAAAACACCTAGATCCTTAGCAAATCTGAATTTTTCCAGTTTATGAAATGCATGTCTCTAACCTATGATACGCCACAATGTAGTTAAGCAATGACAAAACGGGACATTTTCTTTCTAAGAAGGTCCCTCGATTTCCCCTCTGTGACACGCAGATATTTTTTTAAATTTTGCTCCTTTGAGGTCTAAATAAAAATCATTGCAGATTCAGTCATTTTTCTAAAAGATTTATGTAGAGATTGGATTTTAGATTAAAAAAAAAATAGTTATTTGAATCTGAATGAATAAATAGGGAGTTAGAATTATCTTCTGGTCTTATTGATATTTTGTGTTCCCAAAAATAGCTTATTAAGGGAGCATAATATTTATTAGAATATAGTGTCAACATATACTTTGTATATAAAAATAAGAGTTAAAAGGGACACTGGGGGCAAAATAAAAAGACAGGAAAATGTAACTTATAACAACTACATACAGAAATTGTAGGTTAGTTTCTTTTTGTATTCTTATTTTATCCCCCATTTAAACTTACATGATATATATATATATATATATATAATAATAATAATAATAATAATAATCCAGACAAGGTAAACATCCATAGGATAGTAATCTTAAGAATTTCAACCGGGCTTATAAAAAGTGCTCAATATCAAATAGAGCTTTTATATATGATTATTTTTATTTACAGACATGTAAAAAATCTGCGACACTAGCATGTCGATGTTATCGATCAACAGCTGTTTAATTCTGTCTGATGAGATCTCAGTTTATAACATCGACATGCCAGTGTCGCAGATTTTGTACATGTCTGTGTAAATAAAAATTATCATATATTCCCGAAACAGTTTTTCATGGTAAACAACTGATGATCCCTTAATGTTAGAAACAAACTAATATAATAACTGTAAAAGTTAAATTGACTTACATGAGTGATTTTCCACTGAACAGCTTGGGACTTAAGGTTTAAAAAATTTTTTTTTAAAAATATAGTTTTAATGGTTGAGAAACTTCCAAGACTATATATATAAATGCATCATTCCTTTCATTAAGTAGAACGCTCTTATGACGTCAAGCCGCCAGATAAAATGTTAAAATTATCACTGTTTATTCGCTATTCAGCATTGGCCGAGTGGTTCTGGACGTCGGGATTTGAGTTGCAAAATACTCGGAATCCGGGGTTTCGAATTGCATGACCAGTAATGAAGTCATATCTCTATGCTGATGAGTCCCGATTATAAAGGACGAAACGTATACGTACATAGATAATAAACAAAACAAATATATATATATATATATATATATATATATATACATACATACACACACACACACACATAATATATATGTGCATGTCCTGTATCCCTGATCCATACAAATGTAAAAGGATATCATAAACTCACTCCTCAATGTTATCCATGAAAACGTATACACTGTATAATTTTATTAAAAAATAATACTTTTCAAAATAGCAAATTTCCCTTTGATCTTCATTGCAACTTCTTAATTGTTTTAACCAGAGAGAAATGCAGGAGAGAAAAATAAAAGTTTTAAAGAAATAAAAAATACTTTTCTACTATAAGTTAACGGACATTAGAAAAAAATTACTTCAATGTACTTCACTGAAATTTCTTTAATGCCATAATTTTGTGATTTAGCTTTAACTTACATATAATTAAACAATTAAAATAAATAAACATGTATCAAAATTCTCAAAAAATAGTTTAATTCAACTGTGATTAAGTGCTTTTGTTTTTAATAAAAAAAATTAGTCTGTGAGGCCATGCGACTTAACACTAAAATGTATTATGAAACTAGTTGGAATCTATTTAAATCACATGTGTCCAGTCACTATATTAAACACCTATTAACATTATTATATATTAAGAGATGGCTTTTATTTTCGTACATTGAAACCAACACCGAATTGTTTATACCTCCATCAGATATGTATAGTGCTATCTATTACTACTAAAAATCTGTTTCAGATTTTAATAAAATTAAATTTTATCACCACTTCTATTATTAATAAAATGAAAAATTTAAAAATATGACATTTAATGATTTTTTTTTTCCAGAATAATAAATCTTGGAAATCCATTTCTTTAAATTTTAGCATGGAATATTTTCAAATGAAAAAAAAAAAAAAAAAAAAAAAAAAAATTCAGGTCCTATAATTTTCTAGTTTACAGGTGTCTCAATATATTATTGATGTTGGGCATTAATCCAATTAATTAGTCCAAAACTTATTTTTTTTAATAAAGTCATGATTCATGTATTTATTATGCTACATATTTTTTTTATGATTACCAATTAAAAAATGAAAATGCTCAGTCTTTTTTGCATAAATATGTATCTGTTAATGTTTTGTTAAGTATTATTTTTAAATTAATGTTTAAATAAAAACAATATGTAACCTAACAGTACATAAATCATAATTTTAATAATAAAAAAAAAGTTGTTTTAAACTAATAATACCCAATGTCAATAACATATACAGATGCCTGTAAACTAGGAAATTATTAATTGTTTTCTCTTCCAAATGTTTACCTAACTTGACTTCCTGGCTGGGACTAAAGTATATTATCTGTTCGTGATCAGAGATGGAGAAATCCTTCTTGACTGGGGCAATCATTATTTTTGTCTCATTCAGAGTGACCCTTTTTGGAGAGATGGATATCTTCCACATTAAAAACCGACCCTGTGTCACACTCAGCCCGTGTGGGAGGTGATAAATAAAAACTTTCAGTTTACGGCAAAGGAGTACATAATTGTGATAGATTACGTTAATATAATCATAATAATTGAATATTAATTTATTCTGTAATGTCATATTCGGTTTAACATCCGTTTTACATGCTGGCATGCATTAGACAGCTTTAAGAAGACTTCAAAAACAACCTATATCAAGTCTTTATTTACACCTCTTTCTAAAGTCCATTTTTATCGCTTCCTCCCATGTTTTACTTGTCCTTTCCCTGTGAACTGGATCTGTTACCTCAACTGTTCTACATCTACTGACTTTAATCCATTCTTTCAACGTGGCCATACCATCATTGAAATCTCCTGTTCTGCACACTTCTCCCTATACTGTCCAGATTTAATCTTCCTCTAAGATCATCAGAACTAACCCGTCTTTAAGACTCGCATTACACATACATATCATTCTCATATCATTTCTCTCCATTCAACACATATCCTCAACCGTCACTGGCCAGGTTTCATTTCCATACATCATTACACTGCATACACATGCCCGATGGACTCTTCAAGAGGATCTAAATTCGGTGTTTTAGGAATGGCACTCTGGCATAAGTTGGAGATTGTACTTAGTTTTAGTGACTATTTCACTTTAGAGAGATCCGCTATTCAATAATATGACGAGTAATAATACAAAGCGAAAGTAGTTTCATACTTAAGATCTTTTTCTCGCAGAAAATGATCAATGTTGGATTAGTTAAGAGAGATAATGAAATAAAGACATTACTAAGGTGAAAAAAAAAACCCCACAGAAGTAGAAGACAAGGCAATAGAGTGAAAATACACAAATCAAGTGTTAAAAATCATTCGCACCAATTTAGTTGTGTTAATCGCTTTTATGTAACGTGCACATAAGTTTAGAAATAGTCATTTTATGTGGTTTTGTTTAGATTCATTTCCTTGCATTTCTTGTTTGACCCCTCCTTTACAATGTTTCAGCCTGTTGAGTTCGAGAAACCGGTTGAATTCTTTTCTCAGGAAGTATACATATTCCTTCCTATACATGCAATTGAGCTTCTGTCACACTCCCATCTCTTGGGTAATGCCTGTGGAATCCTAAGTTCATCACCCGCTTTTTCCGGTTTTAATGACTTACAATGAGAGATGGACAGCATATAAAAAAAAGAAAGAAAAAAAGGACTCTCCTGTGAATAAATCAGCAACAACCATTAGTAAATACACACACAATGTGTGCAGACAAATAAACAGACATAAAATGTATCTGCTTCTAACACTTTTCCCCATCCAATTCAGCCATAAAACTCACAATCATAAATCACTGTACCCATCAGGATTGTTTATAGTAAAACAAGATTATGAATAACATTCTCCCTTTGATCGATTTTAAGTCTAAATACTGGAACCTGACTTTAGGACCAATATTTTAAAAGTGTAAACAAAAATATCTATACTAAAGCTCAATGTTTGTTTCCCTATGGCTTTTTTCCTATATATTTGAATCACACAAAATACATACTAAAATATTCTCTAAGTTGAGAATTGAGTCATGTTTGAAAAAATTTCCATTTTAATTTGTCTAATTAGCTATGATTTGCAATTCACTAAGTGACCTAACTCTTACTGTTTCTATCTATCACTTTCACTGTATGTTGTTTGACTCTCGGTCTGTTTACGGTTATTTTTGTACCCTTCCAGGGTATCCTCAGCTGTTGGGTGTGATCTTTATTAGGCTGTGCCCCTCTTCCCCCAATCAAACAATCTAATCTGGGCTCAATGGGTGACACAACGGGGTCACATTTTTCTCGTATGTATATATAAAACAAATGCTTTCATATTAAAATTTGTAAATTCAATATGAAATTGAGAGAAAAAAAAACAAAGTTAACATACGATGCACACAACCTCTGTTGCCGATACACAAAAGTTATCTTGAGGATTTTCAAAATCTGTCTTATGACTGGTGAGCTAAGAAACCAAGTCTAGAAAGGCACTTCAGCTAATGATATACATCGCTGGCATCCTCACTCTACAATAGCTGAAGAAATTCAGAAAATATTAACGGAAGATTGAATGCTCCACATAATCGGTACCAGTGCAACCAATTCACCTTAAGGATAAACCGTCATAGAAGCATGGAGGTCTTGAATTGCAGGAAGGCTGGGCAGTCAAGGAAAACTTGAAAGCAAGTGATTGGACAAGACCATACAGAGTGGAGTTTGGAGACAATTGACCCACTAGAGAGCGGACTTGCAAAATGTCAACAACAACAAAAAACGTCTGATCCCTAAGGATAACATCCATGCTGGATAATTGTAGTGCTTTCAGTGTCAGTTTAGTCCGAGTTCACATGACAGATCCGTCTAATCATGGATCTGTGATTATGTTGCATTATCTTTAAAATAATTGCTTTCATCACAAGACTAATGCTATCATATTTGAATAAGCATAGAACTACCACTGATACTAAGTGAAGAGATGGAGAAAAGGGATACTGATCCTCAACAGATTCTACACTAATTGTTGGCAAAACTGCTGATCCATCTATAAAATGAGGCGCATGACTTTTATTACTTTTCTTAAATTAAAAAGTAAAGCAAAAGGATATAAAAAAAAATCAAGCAAACGTCATCTTCAGTTGAATAATAAAAAAGACCCCCCCCCCCAAAAAAAAAACAGGCCAACCCATGAAGCCAATATTCTTCTAGTTGAAGAGAATAGAAGTAACACATTATCCTATTTGGTTCAACGTTCATGTTACATGTTGGCATGTGTTGGACAGCTTTTAGAAATTGACTAAAAAACTAACTTATATCTGGCTAGGTCTTTATTTAACCCTCTTTCTCTCAAGTTCATTCTTCTCACTTCCTCCCATGTTCTTCTTGGCCGTACCATGTGAACGAACCCTACTACCTCAATTGTTCTGCATCTACTAACCCAAGAACTCTCATCTATTCTTTCAACAACATGGCCATACCATTGAACTCTCCTGTTTGCACATATACTGTCCAGATTTAATCTTCCTCTGAGGTCATCAAATCTATCTGTCTTTAAGACTCACATTACACATCCATTGTATCATTCTCATATCATTTCTCTCCAGGCATGCCCTCAACTGGTCAGGTTTCATTTCCATATATCACTTCTTTTTGGTCGACAGTTATAATGCTCTAATGGTAGAAGTTCATTCAACTTACTCCATCCACTCCTAATTATTGAAATCACACTAGCACCTGCTCCTCCCTGTGCTCCAATGGTATCACCAAGGTAACAAAACTTTAGAACAACCTCAATAGCTTTGCCATATCCAAGTTCTCATCTGCCTCCGATTGTCTTACACTTCTTACACACAAACTATCTCTCAACCAATCAGTAATTCTATTGCCCTTCTTGTGTCCTTAATGCTTGCAAGTACTACAAAAAAGTTGAGTTGCACCAGACTCCCTATCAACACCCCAAAAAATAAAAATTATCTTTTATATAATCCCCATCATAATTTTTAATTAAAAATTATGTTTTTGCTCAAACTTCCAAAAATGAAACCTATTTTTCAATATTTTTATTTTTTTAATGTTCATAGCTAAATTAAGATAGGAACATAGGGTTTATACCATTAGATAACGAATACTTATCACTACAATGACTTTTTTTTATGCAATTTAGCATTTTTCTCAAGCTGCATTCAGTTAATGGAGGGCGGCCGTTGCATATAATGGAGGGCGGCCGTTGCCGTTGCATATAATGGAGGGCGGCCGTTGCCGTTGCATATAATGGAGGGCGGCCGTTGCCGTTGCATATAATGGAGGGCGGCCGTTGCCGTTGCATATAATGGAGGGCGGCCGTTGCCGTTGCATATAATGGAGGGCGGCCGTTGCCGTTGCATATAATGGAGGGCAGCCGTTGCCGTTGCATATAATGGAGGGCGGCCGTTGCCGTTGCATATAATGGAGGGCGGCCGTTGCCGTTGCCTATAATCGAGGGCGGCCGTTGCCGTTGCCTATAATCGAGGGCAGCCGTTGACGTTGCCTATAATCGAGGGCGGCCGTTGCCGTTGCCTATAATCGAGGGCAGCCGTTGACGTTGCCTA
The DNA here is from genome assembly GCA_963556195.1 of Sepiola atlantica. Taxonomy (NCBI): domain Eukaryota; kingdom Metazoa; phylum Mollusca; class Cephalopoda; order Sepiida; family Sepiolidae; genus Sepiola; species Sepiola atlantica. Next base: position 64,441,876 of record OY744532.1, on the reverse strand, counting down.
TAATCGAGGGCGGCCGTTGCCGTTGCCTATAATCGAGGACGGCCGTTGCCTATAATCGAGGGCGGCCGTTGCCGTTGCATATAATCGAGGGCGGCCGTTGCCGTTGCCTATAATCGAGGGCGGCCGTTGCCGTTGCCTATAATCGAGGGCAGCCGTTGACGTTGCCTATAATCGAGGGCGGCCGTTGCCGTTGCCTATAATCGAGGACGGCCGTTGCCTATAATCGAGGGCGGCCGTTGCCGTTGCATATAATCGAGGGCGGCCGTTGCCGTTGCATATAATCGAGGGCGGCCGTTGCATATAATCGAGGGCGGCCGTTACAATTTTGTGTTTGTTACCAGTTTTTACAAATGTTGATCATTTTTGGTTAGTTGAACAAAACCACACCATTAAAATTTTTTATTTATTTATTAAAGTCTACAAAATTTACATATACTTTATGATCTGCCAGAGAATGCATTGAATACTGAACCTAGCTAAAGGATCAAAGGAAGAATACTTGGATTCTAAAGCGACATGTTGATACACATGTAAATAATCCAGTCGTTTGTCACAGAAGCTGTTATTCCTAATGAATACATTCGACTAATGCGACAATCTTAAACATGAAATGGCTGCAAAATTATTTAAATATTTTTCTTGCTAGCAATAATTTGAAATCAAATCACCATTTACACCAGAAACATAAATTTCACTTGAATTCTTTTATTTCAAAATGGGCAAGTCTGCTGACCCCCTCTCCACCCACTAAACTTTACATGTCTGCTTTTATCATATAAAACCTTTCAAATAGTTAAAGTATTTATAAAGGATTAACGTTTGATATAATTCATATGAAGAGTAGAAAGTGGACCATGGGTTTTACTTTCGACAGCCTCGTAACTCTCGCTTCCCTTAATTTTGTCCTTTAGTCCTCACATTTCATGAGCGATGTTTCTGACAAAGGGGGAAGAATTGCTGTTTCATGTGTTGGAATCTATCTATCTAACACTTATCGTTGGCTAGTTTTTGACCTTGAAGTGGCGTTTTTTTTTTTTTTAGCTCCTTACATCAAGTGGCTTCATGCGTTGTCTGGAGTGATTTCCATAAAAAAAAATGTCCACGAATCATTTACTGTTTCAGATGTGTAATCTTATTTTATAATGGTTGCATAAGAAACAATGATGAAACCAACATCATAGATTTCTTTGAATGGCAACTGCATAAATGTGAAACGTACAATGGCCAAGTAAACAGTTGAGTGAGCAGTTCTGAGTAGGTGTTTCTTCAGTTAATGAGTTGAAATCACACAAACGCCTTTGTCAAGCGGAGCAACAAACTGAAGTCATTTAGTACCAAAAGTAAATGCACAGCTTATTTGTAATTAATGACAGCAGGAAGCATTTAAAATTCAGTATATCGTATATATGTTCAGATATTTAGATTTTGTTAACAATGCATTATGATTAAAACGTAGATATACAATTCTGTCCATAAATATTTGTTTCCCCAGTAGAGGTTTTTAAAACCCACCTTAATGAAAAGTCAGAATATTAACCATTAAGTTACTTGAGTATATATATATATATATATATATATATATATATATATATATATATATATATATATATATATATAAGTATGTATATAAAAAAATAAAATAATAATGTGAAAAAAAAGTTTATATTGTGTTATAACTTTTTATTATTTATTTTTTTATTTATTTATTTATTTATTTTGTGACGTGTAGGAATATAAATTGTTCTGTAAAGAAAAATAGTTTTTTCTTGTTGATGGTATGGAGAACAATATATATATATATATTGCCCGTGTACTTATGCAGCATATTTTCATTTAGGCAAACATTATTAAATAACACGGAGTGTTTTTGCTTGATAAGACTTTTTTTCTTTCAATTTTCCGAATGGTCCATTTAGTGTTCCGGTCAAATTGCTGTATGTAAGTTCCATGTGTTTCTTGTTACATTTTCTTTCCTTTTTTGCAAGTACTTTCGATTTGATTTGTCAAATAATCTTCAGGCGGTGTTAATTTTGGTTTCTTAAAAAATACATCTTTACTGTTGAGTTTTTTTATTATTATTATAACGGGCAGTAATTTACAACTTAAAAAGGAGCGTCTATAATATTGAGATGTTACATGGGAGCGTGATTACGTTCTAAGAGCGTGCAAGATTCAAAAGTTTGATTGCTTCACCGTAAAGAATTTGATTACGTTCTGAGCGCGTTCAAGATTCAAACGTATAATTGCTTAATGGCTAAGAATTTGGTAACGTTTATTACTATGCTAGACATATTAAAATATTGCGACTCGTTTCATAATTCATATTATTGATTGTGGGATGTTTAGTTTTTATGTAGAGGGCTTCAAGAATTTTTAATCTTTTAGTGTTGGTAACGTGGTGTATTATTTTAGTATTGTTAATTAGTATGTGTCTATATTGAGAAAGGGGGCAGTCATGTTCTTTTTAAGGTGTTGGTAAATGGAGCTAGTGTCAGAGAGATGTAAGGTTAATATATATATATATATATATATATATATATATATAATCATCAACCGGTTTATTTGTTGAATCAGACCACAATTAATCCTCTGATGAGGGTGGGGCCTGATTGTCTAGTCTCGAAATCTAAGTCTTCCTCTCCACTCCTGTCTTTGGCAAGGCTTGATGGAATCCATACCCATGGCCTTCCTATCTATCTATCTATCTATCATATATATATATATATATATATATATATACATACATACATACACACACACATATGTTAGGTCTGTATATATTTATATATACAGGATTCATTCCTAAACTAATTAACCAATCATTATGAATTTTTGAACACAGCTCCTAGATGTCAAGGTGTGCAATGTGGGCTAGTTTTATGCAAAGGGGGTAAAAAGGGGTGGAAGCACTTTGTGAAAATTCAGATACCCCCAATTTTAATGAAATTTGAACAATAGATATTAGACATTAATAAATATTCACCAAATTTTAGTTTCTTTGTAGTATTTTAAAGGGTTTTTAGGGAGCATAATATGGGTAAAACATTATTTAAAAATTTAAATATTTCAGATTTGCATTAAATTTGATCCATAGTTATTAGACACCAATCATGTGAGATTCCATGAATTTCAATTTATTCTTAAGACCCCTTTAATTTTTAGACATTTTCTAGAATCAAAATCATGTAATGGATTTTGAACAAAAGTTGATTCTAAACATAAGGATTCTAGAAATAAGATTTAGTATCATTACATCTTGATTTTAATCTTCATAAAGAAACGTGATTAAAAACGGTTTTGTTGGGGGTGGTGGTGTCATTTTACCCGTCCTGGGATGGATATTCTTCTAGTATATATATATTCTTCTATTCATTTAATGTCAATTTTTCTTTGGTTCAAGGGTCAGACATTTTCTGATATTATGCAAGCTCACTATCTCATTCACACAGTTCAGCGGATCAACTGTCTCCAAATTTCACTTCGTGCGATCTTGTCTAATCACTTTCAAGCTTTCCTTGGCCAGTCAACCTGCCTGCAATTTAAGACATTCATGCTTCAACAACGATATTGATAATATATATAATACCAATTTGTTTGTTAAAATTATATTCAAACAATTATTGATAAAAAAGACTTATTTTTAATACTCAAATGTAAAAAATCACTTTCGCAGTGAAAAAGTATGTAATCACTTTTTTTTAGCATGTACTGAAATCGATCTGTTATTGACCGCCAGTACCTGGTTGGCCCAGGACTGTTTATTGTAGTTTCAGATTTGTAGCTGGTCCTCTGCTTGCAAAATCATTAAAAGCAGATTTCACATCATACAGCAACTGGTATTCCCAAATGGTCACCCATCTGACCAGGTTCAACTTCACTTTTCAGTGATCCTATGGGAAGCAGTGTGTCAACATGATCATAACTGTACCGTTTATTAGGTACATTGTGAAAAAGTGTAGTTTAGATTTTTTTTTTATCACTTCACCATCAGAAAAAGAACACACATAAGAAAATAAATATTTTAGAGTTTCAGATCAATAATACTACCTATTTTTCAATCAAATAATTTTCATGTTAAAATCATTTTTTGTTTTGTCATTGGGAATACTAATATGTTCATATAAGCTCAGTTGTATGTAAATTGAATGTGTTTTGAGGCAACCAAACAAGAAAAATTATGTAGTTATGCATTGAATATTTTACTTTCTCACTTCCCCTCACCACCTTAAATGATTTCGGTCAGGAGCTAGAAAAAGACTTTTTTTTTTAGTTCACTTTTTTTACTCACTAATTTTTGTGTGATAGAACAGATTTATATACAAATACACATTCTTTTTTATTATAGCGTGGAGGATACATTTTATTTTTTATAGGCTCATGATTTTGTTTATCCACTTATTTAACGGCATTTTTAGAGAGTGAATGCTAACTAAAATGAAATTAATAAAACATTTTTTGAACCGTAAGAACCAATAGACTAGATCTGTGAATTTGCGTCTTTTTCTTGGTTTTAATTTCATTTCAAACTCAAAAGTATTTTATTTGGTCATTCACGTAAAAAGCAGGAAAAATAGTTAAGGATTAAAAATAATTTATGCCGAGATAAATAACGAAAGAGTTGAAATAACTACTTTGCAATGGTAAGTAGTATGATAGTTGCAACGCATAAAGTAAAAATGTTAAATAGTGAAAGCAAAAGTACAGAATAATCTATTAGAATTTGGTTGAGTTAGTAACAAAAAAAAGGAAGAAAATGAAACTTATTAGACTTTGGAATAATAATGTATAATCATGGAATAATCTTACAAAATAAATGATGAACAAGTATATTATCTTTCTTTTAAAACCAACTAAAAAACAATAACCCAAATTCAAAAAAACGATAAATATGTCAGTAAAAGGACACGAAAACATGCACATAAATCTATAAATATTTACGTTACTAAATATTTATAGATTTTTGAATTTTTAAAGAATTTCACTGAAATGAAAATTATAAACTTTTGAAGAGAAGCCATTTGTAATAATTACTATTATAAACATTCAAAATTAATATGAAACAACATTTTGATATTTAGCAAGTAAAATTTTTAAATTGCACTAATAAAAACTAATTGGCCCCACCTTTTCTGAATGTTTCAAAAGCAGCTATTTTATTAGTTTTTCCCATCCATTAATGACTACTTAGTCATAAGGACAGAGTCACAGATCAGAAATCTTTGCAAGAGTTGGAAGTCGGAGTTAGTGTCTGATTTATAAAAGAAAAAAAAAAAATTTTTTAGTCACAAGTCAGATATTTTTTCAGCGGGTTCCTCACCTTTGCGAGGGAATCAGCAATTTTAGCAGAAGTCAGACTTTTTTCAGCTGATTCCCCACTTCTTGACATAACCAATATAAATAAATGATACCTAATTCTGTAAAAAAAATATGTCAAAGATACATCTCTATGGGATTACTTTTAATAGCAGATATGTATCGGAATTTGAGATCAGGATTGATAATTTGTATTATTTGGACTAGCATTCTCATCTTTTTGTTGTTGATATATTCCCAACATAACTTCCGATCTTCTTCAGGTTCATCTTTTTGAACTTAGGACTTGCAAAGAATTTCAAACCGAACCCTATTTAATCTATGCAGATTAAAGATTGTTCTTGTTTCATTAGCCATAACTGGGTAAAGTGTTAATTTTTGTTATACTTAGTTATAATCGAGAGCTGAGGGTTAACCAACACCTTTAACTGCCAGGTAATATTCGAAATTCTGTACAGATTCCCCGAGTTTGACTAGAAGGGTCTCAAGTTCAGAACGATGCACCCAATGAAGGCTGGAGATTATATCAGCTGAAACATTGCAATGTGTCCATTATTGCTGAAAATTTATTTTTAAAAATCGTATCCCAGCCAAAATTTTTTGCCTGAGAATGGTCGAAGGCTAGTTGGAAATGGAATTTAATGCTCTTACTGAAGAAGAAAAATTTTTTTCCTCAAAACCCCCCGGAAATTCCAAGTGCCAGAAGACAAATTACCTTGTTTTGGGTATATTAGGCAAATCACTATTTCGACTGTAGCTGTGCTTGAGCGATAGTTCGAAAGCTGAATACTGTATCACACACAGTATGACAGTAGATTTATTACAATCTATTTATCTCATTTTATTAGGGATCTGGTGGTTAAAATCTCAGCATTTTTATATTATCTCTTGCTAAATTATTGCTATAACATATTGAAACATTAACACGTCAATCGTATTAAGGCGTAACAAATACTTTTTGAGGAAAATCTCTGGTTATCAATACAATTGTCTTGTAATACAATTAGCACATGGGGAGGATGCCATTCATTGGGATACTGAATCAACTAAATATACTGATTAAATATTTCAAATAAATCTTTCACAATTAAGAAAAACGAATCTTTGTCAAAAATAGATAATGGAATAAAATGAATTCTTTTCTTTAGCCATGAAATATATAAATAGCACCGCAATGGTCTCATATTTGATGACGCTACAATTGCTTCTCAAACATTGTAAAACATTAATGATGTTTAAACTTTACTTTGATCAATTTAGATTCCATTCTAATATGGAACCACAAAATAGTGACATCAAGGATGCCCTTCATTTACATGAAAGGAGTTTGGTTCAAATCCAATCGAGATAAGGCAAAGGCCACTCTCAACTTTATCAAATCGAAATTCAACACATTCAGTTGGCTGGAAAATGATGATAAACTACTGCACAGGATTGCACATGGCGCAGAAAAGTTGAGAAAATTACAGACAAATAAATGTCAGTTTGAATTGGCATCATGGAGGAAAAAAAACTCCTGCTTGTGTGTTTTGGTGCCAATAACAATTTTGGCTGTTGCACCATCTGATGAAACCCCACCAGCAACAATTCAATATGACAGCTGTGACAACACCGAATCTTCATCAGAATCAAATGTACTAAGCAAAGGTCTTCTTAGTCAGACACATGGTTTCCTAAAATGTTTGAGTGACGGAACTTGTAAAAAAAACAAAAGAACTTGCTAATCAAACTTGACGAAATTGTAGAATTGAAAGCAGACTTTACCAATTATGATCTGTTCGAATTATTCCATTTGGTGAACTAACAATGCTAATTAAAGCGGAAGAAAACCGTCAACTAATCAAATTCAACTGATAAGTTTGATGTTTTAATTGCTGATGTCTATCATAATGTACAATTAATGTTTGGAGTTGTTACAGAAAATGAATTGTTGAATTCATTTTTGTTTCATAACAATTCCCCTCATTTTGCTGTTATGATACAAATGTTCTGATTACTAATTTAATAACATTCTTACAAATTTTTGTGCTGTTTTTCATCAAAATTAATGTATTGTCCAAATGATGCAACACTTTAAAAGCTTATTTAAGATATGAAGCAAAAGTGCAGCATCTTTTGATGATGGAGCATCATTAACTTTTTACAGAATAAGAAAATATTAAGGGATTCCGAAGATATGTGCTTCTAAAGTGAGATCTTTGGTAATTTTCTGTTATTTTGGATATTTTCCACCATTTTTGAGTTCTGGAAGTTTCAATTTTGGCAAGGCAATGGCCAACATATTTAATGGCTCGGAGATTAATAATCATCAATTCAAAGAGTTGTAAAAGTTGTGGAAATTTTGAAAATTAATTTTTAACTTTGCAAATGGCTGAAAATTGTCTTATGTCACCCATCTGTATTTCAAATGCCCCTATTTATCTGAAATTTATCAATTTAAACTTAAAAGTTTTATGAAGCTATATATATATATATATGAAATAAAACTTTTTCACTTGGAAACATCGTTTTAAATTTGAATTTTATTTTTAGTATAGAATTGTAGAAAGCCAAATAACGTGCGTTTTATTTTCCTCTAAAATAAAGTCATTTACCTTAGAGATCGAACAAGCTTTCGACTAAATTTATTTTAGAGAATAAAAAAGGGAAAAAAAAAAAATCAACATTGTTATTTGGCTTTCTACAATGCTATACTAAAAATAAAATTTAAAACAATGTTTTCAAAAGTTTTATTTCATTAACACACATCACGAAGCCACGTGTAACACAGGACAGGACATTTAAACCAACCGCGCATAACATTTCGGCGGACAACTATCCAAGAGAAATTTTATCTCCAACGGGAAGGACGATTTACAAAAATCAAATAAAAACATGTCTCAACTTGAAAATGACTTTTTAAAAGTTGCAAGCTTGTTCAATCTCTAAGGTAAATAAATTTATTTTAGAGAAGAAAAAAAAAAACATTGTTATTTGGCTTTCTACAATTCTATACTAAAATTCATATATATATATATATATATATATATATACACACACACACACACATGTATATGTATATTGTAATATAGTAGGAAAAATCCCAGCAGAGTGCTCAATTGAGAATTAAAATTTAAATTAAGAGCGTAATATTTATTTATTTATTAGTACAGAAAAATTAGTACAACATTAGTACCGTCGGTTTCAAGCTCAAAAGGACTTCAGCTTATGTTGTCATCTGTTTCGGAAATGTGAAGTCATGTGTCACTCTTGTTTGGATGCGTTATTTGCTTAGAGTGTTATGTATATTTGTTTAAATTTAGCGTAAGAGAGGTTTAATAAGGTTTGAAAAAAAAAAGGGGGTGGTGGTGAAAGGTAAGTTGAGATTTAAAAATATACAATAAGAAACATTTTTATATAAATCCTGTGAGTCAATGTTTATAAGTAGCGTATATTTGCCCGTTACTGTTTTGAGGGTTAATAATGTGTCTTATGGAGAAAATAGGGAGAGAAAATGGGTTTATGGATTATACTTCATGAATAAAATCGGGATTTATATAGAAATATTTCTTATTTCTTATTTTCTCACCTTTGATTCTAAGCAACAGAGAGAAAATGACAAACACCCTTTCACGTTTTGTCTTGATCAGTTCAAAAGAGAATATTTCTCGCACACAAATATAGGATTCACATTTCTTCTTCTGTCTTAGTTCAAACAAGTATGTAAGAGTAGAAATAAAACATCCAAGAGGGTTTTTCTTGATAAGTCACCGGAAACAGGAAGCTTCCTTCTGTTTTAAACAAGAGAAATGGATTTCGGCTTCAGGTCAGAAAAATAATCATTAAAAGGAGCAACCAAGTTGCCTAAGTGTCTCTTTATACTTGACTTCATTAAAATTTCCTGACTGCTTGACCTAAAAATAAATGTCCAAGGAAAGCAGATAACCTTGATTGAGCATAGCTTTTCGAAAAGTTCTGTGTTCTTCAGGAAGCCACCCACTTTGTTGTACAAGTTGAGAATGCCGGTATTATTGTTTTGCAGATGTTCAGTTTGTTGAACATCTCTAACAAACAGCAGTTTCAAAAGCCATTCCACGTCCTCCTTAAACAAGCCAGCAAATCAACTATTATAGCAGGAGGAAGAGTGTGACACTTAGAAAAGTAGTCATTCCGATTTTTCTAGCAGTTGCTCTTCTTCAAAGGTTGAACTTATTTACTCTCTCCAGTTGTATCAGCTGTTCTTTATAATGTTGACAATTAGTTGTAGATGAAAACAATACGGCACATGAAGATGTGTACTCTAAGAGAAAGAGATACACTTCGGGTCTGAATTCCAACAATTTGAGTGAACCAACAAACTCCTGTACGTAATAGCAGCAATTGTGCGTGTTCTGCTCCCATGTTTTGACTAAGTTGTCAAAATAATTGCCCATTAACTAACTTTGAAGTCACAACTTTATCATTGAAAGTATTATTCAATAGAGGACTACTGTTTTTCAATGCCAGAGCATCTCTGTATAAAAGAAGCCCACTGCACTTCATTATGCTTATACTGAATTCATACACTTGGCTCTTTCACATGACTTGTTGTAGGAACTACTGAATAAAGAAGAACATAGATTTTCAGTTTTCACAAGTAATATCCTGCTGTTTTCACCTCCAAAAATATAGAAAAGTATATATATATATATATATATATATATATATTCACATAGTATAAAAGTATCTCATAAAAGCAAGAAGCTCAGCAGTTCAATTGATATCTTTTAGTAACCAAAATTAGAAAGGTTTCAAGTTTTTCCAACATTGAAACACCAATGAATTTTATATTTGAAAAGAATTGACATTTCCATTCATTTTTATATCAAATAGTATATGCAACAATAAAATAGTTGCTACAAAGGTGAGAAGAGCCTTTTGACATTGACATGCACAAAGTTCTTTGGCTCATGCTGTTGAAGCTCTCTGCACCGTTTCTTCGAACGATATCAAGTCAGAAGGTTTCCTCTTCAAAATCTGCTAACTAACATGACATTGATATTTTATACTGAAATGTCATTGAAGGTATTCTGAGTTCATGCAACTAATTATCCAGAGGAAAAAAAAAGAAGAGTACTATATCTTGGGAAGGTTACAACTTGTCAAGGCAAATCCTATTTAAGCATTCTTTCTAACATTAACATTTTTCTTGACTTGTCACTTCTTTTTGGAGTAATTTTGTTACTAAATTTCATCCCAAAATTCATTTTCTTAATTTTCATTCAATATCAACAAGCTGATCTCCAAACCAGAGTTAATATGATGGTTGCTTTCAAAGTTGATGTAAATTAAATGATAACATTGAAAATATTAATGTTTAAAAGAAATGCGATTTATAAAAATATGTATAAAGGTTTGTGTTTGCATGTACAGGATTCATGCCTAAACTAATTAACTGATTATGAATTTTGAAATACAGCTAAGCGTAAGGGGTCAAAATGTGGGATATGTTTAGTTTAATTTAGTTTTATGCAGAGGAGGTAAAATGGAAGCCTTTCACGAAAATACAAATACCTCAGATTTTTGTAAAATTTTGACAATCGGTACATATGTCTCAAATTAAAATTTCCTTGCAGCAGTTTTAAGAGATTGGGGGGGGGGGGGGAAACACCCTATTTGAAAATTCAGATATCAGATTCGCATTAAATTCGATCCATAGTCATTAGGCACTAATCAACCAAGATTCCCTGAATTTCAATTTCTTCTTAAGCTAAAGTCTTAAATTTGAGATATTTTCTATAATCAAAATCATGTAATGGATTTTGATCAAAATTGGAATAAGGATTATAAGGGGACATAAAAGTGGTGCAAAACTGTTCTGGGAATCAATGTTACTTGTCCTGGGACGGGTATTCCTCTAGTTAATTCCTATGATCTTTCTGATCCTAAATTGCGTAATAGTTCCAAATGTTACCGATAGATTCTTTTTGATTTTTGTTGTCCAGATACATTAAAACAGAAAAAAAAAAGGTAATTATAAATCATTTCTTTATAGTCAAACGTTGAATGAATTAATGTAAACATGGCGAGGACAACAGCTGTCAAATTTTATATAGATGAATCAGCCATTATATCATTACTAGCAGTGTCGTAACAGTCATCTAACGAATATTCCAATAACTACAATTTTACAATGAAAGACCAAGATGTATTAATTGATAAATTAGTTTGAACAATTTGAGTCAAGTTAAAGTGTGGCAGATGCAAAGGCAATAACAAATGATGACTTCTGCATTCTAGTAAATGAACCTTGTGATATTTAAGAATCGTAAAATAGCCTCGGTTCATTCAGAACTGCCATAAGGCACCGCATCTAGAATAGGACAGAAATAGCTGACTTATAAAGGAATTCAAATAGTCTATAAAAGTGGTCGATCAGTCGAGAGCTTTTATAAGCTACTAACTATACCAAGGTGGAGGGAAAGGCACCACTCCTTTTCCCAGAATTACTCCGCATACACGTGATTGTTTTAGCAAAGGAGCATTAAATAGGATTTTTCATTTCTTTTGTATGACTTGACAGAGGATTGAACTCTTGTCTCCCAGCCCATTAGCGAACACTTAAAATTATACCAAATGGGCTGGTAAATAGTCTATACGGGTGGTAAATAAAATTTACATTGCTATAAATCAAATATAGGAGAATTACTAATTATTTATTGCTTTTTAAATTCACATTAAAATAACCAAATGTACATAACTGGAGAGCATGAATCTACAATTTGCAAGTAGAAAGATAAGAGGCATACCTGATGGTGGCGGGGGATGTTTGATGCGGCGTTACAATCACTTTTGTTTTTAAATAGGCCAATTATTGGAGTGAATACTTCAATAATCATTCACTCTTAGAATCTCGGTGCATTTCGATTACAAACAAGTGGTTTGAGTTAGTTGTTTTTTGTTTTTTTAAATTTTACTTATTGCAATGATGGATGTAGACATGTTTATTTCTGATTAGAACTACGGCATAAAATCTATATATATAAAAGTCAAACTCAGTATTTGCTAGTGTTGTAGAAATTGATATGTTAACAGAACATTAAAATAAGTTTCAATAAGGGTTAACCTTTTCAAGGAATCTAAACACCATTGAAATTTTCCTTAGATTCCATCTGAGGTCATTAGAAGCAATTATTGGTTAGGTCCATAAAATAGCTGAAATATATTAGAACAAAGAAACTAAATTCATTTTTTTAAATAGATTTTTGTTTCATAAAAAAAATTTAAACAAAGAATATCTCAATAAAGAATGTATTTAAAAAAGGTTTAACATTAGTTTTATCAAATGAATTTGTTTCTATTAATTAAAAAACATTTGCCGTTTTACAGCTGTCTGTAAGAAACTCAGTGTCAACAAGTAGGCGTTTATTTTTTTTTTTTAAGAAAACACTCAAGTTTTTTTTATTATTATTACTACTTAACCTCATATTGCAAATATTGTTTTACATTCTTACAAGGCAAAAATTGTAAACATGACTATATTTGAAACTATTTCTGACCAGTAATATATCATGTTGGGTGAATATCGTTAATTTTAAATAAAACAAAACATTTCTTTGTAATCAAAATGCACATAGAATCTAAGAGCTTATGACTATTGTAGTATTCATTCCAGAAAATGGGCCATTCAAAATAATTATCACCAATTTTACTAAAGCAAAATAATTTGAAGTATAGAAATCATCTGTTCTTGAATAAAGCATTAAAACAATGAAAATACGAATCTAGTCCGAAACATTCCAATCCATCTTCACCTTTACTCTTTGACTCAATTATTTTAGCTTAAAAGTGAATAAATATCTTTGTTCGGCTTATGATACTTATTTTATACGCAAATCAGATATATTTAATTGTAAAGTGAGATTTTGCCCTATTTCTTTTAAGATGTTTTGAAGTCATTCTCTACTCTTTATTAATATCAATGTCATTCCTTATCAAACTTATCAGAAAATGCCAATTACTTAGACATTACACCACAAAAAAGTGCAAGTTAACAAGAAATAGTGCTTGTTCGTAATCTAACAAAGTTATCTTGTCGGATTTTCAAAGTCAAACCCAAATAGCAATCTGTCTGACATATTCATACTTGATTTGAACCAGGCTATTTTTTTGGGTATTTCCTTTCAACTATGTTATTAATCCAAATATATATTTTATTTCGCTAGTTTTTTTTTTTTTGGAAAATACTTATCCCGGCTAAGAAAACATTAAGTGGAGACATTTTCCCTTATTCACCAAAGCAGATTAAGAGGAAGTTATCATGTGCAATTATAATGAGTTCTCTCTTGATAGGTACAGCTCGTACCATAATAATATGGAGTAATTTTCATACGACATTCTATATTTCCTAAATAGTTCCACAATCTGTTACATATATTATTGGGGTAATATGTTTTTAAAGTTCATTGTAGAAATGATTTAACAAATGCATCCGGTTATTTACATATAGTTGACAAGATTTGATCACAGGCGGACACAAGGTAGACAGTGTATGGGTTAATCTAATCATATTATATACACCGATTTGAAGTTAAATAAGCAGTGGTGAAAAAGTTAGCAAGGGAACAGGTCCTGCTAGATAGAAGCTTTAGACCCCTTGTTCGATATCTAAAAGCAATTCATAAATAAGGAAATAGTGTAATACAGTACATGCCGTAAGCTTGAATGGTAGTCATTATGTATGTCGGAGAGAAGAGGAAGCATCTGGGAAGAATTGTCAACCACTGGCCAGAGAGGCAAACAACACCAACAGACTCCATTGAAAAGCTACACAACAAAATCTCAAACATTATCAGAATTAATGCGGTTTATTATGGCATCGGTTTTAAGTAAAAGATAACCTTTTAAATTATTCTATAAACACACAAGCATATCAGTTTTTAGTTCAGTATACAAAGAAAATACTGCAAGAGTTTTCATGCTTATGTAACAAGTACCTTGAAATAGGGTCAGTTTACCACAATTTCAGATGTGAATAAGATATGAAATTTTCTAATATCCATTACATCCGCAAAGCTACATGTGTATTTGAGAAATAAACATATTTAAAAGCAAAACTTGAAACTTTCAATCATAAAAAAAAAAATCATACATTGATGCAATATGATAGGAATTCTCATTCTGAATATTAAAACAGCAACAGTAAACAAGTTTCTTAACTTCAAACTTTTATCAACAGTATTAGTGCAGATCACACCTTGGCATAGCTGGTTCTATTGGATACAACGCTATCCATTAAGCCAATTACACAACCCCTTAATGACTTCGTATTTATGGTTATGAGGTCAAAAGAGCAAACAAACACTGAACTATTCGTAGAAGATGCATTTCATTTTAATAAACAAGAATCAATTTTTGTAAATACTTTTCTTGAAAGACTTGCTTAGTTTTTAGTTTATTTTTTTACTGTGGGGGAAAAGAATCTACTTAAAAATGTATTTTATTTCGATTGAGATTATTAGTTCATAGACTATTTTTTATTGAGTTAGCTCTCAAAGGAAACAATTTTTAATCTGATTTTAGCATATATTTTTTAATGTAGATACTACTGTTAAAATCTAAAGCTTCTATGACATTGATGAATATTTGTCATATCTTTTTGTAGTTTGAGTCGACTTGAGCCACTGCAAATGATGCTATGTGCCACATTAAGAATCAAATAAGTTAGAAATATGAATTAAATGTAGGCACAACATTTATTAGACAATTTAGGATTATAGTTATTTTTTATGTTTAGTTGAAGAGAAAATGTTGAGGAATAACATTTTTAAATAAAGATTTATATAATTCGACCATCCATGATAGTCATATCTTATTTTAGAAGCCGGTGAAACATGTAGCTGAAGATTACAAGTTGTAAAACTTAGATAATAATTGACACTTGTGCAGTTTTGTAAACAGCGGCAGATAATCTACAGAAAATAACGACCAATAGATTAAAACATTTTAATAAATTTATTCAATAAAATATAGCTTCTGAAGAAAAGAAAAAAAACATTGTAATAAAATAAAGTTTATTTTCAACAAAGTAACATTTTGGCCAACACATTGTAATAAAATAGTTTCTGAAATTGACAGTGATTTTTTTATAGTTTAAGATGTTATAACACGAATATTATAATAATAATAATAATAATAATAATAATAATAATAATACTAATTAACTATATTTTATTACAATGTTTTGGCCAAAATGTTACTTTATTGAAAATAAACTTTATTTTATTACAATGTTCTCCTTTCAGAAACTATATTTTATTAGAATGTTGGCACAAGTGCTTAATAATTTAACAGATTTCAATCGTAATTCTCACTAATTTAAAGATGTTCAGATTTGGAAGGAATTCCAACCACCAAAGCGGGTTAGTGTAGATCAACAAAGGGAAATAACCGAAAACATTGATTTGACTTTTTTCAGTTTTACAACTAGAAATAGAAATTGGCCAATAAAAAAATAGAAATTGGCCAATAAAAAAGAATTCAGAATTTAGGATTCAGTTGCAGAAAAACTCATGTGAGATTTAACTACTAATTAAACCAATTAATGCAGCACAATAAATAAAACAATAGCAATCAAATTACGCATATATAAAAAAATTGGTTAACATTTAAAACTTTATAAAGAATTTCAAACTCAATGTATACAATCGATATTTATTGACCAATAAAGCATTTAAAACAAATTATTCGTGATAAATATAAGCGTTTAAGACTGAGAAGAAAATAATTTTCCCTAAACCAACTAATGAATGGATCACCAACTGTAATGTCACCATTTAAGAAAAAAATGGCGATTTAAGTCACGAAAACAAACTTACAAGAGAGAAATAAAAGGTATTTAAAAACATACTCTAGATTGTTAGTGTAGAAAGAGACGTAAAAAAAAAACTAATAATAATAATAAGATATGTTTTATGATTAATTAAAGTTATAAATCCAACAATCAGTCATCTTTAGAATGAGTACGTTTTCAGCGTCCTAAATTCTCTTTTCAAAACACGCCATTCGATTGAATTATTCGATTTGTAGTTTTAATATCTTTATAAGAACTTACTTTTTTGGCTTGCTAACTTTAATATTAGAAAAAAAAAACTCAATGGGAGAGATGAAAATGGACTTTTAAGTCCGATCCACGAAAGGATAAGATCCTTTTTTTTTTGTTGCTACATCTTAAATTGTAATGTACTTTTAAAACCACAATCGTATCAGGAAGAAGTCTTTTTGGAAAACGAATTTGGGATGCTAACCCCCCCCCCAAAAAAAAAAAATCTCAAATTAATTACTTAAAAATCAGAACAATTCAAAAATAATTCCTAGCAACATAAAAAATTGTAAAAATAAATAACGCCTTTTGTGAAAAGAAAAAATGGGAAACAAGTAAAGAATGATGAAAACTATCCGCTCCATTTAATAAAAAAAACTAAAAAAAAAAAAACTAAAGGGATTTTATTGTCAAGAAGAAGAAAATTGCTCATAAACAATGAAAACATGTTATGACAAGAGAAAAGTAGATTTACATTTTGGGTCAATTATTATAAAGGATTAAAACCAAATGTCTAAAAATACAAAAAAAAAAAAGATTTGATAAAGTTATTGAATGGTAACAACAAATAAATAATCGTTCATGTTTTACCAAGGAACAAGAAATACAAAATAACCAGAAATAAAAGCTGATATTTAAAAATTAAGATCTCCTAAAATATTAATAATTCAAATAAAAATTATAGATTTGTAAATTCGTATAAACTTAAACAACATCGAAATGTTGCCATTATTTTAATTTAATCTCGCAAATAATTTACAGAACATTAATAATTGTCGGTTTACTGATAAAATTGTAATCATTTTTTAAATAAATTTTCATGTGGGGGAAATAAAGCATTAAATAAATATTAAACTTTTACTTGATTTGTACTACAAAAGTTTTTCACTATGAATTTTCTTATTTGTATCCAATATTTTGGTGAATTTGTCGTTTCTTAGCCAAAATGGCGGACAATAATGAATAATCAGCATTAAACCCAAATAAATTGTTTGGGACTAATTTCAAATGTATCTTAAATTATTTTAAAGGAAATACAGTTGGGAAATTAGTCCCAAACAATTTAGAAAAACGCAGACGATTCATTATCCGACATTTTGGCTAAGAAACGACAAATTAATCAATATTTAAAAAACAGTCAGTGTAGTATTTATTTTTTAATTGAACGAATATTTAAATTTATCAAATTTTAATCGACTATTATTAGTTATCGCAAAACAAAAAATTAAATATTAATTAAAAAAAAAATGGAGAAGTTATACTGAAGTTTTTAGCTTTAAAATGGCTGCCATTGAAACAAAGTTTTAGAACAATTGTGTTCATCAATAATTTAATGACCAAACAATACTGTAATTCAGGTACTGTTTGGTTATTAAATTATTAATTGAACCAAATTAAAACTAACTACTTCGGTTAAGATAATCTTTTATTGGAAGACATCGTAATGCTAAAAACTTCAGTATATAACATCAAGTACCACGAAATTATTAAAATGGCCGACTTGTTTACGAATAAATCGAAATGCATTCTGGTGGATTTAATTTCGAAGTAAAAATTTTTAAAGGTTGTTTTTTTGTACCTTACGTATTTTTGATTAATAGTAAATAAGTCACGTAGAGGCGATAAACACACACATGAGAAGTGATCACAAGGGAAACTAGAGATAATAGAAAGCTGTCAGAAATAGATGATCGGAATCGAAATGGTTAAGACGTAGAAAACTAATACGCTTTAAATAAATAAATAAATAAATCGCTAACGGAAATATTTTTTTATCACGTAAAAATGTGAATATTACTAAACATAATAAAAAAAGAATCTCGATTTTTGTAAAGTTTGAGTGTGAAACGAATCCATCTGGGAAAGAGGGGGGGGGGTTTCTGTTCTTCGATTTTGTCTTTTTTTATTCGCCTCGTCAAATAAGGAACACAAATATTTGCATTTTCAAAACAGAAATCATTGAAGAAAATTTAAAAAACACATTTAAACAGTATTTTTTTTTTAGTTAATAAGTATACCATCAAATTTCAAAAGATTCCTCATCGTTTGTCAATAAATTCCTTTAATTATGTTGTAAGTCGTGTTCAGAGTTAAAGCCATATTTTCACGAGTACTTTAATAGGGATGGGAGCCCACAGGTCAGAAAATGAATAGTTATATATATATATATATATATATATATATATATATATATATATATATATATATATATATATATATATCTTTTTTCAAGAAAACTACGACTGCTATAGAGAAAGAGAAGGAAACGACATGACACACGCACGTGTGGAGGGAGAAGGAAAGACGACAATTCTTAAACATGGCTTGCCCTTTCTTCCCAAAAGAACGGGTTTTAATTTGTTATTCTGACATTCTTTGGTCGGCATCTCTCGCTTCAAATCAATAATTTATCAACTTTCAAAGGAAGAAAATAAATAAATCAGAATATATATTTGAACAAAGATCAAATTCTGAAATATTTCATCAGATCGCCACCCAAAAATGTCGCTGTAAATTCATTATTTTACCATTATTTATGAATCCATCAAGTTTATTCTTAAAACGATTTACATCAATTTGAACCTGATTAGCAAATTTGTTTCAAAAATATATTAATTTATTAGAAAAAAAACGTCTAATTGTGTTAAATTCCGAAATCTTTCTTGCCAAGAAATTAACAGTGCGAGGTGCGTTTCATATTTTAAAATCCCATTACTTTGAAGGTCTTAAGTCATCCCTTATTTTTTCTCTCTAGTAAAGTAGGTAAACCTAAGGATTCCAATCAATCTTTATAATTGAGATCATGTAATCCTGTTATTAGTTTTGTCACTTTTGTTTGTACACTTATTTTGATCCCATGACTACACAGAGTAGAAAACACGGGGTCTTAAATATTAAGATTTGCTTCCCTTGAAATGAAATTAACAATCAACCAATCTATTTTTTTTTCTTTTTTACATTTCCTGTTAATAAATTACCATTGCAATATAGACATAAAAAATATATCTGAATAACAACGGAAATTAACTCCATGTCAATTAAAAGGAAAAGAAAATATGTAAGGGCATTAAAAAGAAAAATGAATTTGAATATAAAATTTAAAAAAAAAAAAGGAGGTTATCTTGAACTTTTCAGCTTTAAGATGGCTGCCATTGAAACAACATTATCTTAACCAAGTTTGTCCGAAATTTTATAACAATTTGGTTCAATTA
Organism: Sepiola atlantica; assembly: GCA_963556195.1. Classification (NCBI taxonomy): domain Eukaryota; kingdom Metazoa; phylum Mollusca; class Cephalopoda; order Sepiida; family Sepiolidae; genus Sepiola; species Sepiola atlantica. The sequence continues at coordinate 64,422,292 of OY744532.1, read as the reverse complement.
ATAATTTAATGACCAAACAGTAGCGTAAGAATATAACCTAATTATTACGGTATTGTTTGGGTTATTAAATTATTAACTTAATCTTGTTAGAATAATGTTAAAGCTGAAAAGTTCAAGATACCGCAAGTGGTCGACAAAAAAATCCCAAAAAATAGATAAAAATCAAGTTGTTTCTCACCTGCAATTCACACCAAGCGACGGAGACGCCGGTTTCTGTGTCGAGACCTTTGTAAACGGTTTTAAACGATCCACGGCCTATTTCAACGTCGAACTTGAGGAAACGTCCGCACATCGAGGTGGAGACGGCCCTGTCTTCGATCTCCTTCTCCTTCTTGGAGTTTTCGCTCTCCTCATCCCGTCGGAATTCGGCGCTGACCCTCTCGGCGCCGTCGAGGTATTTCCGATCGTCATCGATGCTGACATCGGTGTGCCCTTTGCTCTTCTCCCTCTCGGAGGCGAACCCGCTGTCGGCAGACATCTCGCCGACCACGTGACTACCGAAGACCCCGTCGTCGATCTGGACGATCTTCGCCTGATCGTCGATGGTCACCGACCGCTTCCGCCGCTCCGGGCCCGATTGACCCCCCGCCGGCATGTCGGGTTTGCGTATCGTGTTGGGACGCTTGCCACTGACTAGATCCGCTCGCGCCGTCGACAGCGTGTGATGATGACCAGCGGCAGGACCGTCATCGTCCGCGCTCGTCGTCGTGCCAGCAACCACCTTGGCCCTCCTAAAGTCGGACAAACTACTCGTCCTCACTTTGCTCTTCTCGCCTCCACCACCACCACCACCACCACCGACCGACTTGTCGTCCCGATTTCCGCCGCCGCCGTTGACCGGGGGTTGTGACTCCAGAGTGCAATCTGGCAGACTCCTCGATCTGTCCCGGTTGCTACTCAAATCCCTAACCTCTCGCTCCAACGGATGCGACAAGCGCTTCCATAATGCGGCCTTCTTCGAGGAGACTATCTTGCCACAGGTCCCTCCTCCACCTCCACCAACACTGACACCGAGACCTCCTCCGTCCTTTCCGCCATCCTGTTTCTTGTCCCTGATGGCCACCAGTCGGCTGCTGCCCGTGTTGTGATGATGGTGGAGGATATTCGGGTCCAGCGACGACGACGACGAATGACGACCGGTGACCCGATCGGCCAACTTCCGGTGGGAGAACCGGTTGCCCATCTCGCCCGACCGCCGGCTGAAACGAGTCGATGTCGTCCGCAATGGCGACTGCTTCAACGTCCGTTCATTGTTCGGACTCAAGGAATCTCGGATTTCGCCGTTCACAGCCGCTTTACTCTTATGCATCTTTAACAACTAAGCAAACCAAAGTTCTTCACTTAGACGGGGCCCAAAACACATAGGAACTAATTAAGTACCCTTTGCCGTTTATAAGAAAGTAATTATTTATTTAATAACTAGATAACATACACGAATACACGCGTATATATTATTGTAATATATTAGCTAGCTGCCAGACGAATCACTAGGAAACATTGAGTGCAGCAAAACACCATATAAAAATATATATATAATATATATATATATAATAAATGGTTGATTAAGCGTAAAGTTTGGGACATAAGTATCGATATTCTATCATATATAAATATATACCTAGGAGATATTTAGATAGCTTATAACAGGGTAAAAAAGAATGAAACCAGAACTAAAACTAAGGAGATATGGGAAGTTTTAGTTTTATAAATATAAATAATTATAACCCTTACGTAATATATAATATATATATATATTTATATATATAATAAATACCACTTACTAGCTAACTACACACACCTGATGGGGGACAGAGAGAGAAATAAAATGGAGAAAGGGGGGAGGAAAGACTTCAAGAGTCGGTTATAAACCTTAGACACTTCATTTGGGTGAACGTCCTTCCTTTTTTATATTAATTAATATATATAATTAATAATAAAAAAGAGGCGATATAATTTGGAGACGGAATAAGAGAAGCAAGAATACCCCTTTCCGAATTGTTAGATTTCATCTTCATCCTCTTAGTAAGTCTTGAGAAGATGTTTAATTGTTTGATTTTTTTTTAGGGTAGAAAATTTCATAAATAATTAAAAAAAAAAAAAAGAGGGCAGCAATTTTTTTTTTTACGGTAAACAATTTAAATTAAAAAAAAAATCTATGTAAATAAATAAAATAAACACGAATCTTAAAATTTCTTTTGGGGGAGGGGTGGGGGATAAAGAAATAAAAGGGAGTCGAGTTTTTTTTTTTTTTTTCCAATATTATACTTGTGTTATTATTATTATTATACGATTGAGAATATGTATGTGTGTTAATTGGGGAAAAGGCGAAAAATGTAAAATAAATAAAATAAAAAACCTCTAGCCACAATTGAGACGAGAAGAGTGTCTCAACAAAATGTCATCGACGTTTGTAATTTTTCCACTCTTCCTTCTTTTGCCTTCTGTGCTGGAACAGCGGAGGCTGAAGCCAACATTTTTCAAAGGGAAATCAAAAGAAAGCAGGCACATCATCTCCGGTTTTTAGTAATATTATCAGATCCCACAGGAATATGGCACGCATAGCATTTAATGGAAAAAAAAAATGGGCGAAAAGAATCCTTTGAATGTTGTTGCGTTTTGTAGACAGCTTTTTTTTTTTTCCTCCCTCAAATAAAGTTAGTTAAACCAATTTTTTTAAAATAATAAATAATAATAAAAAAGATTCAAGGTAATAATTTTCTTTTTAAAACTGATATGATCAGTGAAAAAAAAAATATCTAACAGGAAAGGTGGAGAATATCCAAGAGAAAAGGACCAGAGGACTGATGGAGATTATTTCCAATTTCCAAGGACTTTTCTGAAAAAAAATTAAACAACACAAAACGAACTTAGATTCATCCGTGACGTCACAAACACTTCGATAAAGGCGAAGAAAGGAATATTAATCAAAGAAGGGAAAGATTTTTTCCAAAAATAATTTTTAAATTCTCAACTGTCAATTGTCGTTTGTCAGAAAGCCCGAATAAATTCTCTGGAAGAACTCCATGATTATTATTATTATTATGTCTTCAGATTTTCCCCCTTTTTAAAACAAATTGCTTCTTTTTTGATTGTTAGACGAATGTGCGTTTCTTAAAGTATGTGTTACTATACGGTACAGATATCCAGGAATTATATAGAATCGAAATCCAGGGTGAAAATATCCATTTCCACAACGGAAAAAACGTAAACAAGTCGGATCGTCATGAATCTTGCTCGTAAACACCAGTATGGCGGACAGAGACAGGCATTTTGGAATTAGTGCAAAGCGACAAGAGAGGGGAAGAGAGAGAAAGGGATATAGATTAATGAGTGAGTAGGCAAAAGGAAGGGAGTTAATTTTAGAGGCGGAGGGAATATGAAAGGCAGATCGCTACAAATCGTTTTGCTTCCATTTTTTTTATCATCAGCAGAAATAAAATTAGATAACTATGGTATTTCGTTGAGAACTTACATAGGTTTGATCAAAATATCAACGTTTTTAATTTATATTTTTGTCGGCACTATATTCTTTTATGGTGGCTGGCGGAGGACTGATTTCAGTGACGGCTACCTTAAAATTGCGCCTGCGCTCAGCCGGATATCCGCATTTGGTTTGCTCAGGAATACAAACAATCTATCAACAATAATGATAATAAAACTTTGGAAGAGCTTTACCACCAAGTTCAAAACGAGGCTAATCTATCAAGTTTAATCATTTACTCTTTTCAGCTTATTTTTTTTTTATCCTTTTTTCATCCCTTAACATCATCATCCTATTTATATATTTAGTTGCTTTGAATATAATTAGCCAATTATCATATTATATTGTTTCGATTATTTGTATTTTTTTCCTTTTACAACTCTAAATTATCCTCATTATACCAAGTGTAAAATATTTTTACAACCACTACTAGATGCCAGCCATCCAGCTCATTATATCGGTTTCATTTCTTAATGCGCCTTCTTACATCTTCTAAGTATTAAATTTATATATATATAGATATATATATATATATATATATATATGGTTTCTTCAAATTCCAAAGAACAGCAAATTAGGATTATGTTTATGTATTCCTTTCTAAATACGAAACTTCATACATGAAGTTTCGTATTTAGAATTCACTGGAACGTCAGATGATAGAGTATTGGTCATATGATTTGATTTTTTTTCTTCTCGTTACCGCTAGAAGGAAAAATGAAAAATCTTTTTATAAAGAGACTGAAAAAAAATCTTCATATAAGAGTATTGTGATCTTTAAAATTATTTTTAATATCAAACTACTAATTAAAAAAATCTTTTTTCTTTCCCTTTTTCCCCCTACAACACATGATCGTCATCATAGAAGGATACCAATGAACAATAGTGATTATTATTCTAATGTCTACAATGACTTCGATAAATCGGATAAGCAAAAAAACTGAACCATTAAACAAAATAACGAGAAGAAAGAAAAAAAAAGAAAACTCATTTTGCCTCAGGAACTGCCTTTTTTTTTATCACATTTTTAAGAAAAAAATATGTAAATATTTAAAAAAAAAAAAACAGTAAAAAATTCATTTTGCAAATAATGAAGGAGCCGGTCTGCTATATATTTTTATCACGCGTGCATGACAAATTAAGTGTTTTTTGTTGTTTTATTTGGGGGAGGGGGCCGACAGAATAATACATAAAAATAGTTCTTTAATAGACGACAGGGCACATTTGAAAATTCATGTTTTTCTATTGTTTAAACGCACAAATAAACCATGATACTTGACCTTTGCTCTTTAAATCAAACCAAAAATGATGGTCTAATCGACAGTTTAAAGACTTCCAAAATCACTTTCGAATGTCGAAAGGTCACCAAGTAATCACCGTCTATACCGGCGTGCCGACCATTTTAATAACGTCAACGGGCTTTCTATCTACCCGGTGTTCCCCGAGTCTTTTTACTATTTTTTTGATTTCACCAAATTGTTTGTTTTTTTTAATAAGATTTTGAAACTTAAATTTATTCATTAAATTTTTCCTGTTAATTTACTATTTTAAATAAATAATTTAATCGACTTTTTCATTTTATAAATCACACATTCGTATTCACACCTACACTTAGCCGGCTCCCTGATTGATTGACTTTAAAAAATTATTTTTCTCACTGAATGAAAAAGGGATACTTATCCCGATTAGAATCCAAACTAACCCTAAGAGATTAGGACGAAAGCTAATCCTAACCCTAACCGATTGCCAAGTAGATTGTGGCTTGGGTCCTAATCTGGATAAGTACCGAAAAAAAGAAATATTTTTATTAATTATTTTCATACACTCACACTCGAGCAATACTTAATAAATGTGGGGAAAATCCAGCTCCCCAAAAGAGGCACTCTGGCTATTGTGAATAAAAATTGCCTCGATCGAGGATTTCTCGTCTGACCGAGAACAGAATAAATACACTTTCAAAAATGTATTTGCAAAAAAAAAAAAAGAAAGTGAGATACATTTTACAAATTACGCACAAGGCCTTTAAAAGTGTTGTGTGTGTGCGTCTTGGGAAGTGGGGTGGGGGTCATCCCTCTGTCTATCTTACTCTTAAATAGAGACATTATGACCCTTTCGTCTCAGCACTGTTCTTTTCATTCATTCACCAATTTGTCCATCACGTCAGCAATCACCACAATACCACATTTACTCTATGGACAGCCCTCCTTAAACTATCACCAATGGTTTCAAATGGATTTTATTTACAAACACTTTGATCCTAGCCCGAAGGCCACGTCGAGTTGTAGGTTTTCTGTCTCCTCACGCGGACAAAATCTGTCACAAGCACAGGCCGATATAGAGCGTGACAACGTGGGTGAGGTCTTTATCCTATGACGTACTGTGGGAGGGGGTATCTAAATAGATATCGCCGCGGTCTGTGGGATCGCTTATACCAAATGTAAATCCCATCAGTTCCTATTTACTTGCCTTCCCCGACTAGGGAAAAGGTAGACACAAGGTCGATTTTTAATGTGGAGAAAATCCAGCTCATTCCCAAAGTTGCACGCTGAATAAAAATTTAAATTGCCTCGTTCTAGAAGGATTTCTCCTTCACTGTGATCGAGGATAGGACAGAAAATATGAAGGGTAGTATCAGAACAGATAGTACACATTGCTCCGAGCCAAAAGGTCAGGCGATTATCAGCATCAGATCTATAATCTCATCTATTGTGATCGAATTTACGCACTAATAAATAACTATAAGTAACTAATTCAAAGTATTATTTAATAGAATCTATTAAATACTTTGAATTAGTTACTTATTGTTATACATCTATTAAATAGATGTATTTAACTGGTGTTGCCCGGGTGGTGGGCTTAGAGAAAATGGATTAAAAATATAGTCATGCTTACAAATTTTTTTTTTAGATAAGATTTTTAAAAATTCGTTTTAGTTTTCCCTTATTTTATTTTTGAGTTCCACAAATATTCGATTAATAGTAAATTTAAAAAAATTCAATGTGTATTTTTAAAAGTTATTTATGGACGAGAAACACAGACATGAGATATCTGATAGTTTTATTAGTTCAAAGATTATGCCTCTTTGTATATCGCTTGTTTTTTAACGATGATATTAATCTCATGTCAACTTTTAAAGAAAAAAAGACTCCATATATTCCATTATTATTATGCTATATGTGAGTTAATCAACGTTTGTTTCCTTAAGGCTTTTTTCATATATACTTTAGTAGCACAAAGTACATGCTAAAATAACCTTTAGTTCTGGGATTGAGTTATGTTTGGAAAAAAAGCTGTTTTAATTGTTCTAATCAGACGTAATTTATAATTAACGAAATAAGTCATCCATCCATTTTTCTCTCTCTCTCTCTCTTTCTCTCTCTCTCTCTCTCTCTCTTAGCTATTTATGTATTTCTCTCACCCTTTCTCACTCTATTTTGATTCAACCACTTTCTAATATTTCTTAATGCTCCTGTGAGCATTTATAGAAAGAGTGACTCTCTTTTCAGCTAATTTACATAGTCTGTGTTCGTACACACTGTGAACACATGTAAATTAGATAGCAAAACAATAGGTCACTTTACTTCTATATAATCCATAAGAAGAAGTATTATTTTTAGTTATGCAAGAAGAATGTCGTAACAGATCAAGAACCTTGATGCTAGTAAAGCAACTGGCCCTGACAACATTTCAATCATAGTACTTAAAAAGCTACAACCGGAAATAGCCCCATTCTTATAAAGCTGTTCAAACGTTGCTTAAAGTAGAAATGCTTCCCATCACCTTAGAAAACTTCATCAGTCTGCCCAGTATTTAAAAATACTGGAGATCGGTCTTCTGCATCTCAGTACAGACCAATCAGTCTCCTGTGAGTCGTGAGTAAGTTGCTTGAATCTGTAATCAATCGAGAAGTTGTCAACCATCTCAGCAATAAAAACCTACTCAGTCACAGGCAATATGGTTTTCATCCTGCGAGATCAACAGCTGATGTGCTGGCAGTAATATCACAGGATCAGTGAATCTGTTGAGTTGACGAGGATTCATTTCTAGAGCTATAGCTCTTGACATATCAAAGGCCTTTGATAGAGTTTGGCATAAACGTCTTCTTCACAAGATTTCTCGCTATGGAATATCTGGAAATGTCCTCTCAACAATCAAATCTTTCCTCTCTAATTGGTTCATAAAAGTAGTCGTTGATGGGCAGAAATCCGAAGCTCATAGTATCAACGTTGGCGTGCTTCAAGGATCCATTCTAAGCCCAACCCTCTTCCTGATCTTCATCAACGATCTCCCAAATCACATTCTAAGATCATTCGTCAACATTTATGCAGACGACACAACAATCTATGGCAATATCTCGAGGAGCAGCAAGGACCAAGATCTTTCTGATTCTCTCTCTTCTGATCTTGAGCACGTGGTGCAATGGGGAAAACTGGCTGGTTACTTTTAATGCGTCCAAAACCAAACTTCTCTCTTTTCACCGCCAATGCTCTGATCCCCACTTGGCCCCAATTGAAATAAATGGCTCTCGTCTTGAGGAAGCCCCTACTTTGACAAGTTTCTGGGACTGACCTTCACTCCTGACCTGAAATGGAAGATTTACATCAAATCCGTTGCCAAGGTCGCTGGAAAAATGGTTGGATCATTCTACCGCTCCAGAAGGTATCTCACTCCTGATGCAATCCTCTACCTGTATAAGAACCAAATACGTATTAAGATAGAGTACTGTTGACACATCTGGGGAGGTGCTTCTCAGGGCACCCTTTACTGCCTTGACAGAGTACAAAACCGACTTCGAAATCTGGTGGAAGGGTGTCCTCTTCCCTCTCTACTACCTCTTTCTCACAGAAGAGACGTTGCTAGTCTTTTTTTACTCTATTGTTATTTTCATGCAGGTGCTCGGCTGAGCTCCAATCTATGCCCCAAAACAAACACTCGTCTAGCTAAAACTACTGTCTATAATTTCCCTTTCTCCCTCTACATGCCTAAAGCTTAACAAAACTTTGATGAGCAAAGTTTCTTTCCTAGAACTACCTGTCTGTTGAACTAAATACCGCTGGGCTGCTTCCCAGCTGACTACAACATTGTCGCTTTCAAGTCCATTGTAAACAAATTCTTGTTTAGCCGTCCTCCTAAATAATCAAATTCTGCCAAACTTCCACCATCATGATCACGGTGTTGTCTTACCGTCCACCGGCCACTCATTAACCATTGTCCTCGCATGGCCTTTGTGTCTTAATAAGTGGTGACTCTTTAGTCAAAAAAAAGAAGATATATCACAGTTTATGAATTTTCAATTGCAATCAAACTGGTCATAATCCAACGACTCATGGGCGCATTTAGTATAATATGAATATATAGAATATAAATAGAAGCTAATCTTAACCGAAACTGTAACTATAATAATCTGCAACAAAAAGATCGCCAAAAAAATGGGAAAACAAGGCCTTTTCATAAGCAACAAATTATATATATTTATTTCTATGGCATACACAGCTGGGTGTAGGTTGCCAGAAGTTAAGATAGTGAATAGGAAGGAATTAAATAGTAATAATAAATGTTGGCACCAAAAGTCTTTTCTTGGAACAGTATATCTTCAAGTGAAGATAGCCTTGCAAAGAGGGTTTAGTCAACTGGAGCAGGAGAGAGTGCAAACATTTTTCTTTGTGACTGCTGGAAGCTCTCTCTGACTGACCTGCAAATCACTAAAGGTCTCCTGATGGCGTCCTTAAAATGTCTGGTCGAAATTACTACGCCCAGGAGTCTGATTGGTCATCGTATGACCAAACAACCTCGCTACAGCTGCTCTCCGTCAGATTAAAGAAATATCAATGTTTATGACTGCTACATCAACCCCTGCTTAAGCGAAAAGCCGACACATACCTTTTGCTACGTGTAGTCAATGTCAATGTTTGTTTCTGCTACAAATATATGTATATGTATTCAATTATGTTTCATCAGACAAGCACATTGTTGATATAGGTTTATATTTTATAATTATTACCTCCACCAAGATGGAGGTTATGTTTTCAATCGAAATTGTCACTATGTTTGTTTGTGTACAACCTAGCATTCACATCGCTTGACTAATCGTCACTAAACTTGGTCAAAATATCGGTTGGTCTAACTTAGAATTGATTTCATTTTGTGATATTTATGTCAAAGGTCACATTTTTGACGATAACTTTGGGGTGTTCATTGTAGAGACTCGCTACATGGCCCATATTGTAGACAATGAAGTCAAGCATATTATATGACTTTTGACTTTGAAAAACTGGCTCATGGTAGAAATTTTGATGGAATTTCAACTTCCGTTTTTTATTCCAAATTTGATGTCTGGATCTGATGCTCTTTGAGGTGACAACACTAACTACCAAGCAAAATTTCAGCCTGATCAGATAAATAGTTTTTGAGTTATCGATATTTCAGCAGCACTCAATGATCTGATCATCGCCCCTTCCCATGTCATGGTGATGGGATATCATAAAAAAACGAGACAACTCCAAAGCATGTAGGCTTGATTTTATCCCCCCTATATTAATAAAGAAATTCTGTTCTGAGTTGTCCCCTGCCCTCTCCAAATATTACAACAAATGCCTTGCCAAATCTTGCTTCCCTGAGAGATGGAAAATTGCCTCTGTGGTACCAGTGTTCAAGAATTATGGTGAAAGTACTGATCTTCAAAATTATTGCCTCATCAGTTTCCCGCTCTTCGCTAAAATCTTTGAATCGTTAATCAATCTAACAATAGATCATCATCTCGTTAATCAATCTAACAATAGATCACCATCTCGTTAATCAATCTAACAATAGATCACCATCTCGTTAATCAATCTAACAATAGATCACCATCTCGTTAATCAATCTAACAATAGATCACCATCTCGTTAATCAATCTAACAATAGATCACCATCTCGTTAATCAATCTAATAATAGATCATCATCTCGTTAATCAATCTAACAATAGATCACCATCTCGTTAATCAATCTAACAATAGATCACCATCTCGTTAATGCTAAACTTCTTTTTGACCAGCAGTATGGATTTAGGCAAGCCCGCTCTAATGCGGATATCCTAATGATCATCTCTGAATGCTTATACCATACATTGGACGAGGCAAGTGAAGCTAGGTCGGTAGCCCAAGATATATCCAAAGCCTTTGATAAGGTCTTCTTATGAAAATTAATTCATACAGCATTACTGGATGAATATTTAATATAATTAGATCCTTCTTAGCCAAAAGAAATATCCAGGTTGACCTCGATAGCCATACATCCAAACAACATTTTATAAATGATGAAATTGTGTCCAAGATGGGTATATTTGCTTATGACGCCACACTCTATTCTAGACATGTGGGGAAAACGAACAGACACATATCCAAAACAATGTTTGAATCCTTAGAAAATGACCTCCATTCTTTAGTGGAATGTGAACGTAAATAGATGGCAACATTTAATGCTACTAAGACAAAGCTCCTTTCCGTTAACAATTATAAGAAACCTTTTCAACCACCGATTACCCTGGCTAATAACACCCTACCTGAGAACCCATCATTAAAACTCCTCAGCCTAACATTCACAGGTAACATGAATTGGAACAAATACATAGAAGACATTGCCAAGGCTGCTGTAAAGAAGGTGGGCTCCCTCTACCATGCTAGAAAACTTTTCACACCTGCCAATATCCTATATCTCTACAAAGGCACCATTTTCCCATGCATGGAGTATTGTTATATCTGGGCTGGTGAATCTACCACTAGTCTCTCCCTCTTAGACAGTGTCCAAAAAAGAGTCTCCCATACTATCAATCAAGTTCCAACCCCTGTCCCATCACTGCAATACTGCATCTCTGTTTGTTTTACAAGTACTTCAATGGAATGTGCTCCGACGAACTTGCTGCATTGTTGCCCCCTCGATATAAATACTCCTGACCAAGCCAACAATCAGCAAAATCCAGCCCCTTCACTGTTGAGGTCCCCAGCATTCTACTCTAATAGCTTCTTTCCTCGAATTGCTAGTCTTTTGCTTTCCCTCCCTGTTTCCCTGACTTTACCAACATGCAAAAGTTTAAATGTAATGTGAACAAACATCTCGCTGCACAACTCCCCACTTAGAATGTCCCTGTAAGTATGATCCCTAATTCACAGTATCCCCTTACATCTCAGTGCCAATGTGCCTTGTTTGGGGTGAATCAAAAGTTTAAAAAATTGTTTATATAACTTCAGGAATACTTCACACAATATGGAGAAGTAAGACCCATATAAGACTTTGACTCATCCTTACATTGTCAGGCATAAGAATGCAGTCTCACTACTGATTTATGTTTTTATTTCTGAATTGATTCAGTTTACTCTTAAAATAATTTACATTAAGAGCTATTTTTAACCAGATTAATTTTATTATTATTAATTTAATTAATTATTTTGACCAGATTAGGCAATTTGTTCCAAAAGTATATTATAAGAATAAAATCTAATTGTTGTAGATTTAGTTTTTGAAAAAGTATAAAGCACTTACGAGTTTAGCCCCCCATCCCCCCCCCCCCCCGTTCGAGTATTTTCCAAATCATGACTAGATGTTTGATCAAAGAATTGTTTACAGTATAGGTATTATGTTTCACTGTTTCAGCATTAAATAATTTTAAAATGATTAATATGCCATAAAACAGACCAATCAAAAGTAGCCTAAAAGCTCCCTTAGTTCTCCTAATGGATTGACCTTTCATGCTTAGTTGGGGAGGTGCTGCTTGTGATGTTGCCCTTCCTCTCCATTATCTTCTTTTTTGTGCTAATGTAGCGTGAGCCCTTGTATGAATGAGATAAAGACGGTGACCTTTCATCTTTGGTATACCATGATTCACACTAACAAGTAAAATTAAAAATGGATGGTTTATCACCACCACCATCATTATCATCATCATCATCATCATCATAATATTCGGTTTAATGTCCATTATACATGCTGGCATGCATTGGACGACTTTAAGAAATTGACTTCCAAAGTAACCTATCACTGACCAGGTCTTTATTTATCCCTCTTTCTCTCAATTCGATCCTTATCACTTCCTCCCATGTTTTCCTAGGCCTTTCCCTGTGAACTGAACCTGCTACCTCAACTGTTCTACATCTACTAACCCAAGAACTCTCATCCATTCTTTCAACGTGGCCACACCATCGAAGTCCTGTTCTGCACACATCTCCTTATACTGCCCAGTTTTAGTCTTCTTCTGAGGTCATCAGATCGAATCCTGTCTTTAACACTCACATTACACATCCATTGTATTATTCTCATATCATATCTCTCCATGCAACGCATGTCCTCAACTATCACTGACCAGATTTCACTTCCATACATCATCACACACTGTACACATGTTTGATAGGCTCTTCTTTTAGTTGACAGTGGTAACACTCTGTTGGTTAGTAATGCCATAATTTCTCTGAACTTAATTCATCTACTCCTAATTCTTGCAATCCCTCTAGCACATGACCCTGTCATCCAATGGTATCACCAAGATAACAAAACTTCTCCACGACCTCAATAGTTTCACTGTACAGATATACTTTCTCCACATCTGAGTTCTCATCCATCTCCATTGCCTTACACTTCTTGCGCAAAAATTTTAAAAATCTCTCAACCTACCAGTAATTCCACTGCATTTCTTGTGAACCAAATGTTTACAGGTATCACAAAAAATTTAATTGCACCCGACTCCCTTTACACAAACTTCCAAGTCTTTAACTTAACAAGTCAACCTTCCATTGTTTCACAGTCAAGTACTAAATCATCAGCATACAGCATTTCTTCCAGACAACCCGGACAGAACTCTGGACAATTCTTCTAAGACACAAATGAAAAGCAACTTATGAGAGGAAAAATTATGAAAGTGAAAACATTAAAAAATCACAACATATATATATATATATATATATATATATATATATATATATATATATATATATATATATATATATATATAGGATCAAATATAAACCAAAAGTAAAACTTTTAGTAGATTGAACTTATAGTGAAGAGGTTTAGCTCAATATACGAGATAGAGCAATTGTAGAGATAGAAGAAAAAAGAGTGATAAATATGCGACGATTGTCCAAATTTATTTCAAATTTCAATTGTTCAATGCAAGGTGTATTCAGTAATAAACTAGTGTTTATTATTCTTTCCTTAAGCCAAGGCTTTTCAAAGATCGAGATCTTATCATCAGAGGAGAAAATAATAATAATCCTAATTCTTCTAACTACTCGCGAGCCGTTTTTCTATCGGTCTTTTACTATTTTACTCATCTGATCTTATTTTGACCAATTTTACCCTCATCCTCTCTAATCATACTTTTAAACTACTTGGAAGCCTCTTGTAAGCTTCCCAATAAATCAAATTTAAACTTGTAATTGCTAATTGTTGCCCTGTTACTGCTCACTCACCATTTAAACTATAGATTTTAAACACTGACACGGCACTCAAGTTTCAATTGAACTAACCCAATTCCACCCCTTATTACTTATAATCGAAACAAATTGTTACAGACAATCTATCCTTATCGCTTGAACTGTTCCCCTCTCCTAAATTTTTAATATAACTGAGTCAAGTTAATATTACTAAACTTATTCCTTAACATTTCTTCCCCTTTGTTATTTAATTTCTCTTCTAAGCATTCATCTGATCCTTAATTTAAATTTAAAATAATTTTTAATTTTAATTAACTATTCTCTAGTTCCTTTTAAATTTTAATTTTAATTAATCATTCATTCTCTCACATACCTTTACTTATTTTACCATGTTTTTAACTAATCTGTTTAACCCTTTTAAATCCCTAGAAACCTTAGCTAGTAACTGCAAATATTCGCCAAATGTTTGCTTGTTACCTTTGAAATGTTAGAAGTTCACTCATTGGAATTCTATTTTTAGCATCGGCAAACTTTATACTTTCGAATTTACCCTGCCACTCCCTTAATCCATTTTATACGACTTTTTTTTATCCCATTCCTTCCCTCTTCAGATTAATCCTACTCTCAATAACCTATCTCTTAACCTTGACTATATCGCCCGCCCATACTCTCAATCCCCCTTTCACTTTAACCTCCTCCCCCCCATCCAACCCTTTTTCTTTTTTTCTTTCTTATTTCTTTCTTCCCAGCTCCTACAGCGGCTATCTAAACCAATCCGAACATTACTACCTCCTCGCTCTTTAACTCCCCCTCCCCCTAACCTCAAATTTAGCTTTTTTGTTTCATTTGGATTTAGATTTTCTTTGGACTAGATGTCATTTGCCTTTTTTTATGGTCCAGGAAGTTTTCAATAATGGCCAGCTTTTCTCTTTTCAATTCTATTTAAGTGCGTTTGGATTTACTTATATTTGAACACTTTCTCCACACTGCTCCTACGCAAAAGATTTTTTCGCTTTCTACAATTCATTGGACATCTTTTCAACGGAAATTTACCACCCGGACAAACCACATATTTTTTAAAGGAACTTCTCTTTCAATCTTGCATTTTTTTAATAATATTTTTCATATATTTTTCAAATATTTAAACTTTGGTTTTTTTCGAAAGCCAACTTATCTATCTGTATTTCTCCTCTGATGATAAGATCTCGATCTTTGAAAAGCCTTGGCTTAAGGAAAGAATAATAAACACTAGTTTATTACTGAATACACCTTGCATTGAACAATTGAAATTTGAAATAAATTTGGACAATCGTCGCATATTTATCACTTTTTTTTCTTATATATATATATATATATATATATATATATATATATATATATATATATAGGCAGCATCTTTTCTTGAAGGCAAGTATTATTAAATATAACAGACAACTTATGTCTGGATATCCTTTTGTAGATCCTTTCCATTGTCCGAATCAGAATCTTAGTTTTGTGGAGGGGGGGGGGGTGATTGGCCGATGAATTTGCCATAGTTTTCGTTTGTGTCCCAAGTACTTTCAGACCTATTCGGGTCCATCTTCAGGGGAATGAGGATAATCAGGTAAAGACCATGTGTTCGTATTATAGATGGTTTTGGCGGGAATTATATAATAAGTACAAAACTATAGTTAGCATTGTAGACATTTTAGTATATTATTGTTGGTATTGAAGTTAATTACGTTTTTTTTTTGTTTTTATATATAGGGCTTCTAATATATAGAGTTTTTGCTTGTTAGTACTATATTCTAAGATTTTGGTATTTTCTACTAAGAGTTTTCTGAATTCCGATATATATATATATATATATATATATATATATATATATATATATAAATGAAAAAAACATTTTTTTTTTCTTTGCACGTACCATCATCATTATATTAGATATTTAGCTGAACAATTTTAATGACGATGGTACATGCGAAAGAAGAACAAAAACATTTTTTCCACTATTCACCAATAACAGCCATTGTGAAAACACACCTGAAGAAGTTTGAAGGTTATATCGGGCGAAACGTTGTGAGAAGAACACCCAAGATGAGAGCAATAGTCCAAACAATCCAAATAACACAGGAAATTTCATGTTCATATGTTTGCTATCACCCTCAACCCGTTTTTAAAAGATGGGATCGCCAAAGATTTATTTATTTAAAGAATATTTAGCTGGCCATTATTTTTACTGTATATATTTTTTTTTAATATAAATTGTTACAGTTTTCAATAAATAAAGAAGACATATTCGTTTTATTTATTTAAAAAATATTAAGCTGACAATGGCGATTGCTTTTACATGAGAAGAAAGACAATTGTTGCTTAATATTAAATCTTACATGTATTATTCCACACGAAATATCAGTAACAGTAAATTATACAAAGCGATGAAAGCAGCAAGCGTGGAATTTCCACAAGGACCCCACTAACGCTAACCCTAATTCTAACAACACCAAGTCGATTTTAGCTTGGGTCCTAATCTGGAGAAGCACCATATGCTACCAGGACAAGTTTATAATAATTAAACACACTTGGAACGTTCAGAAACCAGATACCAAAATACTTTGAAGAACTCACAACCATGTTACGGTAAAAAGTGTGCAGAAATAAACGTTACACAGCTGAAGTTATGGGTTTAGAAAAGTTTTAATTTTGTGGAGTTAAGAGTCCATTAAGAGGAATCTTTAATTAGTGAAATTTGCTCAAACTTTTAGAATCGATATTATTTGCTGTCTATTACTTAGGGTTGAATTATTATTTTCTGTTTATTACTTAGGGTCCCTCCAACTTGTGTGATTTTAATGAGATCATTAAAATCCCACTAGTTGGAGGGAGGGAGGGAGGGTCATCCTGCAACACATTGTCAAGAGACTGCTTTCCTGCAGACAACAACATGGTCATCTTCAAGTCCAATGTCAGCATACTTGTCAAGACGTCCTTTTAGGTAATCAAATTTTGTCAATTCCATTCATCGTTTTCAACTGACAGTCACATTAACCCTATCCTCGAGTGGTCTTTGGACTTGGTAAGTGGTGACTCATTAGTATTAAAACAAAAGGCATCCCTTCAAATACTTTGATGCAATAAAAATCATACTGCTGAAAATAGAGGTGACATAGAACTAAAGTTATTGGCTCGAAAAGGTTTCAAACCCCATTCGAAGGTCTTAAAAAGATTACATTTTGAGAATCTAATTTTATCTAATGTAACTATTGTTTAAATCTCAATAAACTGAGAGGTGTTTCAGAATTTTCGAGATGAGGATTGATAACTTGGATTATTCAGACTAGTGTTCTTATCTTTGATGCTATTCTTACAACGTTTCGGCCGATGTAACCTCCGACCTTCTTCAGGTGCGTCTTATAGAACTCGGGAATCTTTATGTCAAACTCGGAAATCTGTACGGATAAAAGTGCTAAGTCATAATCAGCTCTAACTGACGGTCTCAGTATGGGTAATACTAAGAATACAATTACAAATTACTTATGACTTCTATCCTGTCATGATTGATGGAACGATAGCAAGCTACCCTCTGTGGATTGAATAAAAGGGTTTGGTTTAAAATTCCGTACAGATTCCCAAGTTCGACATAATGATTCCTGAGTTCTAGAAGAAGGTCGGAGGTTACATCAGCCAAAACGTTGTGAGAATAACATCCAAGATGAGATAAGTAGTCTGAATAATCCACATAATACAAAATAAGAAGTAAAATTAAGTTTTAGTTAAGGTCCCTATGAAGACATAACCCCCACCACCACTATCTCCACTGAACATGTCTTTATAAGAAAACATGTATGACCCTATTAGGACAATCTGCAGAGGTTGCTTATCATTCCTACTAAATTTCATGTTCACAGGTCTAATGACCTAAAAGTAGTTAGCGGATAGACAGACATTTTTGTTTTTTATATATAGATTAGATTGTCTAGACCAGTGGTCGCTATTCGGTGGTCAGCAGAAAAATTGAGACATTATTTCAATTTTTCTGAAGGTTCAGATTAAAAAATGACCCAGTAACAAAACGTATTGTGGATTGTATACATGTTCAAGAACTTTTATAATCTCGAAATAAACACGACTACACATCTACACAAATCTGACATCATCCAGCCATAATATATGTATTTTCCTCCTCTTCAGCAGGTGAGACACAAGGGCAGGTGTGGGTTTGAAAAGCCAGTGCACTAGGATTAGCGCACTCTGGCCTGCAAAAAATGCTTGAGCAGCCCTGTCAGCATTGTCTGGTAATGGCGCCTCAATAAACTAACCCCTTCTCAAGGAGAAGGTAAAGCCTGCGAGGGTGGACCTCCTGAGACTGAACAGAACCATACCTCAGCCCGACAGCAGGGCCAGGAGGAACCACAACGGCCCATCCTCTGTCAGACTGATTGTCGAGGATGTATCCTCGACTGGTACGAACATCCAGCCATAGTGTAACCTAACATGACTTGCAAAGTCATGTTCAATACGTGTTACTGAATAGTCACTTACAAGATATTTATCTTCCTCCCACAGCGGTAAGATGTGACACAAGGTCGGGAAAGTGGGATTTGAAAAGCCACCGCCCGAGAAGGTGAGCACTCTGGCCTACAAAAAATGCCTGGGCAGCCCTGTTGGCATTCCCCGGTAGGGGCGTCTCAGGCAGTAAGCGATAAACGTACTCCACCCCGAAGAGGGGAGGCAAAGCCTGGGAGGGTGGACCTCCTAGAACTGCACAGAACAAACCCACAGACCGGCGGAATCAAGACCCGAAGGCCATTCTACTGAGAATTAGTTACTGGATGGTTTACTAGTAGAATTTTCTACAAACATGGCATAGCGATGGAGATTGATATAGAATGCAATTTTAGCAATGAAGTATGGTTTATGACGACATCGAAAATGTTGCCATGACTATCAACTTCCAACTATTGTTGCAAAGCATTGGGACAATGAAATCGTAAGCAAGCCCAGACTCTTGACTTGAAATAAGCACAGCTTTCCATCTTGCAGTGACGTCAATGAAGCCTAAAAGTCCACAAACTGATATTAAACAAACATGAACAAATATTAAAACGCTAAAAATGTGTAATACTTGAATAAAGTTCAAATTTTCAATTTGTTTTATTCAAATAATTACGCAATAACTTTGTTACCCTTAAAGGGTGCATTGGGTATGTGTATATGCTTATATATTTCTGTGTATAGCACTCACACCTAAATTAGTTAACTGATCATTATGAATTTTGGAACACATTTGCTAGGTGGGTAAGGATAGGTAATGTGGGCTATATTTAGTTAATTTAGTTTTATGCAAAGGGGGGAGGGCTTTTGTGAAAACTAAGATACCTCCAATTTTTGTGAAATTTAACAATAGGTATTAGACATCAATTAATAAATATTCCCAACATTTAAGTTTCTTTTTTGGGGAGGTTAAAACGGTTTTTAGGGCACAACCTCCCATTTGAAAATTCAAATATTTCCGATTTGCATGAAATTTAATCCATAGTCATTGGACACAAATTAAGCATGAGTTCATGAATTCCAATTTCTTCTTGAGACCCCTTAAACCTTCAATTTTAGACATTTTCTAGAATGGAAATCATGTAATGGACTTTGATAAAAAAATGGAATAAGAATTCTAGACATAAGGTTTAGGAGCATTATATCTTGATTTTAATCTTCTTAAGGGGACATAAGTGGCGCAAAATTGTTCTGTTTTGGAAATATATTTCTAGTTGTGTTTTTATTGATTATTGTTATTTACTCACTAGGTGGTGTTCCCTGGAGTCTGAGTAACAAGTCATTATTATTATTATTAGTAGTAGTAGTAGTAATAGCAGTATTTAATTCATTACCTAAAACTCACTAAAGGCACTTGATGTTAAATTCAGTGCAAAACTGCCGAATAATTTTGTAGGCCCTAAGTATTTATTATTATTATCATTAGTAGTAGTATTATAGGTTGTATTAATAGTATTAGTATAATTAGGAGCCCCGAGGTTGACTCTAAAACTTTTGGATAAATTTCCACAAAATTTGGCACAGTGAGTGCATATTAGTGGACCAAAATTATACTACTACTACTACTACTACTACTACTATTTATAAACAGTTAGAGCCTCGGTATTTATTGAACAAAATTGCACTGAATTTGGCATGAAGAGCACTCGAGATGTTAGCTTTGTCATGGGGGAAGGATGTCAAAGTTGAAATGCTTTCACTAGTACTAACAACAACAACAATAATAATAATAATAATAAAAATAAATACTAGCTTTATCTACTACCTTAAGTTGGTCTGTGTCATGAAAAAAACATTTTCTATCACTTTAATTGATTTCCTTATTTAATCTGGATTGATACTTTTTTGTCTTATTAAGAGAAACTTGGTGGAGTTCTTCCCCTCTCATTAACATGTACTAATACCACAACCCATTACATCAGGGTAATTTATTTAGTAAGATACATAATTTTCACTTCACAAATACTACAGGTGCACATTATAATAATAATCTATCACATTTTCTAATACTAACACATATGACGTACAAATTGTTTTAAAAGGTTCACAGCTAATTAGTTAACTATTTATTAGATGTATATTTTCATTAATTAACTTTATAAAGATTAAAGGCACGCTTACAATACACTATAGATAAGATCAAGGCATAACTATTGTATCCAGACAATACATTATATGCAACGTTATCGTATAGAATGACTTCAGAATTTGGTATGCTGACATGAACTATAAACTGTAAGCCTCCATTTTGGGGGGAGAGAGTGTACTGTCATTTTTCATTGGTGTTAAATTAATAATGGTTAAATTAAAGTTTAAAAACCTTTCCTCATTACACCGTCAATGGCCACATGTAGTAAAAAATGAGTGAAGTTGCCATTTCTGTGTGTGTGTGTCAACGTCTTGATAATGCTAATAATGATGCAAGAAAAACAACATGAAAAGTAAATTATAATTTGATGTTAGGGCGTAAAAATATTTTTTCAAACCCTTGATCAATTTCATACTAAATCTCGACGAATACAAAATGAAATGAGTGAAACAATTCCAACAGTTACTTTTAACTTTATTACCAGCCTGAATAATTCAGCTGGTTGAATGTAAGACTGAATACCTGAAGGTCCCTGGTTCAATCCTCCATGCACGGTCATAAACAGAACACAGCAGATCTAGAGGAGTAAACTTCTATTATTTATGAGTAGATGTACTTTCTGTAGTGACCATCAACAAATGGATGCTTTGGCAGAGAGAACATTGTAGCTTTGCGGAAGACCGTTCTCAACAATGGGAAGATGCACTGTTCCAAGTTTTATTCGCAAGCATGCACGTTTGTTTTTTTGTTTTTTTTATGGAAATCGTTCCAGACAAGGCATGAAGCCACTTGATGTAACGAGCTAAAAAAAAAAAATCACCACTTCAAGGTCAAAAACTAGCCAACGATAAGTGTTAGATGGATAGATTCCAACCCAGAAAACAGCAATTCTTCCCCCTTTGTCAGAAACATCGCTCATGAAATGTGAGGACTAAAGGACAAAATAAGGGAAGCGATAGTTACGAGGCTGGCGGAAGTAAACCCAAGATCCACTTTCTACTCTTGCGGTTTTAAGAAGTCCAACTAATAAAAGAGTTCAGATTCTCAAGTCGTCGCATTCAAATTAAGGAGAAATCTTCTTTACTTGTTAACTGGACTATGAACGGATTCAAAAGAGGTGAATGTAGTGAAGCTCTCTAGGGTATGCACATGGTTGGGTGGATGGATGTGTCACATCCAGTCTTTGCGAAAAGGCAGGTAAATCAGACAGTGTGTTCTACAGAGTTATCGAATGCTCCAATGTCTTTAGTCTCTTGGGTTGCATTATTTCTATCCAGACTTTTCTTCTTACGTGTCTCTGGAAATGTAGTCGTTTCTGGATTCCTCTTTTTTCTGGAAATTGGTTTGCTGACGCGTCGCTTAATCGTTTGTTGATTAAATTAAAAGACAACATTTTCATTTTAAATAAGTATGTTAATACTTTATGGATGCGAGACTTGGACTATATGTCCTAAATTAGAAACTAAACTCTTTTCTGTTGACACATGGTTTATTTGCCGGATGCTGAATATTAACTGAAATCAGCATGTAACCAATGAGGAAGTGTGAAGGCGATCTGGATACAAACCTGGACAATTAATGCAAATTTTAATGAAAAGACAAATGACTTTTATCGGCCATATATATATAGACACAAAAGAATCGAACATTTAGTTCTTACTGGTAGAGTGATTGGCTGTAAGCCAAGTGGGCAGATCAAGATATAAGTTCATGGACAATATGTGTAGGTGAACAAACCGGAATGCAATGGGATTATTTCGTTCAATAGGACAATGTGGAGGACTATAGTCGCTAACAGCTCACGAAGGCAGGACCATTCATGATGATGATGATGTTAACGTTGAAGATACGATGAAGAAATACAATACAATTCAATCCATATAATAATACACTAAGGCATTTTGTGTTCGTACATACGTTATCACCTTTCACAGACAGAAGTCAGTGTGGCCTGCTCAAGTCGTCACATACCGCATAACAACTCTGAAACTGTTGAAATCAGTGCTGGGTCGACCCATGATCTCCAGTGATTTGAACACGTCACTTAGACATTTCTCCCATCGTTGACGTGACTCCCCTCAACATATTTTCTCTTCGATAAATCCCTCCAATATATACCTCTTGTGTCCGTCTTGTCTCTTCAAGTTGCCATAGAATGTGAGCCAGTCTGCGGATACACCAAGTTCTTCTCGTATGTCTCTATTCGTCTTCTGCTGGATCCAAAGTACTCATAGAGTTTTCCTGTAGTAAAGGGTTCCGTCCGTAATTCCGTATAAATTCCCGAGTTCGACAGAAAGATTCCCGAGTTCGACAAGATGCCCCTGAAGAAGGTCGGAGGTTATCTCGGCCGAAACGTTGTGACATAAACATCCAAGATGAGAACAGTAGTCCGAATAATCCAAGATATTTTTGTTACCATCACTGGTGCCCCTTTTTTGGGAGATGGATTTTCTGCACACTAAAAACCAATCATGAGTCTTAATTGATAGGGAGACAATTAAATAGGAATAATATCTGGCGTTATTTCCCTCTTTCTGATGGGGGAGGGGATTGGTTTATTGCCTGTCAAATGAGGCTCCCTCATTTGTGAGGGAGTGCCAATGGGACTATACAGGTTTTTTTGTTCTCAATCCAGATGCCCCTTTTTTTTTTGAAAAGCTGGATCCTCCCACATTAAAAGTTGACCCTGTGTCTAAACTTTGCCCTTGTGTGAGGTGGTGGTGGTGGTGGTGGTGGAGGGGATGCTGAACAGTGACACAGAATATTCAACAAAATCTGCCTCAAAGAATGATTGCTTCCTAACCACACAAACAATATATGTATATACACACATATAAACATGCCCTTTAAACATTATCTTTATGGAGTTACAGTTTTCTACATGTATACAGACTCCATATTATTTGTTAGTTTTACATACCGATTAGCCAATCATTGCTTATTCTAATCAGCAGCACAGGAGGAGGTCTGTCACCCCCCCCCCCCTCCGCTGATGAAACTGAACTGAACTCAACCACTGGAGCTCAATAAAAAGCCTCTCTCTCAATTTCTTCATGAGTAGTTTTAGTGACAGCTGTCCCAGAAAACCATTGTCAGTTTGAACAAAGTGCTACCAGCTTTAGATTTTACTTGACTTGATAATCTATTTCGGGGTCAAGTTTTGATGGGCTTTCTTGGATTCCTGGGATGAGTGGGTCAAATATTAAAATACTTAATAAAATATATATTTTTTTTAAGCGTATCTAACATATATCAAATAGCAATCTGTCTGACATATCGATACTTGGTTTGGACTAGCCTATTTTCCTTTTTCCTTTCACTATGTTATTGGCATGATATATTTTATTTCGTTTAATTTTTGTTTTTCTGGAAATACTTATTTCACTTAAGAAGACTGTTAGTGTGAAGACATTTTCTTATACTCACCGAAACAGATTAAAGCAAAATTATTGTGTGGAATTATATTGGTTTATCTTCCTTGAGTTCTACATAAAAAGAAATATATATATATATATATATATATATATATATATATATATAAATATATATATATATATATATATATATATATAAGCGTGTCTATGTGTGTGTGTGTTTTTGTGCATGTGTTTCTTGCCTCCACTTAATATTACACATTATTATTTGTTCTTTACTATTAATCGATTAGCATCAAGTACTAAAAGGAACTTCTTTAAAATTTCTATTTCACAAAATAATTTGATTACATCATTTTTTTTGTTACTTATGTGTCATCGCTTACCAAGGCGCGAGGCCACTTGAGGATAAGGGTTAAGGAGATCGTCAGTTAAACTATAATCGCTCCTTTCGACTCCATGAGGGGATAAAAAAATGGATTGGATGGTCAGAAGATTACTTAAGAGGAATTGATTATCAAAGGGGACGGCTCAACAAGTATTTGCTCATATTAGACTTGAAGACGACCATGTTGTAGTCAGTTGGGAAGCAGACTCGTGGTACCTTGTTCCACAGATGAGATGTTCTAAAAAAAAACTTTGTTCATGGAAGTTTCGTTTGGCTTTTGGTAAGAAGAGAGAGAAATGAAAGTTCTTTGCTGTGGTTGTAGCTAGACGAGTTCCCGCTGTGAATGTTTTATAAGGGGTACCAGGGATTAACGCTCAGCCGAGCACCTACTATGAACATAACGATACAGTAGAGAGAGACTAGCAACATCTCTTCTGTGTGAAGTCGATTTTGTACTCTGTCAAGACAAGAGAGGGTGCTCTGAGCGGCACCTCCCCAGATATGGCAGCAGGACTTCATCTTAGGACGTATCTGGCTCTCATACAAGTAGTGGATTGCGTCAGGGGTGAGATACTTTCTGGAGCGGTAGTATGATTCAATCATTTTTCCAGCAACCTTAGCAACAGATTCGATATAAGTCTTCCATTTCAGATCTGGGTCGAAAGTCAATCCTAGAAGCTTATCAAAGAAGGGAGCTCTCTTGAGGAGATACCCATTGATTTTGACTGGAGAGAAGTGAGAATTTGAGCGTGGGTTGTGAAAAGAAAGAAGCTTTGTTTTAGAGGCATTAAAAGTAACAAGCCACTTCTTCCCCCATTGCACGACGTGCTTCAAATCAGAAAGGAGAGAGAGTCAGCAAATAGAACAAAAGTCACCAAAATAATTTCTGTTTCTTCATAAACAAGTCAGTCATTTTGTTTTACCCCCGGGCAACGCCGGGTAGATACAGTTAGTCTTATATATAAATTAAAGTCGATTCTCTTTGCTATCTTTGTGATTAATAGCTTTATTAACAAAAGGTAGATAAAAGTGACTGTTCCATCGGTCAAATATGTCAGATATTAGCCCATGTTGTTAAAAAAAATATTTTCAATCGATTTCATCGATTTTAATATTTAATCCTGACCAATATTTCCTTTTTTTAAATCATGAATAAAAGAAGTAGAGTTTACCCTCTCAGTTTAATCTACTCCTGCTGTCCTCATGGATACCAGGAATAAATTTAATAAGACACACTTTTCCAGAATCACCGATTTCGTATTTTATCAACACTAAAAAAATATATACAGTACTCATTTCAATCAATGAAAACAAATAATATTTTCTATAAAGCAAATATACTTTTCTATTCAATAAAAACCTGCTAATCCACACATGTGTTGACACACCGGAAGAACTACTTTCTGGGCGGAAATTCTGTACTCAATCATGTTGCAAAGCTCTCTGGAGAGCGTATGCAATTTGGTTGCTTTTTGCTTTTTGTTTCTTTTCGACCTGTTATTATGTGCATTTCGGAGTTTGTAGGTAAGTTTTACGATCAAAACATACTTTATTGTGTAATTATGTAAGTCCATTTCAGTTTGTCATGTAAAAGAACTGAGAGAGGAAGTGATTTTTTGTCATATATAAAAAGACTTTTGTTTCAATTTATTTTCATTTATTATTCACAAAAACAAACAAAAACAAAAAAACA
>OY744532.1:64226327-64388827 GCA_963556195.1 Sepiola atlantica | reverse complement strand
AGAGTGCTGAAAAAAGATACGTCCGAAGATACGGTTGCAACGATGCAGTTGCCTGGAAGTGAGGTCGGAGTTCTGCTCGCGTCAAAGCCCCGAAAAGGCATCACCTGTTACAGATGCAGAGGCCAGGGTAACATAGCTTAATACTGTGCAACTAGACGACCTGCTGGACCAGCATCCGAAAATTATGCCAAGAAATGCGATGCTTCGACTACAACAAGCTCAGCCACTTTCTTTGCATCAGTATCTAAAAAAAAAACGTCTCAGTGGAAAAGACGTCAGTGCCAATCTCCTCCCTAAGAAACTAACAATCAAGATGCATCCTATCATATGTGTGTACGTTGACGGACTACAATGCAAGATTCTAGTAAACACGGGATGTTCCAAGACACTGATAAGCACATTGGTATGCCGCCAGTGGAGATGTCAGAACATCACCATTAACTGCAGATTATGAGGTGATATGGAACCAGCCGAGTTGGGCTTGCGGTTAACCCTTTGCACCTCGATGTCGTAGTTGTCAAAAGAAAAATTTCTAGATTTCGACCTCCTTTTGTGATTTTATACAATCAAGAGGCTAGGAGGAGTACATTTGACAGAGTCGAATGAAGTACATTTTCTCTCAGAGAATTTATTCAGGTGTGCTGCGATCAGACTCGAACCTGACTTCAACTGGCAGAAAAAGGAGTGGACTGCCTTGTAGAAATGGGCAGGTGGTCAGAGTTTAGGGCATCTAAAGAATCGAGTACCAGAATACTCCGTATTTACATTTTGGGTCAGGATTTTACTCGAGGTGTAAAGTTGTAAAGAGCAGAGGTGAAGAAAGACGCAACAAAAACAAAGTCAGAGAAAGTGTTCAGTGAGCTGAATTATTTTATTCACTCTGGCTACAAGGCCATTATTATTTTCACAAACACACACACATATATTAACCCGTTTTCATCCCTGAATTTTAATTTCTTCTTAAGAAACGTTATGTATAAGCCTTAAATTTTAGACATATTCTTGAATCAAAATAATTAATGGATTTTGATCAAAATTGAAATAGGGATTCTAGACATAAGGTTTAGTAGCATTACATGTTGATTGTAATCTTCGTAAGGGGACATAAAAATAGTGGAAAATTATTCTGTTCATGGAGGAGGAGATTAATTTTACCCATCCTTGAATGTGTATTCTTCTCGTGTATATATATATATATACGTCTTCTTCTTCTTCTTCTTCTTCTTCTTCTTCTTCTTCTTCTTCTTCTTCTTCTTCTTCTTCTTCTATAGCATGACTGTATTATTTTATTAATATTTATATTTGTTTTTAGAAATCTTTCAATAAATTCCTGTCCATAGATCGCAGCAACTTATTTATTTACTTAACTTTTATGTTCAAGGTCGCAACTATTCGCCCCCCCCCCTCTCCCGAAGGAATTGAACTTACGTCACAGTGGGTATTATTTTTACTGCTTGCCTCCTCAGAACTGTAAAAATATACCACAAGACCGGCTAAATGTGAGAGCATCGGCGCTTTTGCGTGTCTGGGTCCGGGCCAAAAATAAAGATGGTTCAGTTTCCTCCTCCTCCTCACTACTACACCTGCAGGGGAACCGCAGGTATCTAGGATTAACCCTGAAAATTGTCCCTCCTCCTCTGTTCTCTTAATGCAATGGAGAAGGTGTTGTCTGGGATGAGATGATTCCTTCTGAGGTTGATTTTCTTTTTCTTCTTCATCACAGTGACGCTATGACTCAAGTAATGATCTTTAAACCAAATTTCTCTGGCTGTCTGTGATTTACAGTTCCATGTATGAGGTCTATTAGCAGTGCTTTAGTGTACATTGCCGGTACCTGTGGCATAGTGAATAAGAGTCAGATTCAGCCCAAGATGAAGTACTGCTGCCACATCTGGGGAAGTGCCGCTCAGAGCACTCTCTCTTGTCTTGACAGAGTACAAAATCGACTTTGCAACTTAGTGAATAAGGATCTCTTCTGTTCCCTACAGCCGCTTTTTCACAAAAGAGACGTTGCTAGTCTTTCTCTACTCTATCTTTATTTTCATGGAAGGTGCTCGACTGCGCCCAACTCTCTGGCCCTTCCTCGCATGACATTCACAGCAAGAACTCACCTTGCTATGACCACTGCAAAGAACTTTTCTTTCTTTCTCTTTGTGCCTAATATCAAATGGAATTTTCATGAACAGAGTTTCTTTCCAAGAACTTCCCATCCGTAGAACATATTATCATGGGACTACTTTCCTGCAGGCTACAACATGGTTCATTACATTTATCATTTTCAATCCATGATATTGTTCATCATTCAACTCACAATCTATCTATCCCATTAGCCCTTATCCTCCGGTGACTTTTAACCTTGACAAGTGATGATTCATTCGTAAAATAAAACAACAAAAAAAAAAAAACGCATAGAATATCCGTGGACACATGATTTTGCCTAACCAAAAATGTGTGTGTTGTGGGAGATGATCTGATCTCTTCCCTACAACCTCTTTTTTCTCATAGAAGAGACGTTGCAAGTCTTTCCCTACTCTATCAGTAGGGGCTCAACTGAGCTTCAAGCTCTGGTTCATGCCAATCCCATTTGACCTTCTCAGCAAGAACTCATCTTTCTACCAACACTGCAAAAAACTCTCCTTTCTTCCCCTGTGTACCTAAAATCAAACAGAACCCCCCCCCCATGAACAGAGTTTCTAAGACTTTCACACCTGTAGAACACGTTACTGTGGGAATGTTTTCCTACAGACTACAACATGGGTGTTTTGAAGTCCAATGTCAACAAATATCTTTTGAGTCGTCCTGCAAATTAATCACAGTTCTTAACCCTTTCATAGTACTGTTCCGTCATCCAACTGAAAATCTCACTAACCCTTATCTTCGAGTGGCTTTTGGCCTTGGTAAGTCGTGAACCATTAGTATATATATATATATATATATATATAAAATAGCTCACACTTCTTCAGTCCAGTATTGAACCCGGTGTGGACTATATAATATCACATTCGGTTTAACATCCATTTTACATGATGGCATGTGTTAGACGGCTTTTAAAAATTGACTTCCAAACTAACTTATCTCTGACCAGGTCTTTATTTATCCCTCTTTTATTCAAATCTTATCATTTTCTCCTGTGTTTTCCTACTAAATGACTCTCCTACCTCAACTGTTCTACATCTACTGACCCAAGAACTCTAATCCATTCTTTCAATGTGACCATACCAATGAAGTCTCTGGTTCTGCACACATCTCTCTATACTGTCCAGATTGTATCTTCCTCTGGGGTCATCAGATCTAATCCATTGTATCATTCTCACATTATTTCTCACCATGCAACACATGTCATCAACTCTCACTTGCTAGCTTTCACTTCCATATATCACCACACTGCATACACATTTCTGATAGACCCTATTCTTGGTCAACAGTAGTAACGCTATGCTGATTAGTAATGACAGAAGTTCCCTGAACTTAATCCATGAACTCCTAACTCTAGCAATCACAATAGCACCAGCTCCCCTTGTGTTCTAATGGTATCACAAAGGTAACAACACTTCTGAACAACCCCAATAGCCTCACCATTCAATTATACTTTCTCCACATCTGAATTCTCATCCGTCTCCATTGTCTAATATTTTTTGCATGCAAACTGTTTATCATCTCTAAACCTACCTGTAATTCCATTGCACTTCTTGCATACCCAATCGACCAGCATAATTGGGCAAACTGATTATATAATTGAGTTTAAATGCTATTGGATCTGTTGTGGCCATTATTTAGTCAATACTAAATAGAATATTAAAATTGATGAATAGTAATAAGTAAGTTCAGGAAACTTCTGCCATTATTAACCAGCAGAGCGTTACCATTGTCGATCAAGGGAAGCATCTGTCAGGTATGTGTACGCAGTGTGATGATGTATGAAAGTGAAATATGGCCATAGAGTGTTCGAAATGATATGAGAATGATACAATGGATGTGTAATGTGAGTGTTAAAGACAGGATTCGATCTGATGACCTCAGAAGAAGACTAAAACTGGACAGTATAAGGAGATGTGTGCAGAACAGGACTTCGATGGTGTGGCCACGTTGAAAGAATGAATGAGAGTTCTTGGGTTAGTAGATGTAGAACAATTGAGGTAGCAGGTTCAGTTCACAGGGAAAGGCCTAGGAAAACATGGGAGGAAGTGATAAGGATCGAATTGAGAGAAAGAGGGATAAATAAAGACCTGGTCAGTGATAGGTTACTTTGGAAGTCAATTTCTACAAGCTGTCCAATGCATGGCAGCATGTAAAACGGACGTTAAATCGATGATGATAATGATGGTGGTGATGATGTTCATAAATGGTCAGATTTGTCTACCCCATGACCATTTTGATTGTCTCCAGGTTAGTTTATCTTTCCGCTTGAATGATGTTGAATATTTAGAATATCAAAATATTAGACCAATTTCACAGGAATCAGTGGCTGGTTTGGTGCCAGTATGTAAAACGGACGTTAAACTATGGCTTACTTGACGTATTTGCATACTTCAGAGAGCTTCGCCACATGCTTAAACACAACATTCCTCCACTTATCACGGTCATGGCCAGTCTTTCAGCTGTCAGGAGCAGCATGCCAATCTTATCCCTTATCTGGTCAGCCTATCTCTTTTTGTGGTCGCCCTCTTGATTTTTATTGAATTAAATCTTCTTGATATGATTTCTTTACATAGCTGGGAAACATGTCCAAACCACATTAACTTCTTTTTTCGAATAATGCTGTTGATAGATAAAATGATTGTTAGTTGAAAAATGAAGAACCTTATTGAGGATTGGGAAAGATTGATGGAATGGACCAAACTCGAATTACTTGTTATGAAGATTCATAACAGCAACCTGATGACATTGGATTTGAAGACAACCATGTTGCAATCTGTAGAAAAGTAGTCGTGTGGTAATGTGTTCTACAGACGGGAAGCCCTTGTGAAGAAGCTCTGTTTGTGAAAGTGCCGCTTGACGTTAAGCGCACGAAGGAAAACAATAAAGTTTTGTTTCGTTGTGGTAGAAAAGTGAGTTTTTGCTGTGAATGTCTTACACAGAAGAACCAGAGATTGGAGCTCAGTCGAGCACCTTCCATACAAATAAAGATAGAGTAGAGAGAGACTAGCAACGTCTCTTCTGTTAGGGAGGGGCTGTAAGAAACAGAAGAGATCATCCCCCACTAGATTTCAGATTGGATTTTGAACTTTGTTTAGGCAATGAAAACTGCTCTGAGTGGCGCCTTCCCAGATGTGACAGCAATAGTTCATCTTAGGACGTATCTGATTCTTATATAGGTAGAGGATTGCATAAATTTCTCAATGGCAACGTGCAAACACTTTTCTGAAGATTCTCATGGCGATACGCAAACACCATATACTACATAATCCCGTTCGTAATTGTGTTCTTTTGGCACATTTTCCCTTTTACATTCTGTAGTGGAGCTGATATGAACAATAATTTATTCACTGCCCCCGGTTATAATCGCCTATGCCAGTAGAAGCACCACTGACTCGTGTGTTGTTCCTAACCACATGCTGACTTAGTTTTTAAATCAGAGTTGTCCATATCCACCAAGGCCATAACCCGGTCTATCCTAGTATAATTGAGCTGAATTACCCACTGTCTCCGATTATAACGGCCACTCACACCAATCAAAGAACCATCAACTTAAGTGCTGTGTTGGAGGTGAAAAGGGGACAGTGGCTATCCCAAATAAACCGTTGTAGACACATAAGGTTATGCAAATGATTACTTTCGCTGACCAATCAATGACATTTTTGGCTCGATATAAGCAGGCGTATTTCGCCTATTCATTTTTTTCAGATTTTGGGGGGCAGCCTTGCTGGAGAGCTGGATAACAAGATGCTTGTTCATATTACATTTAAATTTCTGTATGTTTTTATGGTCGGGGAAACAGGGAGCAAGCGATCCGAGAAAAGAAGTTATCAGAGTAGAAAATCTTCCAGCATCTAGGGACTTATACAGTGAAGGGGTGAGATTTTTCTACTAGTCGGGTGGGTCGTCAGGAGGTATTTACGTTGGCGAAGGGGGGGGGGGTACAAGTGAAGTGAGTTAATCAGAACACATTTAGTGGAAGTACTTGTAAAACAAGCGCAGGGATGCAACTCTGCAGCAATGCGACAAGGGTTAGAGCTTTGTAGACAGTGCAGAACCTAATAGGTCAGAAATTCTTTTTTGTACTCTGTTCAAGAGGGGGGGGGGATAGTGTTTGATGCACTAGCCCAGATATTGAAACAATACTCCATGCACGGATGAATGCTGGCTTTATAGAGATATAGGATACTGACAATTGTAAGAAGTTTTCTAGCCTGGTAGAGGGAGCCTACCTTCTTAGCAGCAGACTTGGCAACATCTTTTATGTACTTATTCCAGCTCATGTTGCCTGTGAACGTCAGTCCAAGGAATTTGAACATTGGACTCTCGGGATGACAATTAGTGGCTGGAAAGGTTTCTTATAGTTGTTTATGGAGCATTAAATGTGGCCATCCATTTTTGGCCCCATACAAACTGGAAGTCGTTTTCTAAGGATTCAGCCATTGTTTTGCATGCATTGGCATTTGATTTGCTGGGAATAGAGCATGGTGTTATCAGCAAATACACCCATCTCAGACGCGATTGTATTGGAAAGGTCGTTTATAAAGATCAGGAATAATATAGGTCAGAGTATCTACGCCTGGGGCACACACTCATGTTGATGTAATGTTGTTTAGATGTATGGCCATCGAGAACGACCTGGATCTTCCTTTTAGCTAAAAAAGATCGGATTATATTAAATATTCTCCCAGTAATACCATACAAGTTAATTTTCCTGAGAAGACTTTCATGCCAGACTTTGTCAAATACTTGGAAATATCAAGTGCTTCACCTAACATCCAGTGTGTAGTATATACGTTCAGAGATGACTGTTAAGATATCCACAGTAGAACGCGATATGGGGTAAATATATATTTTAATGCTTTTTTGCAATTTATTGTAAAAAGTAACATTACTTTCTGTTTGAGTACAGGATTTTATAGTTTGTGCTTTCTAATCAGTAAAAAAAAAAAAGAAGACATTGATCATTAGAAACAAAGCATTTACTGCTTCCGCAATACCACTGTGTACCAACTTTTTGAAGAATAAAATGATTTTTGTGGTTTTTGAGTTTTTCTTTTATGGCGGAGCAGGAGATCCGAAGAAATGATTATTTGCTCTTTTCTATGCCACAAAAATAAACAACATTCTTTTGAGTGATAACAAGTCACTAATGAGACATTAAAATAATGTTAGTTTGGCCAATAGCTTGCCGCTCAGTTCTAGTTGATTTCTGTTACTAAGAAATGACGGGGAAACAATTATCCTTCACCAGTGTTTGCACAATAATGAATAAATGCAGAAGTTTTTTTCCATCTTTCCTAACTTTATTAACATCAAAACGGTTTATACCTATCTAATTATATAACACAACATCAGATTTTGAAATACCTTATGTATATAGGAATCAGCAAACGCCCACAAACAGTTATAGATATTCTTAATTTGCATACTTATTTTATGAATACTTTCGAATAAATTAATATTCTTAATAAGTTTTTAAAAAAAGAAAAAAAAGGAAAGAAAAATAAACGTATGAATCAGTATAAGAAACAGACAGAAAAAAAAAATAAAGAAAATATCTCATTATCGAAATAGGTTTGTTTTCTCAATTCCCCTAAATATTTGAAATGGATTTCTCTGGTTGTTTTTTACTTGCTAACTTTTTTGCGACGGGAAGTATATATATATATATATATATATAATAAGAAATGTTGTTCTTGGTTTAGAAAGCATTGTTTATATGGTAATATGAATTATTAAAAATAATACTGAGCAATTAGAACGCCATATAATGCATTTTAGTTTTATTAACTTTTATTTATTTATTTATTTTTTCTTAATTTAATTTTCGAAGATATACTTCCTCGTCAGAATTTCAAATAAAGATATATTAAAATACCTTTTTTTTTCTTTCCTTTATCCATATCGTTTTTGGTGAGTTATCAATTTGTGTGATCTTTAAACGAATTTGGGATGAGAATCTCTTTAGTCAAGAACGTTTTTGGTCATCCCAAATTCGTTTCAACATCACAAAAATTGATAACACACAAAAAACGAAATGAAGAAAGGAAAGAAGAAAAAAAAGAAGGTATTTTATATCTTTATTTGAAATTCTGACGAGGCAGTATATCTTCGAAAGTTAAATTGGAAAAAATAAAAGTTAATAAAACTAAAATGCATTGTATGGCGTTCTAATTGCTCATTATTATTTTTAATAATTCATATATATATATATATATATATATATATATATATATATATATATATATATATATATATATATATATATATATTGCTCTTTATTATAGAGTAGAGGATTCTCTTTTTACCATTTATCTGAGTAATCTAAAACAAGCAGACGCAGACTTTAACATTTTTTTAATTGTTTTTTATTTTGATGTCGCAATTGTATTCGATATGCGAGCCTCGAATATACACGGCATTCCAATAATTTGGTGCCGAGGGATTGTACTGCAGTGGACTTCAATTGGTTTGCACCGAATTGTTTCTAAAATGACAAAAGTTTGAAAAACCAGTTTCCAAAATTGTTTTTTAATTTTTAAGTTTTCCCTTACGCAACACATTCTTTCATAGACTCGAAATTAAAATGTTTAAGTGTTCACATTTACTTGTAATATATATATATATATATATATATATATATATATATATATATATATATATATACAACTCAATGTCTGTATGTACATCTGTGTGTTTGTGTGATGTTTGTGTGTTCCCTATAGAAAAAAAGGTTCCATAAAATCTAAAAGTGTATTCTTATGTAAAATTTACAGGGAAAGAGAATGGAAGTGTTCTCCAAGTCTCTAGGTGCACCATATCTCTATGTCATCCTCTATGTGCTGAATATCTATGTGCCCCCATCTCTAAGTGATCCATAGGGACAGAAACCCCTTAAAACTTCAGCTTCTTCCGACTATGTGCCCCCACCTCTAAGTGATCCATAGGGACAGAAACCCCTTAAAACTTCAAATACGTATATCCGATTTTAATGAAATTTAAACCATGTGTATGCAACACTAATTCAGAGAGTTTTCCAATATTTAAGCTTCTTTCTTCCGATTATATTAGGGGGAGAAACGGGGGAGGGGGGCGCATTAAAAAAAAAAGTAATATGTGTCATGAGCATAGTGAATATGAACACAATAGTGTTCCTCATTCAATCCCGAACAACGTCGCGCTGTTTGTTCTGTTTCTCTGTCTGGGAATGCAATTGAAAACAAAGCACCATACCAAGATACAAACAATTTTCTCGGGTAAAATTTGACAAAGAATCCAATGATGGCATTAATTTTGTAATAAAAGTTTTCACAGTAATATTGAACTTCCCTGCAGACTACAACATGGTCGTCTTTAAATCTAATGTCAACAAATATTTCTCATAAACTGTTCCCATAACTAATCGAACTTTGTTCATTCCATTAATCACTTTCAATCCTCTCATAATATTCTTCACTATTAACCCTTATCCTCGAGTGGCTTTTGGCCTTCATAAGTGGTGACTCATTAGTAAAAACAAAAAAACGTTGTGAGAATAACATCCAAGATGAGAACAGCAGTCCGAATAATCCAAATAATACATGTTACATTTTGTATAAAACACTGCAAAAAAACAGCAACCTTTTTAAATGCAAGTCGAAAAATTTGGCAATATTTTCTAAACAAACTAATAGCAAATTTGAAATAAAAACATCATTCAACTGACAATCCATCCATCACATTAACCCTTATCCCCGAATTGACTTTGACCTTGATAAATGGTGACTCATTAGTTAAAAAAAAAAAAGAGTATTAAAATAATAAAAGCTTTTTACATCTAATTATAATGGAGATTTGGTGTTTGTCTGCAACCAAAACTATGCCACATTTCTAAAAAAAAAAGTAATACATAATATTCTCAAAGATTTATTTTTATTATATTATCTTATTTTTGTATCAGTGTGATTATTTCCACATTGCAAATTAGGGGCTTGTGCAGTAATGTTTCTTTGAATATGTTGTTACTGTTACAAGCGACTGGATATAATTTTTCAACAACATTTTAAAATAAGGAGACAAAAAAAAAAATAATGGAGGCCTCATCTAGACGCCTCTTAAATTTAATTTTTTTGTCTGTCGATTTACTTAGAAAGGTACTTCAGAAAGTTAGAATAAAATGGTATTTCTTGTCAGTGAGGAAATTAAAATGTACCCCTTTAGCATGATACCAATAACATCAAATATTAGGGAATACCTTGATTATTTCTCTCTCTATCTCTCTCTCTCTCTCTCTCTCTCTCTCTCTCTCTCTCTATATATATATATATATATATATATATATATATATATATATATATATATCTTTCTCTCTCCCTCTCTCCCACATTCGTTCTCTCTCAATCTATCTTCTGTTCTCACTCTGTCTTTATCTCTATCTCTCTCTCTTTATCTATCTCTTTCTCTCTCTAGTTCTTTCTGTCCTTTCCTCTCCTGTTCTCTCCTTTGCTCTCTCTCTCTCTCTTTCTCTCTCTAGCTCTTTCTGTCCTTCCCTCTCTTGTTCTTGTTTTCTCCTTTGCTCTCCCCCTCTCTCTCTCTCTATCTATCTCTTTCTCTCTCTAGCTCTTTCTGTCCTTCCCTCTCCTGTTCTTGTTCTCTCCTTTGCTCTCTCTCTCTCTCTCTCTCTCTATCTATCTATCTCTTTCTCTCTCTAGCTCTTTCTGTCCTTCCCTCTCCTGTTCTTGTTCTCTCCTTTGCTATCTCTCTCTCACTCCCATTCTCTCTCTCTCTTGCTCTTTATCTCTCTGTCCCATTCTCAATCTCTCTCTAACTATTTCTATCTTGCTCCTTCTCTCTCTTACTCGCTCTCTCTCCCGTTCTCTCTCTCCCGTTCTCTCTCTCCCTCCCCCTCTCTCTTTCTTTCTATCTATCTTGCTAGTATATGTTAAACCGCAAGGAGATTTTTATTTAGTAGAGTGTTAAAGTACAGAACCATTTCTATCATCAGCATTTTTGTGGTAAATAGTTGGAATTTTTATGATTTCTTTTTCAAGTTGCTAGAATTGAGGTTGATCATCCCTCGAGACCTACAATGCTTTACAGTCAAGCTCTGGAGGAGGCATGGGCTGAATTCAATGGCCAATGAAAGTTTGTACTCTTATAGAACTTTATGCAAAGGAATAGGAGTGTCATTCTTTATCAAGTTCAAAAGGTGAATAGTATTATTTAAGGAAACAGCTTATTTAATGATAAAAGAACCAGCATGGATATTTGGCATTTCCCAGCAAAAATAAGTAATATATATATCAGGACCGGCACAGTTATAAAAGTGTGTGTGTGGTTGGGGGGTCTCTCCTAAAAAGTGGGGGGGGGGGGGCGTTTAAACACATGCATATATAACTTCATTATTGATGACCGTAAAGTGGGGGGGCCAAGTCAAAAAGTGGGGGCGGGGGGCTTGCGCCAGCTCTGCCCCCCCCCCCCGGTGCCGCCGTCCATGTATATATATATATGTTATGTTATGAACAGACCATATTTATTTTTACTAAGCATGATGAATTAAAATAGTAAAAGAATAAAATGGCTATCTAACCGGTTTTGAACCTTGCCCAACAGAACTAAATAATTACAGCGAAGTAAGGGGGGGGAAATCAAATAGAAACTAAGTCCAAGAAGATTGTCTCTTTGCTTACAAAGATCAGGTCGCAAAGACTTAATATAAATAGTTTCTAGAATCTTAAGGTTAAAGGTAGAGTGTGATTTACTTAGAATGGAGAATAAAACCCATATGTATTGTTAAGAACATCTAACAGTAAATAATTTGCCTATATATATATATATATATATATATATATATATATATATATATATATATATATATATATATATATATATATCTATATATATATATATATACTAGCTTAATCTACCAGGCGTTGCCCGGGATGTAGTGACATCATTTTTAATTTTAATTTTTCTTTTTTTTGCACATTTTTAAACTTAAGGTAGGCAACTCTTGTTACATTCTTCAATTTGAAATGAATTATCCCCTTGCTGGTTTTTACTTTTTAGGTGATTATTTAAAAATGTTTCATATGAGCAGTCGTCTGGGCCAGAGTAAGTAACTTTAAAAATAAATTGTAGAGTAGAAGGTTGCTATATTGTCAAGAACATGGTATAACAATAACAAATAAAAATTGGCTAGTCAGAAGCAAAGTTTGATTTGTCAGCTTAAATTCTATTTGGGTCTGACCGTGAGAATCCGACAATATAACTTTATATGTTAGATATATAATGCGTGTGTTTGTGAGTTTCTATGTACATCCATAACTTTTTCAGGTGTGCACCTACAGAGTTGGAATTTGGTTTGTGGATACAGCGCAATACGTTACACAAAGTTATGTAGGTGGCGACATTGGCAGCTAGGGTTAGGGTTAGTGCAGTCCAAAAAGAGCATGCTGTGTACTCTGTTCACTTACGGCTAAATCACATTGAAACACTGGTTCCTATCAGATAACTGAAATTAAGCAGCATTGAGCTTGATCAGTATTTAGATGGGTGACCATTTGAGAATAACAGGTGCTGTAAGCAATATATTCCATCCATGTGTGTAAATAAAATGCTTACAATATAAGTGGCAACACACAAGCGTCCTGTCGTGCCATTTGTTTATTATTATTATTATTATTATTATTATTATTATTATTATTATTATTATTATTATTATTATTATTATTATTATTTCCTCTCTGTAAAACATTCACAGCAAGAGCTTGTCTTCTACCACCACTGCAAAGAACTTTCCTTAATTCCTCTGTGTACCTAAAACCAAGAACTTCCCACCTGTGGAACACATTACCATGGGACTGCTTCTCTGCAGATTAGAACATGGTCGTTCTTCTAATCCAATGTCAATAAATACTTGTCCATCCCATTCATCGTTTTCAATCCTCTCATAGTATTTTTCATCATCCAACTGACAATCCCATTAATCCTTATCCTTGAATAGCTTTTGACCTTGATAAGTGGTGACTAATTAGTATTAAAAAAAGATTTACGGGGCCAATTTCAGACAAGTCAAACTTTATACAGAAAGCAGGCTGTGTTGTGTTTGGAGTTGTTGACTTTAACTTCTACATCCACTTTCATTCCCGCGTAATGCCAGGTGTCAGGGTTAGTATTGGTTTTTTCTACTGTGTTTTGTGCCCGAAAAGAGTTATTGTTAACTACAAGGTTTAATGTTTTCCATTTTTTATAATTAATAATGAATCTTATTTTATTATTACAGCTGATGCGAGATATAAATTAATATAGTGGCAACTATTTGGCTGATTATTATTAGTATTGTCTCAGTTTCAAATCATTAATTAAATTTGTCCGTTTAGAAAGTAGTAGAAGAAAACAATGTTATATATCAGTTTCAATGCCCCTTCCTTTTAAATTTTCCATGCGCTTTGCACGTAATCGCGTTCGTATGCAACATCTCATTACTACAGACGCTCATTTTAAAGTCGTAAATTACTAGAAGTCAAAAAACTCAACGGTAAAGACATAGCTGTAAACATACCAAGACTAACCCTGCCTGATGATGATTTGATGGATCAAATCGGAAGAAAGAAAAATGGAACAAGAAACCCACGGAACTTACATGCACCAATTTGGCCGAAATACTAAATGGACTATTTGAAAATTTTAAAAAATAAATAAAGTCTCATCAAATAAAAACACTGTGTTATTTAATAACATTTGCCGTAATAATTTTTTTTTAATTTTTTAATATTTTTTTTTAATAATTAAAAAAAAAATTAATTAATTAAAAAAATTTTTTTTAATTTCTTAATTTTTTAATTTTGTATGAATCTTTAATTTTTGTACTTTTTTCTTCCATGGTGTTTCTTTCTATGTGTGGTTTTATTATTATGTGTGATGTTTTGAGGAGGATTGAATTTGTGATATCTTTCCCCACCTTGTTCTCTAATTGCTGTGTAATTGATGCTGAATAATATTACCATTTTTGTTGCTTTGGTTCGATATTGAATTTCTGGTGTCTAGAACCTGTGCTGATGAAATACTTAGTATCAATAAAGGTCCATTTCGTCTCGGAAACGATCGTACACATAACTGTTGTTGATGTTGAATTCTTGGGACTGATATAAATAAATATGTCGTAAATTTGTTTATTTCTAAACTATATATATATATATATATTCTTTGTATTACAGAAGATCAGCACAACATCGGTACCGTCGGTTTCAAATCCTAACAAAAGGGAACTCTACAGACCTCTTTCTCTCTCATATATATATATATATATATATATATATATATATATATATATATAGTCATCCACATACAGACTGTTTCGCTGTATCACAGCTCATCAGTGCGGCTAAACCAGTTAGTGCCTCAAGCCGGGATTGCTAACCCCTGCGCTATCATACGATACTGACTGAATGTAAGAAATATCTCAATGTAAACATTGCAAGTGCCGGGAGCTCGAATTAGTTTTACCTAATGAGCTATGCCTTAAAGCTAATGGCAGTTGGCGATATCCTTACAAATAAGCTCTACCCAGGGAGGGAGCTTCATATAGTCATCCACATACAGACTGTTTCGCTGTATTACAGCTCATCAGTGTGGCTAGACCAGTTAGTGCCTCAAGCCGGGATTGAAACTCAACCGTCGAGCTGACAGTCGGCGCTGCTAATACCAGACTACTCATCCTGTAAAAAATGACAGAGAGAAATGTTACATTTTTCGAACAAATAAAGCAAGCAAAAAGAAAATAGGCAACAGTTTTCTATGGCAATAAAATGTATTTCCTTTTAAACAATCAACTATGTAGATAATACACATGGAAATGAGCTTTTTTACATCAAGCGACCACAAATAATTCTCACTTTTTATGTAATACTATACAGGGTATTTGGAAAATCAATGGCATTACTTCAGGATTATGTACTATATGTGTATAAACGTTTGGAAACGCTTGGTTTTAGAGTTATATGCCATTGAAGCAAATACTAACCAACATTCTTTATTGTAAACATGTATAATGTATGTGTGACAGTGCACATATGGGGTAGATAAACACTATCTCTGTGACAGGATCACAGGTAAAATAAGCCTGGGCCTGGTGTTGCCACATACATCAACAAAACCATGAAACAGTAACGCCAAACAAATCTAAAAGCCCAGACGAAAGATCTGAGCATCATCATCAGCAGGGGTTTCTTGGATAGCCAACATAGGGGATCCGGTTGGCATCCTGCGAATGTTGGTCCTTCATATTTCAGGGAACCAAATACAACAGACCAAATTCAGGTAAATAAATATAATCAGCACAAACCAAAGACCATGCAGAGGAAGAAATGGACCACAGAGGAAATTAGACTAGTAATCTAGCGCTATTGCGAAAGCAACCCCACACAAAGAAAATTAGACTAGTAATAGAGCATTAAACCATCTCTATTTATATATAGTTAGGTATGTGTATATGTTTATATAGTTAGGTATGTGTATATGTTTATATAGTTAGGTATGTGTATATGTTTATATAGTTAGGTATGTGTATATGTTTATATAATTAGGTATGTGTGTTATATTATGAGGGCCCCTGTATGCCTAAAAGCGTGTAGGTCCACTAGTTTTGATTGTGAGAGGGGTGAACTTTGTTCGAATTAAGTGCAGGTCGAAATGATATCCATTTTGGGACAAATAGATTTGTTCTCAGAATGAGTAATCCCAAGAAGTCATAACAACTGGTGAAACCTGGCCGACTTCAAAAGTTGAGGTTCAATAAAGGTCAGGCCAGTTCTGGTTATGATTTGTATGACAGGACAAAGGACTGTGACGTCACTTCTTCTTCGTGAGAAACTAAGGTTTTTGAAACAGAAGGGCTTTGGAAGTGAGAGCGTCGAGTCGACGATGTAGTCGTTCATTGTATGGTCTGGATCTCTTCAAGATCCAGCAGAAATTCCTGTACATAGTCGCATCCCACAGCGAGAAGGATGAATGAGAATCGAGCAAACGAATGGATAAAACCCTTCCACAATGAAGTCCAGAATAAAAGACTTAAATCTCTCTCTGAGAAAAAATTGTCTCTGCATTTGTCTTCTGCCTGTCTATAGAGTTGTAACCACACATCAAAGATCACCAGTATCGATCACGGCCAGAGATACGCAATGGAAACCGATGGCACCAACGGTGATCACAACCAGACGACGAAAAAAATGTAAGGTAACTTTTATGTGTTGCACATTTTTGGGGTCCTAATCTGTTAAGCTGAAAGAACTAACACCGAAAGAAAAAGGGCACCATTTGATATGCTTAACGAACAATGTTTAAAGTGTTTAATGTAAAATATTTAAATGAGAAAAATGTTTTAATAACGAGAAGTATTTAAAAAGTAATGTGTAACAGGACTGGCAGTTTAAAGGTTTAAAATGCCCCTTAAGAGATGTGTTTAAAAAGTTTAAAAACGCTTCGAGACCTTTCATATGATTTCGTATTGCTTTCGTACTATTAGAAGCGTGTAAGAGACGTTAATTTTAAAGTACTATGTAACAAATACATTGTTGGGACCGTAACCAGTTGTTTAAGTGGTTTAAAATAATTGCCGCGGTCCAGGCAGGAGAGGGCCTATGTAACATGTGTATATGTTTATATAGTTAGGTATGTGTTTATGTTTATATAGTTAGGTATGTGTATATGCTTATATAGTTAGGTATGTGTATATGTTTATATAGTTAGGTATGTGCACATGTTTATATAGTTAGGTATGTGTATATGTTTATATAGTTAGGTATGTGCACATGTTTATATAGTTAGGTATGTGTATATGTTTATATAGTTAGGTATGTGCACATGTTTATGTAGTTAGGTATGTGTTTATGTTTATATAGTTAGGTATGTGCACATGTTTATATAGTTAGGTATGTGCACATGTTTATATAGTTAGGTATGTGTATATGTTTATATAGTTAGGTATGTGCACATGTTTATATAGTTAGGTATGTGCATATGTTTATATAGTTAGGTATGTGTATATGTTTATATAGTTAGGTATGTGTATATGTTTATATAGTTAGGTATGTGTATATGTTTATATAGTTAGGTATGTGTATATGCTTATATAGTTAGGTATGTGTATATGTTTATATAGTTAGGTATGTGTATATGTTTATATAGTTATGGATGTGTTTATGTTTATATAGTTAGGTATGTGCACATGTTT
The DNA here is from genome assembly GCA_963556195.1 of Sepiola atlantica. Taxonomy (NCBI): domain Eukaryota; kingdom Metazoa; phylum Mollusca; class Cephalopoda; order Sepiida; family Sepiolidae; genus Sepiola; species Sepiola atlantica. The sequence continues at coordinate 64,371,477 of OY744532.1, read as the reverse complement.
ATATAGTTAGGTATGTGCATATGTTTATATAGTTAGGTATGTGTATATGTTTATATAGTTAGGTATGTGTATATGTTTATATAGTTAGGTATGTGTATATGCTTATATAGTTAGGTATGTGTATATGTTTATATAGTTAGGTATGTGTATATGTTTATATAGTTAGGTATGTGCATATGTTTATATAGTTAGGTATGTGTATATGTTTATATAGTTAGGTATGTGTTTATGTTTATATAGTTAGGTATGTGTATATGTTTATATAGTTAGGTATGTGCATATGTTTATATAGTTAGGTATGTGTATATGTTTATATAGTTAGGTATGTGTATATGTTTATATAGTTAGGTATGTGTATATGTTTATATAGTTAGGTATGTGTATATGTTGATATAGTTAGGTATGTGCACATGTTTATATAGTTAGGTATGTGCATATGTTTATATAGTTATGTATGTGTATATGTTTATATAGTTAGGTATGTGTTTATGTTTATATAGTTAGGTATGTGCACATGTTTATATAGTTAGGTATGTGCATATGTTTATATAGTTAGGTATGTGTATATGTTTATATAGTTAAGTATGTGTACATGTTTATATAGTTAGGTATGTGTATATGCTTATATAGTTAGGTATGTGTATATGTTTATATATTTATATGTATAGAATTCACTTCTAAACTAATTAACTGATCATTTGACCACCAATTGTGGAGAAGTAACCGACCAGACACTCAACCCTTTCTGTGATGCCGGCACTCAAACAACCCTTTTTCATTACCCCTTTATAGTCTAATAAACCAATTTACAAATTTAACTCCTGTGTCACCTTTCTTTGCCACCATTGCTGGATTTTGTCTTGTGTCTCTACTGATCACCATCATCGGCCCCTGCAATGGATTTTGATTCTCGCAGCGAAGAAAATCATTTTGACGACGAAAGGCATCTAATAATTGTTTCTCCTAAATACCAGTTGAGAACACGTTCTCAGCAATCAGTCCGATAGAGATTGGCCATTTCGGTGGGTATTCTTCTAGTTATATACGAGGAAATGACAAATTTTAGTGTGAAAATATTTTAGGACCAAACTCAGTTACTAGATCATGTGTAAAATCTCGTCTTATTTTCAAAATGAATGGAATATTAGGTCCTTCAGAAAGTACTTGTCAATTTTCCAACACCCTTTTAAAAAGTTGCATTGCTATTTTTGTAGTGTTTCGTGCAACATTTTACTAATTAATGTGCACTCTGTAATGAATTTCCAATAATTGCTTTCAAAATCAATCAATTTTGAAGAATATAAGTCTTGTTGCAGGGCTGATAAGGATAAGAATGCGGCCAAATTCTTTTTGCCATTTCATACCAATTGAGGATTCATCTTCGAAAATCAGTCCGGTGAAGTGGGTCACTGCGGTACCATATGGTTCTATGCAGTCGTCAGAGTGCATCCTCCCAGGCTTTACCTTCTCTCTTTGAGAAGGGATTTGTTTATAGCCAATCGCTTGAGGCGCTACTACCAGGGAATCCCGAAGGGGCTGCTCAGGCATCTTTTTGTACAGCCAGTGTGCACTATCTCTGCTGCGCTGGCCTTTCTATCCCCAGCTTCCGGCCTTGAACCACATCTTCCTGCAGGTGGAAGGGAGATTAATACTAAGATGTTGACCTCACAAACTAAAATAAATGAATAAATGAATAAAAATAGAAAATAAATAAAACTGAATCAACACAACCAAAACAAGGATAACAGAGTCGAAAAGTTTGAGTATTATTGTCTAGTTTTATTCTCGGCTAAATCAAACGAAATGCTATAGGTAGTTGATTCATGGGCCCAGGGGTATTTGATAAGGTATGGTCCTTAAATGGACAGTTTATCACTTCAAAAGGACCAATTTATCGCATGCACGTAGTAGTTTGAGAAATAAGCTTGTAGCAGTCATAATCATTAACATTTTTTTCCTCTCACGGAGAGCAGCCCCTGTGAGGTGATTGGGTCACAGGATAACCAATCAGCCTCCAGGGAGTACTAATTTCGACCAAACTATTGATGGTCTACTTTCAGACCCTTTGGTATTTACACAGCAGTCACAGAGAGCTTCCAGACAATGAAGAAAGACGTCTTCTCTCTTGCCTTGTCCAGCAGAGCGAGGCTATCTTGACTTGAAGATATACCGCTCTAAAAAAATATTTTTGGCAGCCAAACTTTCTTACTTCCTTCACTGTGACATTGTTTTAATCTCGGCAACCTACACCCAATGGTGTCGATCACTCAAATAAATATATTATTTGTTATAAGAAGGGCTTTGTTTCCTTTTATTTGACGACCCTTTTATTACGAAACATTATAGGAGTTGGTCTTGCAGTCAATGCGAAGACCAAACATCTATAAGCTTGTCTTGTAACGGACAATTTATCACATGCACTAAGTTGAGAAATACACATGTTCTGAAAAGGACCTATTATCGTTTGTAACAATTAGTGAGAATTTGTCCTGAAAATGACAGTGTTGTAATAGTCAATAATAAACTTTCGTCTGCCTCCATGTAGCGCTAGAATCAACCACAGTTGTTGTAGTGATGATGATCATAAGTAGCTAAGTTGATAGGTCGTCGTCAGGAGGACTGCTACTGCTGCTGTTGTTGTTGTTAAGAGAGTTGAACTTCTGCATAGAACTCACAAAGATTGTGCCTCAGGATTGTCTGGTTTACATGAAGTTCTCCTCGTTGGTTACAGCTATTCATTAACCTGCAGGATTGCAGGTTTTACCCCGACACAAAAACAGCAAGGTTGCATGCAAAGTCGGGGAAGGTTTGGCCCAGAACACACAAAGGAATAGCCTAGAAGCAACACTGCCACTTTCATTCCACACCTAACATGTCTTTGCTTGCCACACGCAGAAGCAGAAACGACCAGAGGACGACGGATCCTGATGCCGACTCCTCCTGGATTTTCACCAGAGCCCTGTTAGTCGGGTAGCTTTGACACTAACACGTTGCCACTGCCCCTAGTACGGCGAGGAAGGATTAGATTTTAGGGGCTGCTACTGCTGCGGGCTTAAATTGTCCTGAAATAAAATTGTATTTTGCTTTTTAACGTATAGAAATTTAACGTATAGAAATTTAATGTATAGAAATTTAATGTATAGAAATTTACACTTTTATTCAAACTTTTTCTCAATGACGGCCGTCATTTTGACAATCGTTTTTATTAAATTCGTTGAATTTAGTTAAAAACTGGCCGCCAGCAATTAAGACATTGACTGGAAGTTCGAGTTTAAAGACTTTAAAAAGTAAATTAGTATTTTATTTCTTCAGTACAAGAAATGCACTTTCTGACTAACAAACAATTTTATCAAAAGTGTGGATGAAAACCGAGCGAGATTTTTCCCCTGGGGTAACACCGATTATCGATAACTGTATGCATATCTTAATGTGCACAGCATAATTTTTGTATTTCGAATGTGTGTGTGTATGTGTTTTCAATTTTATTATCCTTTTATTGTTGCTTGGGATTGGGCGTCCTACCGGATGTCAAGCATTTACCCGCTATTTCAGAGACTCCAACCGAGAGATCTTTTTAGGATTCCTACTGCCTCTTTAAGCGCTATTGTTTGTATCTTTCTTGCACTTTGTTCACTGGGTATATTCGCCAGGTAGTTTTTGAAATTCTTTTCCACATGCCGGTTGCTCTTATAATTACTGGAATGATGGAGATTTTCCTAAGATTCAAGTTTTTTTTTTCATGTCGTACATAAGACCTTGGTATTTAGTCATCTTCTCCCTCTCAGCTCTGCTTGGGGACACTGAACTCTCTCCTTCTTGCCCCATGTCAGGTTTAACAGCTATTATATTTAATAATGTGTGTGTGTGTGTGTGTGTGTGTGCGTGCGTGCATGTGAATGAATACTCTTCATATTTGTTCCTGCCCGCACCTAAAATAAGAAGTGTTAACACACCTTTTCTTCTCTTACTGACCCCCCCCCCCCACTACTACCACTACTACAATCCTTTTCAATTCTGGCTGGGAGAGGTTCTAAATAATTGCTTTCTCCTACCCCCTCCCCCTCTCTCTCTCCCAAGCATAATAATTAGGGACTTATGACCTAGTCACCGCAATCAACGCTCCCTTACCCTAACCCCCTCCTCTTTCAGTCCCGTTCGTCTTCTTCTTCGTCATCGTCGTCTTCTTCTTCCTTTCACAGACCAGCCTGGCTACTTTAACTTATATACTTACTTACTTTTTAGTATAACTAAAGCGATGTAAAACAAACAAAAATACAACGAGCAAAAAGGTGACAAAAATACGTTGGCGAGAGGATTGTTATAAAGGGGGAAATGTACCAGCCACTTCACACACAAACACAAGTTCGAGTTGCATCGGGGTTACTCCATCACTTTCGCTCATACCATTGGTAAACACACACACACACATATACATATATATATATATATATATATATATATATATATATATATATATATATATATATATATATATATATATATATATATATATATATATATATATATATATTATATATATATATATATATATATATATATATATTATATATATATATATTATATATATATATATATATATATATATATATATATATAATGGAAATCGCTTAAGACAAGGCATGAAGCCAATTGATGTAAGGAGCTAACAAGAACGAAAGATGATTATCGCAAAGACAGGAGATGCCTATTGGCCTTAGTCTTGAAAAGACCACGGTTATAGGCAGGAGGAAAACAGCTATGAATTAAATAGTAGGGTATACTAGACTCCCAAGCATTGGTTGTGCAACTAGCCTAAGAGAAGGAAAACGCCCCCCCCCCCCAAAAAAAAACACCACTCTTTCTCTGTTTATCCCGGCATTGTTTCCAGTCTTCCTTGACTTCTACTCGCCACTGGACTCAATCAATGCCAGTTTAAGAGAGTGATGGTTGTGGATCCGCAACCTTTGCATCCCTATAGACTACCTGCACATCACCCTTACAGGGGCTATCCATTGTCTCTTGAGACTTAAAGGAGTCCATTAATATATGTATAGTCATCCGCAGACACTGCCAGACACTCTGTTTCGCTGTACCACAGCTTTTCAGTATTGCTAGACAGGCAAGTGCTTCAAGCTCAGAGTGAAACTCGACCGTTTTTTTTTCTATAGTCGCAGATTCTATCCACTGCCCGTCAGCAAGGAAAATTCTACTATTTATGTAAACAATATCAACTGCTGAAGAGCGCTCTATTCGTTTACGAAGAGCTTTACATTATCGCTAGTGGCAGCTGACGACTTCACTTACCACGTTAAGAATGTATATATTATACAATTATGCACTGATTAGCCATCCATACCGGCGGTTTCCGGGGAAATAGTTTTTTGAGAACACTACTTCTTTATTGGCTGAATGGACCAACTCAGTCGGGCATTCTTTTGAATGAAATCAACATTTTATTTCCTTTATTCATTTTTTGTTAATTTAGCCATCTTAGGAAGAGAGAGAGAGAGAGAGAGAGAGAGAGAGAGAGAGGACACACACACACGTAAATATATGACGTTCGTCGGTCACGCACGTAAATATAAAGCTCTTAGATTTACGTGTGGGGTGAGCGACGAACGCCACATGTATAATTAAAAGTAAAACGATCGCACATCTGAGATGCTTAAACAAAATAGTTAACACATGCCAACACACGCACGTATACAGTGACACGCATATTTGAACTATTTGGATTCAATTGCGATTTCCTTGAAACAAAAAAGTGGTTTTGTTTTTCAGTTTTGCAAGCACATTTTCAATTAATTATAGTATATTTCATTACTTGGTTTAAAAAAATGGTGAAGAATTTTGTTAATTCCTATTTCAGTCACGTAAATATTTAGAGTGAAATGGATTTCGGCATTACTCCCGAACAACTTATTTTTACTTAAACCATCCTTTAGTAAAAAAAAAAAAAAAAAAAATAATAATAATAATAATAACAACAACAACAACAACATAAAAAGCACTAAGTTTCATCGTACACGCGAAACACCGAAATAAAAACTAGTACAGAAAAATATAGTCGCCATATTTATAAACTGAGAAAGAAGCTAGCTAAGGAAGAACAATAACTCAAATTCTTAAGTTTCTATTTTAAGTATAAGGTTATAAACTTGCGTTATAGTTCTTTCTTAGCTGGCCACTTTCTTGGCTTATTTATAAAGATGGCGACTATATTTTTCGACCAAGTTTTTATTTTTCACGTGTACCATGAAACATGCTATAATTTAGTGTTTTTAATTTTATAGGACATGATTTAAGTAAAAATAAGTTGTTTCACTCTAAATAATTTACGTGACTGAAATAGGAATTTCAAATAAACATTTTCTTTCAAATTACGCGGAAAATGGCGAAATCAATGCATGACTACTCCGATCCGATAAATGAACTGTTATGCCGATGTACAAGATTATATTTCAATTTCAAGACCTGTCACGCATCCTCGGTTCAGAGTGGAGTATGTTTCTGTTTGGTCTAAGGAGAGCATCTTTCCAGGCATTACCCCCTCCTTTGGGAGGGGGAGTTGGGTTATTGCCGAGGAATGCCAAAATCAGGCACATTTTGTAACAATTCAGAGCGCGCCTTTTTGAAGAAGCCGGGTTCCGCATTATAAAATGACCTTGTGTCTAACTTTGCTGTAGTGGGGAAGAGGCAAGAAACTATTTTTTTTTGCACGCAATAGTGAAGCATTAGACAATTATAATGTGTACCAAAAAATGTGGCCGCAAACCAGTGGCGTGGAGAGGCCAACTCCTTAGTAGTATGACACCAAAACTCAAGTATAAGTTCGAGTACGCCTGAGAAATATTATGAGAAAGGGAGATAGTTTATGCCCCCTCCTCATCTGCACGTTACTGCCGCAAACCAAACACCAGGGAGGGTTTTTGTTCGATAGTCAGTCTAGTCTCCACTAATTAAACTGAACAGTTAAAAAAAACCAAAAAATTATAAAAATAATTCCAAAAACAAAAAAAAATGAACCGAAAATTTAACAAAAAAAAAAACGGTACAAAAAACAACAAATTAACAAATTTTTGTAAATACACTACAAAAAACAAAACAAAACAAAAACTAAGAAAACATTAACGAAAGAAAAAATACAAAAACACAAAAACAAATTATAACTGACTAAAAAAAAGTGCGGCTTTCTTTTGACATTAGTTTCAAGTAAACAATAAACCAAACATTTTGACAGGACGGAGGATTATTTGTAAGCGTTGAAGTATAAAGAACAAAATAGACAAATAATAAAAAGATAAATGAGACAACAACAACTACACGAATTCAATTAACTTAAACTTGTCCTTATTTACTTACCGACCCCCCCCCCCAGCTAAGTTAGACAATAAGTCGGTTTTTAATGGGGAAAGAATCCAGTTCCCCCAAAAGGGTCACTAAGACCTGTAGGCTAATAACACACAGAAAGAGAAAACACGACTCACATACACTACCACACACAATAATAAAAACCCAAAACCAAGACATTGGGATGAACGGTGAACACACGCACGTCACGGAGCACACGCAAATCTGAACATGAACTAACAACAACAACAACAACAAAACGCACATTCACACAAAGCCAAAACGCTCATACAGACTCACACACAAACATGCCCGTGAGCGTACCCAGAACATACATACTCTTACACATATGTAACTAAAAGGCTAAAATAAATAAATAAATAAAAACTAGCTGGCTTCATCCACTCGCTGTTGCGGCTAAGATCAAAGTGTAGTATCTGTTCCGATGGATATTACACCCTATAGACCGGTATCGTCTTGGCCTTCGGGGCTTGATTTCCGCCGGTCTATCGGTGTGTCCTGTGCAGTTCTAGGAAGTCCACCCTCCCAGGCTTTGTCTTCTCACCCTTTGAGAAGGGGTTAGTTTATTGCTAATCGCCTGAGGCGCCCTATCGGGGAATGCCGACGGGGCTGCCCAGGTATTTTTTGAGGGTCACAGGTGCTCTTCCTCTAGGGTGCTGACTTATCAAATCCCACTTTCCGTCCTTGTGTCACATTTTACTTTGTGGGAGGTAGATACATACCTGCTGTTGCTCCGCAATTAAAATCTTCACCAACCACCACCACTACTACTACTAAAGATCAAAGTGTAGTATCTGTTCCGATGGATACTGCACCCCACAGACTGGTATTGTCTTGGCCCTCGGAGCTTGACTTACGCCGGTCTATGGGTCTGTCCTGTGCAGTTCTAGGAGGTCCACCCTCCCAGGCTTCGCCTCCCCTCTTTGGGGAGGAGTAAGTTTATTGCTTACTGCCTGAGGCCCCTTCTACCGGGGCTGCCCAGGCAATTTTTAAACCCCACTTTCCCGACCCGACCTTGGGTCACATCTTACTTGTGGGAGTAAGATAAAAACTGGCCTTGTGCCTAACTCCTGGAGAAGAGTAAATCAATACTACTACTACTACTACTACTACTACTACTACTACTACTACTACCAATAACGAAATATTTTTTGTGTCTATATTAAAATGAAATAAATACTTTCTTTTCTTTTTATTGTTATCAGTTATTATTAAAGTTTAGCGCACCCCCCGTTGCTCATAAAAATTAAATTTGCACACGTGATCGTTTTTTCTTTCTTTCATCATCATCATCTTCTTCTTCTTCTTCTTCTTCTTCTGTAATTATTAAGATTAATTCTCTCCTTCTCTGCCCATGAAAATGAAAGTTGTATACATAATTATTGAAACGAGGCGGACACACGTACGTTCACTTTTATTATATAGATTAAATAAAAGTAAAAAAAAACAAAAAACTCCGTAAGCTTCAGCACCATACGCGTCATATATATCTTTTTATTCATTTATTTATATTTTGTCTGTAACACCCAATCAGAAAATATCAAATAAAATAACCCGGAAGAACATTCTGAAATTACTTTTTTTCTGAGCACTGAAAAGTCCGAAATCTATAGACGTGATGTGAACAGACGTTAAAAAGATACTCTCTTCCTTTCTTCATTTGTTTAGCTTAATCTTTCCTTTTAATTTCTTCCTTTCTGTATCTAGATATAAATAGCTGAAATTAAAAAAAAAAAACAACAAAAAAAAAAAAAACATGATTTCACATAAAGGTGCGAATTCTACAATTTTGAACCAATGAAAATGATTTCGGCTCTTTCACGGTTCTCTTAGTGAGTCGGTGTGAAATACTAATTTCTAATAAAAACAAACAACTCTACAACTAAAATTTCAGAGAAAAGAGTGTCCAACAGAGCAAGAAACAAGACAAAAATGCGGCAGGACATTATGCTCAGTCTCACTGCCCTTCGAGGCCAGGAAAAAAAAATGAATCTATTTATCTTCCTCCCACAAGGTAAGATGTGACACAAGGACACGGGAAAGTGGGGAAAAAACCAGCGCTCGAGAATTTGAGCACTCTGGCTATTTAAAAATTGCCTGGGCAGTCCTGTCGGCATTCCCCGGTAGGGGCGCCTCAGGCGATTAGCAATAAACTAACCCATTCTCAAAGGGTGAGAAGGCAAAGCCTGGGAGGGTGCACCTCCTAGAACTGCACAGGACGGACAACCGATAGATCGGCGTAAATCCAGACCCGAAGGTCCGGACAATATCGGTTCATTGGGTGAAGTAAAATTAAACAAAACAGAAAACAAAAATATCGACACACACACTTCTAAGACTCGTGTCTTCTTTCACACTGCGAACATTCTATAAATACGAGAACTTTTTCACTTTTCTAAAAAACTATTTAATCACTCAAAATATCTTATTCACAAGACCCTGTTGGTGAATTTAGCACTTGCTAAATGGTGACCCATTCTCAGTCATTCATAACACGCATGAATGTACATCTTCCTATTTTGCTACAGAAAACATGTTTAATTTCCAGTGTGAGATTTGGCACATTTCCAAGGATGCGGCTGTCATCTATATCTTATCCAAGTCAGACTCCACGCTACAACATTATCAACTTGAACTAGTTGATACAATTAAGAAAAACCTACGTTAGTTTTAAAAAAGAATGTGAAGTCTTCAGCATAACCTGGCTATCAGATATGTTAAAACTTGGGGAAAGGTATGAATCCCTCCATTCAACCCATTTTTATTTTTGATGTAAAAAAATGTTGTTTTTTTAAAAAATAGAAATCGCTCCAGACAAAGCATGAAGCTACTTGATGTAAGAAACTAAAAAAAATACTACTTCAAAATACACAACACGAAAAATAGAATCTTCTGTGTTTATTGAAATGTATCGCAAAAAAAAAGAAGAAAAAAGACGCACTCTGAGATTTTTAAAATTTTATAATACATTCTGCCCTCGTGGGGAGGAAAGTAAATAGTGATACGGAAACGTTTTAGAACGAGAATTCTGCAATTTTTCGTTTGATTATTAAAAAAGTTTTGTAAAAAAAAAAAAACGCACCCTTCATTAAAAATAAATATTTAATAAATATTTCTTAAAATAATTATTTCCCTATTTAATAAATATTTCTTAAAATAAATCTTTCCCTATATTAAAAAACGAGCTTTTGACGAAAACCCAAAGAACACAACGTTATTATTCGTTTGTTTACAAAAACAGGTAATGTCAACCGGTGTCGACCGAATTTCGTTCCTTTTTCTATTTTCAAATTTCCGGGAACCTAATTCTTTATATGGTCCGATTTTTTTCACATGAAAACATTTCCGGGGCATGGGTGGTCTAGTAGTTTTTAAAACTACTAGACCACCCGTAACCCGTTGGGTCAGTATTTGTTATATATTATTAAATATATATTATGTTATATATTATTAAATATATATTATGTTATATATTATAAATATATAGTTTCTGAGTTTTGATATTAGTTAATAAAGCAGCAACCAGCAGTTACGGCTGCTGCTACTTTAAAATAAGCATACATCTCCACCGCTTTTGGCAACTACCACTTATCCTTTATGACATCATAACATTTTCAAATATACACTTTCTGTGAAAACACGGCCTTTTGGCCAGGAACAAAGTGTAGTATCTGTTCCGATGGATACTACACACCATAAACTGGTATTGCCTTGGCCTTCGGGGCTTGATTTACGCCGGTCTATGGGTCTGTCCTGTGCAGTTCTAGGAGGTCCACACTCCCAGGCTTTGTCTCCCCTCTTTGGGGAGGAGTAAGTTTATTGCTTACTACTTGAGGCGTCCCTACCGGGGAATGCCGACGGGGCTGCCCAGGCATTTTTGTAGGCAAGAGTGCTCACCTTCTTGAGTGCTGGCTTTTCAAATCCTACTTTCCCGACCTTGTGTCACATCTTACCTTGTGGGAGGAAGATAAATAAAATGATTATTAACTATATATATATATATATATATATATATATATATATATATATATATATATATATATATAACTTTGATGTTGATGTCAATAGTCTAGCATTTTACCCCTGGACTATGACGCCTTACCTAGAAATATGTACAGTTTTTATCACCTAAATATTAAATGTATTTTATGTAATTGTTATGTAACAGACAAGGCATGAAGCCACTTAAGTAAGGAGCTATATATATTTTAGAAAGAATGATCAACAAAAGAAATAGACACAAAATGTCTATTATATTTAACGAAACATACTTGAAGGAACAAACACGGCTTAACTGCACAATAATTTACCATTATTTAGACGAGTTAATCAGTCTTTCAAAAGAAATAAAATAACTTTCATGTGCAAACTTCAAATTCATATTTAAGGAAAATATTTAATAAAAATTGGTTTTAGTTGTATATAAAAACATACAACTAAAACCAAAAGTTTAAAGTTAGACATTTTTAAAATACATAATTTTTATTTAAAACAAAAAATATTTTAGTTTGTAAATCTGAAGGAATTATTCATAATTAAAACATGAACCCATATAAAGTAATATTGCCTCGGTGGTACCAGTCTTCAAGAATTCTGGGGATAGAACTGATCCTCAGAACTACTGCCCAATCAGCCTACTCCCGATCTTTGCAAAACTCTTTGAATCATTAATCAATCTAGCGATAGTCCGGCACTTAGTTAATGCTAAACTTCTTTCTTACCGCCAGTATGGATTTAGACAAGCACGATCTACTGCGGGCATCCTAACAGTCATCTCTGAACGCATATATCATACACTGGACAAGGCAGGTGAAGCTAGGGCAGTAGCGCTTGATATATCCAAGGCCTTTGACAAGGTATGGCATAAAGGGCTTCTCCTAAAAATACGCTCAGATGGTATTACTGGGCAAATATTTAATATAATTAGATCCTTCCTAACCAAACTAAAGATCCAGATTGTCCTCGATGGCCGTTCATCTAAGCAACATGACATAAATGCTGGTGTACCCCAGGGATCTTCCTTGGATCTTTATTGTTCTTGGTTTTCATAAACGACCTCCCTGATAACATTGAGTCTGAGATAGGTATATTTGCTGACGACACCATGCTTTACTCTCGTCATGTTGGCAAAACAGACGCGATCATATCCGAGGCAATGGCTGAATCCTTAGAAAGTGACCTCCAGGCTGTAGTGGATTGGGGACATAAATGGTTGGTAACTTTTAATGCCGCAAAGACAAAGCTACTTTCCTTCAACAACTACAAGAAACCTCTCCAACCACCGATGGCCATGGCAAATAACACCCTACCTGAGAGTTCAACATTCAAACTCCTCGGCCTAACCTTCACAGGTAACATGAATTGGAACAAATACATTGAAGACATTGCCAAGGCTTCAGCAAAGAAGGCGGGCTCCCTCTACCGTGTTAGTAAACTCCTCACACCTGACATTATCCTGTATCTCTACAAAGCCACCATCCGCCCATGCATGGAGTATTGTTGCCACATTTGGGCTGGTGCATCATCCACTAGTCTCTCCCTCTTAGACAAGGTCCAAAAAAGAGTCGCCATCCTAATAGGTCCCTCACTATCCACCAAGCTCCAGACCCTGTACCATCGCCACAATGTTGCATCTTTGTGTTTGTTTCACAGATTGTCCTCCGATGAACTGGCTGCTCTGATGCCCCCTCGACGTAAATATACTAGACCAACTTGACAATCAGCCAAATCCCATCCATTCACTGTGGAGGTCCCCAGATGCTGGAGAGCCTTCTACTCCAATACCTTCTTTCCTCATGCTGCCGGCCTCTGGAACTCCCTTCATGCCCCCTGTTTCCCGACAGTACCGACATGCAGAGGTTTAAAACTAAAGTAAACAGACATTTCACTACACAGCTCCCAACTTAGGATGACACCCAAGACCTACACCCTAATTCTCAGTAAGCCCTTACGTCTACAATGGCGGCCTGCCTTGTTTGGGGTAAAATATGTTAAAAAAATTTTTTTTTTTTTAAATACCTTTAATTCTAAAATTGCTAAATCAATTTATTTGATTTTTTGTTGTTGTTTTTCTTCTCCCAAATATGGTTTTAATTTACTGCAGAATGCAAATGGACGAATGCAACATATATTGAATAACCACTTATAATTACCTCCTTTAACTCTAAACGTTTACACATTTTTTTAAAAAACTATTGAAAAAGGTAATTCAAACTGAAATTTTCAAGTGAACGGCTCAAGAAGTATTTGTTTACGTTAGACTTGAAGACAATCACGTTGTAGTCAGTTGGGAAGCAGCCTCGTGGTATTTTGTTCCACAAATGGAATGTTCTAGTAAAAGGAAAGAAACTTTGTTCATGGAAGTTCCGTTTGATTTTTGGTACAGAGAGGGAAAAAGGAAAGTTCATTGCTGTAGTTGTAGCTAGGCGAGTTCTTGCTGTGAATGTTTTTCGGAGAGGGAGATTGGAGCTCAGTCGAGCACCTACCATGAACATAACGATACAGTAGAGAGAGACTAGCAACATCTCTTCTGCGCAAAAGAGTCTATAAGAAAGAGAAGAGATCATCCCCACTAGGTTTTGTACTATGGCAAGGCAAGAAAGAGTGCTCTAGGTGCCACCTCTCTAGATGTGGCAGCAGTACTTCATCCTAGGATGGATCTGATTCTTATACAGGTAGTGAGTTGCATCAGGACTCAGGTAATTTCTGGAGCGGTAGAATGATCCAACCATTTTTCCAGCAACCTTAGCAACAGATTTGATGCAAGTATTCCATTTTAGGTCTGAAGTGAAAGTCAATCCTAGAAGCTGATAAAAAAGGGGGCTTCCTGAAGGAGAGAGCCATTCATTTCAACTGGGGAAACATGAGAGAAGCTTGGTTTAAGAGGCGTTAAAAGTAACTAGCCCCTCCCCCACTGTACCACATGCTCCAAGTCAGAAGAGAGAGAGAGAGAGAGAGAGAGAGAGAGAGTCAGAAAGATCTTGACCATCAAAGCTCTTCGAAGTTCTGCTGTTAAAGTATAGAGGAAAAAAGAAACAAACTTTCACTGACTCCGATTTAGTATAATAATCAATCTATACAAGACAAGTTATGCAGTAAAAGTGTTATCCAGTGTGAGAGGAATTCGATTAGAAAAGAAACCAAAGCAAAATATATTGTAAAATCAATACTGTGACAGGGCAGTTTGGCTAGGAGCAAAGTGTAGTATCTGTTCTGATACTACACTTCATCTTTTTTTTTCCTCACTAGTGAACGAGAAATCCTTCTAGACTGAGGCAAATTTGATTTTTGTCCCAATCCAGAGTGCCTCTTGTTGGGGAACTGGATTTTACCCACATTAAAAACCGAAGATTTACATATACATTTTCAGCTTGGATAAATTAGTTAAAGCCAACACTATAAATAAATATTTCAAATATAAACACTTTTACCAAAATCGGTCGGATTCGATATTAAATTGAATTTTTTTTTTACTTTACGAAAAAAAAAGAAGCATATTGCCACTGAAGCATAAGGGGTTACTGTGATATGGGCCAGATTTATAAGGGGTAAACTTGGTGGGTAGTTGGGCAGCAAGATGTTTGTTCACATTACATTTAAATTTTTGCATGTTTGTACGGTTGGGGAAACAAGAAGCAGAAAGGGAATTCCCAAAGCAAGCGATCAGAGCAAAGGAGCTATCAGAATAGAAATATTCCGGCATCTAGGGACATCTACAATGAAGGGGTGGGATTTTGCTGAGTAGGTTGGAGGTATTTTCATTGAGGGGGTACAAGTGCAGTAAATCCATCAGAGCACATGCCGTGGACTATTTGTAAAAAAATGCAGCTATGTGCGACAGGTGCTGGAGATTGGTAGACAGTACGGAACCTAATAGGTTAGAAATTCTTTTTTGCACCATGTCCAAAGGGGAGAGGCTAGTGGTTGGTGCACTAACCCAGATGTGGCAACAATACTCCATGCACGGCGAAGGGTGGCTTTATAACGATACTAAAGAGACCTGTGGAAAGTCCACAGTTGTATCCTTCTGTAATGTAGTTTCAGAATATATCTGGTTAGGAGGATGTATCCCCAAACCCCTGTAAAAGTTTATGATATATTTCCATTCTATGGCCGTCTGACACAAATGCAGACCCTATGGCATTGTACCACCGTTGTTCAAACTGAAACATACTTATCTAAGTACTTGTGTTAATGTAGCTTCCGAATATATCGGATTATGGAGATTTAGTTCCAAAACCCTTGAAAGAGTTTGAGATATTTCCATTCTATCAACGTCCGGCGCAAATTGAAACCCCACGATATTATTGTACCATCTTTGGACAGAGCATATACTACACTTTGATCCTAACCTGAATGACAAAAAGGTGTATTTTAATTCGAGTTTCATGTTCGACATGACGGCGACATCAGATGAAATTTTTAAAAATAGTTTTTTTGCATTGCATCTTCAGCGATCAGACGATCCCATCTATAAAAAGAAATTGTGGAAGGTGATAACGTACGTACGAACATGAAATTGTCTTAGCATATTATCATATAGATAGAATACTGGCAGTTTTCTAGCTCGGTAGAGGGAGCCTACATTCTTTGCAGTAGACTTGGTAGCAATAACTCGAAAAGTGTTGATTCTATTTATCTTCCTCCCACAAGGTAAGATGTGACACAAGGTCGGGAAAGTGGGAAAAAACCAGCGCTCGAGAATTTGAGCACTCTGGCCATTTAAAAATTGCCTGGGCAACCCTGTCGGCATTCCCCGGTAGGGGCGCCTCAGGCGATTAGCAATAAACTAACCCCTTCTCAAAGGGTGAGAAGGCAAAGCCTGGGAGGGTGCACCTCCTAGAACTGCACAGGACGGACAACCGATAGACCGGCGTAAATCCAGACCCGAAGGCCCGGCAATACCGGTCTATTGGGTGGGGTAAAAAAACCCTACTTAAAACAAACAAACTTATTATCTCCTTCTCTCTCTCTCCCTCTCTCATACAAGTAAAAGACCAGTTATTCTGAAATTATAACCTAGCAACTTCACTTAATAATCAATCATACTTTTGTCAAGTCGGAGATGATAATTATGATTTGTTTATGTCCATTAATGACAATTAATGTTGGGAATATCGTTGTACATTGTGATAAATACCAAAGATTATATCACTTTTGGCCACCCTTACTTTGACCAGCTAATGGGGAAATTTTCAAACATTTAAATGGGCTTTTATCATATTCAGATAAAGAGACCTAAAAGCCCATAAAAGTACTTAGTGCTGGCTATTTATAATGTTTCATACTTACCTGGCATAGGTATTAATGCTTTTAGTCTCAGGAGGCCACCCTATCAGTTTTTACCTCCTTTGAAAGGTGAATGGATTGGTTTATTGCCTGAGGTGCCTTTATCTTTTTATTTTTGCTGGGGATGGAGTATCGATGCTAGACATTCACCCACTATTTCAGAGACTCCAACCAAGAGATTTTTTTGTAGAATTCTAACTGTCTTTTAAATGCAATTATTTGGATCTCTTGCGCTTGGTTCACAAGGTAGTTTTTAAAATTATTTTTCATGAGCCCGGTGGCACCTATGATTAATGGAATGATTGAGATCTTCCTAAGATTCCAGTTTCTTTTCATGTCACACATAAGACTTTGGTATTTAGTTCTATTCTCCCTCTCAGTTTTGTTTAAGGGACACTGACTTCAACTAGGGTTGATACTCTCTCCCTCTTTTTCCGAATTAAGGTAAAAATGGCACCAGAAAAAATGGCAAAGGTGGATAAATAGGGAAAAATGGCACAAAAGAAATATATAGATGAAAATCTCACGAGTTTATCAAAATCTTGGATACAATACATAAAGGGAGAACATTAAGAAGTTTGTCAAATTAAAAAGAAGTTATATCTAGATTTAAAAGTAGATGAGGACCCTCAGCTATCCGCCTCTCCCCTCTAAAAAAACGAGATTCTACTTTTTTTGGTGATTACATGTGAACACCTTGAAAAAAATATATTTTAGGATTTAAAGTGGGTGATTAGTTTTGCATTTAAATTAAATGTAAAATGATTCCCCATTTTCAAGCCATTCTAACTTTTTACTGTAGTTAACTAATTTTTTTTAAATCTCTAACCCTAAGTCCGACTGGCAAAATCGCAAAACCAAACGAAATGGCCTTAAAAAGTAAAATACACAGAATTTATCTCCCATAGCAAAAAATTAAAAAATGATTAATAGTCATAAAACGTTACAATGGCCGGGAAATGGAGGATCGTTTTACGTTAAATTGGGCAGCACTTTTTATGCCCGCCACTGCTCAGCTACTAATCACAATCACGGATTTTTTTTTTTTTCGTTTGCTCTGCATATTTTAAGCAATGAAAAAATCCTTTTTTATGATTAAAATATTTGCCGATTTTACAATATTTTTTCTTTTGGTTTATTTTTATTATTATTTCTTTTTAATTTTCAAAATAGAATTAACGTTAACGTGGGTATTTGTTGAGATTCACGTCAGGGACAGATTCTTTGAAAAGACGATTGAAAATTGTGTATAGGCGATAACAATTGTAAGATTATGACATGATCAGCGTTTTTGAGTTACAATCAACTTAATATCATGTAGTAATAAGGATCAAAACTTGAACGGAAACTATGTGTAATGAAGCGAAGTAAAGTCTTTTAATGAATTATAAAAATAATTTATTTAAAAAATTAAGGCTTTAAAATGTTTTCATTGTTTTTTAAAAAAACTTGCGTTCAGATAACACAAGAATTATGTTTTGTAACATATATTTTATAAATATTTTAATTTAAATTACTTTTTTATAAATCAGTAAAAGTGTTTACTTCGTTTCAGCTAACGTACACCCCATTCCGCTTTTTAGCTAATAACCTACTTCCGTTCAATGATGTCGCCATCTTGGAAATCCGTCGATTATACTAGCATATTTACTCATTTAAAAAAATGTTTTTTCTTCAGATTTCATGTGTAATACTAAATAGATTTTTACTCAAAAGGGTTCATCATGTCATCATCTTAAAAAAAAATGTTTTATCGCCTATAAACAATTTTTTTTATCACAATCTGTCCCCAACGCGAATCTCAATGTTTACTTTAAGGTGTAGTATCTGTTCTGATAAGATACTTTATCTTTTTTGTTCCCGGTCAGTGAAGGAAAAATCGTTCTAAATTTGTGACAGTGTCAGGCAGCGCCGGTATGAGATGACCGTGAGCCTACGAAGGATGATAGTGCAATTACTGCGCTAGTATGAATAGACAGAAAGAAAGTCTTAAAAATCTCTGAACGGATCGCACAGTTTGTAATGAGAGAAAGAAACCGAATTATTATTTTATGAGCTTATCAAATAATTAAAGAAAAAAAAAGAATTAACTTGTTGAAGTCGATATGAGAGTGACAGCTGAACTCAGCAAGAGTTAGAATTGCAGTCGGTTAGTGGTTCTAAGAATCAGGTCAATTGGTCTTAAGTGGGTCGTCCGAGATGGACGCTGGTTAATTACCCTTCGACAGACTCCGATATAATTTAAGCTGTCGTTTACGGGGCGGGGGAGGTCTGATACGAACTTGGGTTATGGTTGAGTGAAACGGTCATAAACGAATTTGGCAGCTATGTCGACATTACTTTTAGAAATTCTGGATAAATGCAATAAAATTTATTTCTCATGATAAATTGGAGACCACCGTGCCCCCCCCCCCCCCAGGTAGAGGCGAAGTATGTCTCGATAAAAGGCAAGCGAGAACAGTTTACAAGGACAGTTTAGTCACAGTCGGAGAGAGAGAATCGTGGACGTCAGTCAGTTACTTTCCCCACCGAACCCGACATATCAGTTTGTGTATGTTCTTTTCTTGTCCCGAACTTAGAACAAATTTTCGCTGACAACGATCAAGACGCCCAGAATTATTAGCGCCTGTCGATCCAACTAACACACGCAGTTAAACTTTGATATTATCGAACGGCCAGGCTTTGTAAATAAATCAGTGTACATTATTTTTAATTATTTAAAAAAAATAATTCTTCTTCTAAGAAAACCAAACAGACAAAGTCGTTACGGACTTAATTCTTTCCATTCAACTGTTCTGCATGAAATGACCCTTCTCTTCACAGCAAGACAAGGTTGCTGACCCAAACCCAGTTGATTGCTCACTGATCTAAACAAACACAACGTGGGAGTGAGTAGTCGCTGGACCAGGCGTTTCGACATCGGCAGCCATCATCAGAACAGCAACTTTTCCCAAGCAGTATTGGGTGACCAACCAAAGCCGGAACGGCCGAACTGGTGACGTCACGAAAGCTGGAAAACAGGGGGGGGTACATATGTAGTTGTACCTACTCGGCACTGCCCAGAATGCGGTGAAGTAATTTTAGTTTCTATTTTTAACAACTCAACTAAAACCAAATTAGGGAATAAATTCCTGAACTTAATAAACACTCATTTCCCCAATAACAACATACTCCATAAAATTTTTAATAAGAATACACTAAAACTCAGCTATTGTTGTGGTGACAACTTAGAAAAATTCATAAAAAAGCACAACATGAAAATACTAAACACCCCAGTAACCTCAAATTCTAAAAGAACATGCAACTGTAATAACAAATCAAACTGCCCCCTAAATCAAAAGTGCCTATCAACCCAAGTGGTCTATGAGGCATCTATCTCCTCAACTGAAAACCCATCCCAGACTAACTATTATATTGGTCTGGCAGGCAACAACTTCAAGGAAAGATTCTACAACCATAAACTCTCCTTCAACAACCCAGACCACCCTGGCCAAACTGGACTTTCACTACACTACCACAAAATAAAAACCAAAAAAGAAAATCCCATAATAAAGTGGAAAATCTTGAAAAAATCCAGCACCTGCAAATCAATAAACTCTCCATGTAGATTATGCTTAAATGAAAAACTGGAAATTATCCGCTTTAAGGACAAAAACAAACTCCTAAATAGAAAACAAGAGACATCTATCAACTGTAAACATAGTAGACTCTACCTCCTTAGCAACCCACATACCCCACCTTAACCCCACACCAACCCCACATAACTTAAAATAAAATTAAAAGTTTTTTTGTTTTTTTTTTACAAAAATGAATGATAACATTAAACCCCCACTGTACACTACCCCAAAACACACTATAACCCCCTACCCACCCACCCAAATTTACCACCCAATCCCACCCCAACAAGTCATGATGAATCTATAAATATATAACCACCCCTCTAAACTACCAATAACATCAAATCTCTACGTACTACCTATAATGCACAGCCTCAATAGCCTCTCAGCCATACTACCAATTCTAACATAAACCCATAACTGGGACAGCTATTAACATTGATATCACTTGGACTAATCTAATCTCAATTACTTAACCCTTCGATCACTACCTTGAACACTTAATTATTAACTGGTACTTAGTCCTTGTCATTGGTAGTAGAACAAAAAAGCCTACCATCACTTGTCGACTTATTTCGCCCAATGACTTCACAAGTAGCAAGATGGTAATGATGGTGATATTTATCATTATTACTATTATTATTATTATTATTATTAGTATTATTATTATTATTATTATTATTATTTTTTAATACTATTATTATTATTATTATTATTATTATTATTGTTATTATCATTAATATTCTTACAAACTTGTTATTTCTATTTTTATTCTAATTTTATTTATATTATCTTTATTTTTATTCTTATTTTTATTTTTATTAAGGCTTTTATTAAGGCTATTATCACTGCGACTATCGTAGGTATGATTGGCTGGCGTTATCATTGTTATCATAATCGGTTTTGTTAATGATAAAACTGGTAACACCAGAAAACTTCTCTTATAAAATGATTCCACTAGTATTGATCTCGGTATAATATAATCACAATTAAAAAAAAATATAATCACAACAAAATTCACTACAAATAATAAACAAAACATTAAAATAAAATAAATAAAATGCAGAAGTAGCAATTAATACCCTAAATTAAAATTATCAAACATTTTTATCCACATGATAATTACTTATTAGAATTAAAATAAAATAGGAATGACGGTTATAATCATAATTTTATTCTCATTTTAAATTTAACTCACTCTGGCCGTCGCCCCATCTCCCTTCCTCCATCCCCGGCCGAAATTGAGATCATCACAGCACAGACACGTGAAAAACCTCCCACGTAATAATTTGAAACACGACTTGTTGGGGTCCTCCCTCCCCCCCTCTCATGTCCCATGTCACCGTTATAGACAAAGCCCCAACTCTGTCCCCCTCCCCCTCCAATGTATTTTCAATTTTCAATCTCCCGTTAAAGTGAAGTTAAAACTGATGCCATTTGAATTCCATCGCCAGCCCGATGAGTTGGTCGCTATTTGCACCAATGAAACAAAACTTGTTTTGTCGCTACTAATGGAATAAAATCAAAAAATATATATTTTGCTCTGAATTTTCATTGAGCACTCTCATAAACCCGGTTTCAACTTCCTTCGGATTCATACCCCCTGGATATTTGTAACAAGTTAATTATATCCATATATATATATATATATCCATATATATATATATATCCATATATATATATATATATATATATATATATATATATATATATCCATATATATATCCATATATATATATATATATATATATATATATATATATATATATCCATATATATATATATCCATATATATATATATATATATATATATATATATATATCCATCTCTCTTTCTCTCTCTCTCTCTCTCTCTCTCTCTCTCTCTTTCTCTCTCTCTCATGCGGCAGTCTGCATTTTAAAGTCTATGTATCACCTTCTTATTCTAGGTGTATGAATGGTCTAAGTTATCTACATTAATAAACTTTTGGATAAACTAACATCTGCACTCGAGTGTTTTTAGTCTACAGACGATCAAGGTTCATGACGACGACGACATGGGTGTATAAAGGTTTTATACACCCATCGGTAAGTGAAAATATAACAATAGAAGCTGAAGGAAACAGAAAAACTACTAGTTTGGCCGGAAAGTTCGTGCTGAATTTCAAAAGAAATAAAGGGTAATAAAAAAAATATTTTTGTCGCACAACCTTTCCCGGTCTTTCTTTCAACAGGTCTTTCATCTCGCCTCTCGTCCAGGTAAGAAAGGAAATTGTACGCCTTGTCAACTTCACTCTCAAAAACTCACTGTCCATAAAGTGCAGGAAAAGGTTTGATCGGAAGGTGCATCCCACGCGATAGATGTTCTTACCAAACAACGTATAAATCACTCCGTGAGTGAAAACATGCTAGCACAAAAGAAAATAGATCGTAATTATGCAACTGCTACAATTGTTTGAAATTTCTTATGGGCGTAATGCCAAATGCGTTTCCCACAGCTTTATCATAAAATGATAAATAATATAAAAAAAGAAATTATAAAAGGGGAGAGCATATGTAAGAAGCAAAGTTATTAATTGAAAGAAAAATGAATCTGGAAAGGAAGAGTAATGATTGTAAAGAAAGCAGGGAACTTTTTTTCTTTTTTGTTTACTTTTGGTCATATATATATAATAATAATAAATATTTGTTATTGTTTATTATCTATGTACATATACGTTTCGTCCTTAAACCGGGACTCATCAGCATAGAGAAATGACTATTCACTACCTGTCATGCGATTCGAAACCCCGGATCATGAGTATTTTACAACTCAAATCCGACGCCTTAATCACACGGCCAATTTTATATAGCGAATAAACTGTGATAATTTTAACACGTTTATATATATATATATATATGAAAGCAAACCTGAAATTAATGAAAAGATGGAGACACAAAGTAAATAAATGATTGAATGGCTGAAGAAATAGCCGGTTCTCAGAAAAATGAAACCGAAATCTATATGCAGGATTATTAAACCTAATGAGGGCATTAATTTATAAATGATAAGAGGGTAATAGCTGGAGTGCTAGTGCTGTGAATGTAAAAAGAAAAAGGTGTTATCTTTTGTAAAACCCGGCATTAACCTGTGTAGTTTCTGTAATCAAAGAAAATAGTGTTATATGAGGTGTTGTTTCTATAGGCATCATTTAATTTACATTTACTGCTAAAACTGAAATATGGCTTCTATGCGAAAAATATTCCGAGGAGGATAAATTGTATTTGCAAAGAAATTAAATCGAATGAAAATGTATTGTTCTTAACAACATGCACCAACGTTCAGCAAAAGAAAAACGCTAGGCAGAATCAAATATCGATGTGTCAGATGCAGTGCTATTTGTCTAACTTCGAAAATCCGACTGACTTAATTTTATATATTAGATATGTGTTTTGCTTACATTTGGAAAAGGTTGGGATTTGAGTGACATCATATACGGTGTTGTGCTAAACCTGTTCCTTTCACCTGTCAGCATAATTGGAGTGCAGAAAATTTACTAGGTCCAAAATGTTTTTCTCTCCAAGACACACCAATCAAATTAATCAAAATAGCAAAGTGCAACGAGTCATGTGAACGGACAGTTAGAAGATGTGTACGTCTATCTACCGTCTGAATGTTTGTCCAAGGCGACTTTAAACCTAGAAATGTGATAGACATCGTCATTACCTCTGGTAGACTGTTCCCCATAGCAGAAACACGAACAGACAATGCTACTTTTCTTCTAATGAGACGAAAGCGACGAGGATACATCTTCTGCGGGATCTCATGCAGACCACAACTTTGTGCTGGAGTAAAAGAAACCCCTGGAAAGATATATTAAAATTCTGGTTGATGATGTTTTATGCAAGAATCGCGTCCCCACGCAGCTTCCGCTCCTCAAGTGAGGGGTAATTATCTAAAGATCAGCGGCTATGATGCATCCAGCACTGCTGCCTTGAACTGTTACCTATCAGTTACATAGTTACTTATTTAAAATTTTTATTTCAGGCTTTTTTGTTGTTGTTGATAGATTCATAGTACTGAGACAATTTTGGACCCTATTTTTTATGTACTAAAGAGTCACCGCCTATTATCAAGGCCCAAAGGTACTCGAGGATAAGGATTATTGAGTTTGTCAGGTGGATGGAGGGACAACACCGTGAGGATTGGAGACGATAGTTGAAACTAGACAGAATTTGATCATTCAAGAAGACGGCTCAACAAGAATTTGTTAACATTGAACTTGAAAAACGACCACATTGTAGTCAGCTGATAAGTAGTCCCGCGGTATTGTGTTCCACAGACGGGTAGTTTTTGTAAAGAAGCTTTGTTTATGGAAGTTCCGTTTAGTTTTAGGTACACAGAGGAAGAAAATAAAATTGTTTACAATGGTTGTAGCTGGACGAGTTTTTAAAACAAAATGTTACTGTTGGGTATTACGGCACATTAATCATCGTGGAGTCATTTTATGCTGAAATCGTACGTTTTTTTTTATATACGATTGACTTGTAAGTTACTTTGAATTTGAAGAGCCTTTTTATTACATACAGTACCTGGTCTTCCCAAATAGTCACTCGTTTAGTACTGGCCAAGCTCAACGTTGCTTAACTGTGGTGATCTAATGGAAACCGGTGTATCAATGTGACTATAGCTGTATATAGGACTTGTAGAGTGAGAGAAGCTTGTCAGGATCACCATTTTGCAGTAGCAATGAGATGGCTTCTTGTATGAAGGAAAAGGTGTGCTGCATAGATATCCATCCTTTTGGCTTTGCTGGATATGAAAAAAACGGGTCACCATCATTTGGTTATAAGGACAACCTTCTTCTCTACAATTTAAATCAATTTTATTCAAACAGTTTCATCAACGCAACAAACATCGTCCGGAAAGACTTATGAAAACAGGAATACAAAATATGTTGAGTCAGTAGACAGGCATGTATGATACAAGTGAGATTGAGTCTGGGTCTTTCATCTTACCTCTTGCCCAAGTCATGGCGAGAGGCGAGAAAAAAATATGATGTCTTGTCGACTTGACTCTCAAAAACGGACTGTTCATAAAGTGCGGGGATAGGTTTGGCCGGAAATTGCCTCCCACACTATAAGGGTGTTCTTATCGAACACAGTATCAATCACTCCGCGGGTGAGAACATGATAGCACAAAAGAAAATAGATTATAATTATGTAACTGCTACACATCGTCTTGAGTAAATTTTACAATTGTTAAATTTTTATATAAAGTGTATTTTACATCATTTTATTTGAAGTGAAAGAATTCTTAAGTAGTATGTGTTTATGTAACCAAACAGACAAAATCTTGTTCTATCACTTGATGCTAAAATTCTGAGTTATGAAAACAGGAATACAAAACATGTTGAGTCAGTAGACAGGCATATATGATACAAGTGAGATTGAATTCGGGACTTTCATCTCGTCGAGCCAAATCATAGCTAGAGACGAGAAAAGAAATCTGACGTCTGGTCATGTAGACGTTTAAACTCTGACTATTCATGAATAACGGGAAAAGATTTGGGCGGACGTGCCATCACATGCAAAAGTTTTCTGACCGAACAACGTATCAATCACTCCACGAGTGTGTTCTTACTGAAGAATGCATCAATCACTCCGTGAGTTAGTTCAAGAGACCAGATACTGATTAAAAAAAAAAAAATCATATTGTTATAGTGAAAACATGTGAAAATAGTGCTTGCATAACTGAAGTTATGGGCTTAGAAATGTTTATGTTCCGAAAGTTGAAGGGTTTGAGTGACAAGGTATACAGTCTCGTGCTAAACCCGTTCCTTTTACCTGCCAACATAATTGCGATGCTGGAAATACATTTGGTTCAACAATTTATGAGACAGCCAATATATAAAAAAAGTCACAAGACATCAAGCACAGCACACAATAACGTGCAATTCGGTATGATGTCAACAAGTTATTTCCGAAGAAAGAGTTTAAATATTTTTTCCTTCTTGTTTTTAATTTGTGATGTATTTCATGGTTGGTAGATTTTTATTGATGCTTTCAAATGCAGAAGTACATCGGAAAGAATGTGAAGGACACGCTGTTTACAATTTTTGGGTCTTGTGGTTGTAATTAAGATGCTTTTTTGGGACATTCTTAAACAATGATGGTTTTCAATTGCTTTGCTTTCGTAATATACAGTTTTATTCTAACACATATTTACTTATATATCGGAATGTTATTTCAATATTCAAAAAGTGCATTACACAGACACACACATATATATATATATATATATATATATATATATATATATATATATATATATATATGTATATATATATATATATATATATATATATATATATATATATATATATATATATATATATATATATATATATATATGTATATATATATGAGGAAAAAGAAACAATGTTTCCGACAAAATGTAAAAATAAAAATGGAATGAAGGATGAACTTTAATTAAAAACGGAAAAGTTTTCAAATTTATACAAAGAATGCGATTGGAAGAAATAGTCACATGCAACAAACAACAGAAAGGGAGAAGGAAAGCGAGAAATGTTAAAAAAGAGAAAGAAGAAGAAGAAGAAGAAGAAGAAGAAGAAGAAGAAGAAGAAGAAGAAGAAGAAGAAGAAAGAGAGAAAAATCAGCCATTGACTTTAGAACGCCAATTGAAGAAGAAGAAGAAAAAGAAGAAGAAGAAGAAGAAGAAGAAAAAGAAAGAGAGAAAAAAAAATCAACAATTGACTGCCGAACGCTAATTGAAGAAGAATTGTTGCATGTGACTATTTCTTCCAATCGCATTCTTTGTATAAATTTGAAAACTTCTCCGTTTTTAATTAAAGTTCACCAACCGATTGATAATGGTCGTATTTTAAACAACTGAAATATTTCGGTAGAACTATACAACATGAGTTTTTGAGTTTATTTTTGCTAGTTGTTGAATTGCTTATCTTTTATTCCATTTTTATTTTTACATATATATATGTAAATATATATGTATATATATGTATATAATTTAATAAATGTTTCGAATTTACTTTTAAAAAACATCTTTATTCATACAATTGTTTCTACCCATTTCAATAAAACTCAAGATATTAAAGTGTTTTTTTCTTTTGCGGGGTGGGGGATTGCCTATGTAAAGAAGGAGCCGGGAATTTTTTCGTTGGTTTGCTTTGAAAAAGATAATTAAGTGAAATGAAGGGAGAGAACAATTTTGAGGTAAAGGGTTTTGAATTTTTCTGTATTTAATTTGATTGGAGTTAAAAATTCACTTTTTTAAAGCATATCTTGAATTTATTATTTATCAAGAAAAAATGTGTGTTTCGAAATGAGCAGAAACAATTGTATCAATAAAGATGTTTTTCTAAAAAGTAAATTAGGAACATTTATTACATTATTATATATTTTGAGCCCTATTAATAGAAACACTATTGAGCTATTAACCCAATTTTTGTGTGAATTAAAAGGTTTTAAGTAATATATATATATATATATATATATATATATATATATATATATATATATGCACCCCCCTCTCGGGTTGACCACTGTGTCAAATGAAATTGTCGACTCCATCAGCGAAAATGCAAAGTTCTTCATGCAAACAAATGGAGCCCTCTTAGCAGTTGACAGTGTTTATAAACATTGAGATTTCGCTTACTAATGGTGAATGACTCATAGATGAATTATTTGACTATCTACTAGACGGTCGAATTTCAATCCCGACTTTAGGCACTTTCCTGTCTAGTCATACTGAAGAGCTGTGGATTATATATATATATATATATATATATATATATATATATATATATATATATATATATATATATATATATATATATATATATATATATATATTAGTAGTAAGTTTTTGAAAGGCTGTGGGCAATGCAATTCCGGGTAAGATGCAAGTTGAAAGGAAAGGAACAAAAACAATAAAAATAAATCGAATACGATATAAGACTTACTATTTATTTTTCCTTTTTTTTCCTTTTTTTTTTTTTTTTTTTCTTACATAACAGCAAGAGTGTTTTAGCTGTCCGGGTGATTAAAAATCACTATTTGATATTTCGGGAAAAGACATCCCTTTTTCAAAAATAATTAGACCAGAAGAAGAATAATATTTTATTCTTCTCCGACTGTGTAGAGAATAATACAAAACAAAATGGCTGCCAGATATAGACCGCAGCAAAAAAAAAAAAGTTTCACAGGGAATATAAATTAAGTTAAGTTTTATTTTAATATTATGTTAAATATATGATTGGTGTTTAGAATATTAGTGTAATGTTGGTTAGGTGTATGGTGTTCGATAAACTGTTATTTTTGATAATATATATATATCATTTTTTTATTTTATTTATTTATTTTTTTTTTTTATATTTGAATATTTACTTTGTTTTATCTTCGTATTTTTTAATTTGTTTATCTTTCTATCGTAATTTAAGAATTTTAATATAAATTAAAGTAATTAGTCTCATATTTTAAATATTCTAGATCTATCTACTTATCGATTTCGATTATCATCTATTAAAGAAGTGTTATTAATTACTAATTGTGAGTTTCGTCAAATTAGATTAACGAATTAACTTATTAACTTGATATATTTATTATAAGATAAAGGGGAGTAACTCTGGATTTTTTAAAATATTTTTTTTTTTTTATAATTAATTTTTTTAATTTTTTTTTTTTTTTTTTTAATTTTATAAAATCTTTTTTTTTGGTGGAGATCTGTATAACAATATTAGTATATATATACAACATATATACACAAATGCATATATACATATATATATACATATCTATGTATTATTGTTTGTTTAATTGTTTATCTATATATATTCATCAATTTCTTTACATATTTGTTTGTTTGTTTTTTTTGTTTTTTGTTTTTTTTTTTAATTTTTTATAATCTTTTTTTTTGGTGGAGATCTGTATAACAATATTAGTATATATATACAACATATATACACAAATGCATATATACATATATATATACATATCTATGTATTATTGTTTGTTTAATTGTTTATCTATATATATTCATCAATTTCTTTACATATTTGTTTGTTTGTTTTTTTTTTTTTGTTTTTTTTTTTTGTTTTGGTTTTTTTATTTATTTATTTATTTATTTTTTATTATTATTATTTACTTGTTTAATTTATTTTATGAATTATTTATTTAATATTTGCATGTTATTTGTGTACATTCTATATGTGTTTGGATTTATTAATTAATAATGCTAGGTTATGGAGTGACTTATTTTGGTGGGTTAGACGAGTATGCTGAATATGGTTTTTGGTTTGTGGTTGAAAGTGTGTAGGGATGGAAGTTCATATGGGGAGGGGCCTGTTTGATTGTTTGGGTGTATGGTGAGTTTATTATGGGAGGTGAGTAATGAGTGAAATGGTGGAAACGGACTCTGTTAAGTGTTAGATATGGGGGTTGGTTGGTGGATGGGGGGGTAGATATTATAGAATGAAAGGTGAGTAGAGCTCGTGACGTTGATTGAGTGAGGGGTTTAATCTGGAGATGAGGATTGATTCTGTGATTCTAAGGTCACCGATGTTTCTGACAGACGCTAAGATGGAGACGTGAATATCGTGCTGAGTGTTTGAGCAAATCTCTATGTGTTTGTGGAAAGAGGATATACGGGTATTCAAGTGCTCCTTTATGCGCAAGTGTAGCGGTCTTGTAGTGTTGCCGATGTAAAATTTTTTGCATTTATTACACTGTAGTTTGTAAACACAGTTAGTGCGAAGGCACAGACCTGTGTTGGAGATAGGGCAATTGGCCAGGGATATATATATATATATATATATATATATATATATATATATATATATATGCTAACATTGTTAAAAATAACAGAATTTGTGTTTAATCATACCTTTTTTATTTTTTTAATTGTTCTAATGGTCTTCTTTGTATTAAAATCAAAACAATTAATAAATGCCCCATAGATATCGCGAACGTTTTCGATTATTCGTCGAATCATCTTCAGGTGTCAAAAGCAAATGAACAAAAAAACTGGAGAAATAGGAGAAGTTTTAAAAAGACAGCGGAGAAACGCACAAGAGAAGGTTTCGTTTTAAAACTTCTCCTATTTCTCCAGCTTCTTTGTTCATTTGCTTTTGACACCTGAAGATGATTCGACGAAGAATCGAAAACGTTCGCGATATCTATGGGACATTTATTAATTGCTTTGATTTTAATAGAAAAAAGACCATTAGAACAATTGAAAAAATAAAAAAAGATATAATTAAACAGACAAATTGTGTTATTTTGAACAATGTTTGCATAAATGAAAAAATGTATATATATATATATAGTTATCTACAGACACGTGTTTCGTCGTTTCTACAAGACATCAGTGTGGCTAGACCAAGTGAGATTCGAAATCAGGACCTCAGTGACTGATTACCACCGAGCTACGAACCTCCTCATAGAAATGGAAGAAATTGTGTCACATTATAAATGATGCCATTCACTTGTTTATATTTATATTTTATAGACGATACTGATAATTGAAAGTATTCAATTATTTTATGGAAAAGTTTCACCTTAATTTTAAGTGGAAATCATTATTTCCTTCAGAGTTATATACTCATAGGGGAGCGTATATATATGAAATATAGTTATCCACAGACACGTGTTTCGTCATCTTTATGACTTATCAGTGTGGTTACACCTAACGAGATTATATATATTAGTGATGGGACGATTCCAATATTTTTCACGATTCCGATACAATTACTGATTCCGATTCTTTTTAAATCTCTGAATATTTAGCTATAGAGTTTTTTTTTTTAAATTTTCGGATTACAGTAAAAACCCATGATTACATGTGCATATATTTTCAAAAATGTAAAATTACACTTGTGGTGGTTGGGGGTGATCTATAGATTTTAGTTTTACTGGTAGTTTAAAATAAGTAAATATTTATCATTAGTACCAGCAATAGGAAATGTTGTTTTAAACAAAAACAAACAAAAGCAATTAAAAGAATCGTTTGTAGCATCGAAAAATAGGCACACATTCTTCTGATTTCGATACCTCAAAAAGTTTTGATTTTTCCGATTCCCGATTCAATCATCCCAACACTAATATATATATATATATATATATATATATATATATATATATATATATCGATTTAAAAAGTTAATACTTTTTTGAAGCATCCAAATGAAATTTAATAATGAGGATTGAGGTAAAATACTTTCGAAGCATGTTAAGGATGTGATATTAATTTTATTTTAAAAGAAAAGAAAAATCGAAACCGATTCTCATACGCCGGTTTACACCAGCAGAAGCCGGCAATCCAATAAGATCGGATCTACAAACACACCGAAGAAGCCAATTCTATTTGGCGAAATTATTTGTATCATTATAATCTAAAAATGAAAGTTTATAAAAAAAAAAGAATAAATCGGTTTCGATTTTTCTTTTCTTTTAAAATAAAATTAATATCGCATCCTTAACATGCTTCGAAGGTATTTATTTTACCTCAATCCTCATTATATATATATATCATTTGTGACCCACTTCCATTTCAGTATTTATTATATCTATCTATGTACTATATTATATTATACTAAAGCTGACATTATACACGCTTGTTTCTCAAATATATTCTCTATATTTTAATCACACAAAATACATGTTAAAATATTCTTTAGTTTTGGGATTGAGTTATGTTAAAAAATTCCATTTTAATTGTTCTAATTAACCTTAATTTACAATAAACTCACCAAGTGACCCACCTTTTATGAAATTTCTGTCTATCACTCTCTTCCTCTCACTGTATGTTGTTTGACTCTCGATTCTTATTTTATGCAGTCTCTATCACCCTCGCTTCCACGATTCTCTCTCTCTCACACTATTTATTAAAAGTCGAAGGTAATAAAGAAAGGAAAGAATAAATAATTGGGATAGTCCATTGTAAACAAAAGGGAATACCACCACAAGTAATAATAGTATTTAATTCATAGCTGAGAGGGAAACAGAGAGAGAGAGAGAGAGAAAGAGAGAGAGAGACGGAAGAGAAAGAGAGAGAGAGGGGGAAAGAGAGAGAGAGGGAGAAAGAGAGAGAGAGAGTGGAAGAGAGAGAGAGAGAGGTGGAAAGAGAGAGGAGGAAAGAGAGAGAGAGGTGGAAAGAGAGAGGGGGAAAGAGAGAGAGGGGGGGAAAGATAGAAAGAGAAGGGAAAGAGAGAGATAGGGAGAAAGAAAGAGAGAGAGGGGGAAAGAGAGAGAGAAGGGGAAAGAGAGAGAGAGAAGGGGAAAGAGAGAGAGAGAAGGGGAAAGAGAGAGAGAGAGAGAGAAGGGGAAAGAGAGAGAGAGAGAAGGGGAAAGAGAGAGAGGGGAAAGAGAGAGAGAGGGGGGAAAGAGAGAGAGAGAGAGAGAGAGTTTAACTAATTTGAGGTTTTGCCTCCTTATTTTGTTTTATATGTTACTGGCTCTGCAAACTTACTTTTTCTTGATTCTAACAATTTAGCCCAAACTCAATGGGTGGCCCTACGGGTCACATTTTCTCTGGTTTACTACAAAAACTCTGTGGATCTTACTTGTTTCTTGTACATCCTTTGCACACTTGATGACGTCATCAAAACGTTAACGTCACCCATTAAGATAGGATAGAGGACAACCAGGTACAGTAAATGAAGTCTTCCATCAAATAAGAGGGAGAGAGAGGGAGAGAGAGAGAGAGAGAGGGAGAGAGAGAGAGACGGGGAGAGAGAGAGAGAGAAGGAGAGAGAGAGAGAGATCTTTTATCTACACGACCTGTGATTTGAAACATCACTGTCGGCTACTAAACGAATGTCTAAATCCCTGGGGGTCCAATACGCTACTGAAACTGTGGATATTGTATGTTTGTTTGTCTCAGTGCACACTGGATGGCGTCACAAAGAACTGACGTCATTAACTTAAACAGAGTTTGAATAAACTGGGTAAATTCTTTATAACGTCACAAAGGGATGACGGCATGTACCAAAACAGGTTGAAGACACTGGGAAGTTATCTATTATGCTGAAGTAATAAAAGGATGACGTCATCCATTAAAACAGAAAGCATAGATGTTTTCGGTCCACGAGTCGTCTATGTAGACTGATTGTGTGTATATATATATATATATATATATATATATATATATATATATATATAATAAAATGTTCTTTCACATTAGAAGGCATTTTTTAAAATGAAATACAATTTTGTTTAAGAAATCGATAAAATGCCAAAATTTATTTTTTTACATAAAAAATTAAATCTTGGCATTTTATCGATTTCTTAAACAAAATTATATATATATATATATATATATATATATATATATATATATATATATATACTAGACAGACCCCTTAGACCGGTTTGGAATTGTTGAAGTGTGAAAGAAGAAAGAAAGGAAGGAAGGAGACGCGGTTGTAGGAGTCTTCCTGCCCATCCCATGGTATCGGTATTTCCCAAACACCCGCTCTATCTATGATAATGATCACTTTTAAAATTAAAGAGGCCTACAGAGCCCTATTAAATCCAATCCCACTACTATCTTTGTATAGAAATTCCATTTTTTTGTGAGGAAAGAAAAATAGGAGTCTATCTGGCCATCCCATGGTACCGGTATTTCCCAAATACCCGCTCTATCTATGATAATGAGCACTTTTAAAATTAAAGAGGCCTACAGAGCTCTATTAAATCTAATCCCCCCTCTATCTTTGTATAGAAATTCCAGTTTTTTGTGAGGAAAGAAAAAAAGAAAAATGAGTATGCCTCCTGAGCACTGCTGAAACACACAAATATAATTAAAGAAGTCTGCAGAACACTAATAAACCATGTGTGTTCGAAGAGAAATGATGATATTCACAATAGTTAAAGTACTACCTATTACATTGATTTCTTTAAAAAAAAACATCCGGCCCATAATCCTCCCTTCCCCTCCTCCCTCGTAGGCAAAGGTTTAACAATGTAAAAAAAAAAAAATGTGTGTATCGACTGGAGTCGAACCCTAAAGCTCTCGGTGTAGGATCTACGGCGATAATCACTTAGTCACGAAAGCGATTAAAAAATCTATTGAAAAATAGGCCAGTAGAATTAAGCATGTAGCTGGCATGCGTTTTATATTATGATCCGAAAGGCGACCAAATGTTGGGTCCACCAGTTTTGGGTCATTTCTATACAAAGAAATAGGTGTTTCTTTTTTCCAATTTTTTGATATTATGCATGTGAAAGGTGTAGGATTAAAAAAATGTCAACTTTATGCAACTCTGTCTCGTAGATTGGCGTATATTGACTTAATTCGGAAATCGAGTCGCTGAACAAATTGTAGCCGCCATGTTGAATAATGAAACACTGCAAGGAACTATGTTCGTTAATTGCATTCTCTAAAAATCGAAATGAATATAAATGTATACGTAATAAGTAGAAATAACATAATCTGATATTCTCAAAAATCAGCGAGATTAGGGGGAGCTTCCATTAAATGTGTGCGTAATATGTTGTATTATGTAGTAAATTAATAGCAGAAAAATCGTAAATATTAACGGACACTTTTTTGAAAGTAGACGTTGTTTATTAGTTTCCGGTGTCAATGGGGAGAGTGTCAGTACTGAAGTGTTAGGGGGAAAAGTTTTTGCTACCACCTATATGGAGTATGTTTTGAGGAGAATCGAAGATGGTGGGCTAAAAGTAATATGTAGTGTTAGTTCGAGAAAAATAATAACGAATTTACTAAAACATGCTCGAGTAAATAAGCGTAATAATATAGTGGTGAGTTTAGTAGCCTGTGATGCATGTGGTTATTTTCCTATTCTTCAAAAAGGTACAGGGGAAAAATCGTCTTAACTTTATATATTAGATAACTTTGGCATTGGTTCACAGTGTAGTATCTGTTCCGATGGATACTACACCCCATAGACCGGTACCGTCTTGGCCTTCGGAGCTTGATGACGCCGGTCTGTGGGTTTGTTCTGTGTAGTTCTAGGAGGTCCACCCTCCCAGGCTTTGCCCCCCTCTTTGGGGAGGAGTAAGTTTATTGCTTACTGCCTGAGGTGCCCCTACTGGGGAATGCCGACGGGACTGCCCAGGCAATTTTTAATGGCCAGAGTGCTCACCTTCTCGGGTGTTGGCTTTTCAAATTCCACTTTCCCGACCCGACCTTGGGTCACATCTTAGCTTGTGGGAGTAAGATAAAACTGGCCTTGTGCCTAACCAACTGGGGAGGTAAATAAATAAATTGGTTGGCCTTTTGGCTGGGATCACAGTGTAGTATCTGTTCCGATGGATACTACACCCCATAGACCGGTACCGTCTTGGCCTTCGGAGCTTGATGACGCCGGTCTGTGGGTTTGTTCTGTGCAGTTCTAAGAGGTCCACTCTCCCAGGCTTTGCCTTCCTCTTTGGGGAGGAGTAAGTTTATTGCTTACTGCCTGAGGTGCCCCTACCGGGGAATGCTGACGGGGCTGCCCAGGCATTTTTGTAGGCCAGAGTGCTCACCTTTTCGAGTGCTGGCTTTTCAAATCCTACTTTCCCGACCTTGTGTCACATCTTATCTTGTGGGAGGAAGATAAATAAAATTGATTGATAACCATATTTTTACAAGAAAATATTTTAAAATGGATTATGTCATAATGGATGAAAGGTAGCTTTGGGCAACTTTTGAAAAAAACAAACTCATTTGTGACGTCATCCATTTTCAAGTATATATATATATATATCATTTCTTAACTTTGACAAGCCAGGATCAAAGTGTAGTATCTGTTCCGATGGATACTGCACCCCATAGACCGGTATTGTCTTGGCCTTCGGGGCTTGATTTCCGCTGGTCTATGGGTGTGTCCTGTGCAGTTCTAGGAGGTCCACCCTCCTAGGCTTTGCCTTCTCACCCTTTGAGAAGGGGTTAGTTTATTGCTAATCGCCTGAGGCGCCCCTACCGAGGGCTGCCCAGGCAATTTTTAAAGGTCATAAGTGCTCTTCCTCTAGTGTGTTGACTTATCTAATCCCACTTTCCGCCCTAGTGTAACATTTTACTCTGTGGGAGGTAGATAAATACCTGATAGAGCAGCAGCAGCAGCCAGCAGTTATGGCTGCTGCTGCATTCATACAAGTATATACATTACGGTTGTTTCAGCTGTTTCACACCTACCCCTTCACAGGTTTTGGCAACTACCATTCATCCTTTATGACATCATCCATTTTCAAGTAAATATTTATATTTTTTCGGAAGTGAACACAGTAAGATAACAAAATAAGCGATCAGACTTACAGTAGTATACTCTGAGTCTATGCTGTTCGTCTAGTATATATACAGTGGATAGTCCACATAGACAACCTGTGCCCCTTTATGTCACGGGGAAGGGGTCGTCTATATTCCCCGTTTTAATGGACTGTCATCCTTTTATAACTGCATCAGTTATGGGCATCATAAAGGATCATCCACTTGCTTTAGTGGTTGACGTCATCCCTGTGTGACGTCATCACTTTGTTACACCATAAAGGATCTTCCAAATATTTTCCACCTGTTTTAATGGATGACGGCAGCCAGTGTGCACAGAAACAAACGAGATAAAAAAACAAACCAGCTCCACAGAGTTTTAGTAGCATAAAAATATATGCATATATAAACACACACACACACACACACACACATATATATATATATATATATATATATATGTATGTATGTGTGTTGGGTTAACATTTGCAACAACCTTATCTCAAGTACAAGATAACAAATTTTGTAGACTTTATATATATATATATATATATATATATATATATATATATATATATATATATATCAATCCAGTTACGGTTTGTATCTACAGGGTAAAAAGAAATATATACCTATATATCTATATATATCTATATATCTATATATCTATATATATATATATATATATATATATATATATATATATATATTTTTTTTGTTGATTTTATTCCATTAGTTGCGACAAAACAAGTTCTGTTTCGTTGACGCTTGCAAATAGCATCCACTCATCAGGCTACAATGGAATCCGAATGGCATACGTTTTAAATTCACCTCAACGGGAGATTGAAATTGAAAATACATTGGAGGGGGGAGGGGGACAGATGGTTAGAATGGTGATAATTATCATTATTACTACTACTACTACTACTACTACTATTATTATTATTATTATTATTATTATTATTATTATTATTATTATTATCATTATTATTTTTACTATCTTGTTATTTTGGTTTTTATTTTTATTGTTTATTAGTTATTTTTATTTTTTATTTTTATTCTAATTTTATTCATATTTATTTTTATTTTTATTAAGGCTTTTATTAAGGCTATTATCACTGCGACTATCGTAGGTATGATTGCCATTGTCATCGTAATCGGTTTTGTTAATGCTAAAACGGGTAACACCATTAAACTTCTCTTATAAAACGATTCCACTAGTAGTATAATATAATCACAATTTAAAAAAAAAAAATATATATATATTATCACAACAAAATTCACTACAAATAATAAACAAGACATTAAAATAGAATAAATAAAATGCAGAAGTAGCAATTAATACCCTAAATTAAAATTATCAAACATTTTTATCCAGATGATAATTACCTATTAAAATTAAAATAAAATAAAAATGACGGTTATAATTATAATTTTTATTCTCATTTTAAATTTAACTAACTCTGGCCCCCGCCCTCCCCGTCGCCCGGCTGGAATTGAGATCACCACGGCCCAAACACGTGAAAACCTCCCACGCAATATTTTGAAACACGACTTGTTGCCCCCCCTCCCCTCTCATGTCTCATGTCACCGTTATAGAAAAAGCTCTAACTCTGTCCCCCTCCCTCCTCCAATGTATTTTCAATTTCAATCTCCCGTTGAGGTGAATTTAAAACGTATGCCATTCGGATTCCATTGTAGCCTGATGAGTTGATGCTATTTGCAAGCGTCAACGAAACAGAACTTGTTTTGTCGCAACTTTTTAATCAACAAAAAAAAATATATTTTGCTCTGAATTTTCATTGAGCACTCTCATAAACCCGGTTTCAACTATATATATATATATATATATATATATATATATATATATATATATATATATATATATATATATATATATATATATTACACAAACATACTACTACACGAGTTTGATGAAATCCTTTTTTGCTAATAGATTCCATATTTCTTTCTCGAATTAGTTTAAATTGGACAATTTATGCTTAATAGTATTCGATATATGTAAATAACATTGCATTACCCCAACCCCCCCTGATAATTTAAATTTATTTAATAAATTATATATGAGATGGTTTCAACGTGTTTTTCATGTGTCAAAGCGTTGGTATAAAAAGAGTGAAATCTTCAGTGTTCATCATCTTCTCACCAAATATCATAAATACCATTGATAGATCTATAATATGGTTGGCGGTTTGGAGAAATTAACGAAATACGTCTTGTCTAGGCAGGAATTTTTTCTTACGAAAGTTTAAACATATTTTTTATTATAAAATTTTTCGTCTTTAATAGTAATTTTCATAATTTTGTCATACGAAGGTTTAGACATTTTTTATTCTAGAATTTTCTGTCTTTAGTAATGACTTTTATATTCCTGCCCTTTTGCGGGTCTTACAGGGAACCTCTGCACAATGGCGATTTCCCATAGTGTGGCAGACCCTTCCGTTCGCTGCTGAGTTAGATACAGACTCCATCTATGCAAACCTGTTAAAGGCTAGTAAGCACCTTACTAGAGGTAGAGATTTTTTAAGTCACTTGCAACAGTGCAGACTGATCTGTACTCCTTGCGCGTAACAGTACAGATCGACCTCTACTCCTCGCGGCATAACAGTGCAGATCGACCTGTACTCCTCGCGGCGTAACAGTGCAGATCGACCTGTACTCCTTGCGGCATAACAGTGCAGATTGACCTGTACTCCTCGCGGCGTAACAGTGCAGATCGATCTGTACTCCTCGCGCATAACAGTGCAGATCGATCTGCACTCCTTGCAGCGTAACAGTGCAGATCGACCTCTACTCCTCGCGCATACCAGTGCAGATCGACCTGTACTCCTCGCGCATAACAGTGCAGATTGACCTGTACTCCTCGCGGCGTAACAGTGCAGATCGATCTGTACTCCTCGCGCATAACAGTGCAGATTGACCTGTACTCCTTGCGGCGTAACAGTGCAGATCGATCTGTACTCCTCGCGCATAACAGTGCAGATCGATCTGCACTCCTTGCAGCGTAACAGTGCAGATCGACCTCTACTCCTCGCGCATACCAGTGCAGATCGACCTGTACTCCTCGCGCATAACAGTGCAGATTGACCTGTACTCCTCGCGGCGTAACAGTGCAGATCGATCTGTACTCCTCGCGCATAACAGTGCAGATTGACCTGTACTCCTCGCGGCATAACAGTGCAGATCGATCTGTACTCCTCGCGCATAACAGTACAGTTGACCTGTACTCCTCGCGGCGTAACAGTGCAGATCGATCTGTACTCCTCGCGCATAACAGTGCAGATCGATCTGTACTCCTCGCGGCGTAACAGTGCAGATCGACCTCTACTCCTCGTGCATAACGGTGCAGATCGACCTGTACTCCTCGCGCATAACAGTGCAGATCGATCTGTACTCCTCGCGCATAACAGTGCAGATTGACCTGTACTCCTCGCGGCGTAACAGTGCAGATCGATCTGTACTCCTCGCGCATAACAGTGCAGATCGATCTGTACTCCTCGCGGCGTAACAGTGCAGATTGACCTCTACTCCTCGCTCATAACAGTGCAGATCGACCTGTACTCCTCGCGCATAACAGTGCAGATTGACCTGTACTCCTCGCGGCATAACAGTGCAGATCGATCTGTACTCCTCGCGCATAACAGTGCAGATCGATCTGTACTCCTCGCGGCGTAACAGTGCAGATCGACCTCTACTCCTCGCGCATAACAGTGCAGATCGACCTGTACTTCTTGCAGCGTAACAGTACAGACCGACCTGTACTCCTCGCGCATAACAGTGCAGATCGACCTGTACTCCTTGCAGCGTAACAGTGCAGATCGACCTGTACTCCTCGCAGCATAACAGTGCAGACCGACCTGTACTCCTAGTGGCATCACAGTGCAGATTGACTTGTACTCCTCATGGCGTAACAGTGCAGATCGACCTCTACTCCTCGCGTATAACAGTGCAGATCGACCTCTACTCCTCACGTATAACAGTGCAGATCGACCTGTACTCCTCGCGGCGTAACAGTGCAGACCGACCTGTACTCCTAGTGGCATCATAGTGCAGATTGACTTGTACTCCTCATGGCGTAACAGTGCAGATCGACCTGTACTCCTCGCGGCGTAACAGTGCAGATCGACCTGTACTCCTCACGGCATAACAGTGCAGATCGATCTGTACTCCTCGCGGCGTAACAGTGCAGATCGATCTTTACTCCTCGCGCATAACAGTGCAGATTGACCTGTACTCCTCGCGGCGTAACAGTGCAGATCGATCTGTACTCCTCGCGGCGTAACAGTGCAGATCGACCTCTACTCCTCGCGGCGTAACAGTGCAGATCGATCTGTACTCCTCGCGGCGTAACAGTGCAGATCGACCTCTACTCCTCGCACATAACAGTGCAGATCGACCTGTACTCCTTGCAGCGTAACAGTGCAGATCGACCTGTATTCCTCACGGCGTAACAGTGCAGATCGATCTGTACTCCTCGTGGTGTAACAGTGCAGATCGACCTGTACTCCCTGCGGCGTAACAGTGCAGATCGACCTGTACTCCTAGTGGCATCACAGTGCAGATTGACTTGTACTCCTCATGGCGTAACAGTGCAGATCGACTTGTACTCCTCGCATCATAACAGTGCAGACCGACCTGTACTCCTAGTGGCATCACAGTGCAGATTGACTTGTACTCCTCATGGCGTAACAGTGCAGATCAACCTGTACTCCGCGCGGCATAACAGTGCAGATCGACCTCTACTCCTCGCGTATAACAGTGCAGATCGACCTCTACTCCTCACGTATAACAGTGCAGATCGACCTGTACTCCTCGCGGCGTAACAGTGCAGACCGACCTGTACTCCTAGTGGCATCATAGTGCAGATTGACTTGTACTCCTCATGGCGTAACAGTGCAGATCGACCTGTACTCCTCGCGGCGTAACAGTGCAGATCGACCTGTACTCCTCACGGCATAACAGTGCAGATCGATCTGTACTCCTCGCGGCGTAACAGTGCAGATCGATCTTTACTCCTCGCGCATAACAGTGCAGATTGACCTGTACTCCTCGCGGCGTAACAGTGCAGATCGATCTGTACTCCTCGCGGCGTAACAGTGCAGATCGACCTCTACTCCTCGCGGCGTAACAGTGCAGATCGATCTGTACTCCTCGCGGCGTAACAGTGCAGATCGACCTGTACTCCTCGCGGCGTAACAGTGCAGATCGACCTGTACTCCTCATGGCATAACAGTGCAGATCGATCTGTACTCCTCGCGGCGTAACAGTGCAGATCGATCTTTACTCCTCGCGCATAACAGTGCAGATTGACCTGTACTCCTCGCGGCGTAACAGTGCAGATCGATCTGTACTCCTCGCGGCGTAA
Organism: Sepiola atlantica; assembly: GCA_963556195.1. Classification (NCBI taxonomy): domain Eukaryota; kingdom Metazoa; phylum Mollusca; class Cephalopoda; order Sepiida; family Sepiolidae; genus Sepiola; species Sepiola atlantica. Next base: position 64,329,611 of record OY744532.1, on the reverse strand, counting down.
CAGTGCAGATCGACCTCTACTCCTCGCGGCGTAACAGTGCAGATCGATCTGTACTCCTCGCGGCGTAACAGTGCAGATCGACCTCTACTCCTCGCACATAACAGTGCAGATCGACCTGTACTCCTTGCAGCGTAACAGTGCAGATCGACCTGTACTCCTAGTGGCATCACAGTGCAGATTGACTTGTACTCCTCATGGCGTAACAGTGCAGATCGACCTGTACTCCTCGCGGCATAACAGTGCAGATCGACCTGTACTCCTCGCAGGATTATAGGCAATGTCTACACCAGTGCCCCCCTCAGACAGGGGCCTAGCTGCATGCATGGCAGTCCTTACCGTCCAGATTTCCACTTTTGTCGATCCTGAGAGTCAGCGTTTAAGAGCCTCTCGTCTCTGCGGCCTCTCTATGTCAGCTCCCTCGAAGACATGTTTTGCCGGCCAACTCCACGCCTACCAGAAACTTGTAGGTTTAGTGCACAGTTGATTGTATTGCTGGATTTGTCCACGTCACCATACCAGCGGAGTCTTCTCTCCTTCCAGATCAAGTTTCCACAGCAACTCACCTGTTCGCATGGTGGAAGTATCTTTCGGCTTGATGTTACAAATCCGTCTAACCATTGCCCTGTCATTGCGTTGCAGACGTTGGAGGTCTGGCTTTGTCAGTGCCCAGGTTTCACTGGCATGGAGCATAGCCCTCCTCACACAAGTGCTATATACTTGATCACGAATCCTGTTTTACAGATGGCATAATGTGAGAACTGGTAGCAGCTTCCTGAACTTCTTGCAAGCAGTCTTCATATGCGTCGTGGTTGCAAGATTGCAGCCGCCACCTGCTGAAAGCATATCTCCCAGGTAACAGAAAGAGTCAACTACCTTCAACTTGTTCTGACCAACTTGAACCTTCCTCAGTCTGGTCAAGTTTATAGGTCATTAGACTTATAACTAAGCTGAAGCTTCATGTGGATCTTTATAGTCGCAGATATACCTTACGCTATCTTATGCCTAGATGTAAACTGGTAGATTCATATACTAAGCTACACATAACTTCATACATCTCCGTTTTCTTTTTTAAACATTTGCAGTATTGCCATGTCGGGATTAAACCCTGTGAAATGTATTTCAGTGCTATTTCTTCAAATGAGGACATGATCCTTTGTCAATTGACTTTCGACCAGCCATCTTTGATTGTTTTAAATCCGTCAGCTCCAGAATTTGCTACCTGCAAATTTCAGCGGATGAACAGATTTTGTGTGAGACCTCCTTGAATCCACCTCGCTCTTTCGTTGCTGAAGCTCAGCATAATACTGTCTTTTCCTCTCTGCATGGACTGGCTCACATTGGAATTTCTGCCACAGTTAAACTTATTTCAGCTAGATTCTTCTGGCTGAATATGAGACGTGAAATCACTGCCTGGACCCTTCTCTGTTTATCCTGCCAGAAATCTAAAGTGTGCAGACATATACGATCGACACTCAGAACCTTCAGCACTCCTGATGTATGATTTAACCATGTCCACATTGACTTCGATGAACCATGGCCGGTCAGCCAAGGCGACTCCTACATTTTTCTCTTTTCAACAAAGAACAATCATTTCAGATCGAAATGAACAATTATTTACTCTCTTGTTGCAATTTTCATGATCGTTTAAATTTATTCTCATGTGCTTCTACTATGAATAAAGAATCTCTTGTTTTTATCGGTTGAAAGTCTAAGCAGGGGGGTAATATAGCAGTTACATGAGTGAAATCTATTTTCTTTTGCAATTACATGTAATCTTTTGCATAGTGATTGATAAGTGGTTCAGTTGCACAGTAATACACTGGGTGATTAGAACACTTTGCGCATACATGTCTTTTCTCATTTCCGGTCAAACTGTTGACGTCCAAATAAACAGTTCCTCAAGAGTTGTCATTGCGATCAGACGTCATATGGCTCTTCTTATCTTTTGCAATGGCATTGCGGGATGAGATACAACTCAGAAACTCAATTCTCTTTCTATAGTACCTGCCCGCCGCTATAGTACCTGTCTTATATTCTTGTGTTCCTGTGTTGATGAAACTGTTAAATAAAGTTAATATAAATTGTCGAGATGTTTGTCATTTTAACTGGAACTCTGGTGACTCTTTCTTCTTCTTCATCTAAAACATGACCAGTCAGATGAACACAGCTGCAGCGACGCTACTACAAAATGTCTATTTCCAACAAGCATCTTATCACCCTCAACTCTACAAAATGTTAGAATAAGACTTTGCCATTTAATTTACTTGTGACTTCTTTACAGCACCATGGAATTTCCACGGTGTCCTGCTAGTATCTAAATAATGGAATACCTCAAAAACAAACTTCAGAAAAGAAACTGTCTTACTTAGGTACCTAAGGAATGTTGGAGTACATGTAGTTTATTTTAAAATTCGGCAGCAAATAAGCCAGTTTCTGCGAGACTATTATTGGAATTATTTTAATGAATGATTGACTCAGTTCTAAGACAAAAAAGTGATTGTTTTTATTTATCTGTGATGCTTCCTATTTTTGTAATCATTTTCTTTAGTCTGTCATACTGAAGTTTGAAATAGCATTTTTGTTGACCTGTTACACTACAGTTTTCATTGGTCTGTCACAGTTAAGTTTGAAATAGTATTTTTTATTGGTTTGTCATGCTTATGTTTAAAATAGCATTTTCATTGGTCTGTCATACTCAAGTTTGAAATAGAATTTTCGTTTATATGTCACACTTAAGTTTTACATCATTTTCATCGGTTTGTCATGTCTAAGTCTGAAATAGCATTTTCATCGGTTTGTCTTGCTTCCATTTGAAATAGCATTTTCATTGGTCTGTCATACTTAAGTTGGAAATAGCATTTTCTTTTATATGTCACGCTTAAGATTTACATCATTTTCATTAATTTGTCATGTCTAAATCTGAAATAGCATTTCATCGGTTTGTCTTGCTTCTATTTGAAATAGCATTTTCATTGGTCTGTCATACTCAAATTGGAAATAGCATTTTCGTTTATATGTCACGCTTAAGTTTTACATAATTTTCATTGGTTTGTCATGTCTAAGTCTGAAATAGCATTTCATCGGTTTGTCTTGCTTCCATTTGAAATAGCATTTTCATTGGTCTGTCATACTCAAATTGGAAATAGCATTTTCGTGTATATGTCACACTTAAGTTTTACATCATTTTCATTGGTTCGTCATGTCTAAGTCTGAAATAGCATTTTCATCAGTTTGTCTTGCTTCCATTTGAAATAGCATTTTCATTGGTCTGTCATACTCAAGTTGGAAATAGCATTTTCATTGGTAAGTCATACTCAAATTGAAAATAGCATTTTCGTGTATATGTCACGCTTAAATTTTACATCATTTTTATTGGTTTGTCATGTCTAAGTCTGAAATAGCATTTTCATTGGTTTGTCTTGCTTACATTTCAAATAGTATTTTCATTGGTCTGTCATACTCAAGTTTTAAATAGCATTTTCATTGGTCTGTCCTGCTTATTATTCTGTCACACTACAGTCTGAAATAGCATTTTTACCACAAAAAGTGCACGAACATATTTTAAACATGAATCTGTTCTTGTTTTTATTTTTTTATTTTTTTCCAACATTTTTTCGTTTGCTAATAGGTTAATCTTTTACATTTATTCCTGTAACTTTCCCTTCCATTTGAAAGAAACGAAGACTTGATTGGTTTATATTTAGAAACAAAGACAAAAAGATATTTTTGGATAAGAATAACAAACTTTTATTGAATTGAGATGTCAAACCTGTTTGCATTGTATTATCATGGCAGTTCAGTATAAAAATATATGGTTTTTCTTTTTCAATTGTTTATATCTTATATTCACCCCAAACAAGACACATTGCCCGTGAGGGGTGAGTATGAATTAGGAGCTAGATTTATAGGGGTATCCTAAGTGGAAAGTTATGCAACAAGATGTTTGTTCACATTACATTTAAATTTCTGCAGGTTGGCACAGTCGGAGAAACAGAGAGCAAGGAGTGAATCCACAAGCAAGCAGTTTGAGGAAAGAAGCTATTAAAGTAGAAAGCTTTCCGGCATCTGAGGATCTCTACAGTGAAGGGGCGGGATTTTGCTGATTGTCAGGTTTATCGGAGGTATTTATGTTGAGGAAGAGCAAGTGCAGCAAGTTCTGCAGAGCACAATCCTTGAAAATACTTGTAAAACAAGCACAAGGATGCAACCTAAAGGCGATGGAATAGGAGCTGGAGCTTTGTAGACAGTGTGGGACCTATTAGATTAGAGGCTCTTTTTTTAACCCTGTCTAAGAGGAGGAGACGAGCGGTTGGTGCACCAGATAAGATGAGACAACAATATTCCATGCATGAGTGAATGGTAGCTTTGTAGAGATATAGGATACTAGCAGATGAGAGAAGTTTTCTAGCCCAGTAGAGGGAGCCTACCTACTTTGCAGCAGATTTGGCAGTATATTCTATTTATTTGTTCCAATTCATGTTACCTGTGAATGTTAGGCCAAAGAGTTTGAATGTTGGACTCTCAGGAAGGGTGCTATTAGCCATTGCAATCATTGGTTGGTATAAAGACTAATCTCTCATATATAAATCACATATATATATATATATATATATATATATATATATATGATAATTTATTTGAAAACTATATGTTACATATTTCAGAAACGTACTGCGGTTTCATCCAGATGGGCTGACTTTTTACATTTAAAAAAAATTCTATGCCCAGTGGAATCGTCAGCATTCTGAATGAGGTCGAATTACAATGATTTTCTCATTGTAATTTGACCTCATTCAGAATGCTGACGCTTCCATTGGGCATAGACTTTTTTAAAAATGTAAAAAGTCAACCCATCTGGATGAAACCGCGGTACGTTTCTGAAATATGTAACATATAGTTTTCAAATAAGTTATATTAGCTCTCACTCCTCTGCAATCGACCACTTTATTGATTTCTTTTCAATAAAACCTGACACACACTATATATATATATATATATATATATATATATATATATATATATATCATGTTCCCACAACGTTCGTTAAACATTCTCAATACGTCTACTGTCTGTGTCGCTTTGTTTAGGCATAAATAGAACTTAATTTCCTTTCTCTACGTGGTAATTTCTTGTGGCCGTGTGGTTAGAACGCTTGCTTGCGGAGTCTAGGGTGACTCTGTAACTGGGTTCAAACCTTGTGAGAGTAAAATTATTATCTCTTACACTGATGATAGCAAAAGCTTGAAGATATAGGTAAAAATAATTTAATATTTACTTAAATAAATATTGGTATATATATATAAATCTTTATATTTTATATGTAAATATATATAAAATAAATATTGGTATATATATATATATATATATATATATATATATATATAAAATAAATATTGGTATATATATGGAAAAAGGAAAACCAAAAAAACGGATGTTTTTTATGTGTACGTCAACGTTTCGTCTTTATTTATAAGACTTCATCAGGATGATAAAATAGAGAAAAAATGTCATGCAAGTACAGATACATGTAGGGTAGACATATTGGGAAAAATAGAATGAAATAGTGGCCAACTGCTGGGTGGACGTCCGTATTTGTTGGAGAAATAGAAATGAATGTAGAAAAGAATGAGTGGGAAAAAAAAAAATGGAAGGATGGGGTGAGCCAGGACTACTGTGGCTGGTGGTAAGAGAAAGAGGTGGGGGATGAGCAGGGGTAAAGTGGATGGCAGAGAGGGAGGTGAGGAAGAGGGGGGGAGGGGGGTGTTTGACCAGATGGCTGCGGTTCAAGATTGAAGGGGAAAAAGTAAGTTGGAATGTTTGTGTATGGGGGTGTATGCAGGGAAATTTCTATTTCTCCAACAAATACGGACGTCCACCCAGCAGTTGGTCACTATTTCATTCTATTTTTCCCAATATGTCTACCCTACATGTATCTGTACTTGCATGACATTTTTTCTCTATTTTATCATCCTGATGAAGTCTTATAAATAAAGACGAAACGTTGATGTACACATAAAAAACATCCATTTTTTTTGGTTTTTCTTTTTCATTTTACCATCACGTCGGATTACTTTCATCCTTCTCTTCCCATATATATATATATATATATAAAATATAAAATAAATATTGGTATATATATATAAAATATAAAATAACTATATATATATATATGTATATATAAAATATAAAATAAATATTGGTATATATATATATATATATATATATATATATATATATATCACTCACTATCCAGGTTTATCGTCTATGTTCCCTTTGACAAGAGGCGGTCTTTATGCTAAGTCTCCACTGATCACGATTGTGGGGATTGGCTGTGTCCATTTGCCACTGTTTACGGTCTTGCCTAATGGTTTCTTTCCATGTCTTCCTAGGGTGCACAACCTTAGGTGTCTGCATATGCTGATATACCACTTGCTTCTTTCAATTTGCCCGAAGATGGTTTGCCCTTATTAGAACATCAAGTTTTGGGATGATCAATTTCTCAAGTAGAGTGTCTGACCTAATGTTCTGGATCTGGTCCGGCTTTACATTGCATATCCACCTAATCATTGTCCTGCCATTTCTCTGGAGTCAAGCAAGTGAGGCCCGAGTGAGGGCTCAACACTCACTGCCATACAACATCATGCTTCTTATGCAGCTATTATAGACCTACAATAACTGTAATAACTGGGACGGCTCGGATGTTAGGACTGGAAGAAGTTCTCTTGGTCAAACTTAGTTTGCAGCTACCTCCAGCGCTCAGCATATCTGCTAGGTAGCAAAAGGAGTCTACCACCTCCAGGATGTCCTCACCTATTTCAACTTTTTTGTAAGGGCGGCCCTCAATCGGCATGCAAGTCCTAGACATCTTTTATATCTGAAGTCTGGATCTGGTGTGAGCCTACCATGTACTCCACTGAACTTTTTGTGCACCCATAGAGTGCAGTAGTTGCACTGTATCGCATTGCTCCTAACCCTCCTTCTACATACCGCACATGGATATTGACCAGAGTCCTTCAAAGACTGGAGTTTTGGGCCACTAACCACCTCCTTTGTCTTTCCATTATTGACCCTTAGACCTTTTGCTTCCATGCTCTTCTTCCATACTTTCAATCTTTCTTCCAGCCTGTGTCTTGTCTCTGCCATTATGACCAAGTCATCGGCATACAGTAGTTCCCATGGACACCCTGCTCAGAACTCAATCGATAGGGCCTCAAGGACAACAATGAACAATAAGGGACTGAGGACTGATCCTTGATGTACTCAAACATTTACACTGAACTCATCGCTGTAAATATCATCTACCCGTATCTTGCTTCTGACGTTTCTGTATATGCATTGTACTAGTCTTATAAGCCACTCCTCCACTCTAAGCTTGTGCATTGCCCACCATAGCACTTCTCAGGGAACCCTGTCAAAAGCCTTTTCTAGGTCAACAAATGCCATGTATAGTCCCAATGTATTTCTCCTGCATTTGATGCAAAATGAAGATTGCATCTGTTGTGACTCGACCTGGTACAAATCAGAACTGCATAGCATCGATGTTCACTTACTAATGATGTTACTCTCTCTATCACTTTCATCGCTTGTTCCAAGATCTTCAGACCTCTAAAGTTTCCTCTTGACAGCGAATCACCCTTGCCCTCTGGCTCTGGGACACAATCTTCTCTTATGATGGAGTTCGCTAAGTCTGACATGATTTGGATGCCTATCTTTCCGGATGCTTTCAACATTTCAGCTACTATACCAGACGGTCCAGATGCTTTTCACTTTCCATCTTTCTTAGAGCCTTTTCAATAATATCAGGACTGATCTCAATTGGTGGGCCTTAAACTGGTGTTTCCTTTGATAACTCTTCTGGATTCCATTCAAATTCTATGTTGAGTAGCCTTTCGTAGTATTGTTTCCACACATTTTGTTTGATCTTGTCATCCAGCGAGAGTTTCCCATCATCATCTTTTATGCATTTTTCTCCCACAATATTGTGGCTCCCCCTTCTCATTTGTTTAGGAACCTGGAATATATAATTGTTCTTGGGACCCAACTGTCCGAGTTTGGCTGTAACAGCAGCCTGCTTAGCTGAGTACACAGCCTTTTTTGCAGATCTCTTTATATATATATATATATATATATATATATATATATATATATATATATATATATATATATATATATTGTTATGCTCAGTATTTGTTTGGATTATGGCAGCATGCACATGACAATGATAATAAAAAATAAAAATCCAGAATCAGCTCGTAAATTCCTGGGTCCGATCTCAACAACACAATACGGGCGGTGGGGGTGGGGAGGGGGGGAACAGTAGATTCTCCGGTTCAAGACATCACATAGAGGTAAGGAACAAAACGAACAAACAAGAGGCAACTCGAAACTACCAAGTTAAGATTCGAAAACAAATATTTATTTACATGAAGAATAAATGAAGAGACATGCAAAGAACAAGTAAGAAAAGAAAAATTAAATGTTATAAGGGAAAGGGAATCTAACTATGGTCGTCTAGCGAGGAGCAAAGTTCATAATAAATCATATTAAGACAATCTAAGAGAGAAAATGTCACCTAACGTTGATGGTGGCACAATGCGCACTCCCCAAGAATATATAAAAGTTCAATAATCCAGGAAACACAGTATTCATTCGACAAGAAAGTCAATACAGGTAAAAGTATAAGTCTAGTGGTAAAACTATTTGTTATATTAAAATCAAAACAATCATTGAATTAAAAAAAAAAAACAACAATAACAAATAATCGTTAATTAATAAAATGTCCTTTTTCAAAACTAATATGCAAATTAGTTAAGCTTGCGGCTCTGAGATCGCAAATACATTAGTAGTGTATAAAAAAGAAGGTTCGTCTATTATATAAAGTTGAATTAACTTGAAATAGGGTGTTTTGACTTTACCATTAGTGCAAGAAATGGGCCAACTTTTGTATTTATTAAAACAGATCAAACCGACAGTGGCTTTGTTGCTGTCGGGCTGAGGTATGGTCTTGCTCAATCCTAGGAGGTCCACCATCCCAAGCTTTACTTTCTCTCTGGGAAGTGGTTGGTTTATTGTTAATCGCCTGAGGCGCCCCTATCCTAGTGTGATAGCTTCTGAAAATCACACCTGACCTTGTGTCTAACCTCCTGGCAAGGAAGTAAATAGTATATATTTGTCTCAAAGAAAAGGATTGGTGCTTATTTACAATAGCCCCGCCATGAAAAAGTGCCTTGTTATTCTTTAAATAGTCCAATCTTTGGCGTGGGCCCTCAACTAATCATAAACTGTTAGAATCTCAGTGTATTTTCATAATAAACAAGCAGTTTTTTGTATTTTATTTATTGCAATATAAGATTACGTGTGTCGGCATGATGTTTGTATTTGTATTAAAACTAAGGGAACACAGAACTATAACTATATTTGACGAAAATAAGGTTAATGAAGCAGCCAAAGTGTCATGATAGTAAGCTTTTTGTGCTACCATAGTTTTTAAAATATGGTAACACACGTAGTAAATTTCAAATAAAAACTACTTGCCTCTATTTATATAAAGTTAAGTATGTGTATATGTTTATACATTTCTATGTATAGGATTCACTCCTAAACTAATTAACTGATCATTATGAATTTTGGAACACAGCTGCTATTTAGTTTAATTTAGTTTTATGCAAAGGATGTAAACATTAGACATTTTCTAGTGTCAAAATCATACAATGAATTTTGATCAATATTAGAATAAGGATTCTAGGCATGAAGCTAAGTATAATTATATCTTGATTTTAATCTTCGTAAGGGGACATAAAAATGGTGCAAAACTGTTTGGGGAATTAAATTTAACCTGTCCTGGAACTGGTATTCTTTTGGTATCTTTATAAAGTTAGGTATGTTTATATGTTTATATATTTGTTAGTACAGGATTCACTCCTAAACTAATTAACCGATCATTATGAATTTTGGAAAACAGCTGCTAGGTGTAAGGCGTCCAAATGTGGGCTATATTTAGTTTAATTTACTTTTAAGCATAAGGGGTAAAAAGGGGACTGTAGCCCATTGTAAAAATTCAGATACCTCTAATTTTTGTGAAATTTGAACAATAGGTATTAGACATCAATCAATAAATATTCTCCAAATTCCAGTTTCTTTGGAGTATTTTAATGGGGTTTTAGGGAGCATAATATGAGCACAACATCCCATCTGAAAATACAAATATTTCAGATTTGCATTGAATTTGATCCATAGTCATTAGATACCAATTAAGTAAGATTCCCTGAATTTCAATTTCTTCTTTAAGCTTATACCTTAAATTTTATACATTTTCTTGAATTGAAATCATATAATGGATTTTGATCAAAATTTGAATAAGGATACGAGACATAATGTTTAATATCATTATATTTTGATTTTAATATTCGTAAAGGGACATAAAACTGGTGCAAAATTGTTTTTTTTTTGTCGGGGGAATTAATTCTACCTGTTCTGATGCGGGTATTCTAGTTTATTACATATTGCATGTTCTATATCTACTAACCCAAACACTCATCCATTTTTTCAATGTGACCAAACCAACAAAGTCTCCTCTTCTCCAAATATTCCCCTATACTGTCCAAATTTAATCTTCTTCTGAGGTCATCAGATCTAAGCCCATCTTTAAGACTCACATTACACATCCATCATATCATTCTCATATCATTTTTCTCCGTCCAACATATATCATCTACCCTCATTAGCAAGATTTCACTTCTATACATCATCATACTGCACACACATGCCTGATAGATGTTTCCTTTGGTCGACAGTGGTAATGCTCTGCTGGTTGGTAATGGCAGAAGTTCTCTGAGCTTACTCCATCTACTCCTAACTCTTGCTATCACACAAGTGACTAAAATAAATATAATTTCGTCTTGCTCTACTTATCCACACTTCAGTCATGCCCAATCAATGCAAAACAAAAACTTCAGCATCAGAACTCATGCTACAAAAGTCAAATTTATGACGCCCATGACTGTCATATAAACAACCGTTTTCATAGCTACAATCATTATTTCTTTATGACTACAGTTTAGCAATTTTCATGACTAAAGTTTCTTTCACAATTGCTATTTTTATGCACTACAGCCGTTTTCACGGCTACTATCATTATTTTACACAAAACAATTCTGATTCAATTCCTAGTCATTATCCCAACTACCCATTGTGCTCCATCTACTGAGATGCGAAACAAGATCTGCTAATTGTATTTATACTAGAAAATAAAAACACTTCTTCTTTATATATTACCCATGCATTGTCTCGTTTTTGTTGTCACGCTCACTTCCTTTTACTTGTTAACATCAGTCATCGTACATTCGATGACATATGTATCGAGGGTTATGGATAGTGTGATGGCGACCTCTTAGTCTCTGTAACAGTTGGTCCTATTCTGATCTAAGTTATTGATATTTGTTAGGAAGGATCCCATCTGGGATTCCATCTAAATCAGATTAAATATTTGTTCAACTCATTTGATGGGATAGATCTCAAGTTTGCTAAATAGGCCATCTTGGAGAAGGTACTCTACTTTAAAACTGGGTTGACAAACCTACTTAACTCATTGTAGGAGAGGAACAAGGACTCAGAATGTTTGTTAAGTCATCAATCTAGGTCAGTAGTTTCAATCAGGATTCATTTGACATTATTGGAGTCCATGCAAGAGAAATAGGAACTGGGTCCCTATGGAAGTAATCGAGTAGGCCATAGAGCGATGTGTTTTTGTTTTGTTTTGTTTTCTCTTTGTCTCTCTCTCTCTCTGCCTGTCTGTCTCTCTCTCTCATGCTAGTCCCTATATGATGATAGTCCAATTATCAGGCAACCTTCATACATAAATTTGCTTTGGATCATGCATTATGCCATAGAATGAGATTTCGTTCTGTATTTCTCTCTCTCTTGTGTGTGTGTGATGTGAGTTTTAAATGCAAGCTCAAATCTGATAATCTCAGAGGAAGATTAAATCTGGACAGTATAGGATATGTGCAGAACAGGATATTTCGATGGTATGGCCATATTGAAAGAATGGAGAATGGATGAGAGTTCTTAGGTTAGTAGATGTAGAACAGTTGAGGTAAAAATAGCCAGTTCACAGGCGATGGCCAAGGAAAACATGGGAGGAAGTGATAAAAATGTACTTGAGTGAAAGAGGGATCTGTAAAGGCCTGGACAGAGATAGGTTAGTTTGGAAGTCAATTACTAAAAGCCGTCCAACGCATGCCAGCAAGTAAAACGGATATTACACCGATGATGATGATGATGATATATATATATATATATATATATATATATATATATATATATATATATATACAAGTTTATCTCTAATGATAGATAAAGTGGATTTGAACCGAATCTTTTAAAAGTTTAAGTCAGATTAAACATAACAGTAAACATTATACAATAAAGATTTCATCACGTGTATTATGATTTTTTTCATGTTTAATTTCGTTTCGATTCTAACAGTATTCCTCTGATGAATGTCTTATGAGATGATTTAATAAAATGAACTCACTTTTATTACCTTTTTTAACATTCGGACGATACTCCTCTGATAAATTTTAATCCAACGAAGATCTTCTCAGGAAACACTTTACTAAAAATGAACCCACTTTTATAAGCTATTTTTAAATTCTAACACTACTCCTCAGATAAATTAACACTACACCTGAGACAATTTGCTAAAAATTAATCCGTTTTTATTAGCTACTCGAATACCTGTGACCTTTTGGCTAAGATCAAAGTGTAGTATCTGTTCCGATGGATACTGCACCCCATAGACTGGTATTGTCTTGGCCTTCGGGGCTTGATTTACGCCAGTCTATGGGTCTGTCCTGTGCAGTTCTAGGGGGTCCAGGCTTCGCCTCCCCTCTTTGGGGAGGAGTAAGTTTATTGCTTACTGCCTGAGGCGCCCCTACCGGGGAATGCCGACGGGGCTGCCCCGGCAATTTTTAAACCCCACTTTCCCGACCCGACCTTGGGTCACATCTTACTTGTGGGAGTAAGATAAAAACTGGCCTTGTGCCTAACTCCTGGAGAGGAGTAAATCAATACTCGACCACCTGTGACCAACTGCATCAGTATTTGTTATAATTAAACTAATTAACCGATCATTATGAATTTGGGAACACAGCTACTAGGCGTAAGGGTGGGTAATGTGGGTTATATTCAGTTTAATTTAGTTTCATGCAAAGAGGGTATAAAGGGTGTGGAAACCTTTCATGAAAATTCAGATACCTCCGATTTTTGTGGAATTCTAACAATAATTATGACACATAAATTAATAAATATTTCCCAAATTTCATTTTCTTTGGTGTGTAGCAGCTTACATGAATTCATTATTTTCTGTCGATCTGTGTGAGTTATGATTCGGCTTGACGATCATTTTAATCATCGTCTCTTCAACAGGGGCGCATCTGCATGTAACGAGATCCACAGCGGATTACGTGATCAGCAGAACTCTCAGTTTGTTACTCTTTCCCAACAAGACAAGATGTGATCCTGTGATTCTCTGCCAAGCTGATGGCAGAGAATCTACAAACTCCAGGAAATGATTATTTCGCCTTGTCAATATATACTCAACATTATGTATTATCTTTTGTTTTGTTCCTGTGTTTCACCTACATGAATCTATTATCCGTTGTTCAATTGATTTACGCCCCAAAGAAGAGTTACACAAACCAACAACCTATCCATGTCCAGTTCCCGTCTTTATCACATCCAAAAATAAGCAATCAAACAGCTAAATGCCTAATTTGTAAATTAATTATAATTTTAAGTTTTTATTTAATTCAAAATGTAGTATCTGTTCCTATTCCCAGGGACCCCGTCGATCGCTATTCAGATATAGTCACTCATTTGAAAATTCAGATATTTATATATATTTAAATTTGATCCATAATCATTACACACCAATTAAGCAAGATTCTCCGAATTTGAATTTCTTCTTAAAATACCTTAAGCTTAAGCCTTAAATTTTAGACATTTTCTAAAATCAAAATCATATAATGGATTTTGAGCAAAATTAGAACAAGAATTCTAGACATAAGGTTTAGCATCATTATATATTGTTTTTAATCTTTGTAAGGGGACATAAAAGTGGTGCAAAACTGTTCTGTTCGAGAATATACTTTCACTGTCCTGGGACAGGTATTCTTCTAGTTTAGTATAATAATAGATTTTCTTTTGATGTCATTCTCCTGATGAATATTAGTTTGCGTAAATATGAATGTAGAGTCATAATACCTACTTTACTATTTTATAGATGAGAAAGTTGAATAAAAAGATTCTAGATATATTTATATTATTGAACGTTTTCAGTTGGCATTCATTTCTTTGCACACTTGTTACTTATTCTTTTATTTACTGTGAACCTGAAGCCCAGCCAACAGAAGGATGTGACCTAGAAACGGGCACAAACCTGAAGATCCCCAACCCAACCCAGATTAAACACGGTTCTGTGTGAAAGTGTAACACTGTGGTCTTATTGATCAGAACTTGGAAAAGTATATAAGCATATATACAGGTTGCCTAAGTTGTTTGAAGACATACGTTAAAAGTCCCAACGAATCGCATACTCTCTCCATAAAGCTTCACCACATAATTGAGAACAGAACTTCCGCCCAGTGAGCGGTTGTTTCGGTTGTGTCAATGCATGCGTGGATTAGCAAGATATATTGAAGTACTTGTTGAATTTTTTTTTGCAGTGAGATTTCGCCGTCCTCCCACATACAGCGCCTGATATTCCCCAAAATGGTCACCGATTTGGTACTGGCCACGTTCAACGTTGCTTAACTTCAGTGATCTAACAAGAATCGGGGATTATGCTGTATAACATATGGGATTTTTCCTATAGCAGGAATATTATTTGATTTTATCTTTTTCTTTTGCTTTAATCCCGAGTTATGGCGGGGTCCATATTATTTAACTTATATTTTCTATATTTCAGAATTATCAAAGGCAGTCCCTATAATTCCACAACAAATGAAGAGGCACACGTGACTCTTTTTGGAAAAATAATTCAGTGAAGTATTCTATGAAAACAGAAATCTGTTTTGCAATGAAGTGTAACAGACGTCTTACGAATAATTGTGGTCAAGTGGAGATGCGATTGGAATCGACGCCAGAAAGCTACTGGCGTGAATAGCAACTCTCTTTCTTTCTCCATTCGTTTATATACCCTTTTCTTCTCCAGATCCAGAAGCAAGTCAGAATTTTCTCACACGGTCGCCAACTCATCATTTTTGGCCAATGAGAATGATTCCCTCTCATTTAAAACGACAGAGTTCGCAAAATAAAAAAAAAAGAATAAAAGAAATAGCTAAAGACCCAAGAAGCAGATCTATACTGGCAGACATGGAAGAAGACCAGAACGTACACTCATCCGACCCACCCCCCTCTGCACTTTGGCCCAGTGGTGGGGGACGAATAGAACACTCAGACGCATGCATATATTTCCACATTAATAGAACAAAGGTAGGCCCACACATACACAGTGCTACACATGCATGTTATTCACACTATAAACATAGTGACATACACATCTCTAAGCCTCATGTCTACTTACGCATGAACATTCTTTACCAAACACGAGCTTGCATAAACTTTTCTAAATGAACACTTATCGACTGAAAGTGACTTTTATATTTTTGTAAAATTATAGCTATTTAGGAGTTTAGGCCGATGCTTGAACAGCGCCAGCTATCCTACATTTCTTTATGTTTTCAATATACGAGCATGCCAATAAGAACAAAGTAACAACTCGAAAACAAGGAAGTATACAAGAGAGACATTTATTGTTTCTGAACGCGACTGGGTTCACTATGAAATTGGGTCCATTGAGAATATATATAAGAAAGTCTGTAAACAGTGTTTGTTATGAGATTACATTCACGAGAATGTGTTAAAAAAAGTCTGAGTAGAAAGATGTGTGCATATGTGTGTGTGTGAGTAAAGAAAAGTCTTACACTCTAGTATAGTGTGTTTGTGTGTGTGAGAGCACATGGTTTATGTGGTCATCAAAGCAGCCGTCAAACCGAGATGGCCCATAGGGGGTGTCTGCCGAGGCCAAGAAGAGAAGAATTTTGCCTGTGCAGCTCATTTTATAGTCACTGATAGGAGCGCCACCTGACGTTTATAACACGCTCTCTGGTTGCGTGTGTTTAATTGTGTTTGAGAAATGAAGGTAATGCTACAGTTATATAAATGTTTTGCAATTTAATCATATTTTACCTCGATATTTCATTTGCTAAACAATTACTAATTTATTTAGTTAGCACTTGCTAACTGGTGATCCTTCTATTCTGTCAATGTTTCATTTGTTTCCATTTTAATATGCATGCATGTTGTTTATCCTCATTTTTATCCTTCACCATAATATAACATTTATATTAATTGTCAGTGTGATTCTTGGCGCAACACTACTGCCATCTAAATAACACTACCAAGGCAAGGAGCCACGGCAGTCATGCTACAAAGTTTAGTAGCAGTTACATAATTAAGATCTATTTTCTTTTGCTCAACATGTAATCACTCGAGTAATGATTGGTATGTGGTTCGGTAAGATAACACAGGCAGATTATCACTTGCGTAGTGATACATTGGGCGATTAGAGCACTTTGCACATGCACAACCTTTTCTATTTCCGCCCAAACCATATCACACCCTTTTATGAACAGTTCCAGTTGATATGCCAATGTGAACAGTCAGACCTTGTGCGCCACATTGACAAGACGTCATATTTTTTGGCTCATCTTTCATCTAAGTGATGACGAGACGTATGACCAAAGACTAGGATTCAATTTCATTTCTATAATACATACCTGCCAGCCGAACCAATGTCTTATATTCTTGTGTTCCTAACTCTTTCCAGATCATATTGTGTTGACGAAACTATTGAATAAAGTTGATTTTAATTGTAAAAAAGTTTGACCTTTTAATCGAAAACTTAGTGACCCTTTTTCTTCTTACCAAACAAGGCCAGTCAGATGAATACAGATGCAGCAACCCTACTACAAAATGGCTATCTTGAACAAGCATAAATCATTTCGACCTCTACAGTTTCTTTGATATTAAAAATATTTTTAATTGTAAAAATCATGCATATTCGCATGCACAAACAGAGGCATGATCGTGTAATTATGTCTGCAGATATCACGATGTCATTTGTTTTGTGTTTATGTTAATTCTCCTTCCTTTTTGATAAGCGATTCATCACTTTTGGATTTTTTCTCCATTTATTGTTTGAAAGAGGTTAGTGAAGGCGGAAGTAGGAAAAACAATCAGTACATTATTATTTGATAGTCAACTTCAGTTAAATGTTTGATTTACGAATGCAATATTTTCTGAGAGTACATATTTTCTGTGTTCACCAGTTTAATTAACGTGTTGTTTACAATTATTAGACGATCGTGTGTGTATATATGAGTTACTTTACTTTGTGATTCGATTTCCCTTAATATTAAATATGTATGTGTAATGAAATATAGCAATTTCTTTAGTAATGAAAAGGAGCACTTTGTAGTGTTTTGATTCTACAACGCATGTATTAAAAAAAATCACTAATGTCTATATTAATGATAATACAACATGAAATTTTGAATAATGAATCCTATATGTAATAAGTGTTCGAATTTAAGTATGAAAATAAAAGCATAATTTAAATGAAATGGAAGGTTTGATAAAAGACTCACACGCTGAATTAAAATGCCATTTTTATTTACTAATTTTAATGAATAGTGCGATTTTCATTGGGTAATCATCTCTGTTTATTATCCAATTAAAATAAACGGCGAATCTCAGCAAATGTATGTTACTAAAATAATTATCGAGCCGGATAGAATATGTAATCGATAAAATCTATTGGAATTGATTAATTCAGTAAATGGCTAGTCAGAATCGAATAGAGAATCACATGGACTTAATTTTATACATTATATATATATATATATATATATATATATATATATATATATATATATATATATATATATATATATATATATATTAGTCCACACCAAAAGTGTTTACAAATAGCAAAATTGTGTACATATACCATCACAAGTTAATTTTTGAAAGAAGACAATCTGAAAATGTCGCTATTTTGTATGTATTGATTATCACAATATTGTTTTCCCATATTTGATTGCGAAAATATGTGAATAATAATGTTTCTAGTAAATAAAGGGAGATCAAACGACGCAAAATTTTATATATAACTTTATTTTTTGTATTGCAATTCATTTTCTAGCATAGAAAAGCAAACAGTAATAAAGTGAATTGTGTTTTAATGTTAGTTAAACCTTGAAAATGATAACAATTTTGCAGCAATAAAATAGAAGCACATAGGAAGTGATTTACGTAATCTTAATATTTTGTTTTTTTGCAGTCTTTTTAAAACAATTCTATGAGTCTTTTACCCGCATATGAAATAAGTTTCTGCACATCCGACTGCAAGAAAGCTCATAAACTGCTCCCATCCCCAAAAGACACAATGTGATAGCACCAGCCTCATCTTGTGTAGGGTCAAGGAGGATAGAAAGACCGAGGAGGGAGAACACTAACCAGACTCCCACTGGAATAGTTCGGAGAGTACTAGGACCTTAGGGAGGTTATTGCCACCCAAATCTTAGAGGAGACCAATAGTTGTTGCCAGCGATAAATCAATGGTAATTGGCAGTTGCGATAACGCAAAATCATTTGCAATGGTTATCGAAAGAGGTGGAGAGTACTGGAAATCAGGAGAGAATTATTGTCACTCAGACTCCAGTGAACAGCACAGGTTATTGTCAACGAGCAATCACTGATGTTGACCTGTGACCTAGTGAGCAAATAATAATAATAACAATAGTAATAACATGAAATAGCAATGTTAGATATTCAGTCATCCGAGGTGTGTATGATCTCATTATACATATTGTGGCTGGCACCTTTCATTGTCACTAGCGTCTTGGTTAACCCACATGAGGCTTCTTTTCAATGGAGGATTTAAGATAAAGTGACAAATACAGTTATGAAGATTAGAGAGAAAAATATACATTAAGAGATTGCACACTGTGTTAGAGAAACTTAGAAAGACAGAGAAACAGAGACGGCTTGGGCCGCCAGTTATGCTGGAGTTTTGGGGACAAACAGTTTTGCGCGACTGCTTCACTCGAGGGACTGACAGAAAAGAAAACAAAATTCACTCTTTCAGAAATGACGTCATATTCTCAACTACCGCTTACCCGCTGGGGTCATCTCTTGACCCTCGATCCGTTAATCATTCCTACCGCTTTATCGCTCATTTCCTTCACTTAAACTGAACACTTTTATTATGTAACAGTAATACACCAGACGGTAAAAGTAATTATCCAAATAGAAAGAAGAAAGGTAATGATTGAGGAAAAACTGTTACTGCAAGATTCGAGCACAAAATAATCGGTTGACTAAAGGAACAACATTTACACATGACACAAAATACTATATAGGAGAAATCCCTTTTGAATTTAAAAAGAGATATTATAACAAAAGTAATAAATAAACACACAGATTTAGTACATCATTATCGAACCATTACTGGGAACTCAGAGAAAGCAGACGGTCGCCTATAATTGAATGGAAAATATTAAGATGGGCCAGGACATGCAGATTTTTAAACGATACATGTAGATCAGGGCCGGCGGGACAGTTATAAAAGCGGGGGGGGGGGCTTCTCCTAAAAAGTGTGTGTGGGGGGGGGGCGGTTAAACACATGCATATCAACTTAATTATTTATGACCGTAAAGTGGGGAGGGGGGTCCATGTAGATTATGCTTTAGCAAGAAACTAGAAATTTTAAGTTTTAAAGATGCCAAAAATTACTAAATCGTAGCAACAAAATAGCAACAAACTGTACACACAAAATAGCAACAAAATAGCAACGAAATAGCAACAAAATAGCAACAAAGTAGCAACAAAATAGCAACAAAATAGCAACAAAGTAGCAACAAAATAGCAACAAAATAGCAATAAAGTAGCAACAAAGTAGGAACAAAATAGCAACAAAGTTAGTAACTAAAGTAAGCATTAGTTAGATATAAAAGCAATGATAAATAATACATCAACGTAATTATTTCTCTGAAAATGAAACTTAAATGGTTCTGTGTAGTTTACTTGTCATAAATATATTTTCATACTATAAAGATAAAATTGTTAAAATATACTCATATATATATATATATATATATATATATATATATATATATATATATATATATATATATATCTATATAGTCTCGGAAGTATCTCAACCATTAAAACTATATAAGGGAAAAAAAACAACCTTAAGTCCGAAGTCGTTCAGTGGAAAATCACTCATGTAAGTCAATTTAATTTTTACAGTTATTATATTAGTTTGCTTCTAACATTATTTAAGGGATCATCAGTTGTTTACCATGAAAAACTGTTTCGGGAATTTAAAAACAAGACAGTATTTAATTTCATGGCTTCCCAGCAGAGTTGATCAGACCCCACTTCCCTTAAAAGACAAAAACATAAACGTTCTGTATACTAAATCTAAGTTTTGTTCCGTATAAATGTTTTGCTAACTTATATTAGTTATTTAAAAAAAAAAAAGAAAGTCCTCCTTACCTGTGTTGTTCGTGTGTCTAATAAAGTTTATCCGTTACTTACAAAAATGTTGCTGCATTTTAAAGTGTTTAGACGAATCCATTACACTACTTTTTAGGTGATCAATGTATTTTTAGTTTTAGTTTTATATTAAAAATATAAAAAATATCAACGTATCAAAATATAATTTTTTTTTAAAATTATATATATACATATATATACTTTTAGTCCTTTTTTCTCCCCCTCCTCCTTCTCCGCCTCCTGCTCCTCCTCCTTTGTTGTTTAATTCCTTGTCATCAATTTTAAATAAATACTAATCTTCCTTGCCCACTCACAGCGTTCATAAGCTTAACTGCCGATTTTTTCTCTCTTTCTTCTTCTTTTTCTTATTTAACTCACAGCGTTTCCAATCAGCGTTCATAAGCTAACTGTCGATTTTTTCTCTTTCTTCTTCTTCTTCTTCTTCTTCTTCTTCTTCTTCTTCTTCTTCTTCTTCTTCTTTTTTAACATTTCTTTCTTTCTTTATCCCTTTCTACTGTTTATTACACGTAACTATTTTTTTAAAATATAATTAGTATATGTGTTATATATACGTTTATACATATTCTACATTATTTTTATTTAGATAGCTTTGGATTTGCTCTATCAATTTATTTTGATTAATTTGATAAGACTTAAAAGCATCAGGATGGCAAGTAATTGCCTTATTTAATTGTCTAAATATTTTATTTTGATCGCCACCTTGTTTAATCATTCTTATTAATATAATTATTATTATTTCATGTATCCACATAAAATGTTATAAAGAGATATCATTTTTATGTATCAATTTTCAATATTTACTTCAACAGTGCTCGATACGTGAGTAGAGCTAGGTAGTAAGTTATGAAAATATATGTATGGTAATTAAGCTACATAGAGGCTTCTGCGTTTCATCCCAGGGGGGGGGGAATCTTCAGTCTATATATATATATATATATATATATATATATATATATATATATATATATATATGATACTCTACAGTGATATTTCCATTAACCATTGATACCTGCGGTTTCAGGATGTATGGCAAATCTTGCCTGTTGACCTAAAGAATACCATGTGCTGCGTTCTTCAATCAGTGGTCTAATGTTAAAAATTCGGTATCTTGGAACTCTTCACATACTCGAAATAGAAAATGGTCGAAATTGGAAAAAAATGAAACAGAATAAAATAAAATAAAAAATAACAGAGAGAAATTCAATATTAACTAATTAATTAACTAATTAAATAGATTAATTAAACAATGTAATTTAATTAACATTTATAAATAAAAGCAGAGAGAAATGAAGTATAAATAAACCAATTAAGGTATTCAAAATAAATTCACAATGAAATGCTGATAAATCAATCAATAAATAATTAAATATAATTAAATTATACCCGGGTGATATAAAATATAGACCATATATATAATATAATATAATATAATATAATATAATATAATATAATATATTAATACGATAGCGTGCGTGTTCGTGTGTCATGCTTACATCAAAAGCTCTGTATATACGTGCCGCACCTAGATTTCAAGTATTTATTTTTGGCGCAACGGTTAGCAACGTCGGCCGACTGGTTTATAGTTTGATCCCAGCCAACCTCTAAGATTTTTTTTTCTACATCGAAGGGGGGGGGGTAGGGAGGGGACGACCGGGAAGACACATATTAATACGATAGCGTCTGTGTTATTTTGTGTGTAATGCTTACATCAAAAGCAACGACATTCCGAATCTTTGTATGCTACTCATGAATTGGAGCCAAATTTAATTTAATCTAAAGCATTTACAAAGTAAGCTTTAGTCGTCGAAATCGGAATTAGTCGATCGATCAAATCGAGAAATATTGTATATAAAGAAGTTTTGTAAATGGTTCATTTTTTAGGAACAAAATAATTAGTGTTGAAAACATCATTTCGTGTAATTTACACGGGTCCTGCTAGTATAATATATTATGATATATGATAAATACATAATTAATTAAAGAAACAAAATACAGTGTAATAATATATATGAGAGAAAAAAAAAGGGCAGACGATTTTTTTAAAGGCCGATATAATCAAGAAAATGCATAACTCGCAACATATATGACTCGGTGAATCAACTCTCATTGCAAACTCAAAGATTTGGTTTCTTCCAAATTATTCTTATTTTTGCCAAAAAAGTGTTCATTCCCCTCTACAATAGTTGACATTCCTCTCCCACCAATTCCCCATGCATGTTTTCTTCCTTTCTCTTCAGTCTTCACTCTCTTTTGTTCTTTTCTAAATCAGGTCTTCTATAGTCTCTGAAGTATCCATTTACAATGACACATCTCTGTATAGCCAGTCATGAATAAAATAAGGAGGCGAAATATCGACTTTTCCCATATGAAATATGTTGTGATTTCTGTTCTTGTCCATCTTTTTCTACATTCTGTTGGATTCAAATCCCTCTCTCCTAAAATCACATATATATATATATATATATATATATATATAAATTACATGAACAATATTATAGCTTTACGTCAATCAATCAACGTTTCAATGCTATCGCATCTTGTCAAAGGCAGAATGAAAATCAAATCAAAAGTGAAAATTTAGAGCCTACCTTTCTTAACATATTGAACATTATCAATCAATATATATATATATATATATATATATATATATATATACTAATGATAATAGAATTAACGATAAGTGAAGTATCGTAAAGTGATCTATCGTGATAAAGTAAAGCTCACAAGTGAAATGGAACTAGGTAATATTTATTTATTATAAATACCACATTACCGAGAAGAGTTTTATTTTTGAAAAACCATGGTTTAAGGATTAATGTAACTCCTTGCATCTGAACTTTCGATGTAATAAAATTTGAATCAATTTTATGTAATTTTATGCAATTTTTTATTTTCATCTTTCCTTCTTTAATATATATATATATATATATATATATATATATATATATATATATATATATATATATATATATATATATATAATCCAGGCAAGGTAAACATCCATAGGAAAGTAATCCGAAGAATTTCAACCAGAATTATAAAAAGTGCTCAATATCAAATAGAGCTTATATATATGATTATTTTTATTTACACAGACATGTACAAAATCTGCGACACTAGCATGTCGATGTTATTGATCAACAGCTGTTATAAACTGAGATCTCATCAGGCAGAGTTAAAATCCAATCTTAACCTTAGATCATATTTGGAAAGAACCAAATATGATCTAAGGTTAGGATCGGATTTTAACTCTGCCTGATGAGATCTCAGTTTATAAAAGCTGTTGATTGATAACATCGACATGCCAGTGTCGCAGATTTTGTACATGTCCGTGTAAATAAAAATAATCATATATATATATATATATATATATATATATATATATATATATATATATATATATATATATATATATATATATATATATATATATGAACACCTGGTTCCTACAATGTGGTTTGTGAAAGAACTTGAGGCAAACGTACAGATACGTGACAAATCACACTCCATACTTGTTAAGTGCCAACTTTCACTAGTGTGTTATATATAACTCGAGCTTGAATTGGCAGCCTTAATTGGTGCGCCTTTCACATAATTATTAATCTTTATTAGAAAACATTTATAAAGTTATGCATAGCATTGATTTCATCATATTTTATTACATTTGATCTTCGTGTCTATGGTCATGTGTATTTTTTAGAATGTCAAAATATGCCATAGATACAGTAATAGATTAAAAACAAAAATAACACATTACTTTCAGATATATATATATATCCTAAAATTCTTATATATGCAACTCGGCAGAAGTCTAAGAATTGAGCCCGGAAATATCCAGAAGCAATAACAACAGAAAAAACTAACACTATATATGGATCAAGAGAAGAATAGGGACCCCAGATCATTAACACAAGACGCGGGACATATTTTGAAATCACCGGTTGACCTCGCAATACACGTGGTCTCTATTTACAAAACACTTGTAAATAGATCTTTTATTTATGTTAATAAATGCAGTATATTTCGGAATTTTTTTTTTCTTTTAACATGTTAATATTTATTTTAAGGCAGAGAGTTCATAAATAAAACAAATAAATATTAACATGTTTTCTTTTAAAACATGTTTTTGTGTCACTATTTACAAAACAACTCGGGTTTTTTTTCTTTTAACATGTATACGCTTTTTTAAAAATCGGCTGACTTGTAATCTGTCGTTTTGCAATAAACAAAACAATTTATCATTTTTTTTTTACTTTTATTTACTAAATAAAAAACAAATTTTAAACGCAATTCTATATTTCGTTTTGTGTATTTTAAGAAAAAGTGGATACTTTTTTTTCTTTTCGTAGGGAGGCGAGTAACTAGCGAAGTTTTATTTATTTGTTTATAATTGTTGCTTACAGAAAAAAAAGGAAAAAACTTCATAAATTTTAAATTGCTTCCGTTTAGAAACTGATTTTTGAAGTCTAACTCCGCCCTCGTGGGGAGGCAAAACAAAAGATTACAAGTCAGCCGATTTTTTAAAAAGCGTATATATTTCGTTTATTTATTAAAATAACTTGCGTAATCATCCGTTTTGCCTCCTCAGGCTAGGAGCAATGTGTAGTATGGAAAAATCCTTCTAAACTGAGGTAAGATCCAGAGTGCCCCTTTTTGGGAAGCTTGATTTTTCCCTACAAAACGAAAGATTACTTAAGTACGGTGATAAATATTTCATACCCCCCCCCCATTTCTGCCCTCGTGAAGTTTTTTCCTAGTTACTCGCCTCCCTACGAAAAGAAAAAAAAGTATCCACTTTTTCTTAAAATACACAAAACGAAATATAGAATTGCGTTTAAAATTTGTTTTTTATTTAGTAAATAAAAGTAAAAAAAAAAATGATAAATTGTTTTGTTTATTGCAAAACGACAGATTACAAGTCAGCCGATTTTTAAAAAAGCGTATACATGTTAAAGAAAAAAAACCCGAGTTGTTTTGTAAATAGTGACACAAAAACATGTTTTAAAAGAAAACATGTTAATATTTATTTGTTTTATTTATGAACTCTCTGCCTTAAAATAAATATTAACATGTTAAAAGAAAAAAAAAATTCCGAAATATACTGCATTTATTAACATAAATAAAAGATCTATTTACAAGTGTTTTGTAAATAGAGACCACGTGTATTGCGAGGTCAACCGGTGATTTCAAAATATGTCCCGCGTCTTGTGTTAATGATCTGGGGTCCCTATTCTTCTCTTGATCCCTATATATATATATATATATATATATATATATATATATATATATATATATATATATATATATATATTCCTGATAAAGTTATATACACATTTTTGATTTGGAAAAAAAAAAGAAAGAAATGGTCGTTTTAATTTAGCATTCTATTGTTTATTTATTGAGCTTTTACTTTGAAAGTTTGGATTATCCATTAATACATATATATATATATATATATATATATATATATATATATATATATATATATATATATATATATATATATATATCCAAAAATTAAAAAAACAAACTTTTAAGCTTTTAGTCATATATACACGGATAAAAAACAAAAACAAACAGAAAACAATAAATATTTATTCAATATTAATAATATAATGTAAGTAAAGAAAAATCCAATTCATATAAGCCAACTACAAGAAACGCTATCAACAGAAACATCCCCTACTACTAACAATACAGAAGCATTCCCTTCTTCCGTATTCCTTGTGACAGCAGTACTATCCTAACATATGACTTCCAAAGAGGTTTGCATCTTTGGGATACTAACTAAATTCACATATTTTAGACTTAGAATTAGTATAAGCAGATTATATATATATATATATATATATATATATATATATATATATATATATATATATATGCATATATATATATATATATTTTGACACATGTATATATTTTTTGTATTTTATTGTGTATCTATGTGCTTTAAATGTATATATTTTTTGTAATAGCCACACAATTTTTTGAAAACGTTTTTTTTTTTAATTTGTAACATTTAGTTATTATTGTGAAATGTTTTTTTCTCAACCTCTGATATTTTTAAAAAACCTGTTTAAAATTGTTAAGCCTTCAACTATCAATTCTGGTGTAATATTTCGGTATAATATTCTGAGTACTAGCAGTTTATCTTTGTCTTTGAGCAGGGAGGGAGCGAATTTGGGATACTTTTGCTTATTATAATTGAATAATTATTCCTTAGTTAGGATATTATCTTAGATTATAGTTAACTTCTTTATCATCATTAAAATAGTGGATATTTTCGTTATTATTTTAATATTATTACTGCTTATATCATCATTATTATAGATAAATGTTGTCACTAGGGTATTAACAGATCTGCAAACTATTTTAGATGTCTGAGCTTTGAATTCCCACAATTCTTCAAAGCTTTAACTTTAAATCTTAATTCCATGAAAAATGCCAGTATACTGAAATCATATGCCCTTAATAGGGTTAAGATGAAAATTCATATACACTAAATGTACAAAAGCAAGGAAATTCCCAAATTTTTACACTTTTATTGTCATTAAGGGTATGCAAGCACAACAGGGCTATGTATTTTACTGGTAGGAATTTTTCTTCAGTGCACCTCACACACTTCATCCACTCATGCATAGAGATTTATACTATAGCGATTTGATAATGAAATGGTTTGGTTGATATGTAGTCATAATCCCTTGATTATAATTTTTAATTTTTGAGTCCCAATCTTCAATTCTCTAAGTAGTAATTTCTTTCATAACTACTTTAACCTGTAATAAATGTTTCAATTTTCTTTTAGGACTAGTTTTTGATAGGGCTTCTTACTAATGCTATAATAACTGATTTTTTCTACCACTGATGAATAGCAATTTTGAACCATTAATAACCTTTTTCACATTTGTATGATTATATATGTGTATGTATCTACATGGGGAATGCATCTTCCTTCTAATAGCAATACCCACCGACCACCCGAAAACTGTTTGGATAATCACAGATTTTAAGATAGTTCTACTAAAATAGTCACATCTTAAAAACCAAAGCACTTCAAGTCGTCAAAATACCACCATTTTGTTCAGAAATGAATATTCTTTCATATGCATTAATAAACAATAACATATTTGTAGAGTTTTTAGCAAATAAAGTCATAAAAATGTTAACGCCATTTTTGGCCATTTACGTCACTATTTTTTTAACCCCGGCCCCCTTCTTTTAAAGATATCGTACCATTCGGCTATAAGTAATTTCATCATGAAATTTGGAAAACAACCACGAAAAATATCAATTTCAATTATTGTCGGGGTACAAAATTAATTGATCCATTATTTTTTTTGTAATCTTAAAAATAAACATTCAACATGATGTGTATCGAATATATTTAATAAAATATTTTTCGTACTCCAACTAGTAAATAAATAAATCTTTTATATTTTTTTATGCATTAAAATTATAATTGTATGTTGTTTTGTCTTTCGGTAGTAGTAATTTTGAATTACTCTATCCGAAAAAATATTGTCCCTTTTACCAAGAAAGTCAACAATTGCTGCTAGTAGTATTGCTGATATAGCAATCAAGCAGCAGCAACATCTAGTTATAAACAGTTAGCGTTGTAAAATTCGTTAAAGACAAAAATATTTTTTCTGCTTAAAAAAGTTGATGCTGTTTGCGTTTCTTTTATAAAACAGTGGCTCTTTCAAAAAATACTGTTTTTCAAATATACCCAACTTTCGAACTTTAATTCTAAATTTTAGTAATGATTTTCTAGTCGTCAATTAAAAGAAATAAGATTCTACTTCTTTTAGGCGATTACGTATTAACATCCTAAAAGTCTTAACGGAAAAAAGAAAAAAGACAACGAAAAAATAATTTAGAATTTAGAATGGGGGGATCACTTTCGCATTAAAATTTAACGTAAAATGATCTGTCATTCTGGACTTTTAGTGCAATTTAAAAAATATTTTTTCAAGCTGAAAACTTTATATGAAATAAATAATTACTCTACCACTAACTTTAGGTTCGAGTAACACGCTCACCTCCTAAAAATGCCTTCTCTTAAACGTGCCATACCATTAACCTTAAATCTGAGTGACAAGCCACCCCCTAAAAATAACTCCCTTAACCATAACACTAAGTCCGAATGGCAACCTCCATCCAAAACAAACCCCTTCCTTAACTTTATCACTAACCCTAAGTCCGAGTGGCAATCCCCCAATCCTACAAAAAAGCCCATTAAAACCACATATAATAGTCTAAAAAAAAGCAGAAAAAAGCAGATCTCATAAAGTAAAACGCACAGGATTTATTTCCCATAGAAAAAAATTGATTAATGCCCTAAAACGCTAGAATAGCCCGGATATGGGGAATTATTTTACATTAAATCATGTGAAACTAATCCTTCACTCTAAATTCTAAAATAATTGGTTTTTTTTCTTTCTGCTTAGTTTTCAGAGTGTTCATACGTAATTGCCCCAAGCCCTTCCACTAACCCGAAGTCCGAGTGGCAAGTCGCCCTCTTCTCCCACAAAGACTCTCTTAAAACTACACATAATCGTCTAAAAAAAGAAAAAAAGGAGAGCCCCCCCAAAAAAAACAAGAAAAACGCACAGAACTTTTCTCCCATAGAAAAAAATGGTTGACTGCCCTAAAATGCTAGAATGGCCCTGAAATGTGAGATTATTTTACATTAAATTTATATGTGAAACTAATACCCACTCTAAATTCTAAAATAATCGTTTTCGTTTCTTTCTTTCTGACAAGTTTTTTAGGGTATTTACATGTAATTGCCTAAAAAAAGGTAGAATCTCATATTTTGGGGAGGTAAGGGGGAGATTTAGCAGAAGGTGTTAATCTACAATAATACCAAAGAAATCTTGCAATATATTCATTTTTAACAGTCTTAGTATTAGATATCAGTTTCTTGTACATGAAATGTATTACAATTCAACTTTGAGTTCTCTAACTTCTTTTTTTTAATGGATACATGGTATTTTTAAGGTATTGCAGCATACTTATATGCATTTACTGCAGATTAATTGGAAACCATTAATTTCTGGAGATTTTCAGTGCCATATTCCGATTCCTTGTACAAAAATGCATTTAAATGACAAATTTCATTGCTTAATCTTGTGTTTTAACAAAGATATAACATTTTTACTGAAAAATTAGTGTAAAAAATGTGATGAAACGCATATGGTCTTGAAGAGGGGAAAATATTCAATCGAGCGAGGGACAAAAATAGTCATAACGTCCTTATTTTTAGTCAGATTTAAAAAATTTAAAAAGATTCTTTCTTAGATCATCAAGCTCTTTCTATATATGCCATTATTGAGATATTTTAAGCAATTAAAATTTTTTCATGGGTATTGCTACTTCTAATGGCTTTTATGTTATATAAAAAAGACAAATGTTTTTTCTCTTCCTTGTAGAGTGTTTCTCCTTGTATGTAATCTAATATCCGTTTTTTCACTTTGAGTCTCACTGTACATCCCTAGATATTGTTTTGTATCTGGTCTGTACAGATTTGATGTATCCATTCCCTTACCCCCCTCATTATTTCTAATTTGCTGTATAATTGGGAGTGTTAAACTCTATAGCCTTGATGCTGTCTGTTAGCTTTTAAATTGGTGTCTATACCCTGGGCTGATGAAGAGAACCGATATTAATAAATATATATATGGTATCAGAAACGATCGTACACAAACTTATTATGTTGAATTCTTGGAACGCAATATAAATGATCATATAAAAAACGTTAACTCAAGATCGATGTTATATATATATATATATATATATATATATATATAAATAATATTTATAAAAATAATATATATATATATATTATTTTTATAAATAAATATTTATTATATATATATAAATAAATAAATATTTATTATCCACAGCCATATATGTTTCATGTTCACTAACAATCATCAGTGTGGCTTATATAATTGTACCACCGATGGAACGATTTGAACCCTGGACTCAAATAACTCCAATCCAACATTCTTAACCACTCGACCACTGTGATAATCATATTTAAATGTGAGAGAAATAAACCCTATATTTTGTTTACGAATATAGTAAGTTTCAGAAAGTTTTCGATCTTCAAAGGGAGAGAACTCGCAATATTGTTTAACTTGAAACTTTTCATATTCCTCTCAAAGTTCTCAACTTGAAGGGAGCTTCAATAATTATTTTTTATGAATAAATATTTATTACCCATGGGCATATATGTTTCATGTTTGCTAACAATCATCAGTATGGCTTATATAACTGCACTACCGGTCGAATGATATGAACCCTGACCTGAATAACTCCAATCAAACATTCTTAAAATTATATAAGATAGATATTCCGTGTCTATTGGATCCACTGAGTATTCTTCCTAAAAATATAATAAAATTACTTAATTTAGACTGTAAGGTATATACATTTTTTTTTCAAAAGTAAAGTTTTTATTTACTTAAAGTTTGACTTATGTAATTTGTTAGAATATTGGAAAAATTATGAAAAGATCAAATAGAGATAAAATGAAAGCTGGTTGCAAGCAGAAAAGAAATATTAAAAAATAGATAAAGTATTTATTTTTTTCTTTAACTTGTTTTATTTAAAAAAAAAAAAAGCAAGCTGAGAAATAATTCTGTTATTGCTTCGAAACCGCAGACGGTTATTATAAGAATGTGTCGGCGGCCATTGTGTGTCTACGCAGACAGGTTAATTGCGTAATTAAATGAATTTTGAAATCAGGTTCCAGTCTTAATTTGCGAACGAAAAGAATAAGAATTGGGAGGGCCAAGAGAGAGAGAGAGAGAGAGAGAGAGAGAGAGAGAGAGAGAGAGAGAGAGAGAGGGGGGGGGTCTTAGAGGATATTATTTGCCGTCTTTTCTTTAATGTTTCGTCTGAATACTTCCTACTTTGGCACTCGCTAAACAAAACACTTTGTTCATTAAGAGACGGGAGTTCACCCTCAGTCAAAAAATGACGAGAAAAAAGTATGCTTCGCCAGTGTTCGCATTAATAATCACATAAAATAACCTCTCAATCGATGAAGTTAAACAAAAAATGAATAAGAAAGAACGGCTCAAACTGGAGAATTACAAAAAAAAAGAAAGAAAAAATGTATCACTCAGTATAGTAAGAAGAAAGAAAAAAAAGAAAGAAAACGTCTCATTATGGAAATAGAGTAAAGGACTTCTTTAAAAATTCATTTCAGATAACGGGGGTTGTCTGACTTGCTATTTGCTTTCTTCCTTCCCCATAACACTTGAAATGGTTTCGTCCGGCCCGACACGTTTTTGACTCGTGTAACAGGAGGGATATATATATATATATATATATATATATATATATATATATATATATATATATATATAGGAAAAAAAGTAATAATAAAGCAAATGTAAAGTTACATACTTTACAAGTTTATTATATTCAAATACTTTTTGAATACTTTTTGAATATAATAACTTACATTTGTTTTATTATTTCATTCTTTCCTATAATAATTCTCTATCCCCAATATTGATCATACTTCTAGCATGTTAAAAAATAATTCTTTTATAATACTTGTAATATATATATATATATATATATATATATATATATATATATATATATATATATATATATATATATATATATATATATATATATATATATATATATACATTCTTTCTGTTTACATGTGTTTGTGTGTGTGTATATATATATATAGGAGGAGGAGCCGAAGAGATTCTGAAATAATTGTCGGATACTCAAACTATGTTTATTTTAATATAAAAAGCTCTAATATAAATTGAGCACTTTTGAAAAGTATTGGTTTTGTTCATTTTGTTAATATTTGAACTTAATTAATTAATTAATTATATATGTGTGTACATGTGTATGGGCCTTTGTTAACGGCGAGTGCTCAGTGCTGTAAAACTGGACCCCACTGCTTTGTAGGCTAAGGTTTTGCAGAAAGGCTAAAGTTGAGGCAACCCTGACAGAATCCTCCAGAGGAGCTTAGGCCCTGTCAGCTGAGGCATGCATGATCCACTGGCATATGGATAACACTCCGGTGCCAAACATACCGAGTTCCAGCCAAGGGTATATGGCAATACTACCAGGAGAGATGTCCTCTTTAGCCTTTGTTAAGGCAGGCATCTAGGAGAAGGAAAACTCTGATCTAACACCTGCAGTTTAAGTGACTACTGGTCATTGGGCTGTTTGTCTGTCACCGGGTTCATAGTCACCGATACTCAGAGAGTGGTCGTTGTGCCGCACAAGCGTTGATCACTATAATCCTGTTGCTGTGCTGGTACTTTTGACGTATGTAATTCATGTGTAGATACCAACTGTGTGTCTAGCTTAGCGGGATGAATGTAATGAATGATACAAAATTTATTTTGAAGATGGCTTCTTGGAACGTCAGAACTTTACTTAATCGTTATGGTTCTGACCGGCCAGAGAGACGAACAGCACTTGTTGGAACAGCCTTGTCAGAGACAAGATTGTTGGAGGAGGGTAGTCGTGTAGAGGAGGGCTCTGAATATGTATTTTACTGGATTGGGAAACAGGAAGGCCTATGACACGACCATGGAATAGGATTTGCTCTTAAGAAATTGATTGTTTCTAAACTCGAGAATTTTCCTTGTGGTCTAAATGAGCGCATTATGACCTTGCGTTTGCCTTAGGCTGGTCAGCAACTCTTATTTCTGTTTATGCTCCTACATTGGACAGCTCACCTCAGCTAATAGGATCCTTTTATGAAGATGTTAAAAGAGTTATCCTCACTGCTCTGCAAGATGATAAAAGTGTCTTGTTGGGGGATTTCAATGCGAGGGTGGGTAGAGAATTTCAAACGTGGCGCCCACTCGGACGTTATGGAGTTGGAAGTATGAATAAGAGCGGATTACGTTTACTGCAAATGTGTTCGAAACTGGATTTAGTGATAACTAACACGTGTTTTCACCTGAAACGAAAGTATAAGAACACATGGATGCATCTGCAATCCAAGCAATGGCATTTGATCGATTATGTCATCACCCGTACACACGATCTAAAAGACGTCTGCAAAGTTCAAGTCAAAAGGAATGCCGAGTGCTGGACAAATCATCGTCTGGTGTGTGCTGACATGAGGTTCGTAATTAGGCCGAAGAGGCGATTCGACAACGTCAAGTGACCTCGTAGAATAAATGTTGCAAAGCTGAAAGATGAGAAAACTGCTCTAGTCCTACAGAATAGACTTGAACAGATATCGTTTGATGGTTCGTGGGAGTGTTTTACGAAGTGTATTTATGAAAAAGCAGTAGATGTTCTTGGGCTTATGAAGAGAAAGCATCAAGATTGGTTTGATGACAGTAATGCTCACATTGCTCAACTGCTACAGAAAAAGCATGAACTTCATCAAGGCGGATTTATAGAGGCGTATCACCTCAGGATCTGAGGTCTGCGGAACAGTGATACTTAGCTATTAAATCAGAATTGCAGAAATAATTTTGAAGGATGAATGGTGGCGACAGAAGGCTTGTGATATTCAGCATGCCACTGATGTTAAGGACAGTAAAAGAATATATGACCTGATAAAGACGGTTTATGGTCTTAGCAATTCTAGTGTAACCCCATTAAAATCCAAGGATGGCAAAGAGTTGATTAGGGATCCAAGCAAGC
Source organism: Sepiola atlantica (assembly GCA_963556195.1). Taxonomy (NCBI): domain Eukaryota; kingdom Metazoa; phylum Mollusca; class Cephalopoda; order Sepiida; family Sepiolidae; genus Sepiola; species Sepiola atlantica. The sequence continues at coordinate 64,295,303 of OY744532.1, read as the reverse complement.
TACTCGATAGATGAACATTACATTATACTGATCTGCTCACTAATCCATCGATTGTCAGTATTGATGTGATAGATAGCTTGCCTCAGAGGGCTATCATTGCCGAAATGGATTCTGTTCCTCCCCCTCAAGGAAGTGGAGGAGACTATATGGTAGTTGAGATGCGGAGCACCTGGTGCAGACTGTATACATGTGTTAGTCCTTCATTGTGGTGGAAGACCATTGGCAGTTCAAATTAAAGGGTTGATTGACAACATCTGGTTTGGCGGGCATGTTTACCAAGATTGGCGTGACTCTATTATGGTCTCCTTGTACAAGGGCAAAGGGAGGAGAGATGAGTGCGGCAATTATCGAGGCTTATCACCTCAGGATCTTTTGAATGGGACAGGAAAGGTATTCACCAAAATCCTGTTGAATCGCCTGAATGCCTACATCTGTTTGTTTATGCTTCCTGAGAGTCAGTGTAGCTTTAGAAAAAATAGGGGTACCACTGATATGATCTTTATGGTGAATCAAATGCAGGAAAAGTGTATTGAACATCGTCTAGACCTATATCAGGTCTGTTAATCTGAAGAAAGCGTTTGATACAGTTAATCGGGTTGGCTGTGGAAAGTATTGGGTAAGTTGGGATGTCCTCTTAACTTTGGTAGACTCCTTCATTAGCTGCACAACAACATGAAAGAACATGTCAACTGCAATGGTTGTTTCTCTGAACCCGTTGCAGTTTACAACGGTGTTAAACAGGGTGATATACCTGCACCTACTTTGTTTTCCATCTATTTTGCATTGACTCTGTCGTTGGCTTTCACTAACTGTGACAAAGATGTGTATTTTCGATTTTGCACATCAAGTCGGCTGTATAACTTACAGCGTTTTAAGACTTTGTCAAGAATATTCTCCACTGTTGTTCGAGATTTGCTCTATACAGATGATGTGTATCTCGTGGCTCACTTACAGAATGATATGCAGGATATCATGGATCGCTTTGCATCGGCATGTAGAAGCATGGGTCTCACAATAAGCCTGGGAAAAACAGAGGCTATGTTTGCCTCAGCTCCTGGCAGCCTGTATAAGGAACCGGATATATTTGTTGAAGGACACAGATTATCTGCGGTGGATCGTTTTATATATCTGGGTAGTGTTTTTTTTTAGAAATGAGTCGTTGGATGCTGAGATAGATGAACTTATTGAGCAGGCTGGTGTGTCTTTTGGTCATTTGGAGAAGCGGGTGTGGGCACCACATTATATCAGGCTAAAAGCTAAGATCTCTGTATATGAGGCCTGTGTGGTATCAACTTTGTTACATGCTTGTGAGATATAAACCACTCATGGACTAGCTCATTTTCGCCTGCTAGAGCGTTTCCAGCAAAATTGCCTTAGACACTTGCTTAACATCTTTGGGATAGCTTTACCCCTGACACCGAAGTGTTGGAACGAGCTGCTGTTCCAAGCATCGAGTCTCGTACAAGTAAATGCAGACTTTGTTGGGCTGATTATCTTATTCATATTACTGATGACTGACTGCCTAAGCAGGTGATCTATGGAGAACTAACTGACAATACTCGCCTACAGCATAAACCTCGTAAGTGATTCAAAGATTGTCTCAAAGACGATTTGAAGTGGTTTGGAATTGATGTTGGAGGATGGGAGGCAGTGGCTGTAGCTAGCTCAAGGTGAAGGAAAGCGATCTTTGAAGGTAGCAAGCTTTTTGAAAAGAATAGGATTAAACACCAGCAGCAAAAGAGAGCAGTGACACCTCCAGCACATCGAGGAAACATGGCACACCTAAGATGCCAAGCTTACAATTTGATAACTATGTCAAATGCAGGTTTGTTGAATCACCAACGAGTGCATGTTTTGCAAAATCAAGCACAGATAAGAGGTAGCTTCATTTATGGCATCCCCTCAGATCATCACAACACCTGCCCCTATATGTGGTATGGTCTGTAAAAGTCTGGCAAGCTTGAAGAACCACATCTGCGCCTCACACTGGAAACCTTCAGACTGATATCACATCGATACGCCAAAAGTGGTCATATTCGAAATCGAATAGACAGCCACCATATATATATATATATATATATATATATATATATATATATATATCATTAAAATTATATATATATATATAATTAAAATTATATATATATATATTTATATATATATATATATAATTAAAATTATATATATATATATATATATATATAATTAAAATTATATATATTTATATATATATATATATATATAATTAAAATTATATATATATATATATAATAAAAATTATATATATATATAATTAAAATTATATATATATATATATATAATTAAAATTATATATATAAATATATATATAGTTTTAAAGGTTCATACTTTTTTTTTTTAATAAGCATCCGTTTGAAATTTAGTAAAAAAGAAGTGTGGTAAATAAATACCATCAAAGCTTGTTATAGATGCAATATGTATTTTACAAAAAAGAAAAGACAAATCGAAGACGATTTTTTTTTTTTTTTTCCTTTTTTTATAAACTAACATTATGTATGTATGTAGTTTATAGTTATACAGATATTTCGCTATATATATATATATATATATATATATATATATATATATATATATATAATTTTATTATTTTACCCTGAAAAATGATGATGAAGGATAGATGTTCACAGGAAAAAAACGTTTTTAATCAGGTACTGAAGTTGGACCGGAAGTCTTCCATGCTACATCACAAATTGGACAGTTATATGCAATTCAAGGTTATAAGAATGAAAAGAAAAAAAAAGCGGCCTGAAAAATTGATACTTTCTTATGAAATGTCTAATGTGTATGGTCATTGTTTTTACTTATTGTACTTTTTGCACTTGGCACTGACGATAGTCAAACCGAAGAGTTTTTAAATGTGTTTTTGAAACGTATTTTTTATGTATTTTAAAACGTACTTTAAAACGTACATCTGTAAATATTTTGAAGTACTTTAAAATTCTTGAAAACGATATCCTTGGTTTTAGCCGAAACGTTTTTTCCCTGTGAACATTTATCCTTCATCATTATTTTTCAGGGTAAAATAATTAAAATTTTGTAAAATAGTTCTAGTCACCCACTATAGAGCTATAGCTGACTTTAGGTTATAAAATAATCCTACATTTGAAGAACTTTGAATGTTGAATTAGAACACACACACACATACACACATTATATATATATATATATATATATATATATATATATATATGGGAAATGAAAAAGGAAAAACCAAAAGATGTTTTTTTTTTGTATTCATCAACTATTCGTCTTTATTTGTAAGACTTCTTCAGGATGATAATTTTAAGAAAAATGTCATGCAAGTACATAGAAATATTGGGTTGACATTATGGGTTGATGAGAAGAAGTAGTAGCCACTACTGGGATATGTAATACTAATGTTTTATTCTGACAAGTAATGCAAACTTTCATTTATATTTAGTCATAATAAATATAGGTGCTTATCCAGAAGTACGGAGACATTCGAAGAAAAAAAAAACCCCAAAAACTGAGGAATATCTGTTTGATGTACGTACCTGTCACGGAATTAATATATCCTATATCAAAAAATCACGTGAATTAATAAAGTAGTTTTTCTTTTATAAAAGATAAACAAATTTTATCGATAAACGAATAAGGGAGAAATATCCCCGCTATGTTGATCATATTCAAGGGAGATAATACGAACTTTTGCGAAATAGAGAAATAAAGTCTTGAATTTTGGGTGTTATCTTCCTTAGCTATCTTGAATATAACCAAAAATGCTGCTGATATATCAACATTACCCGTTTATCGGTAAAATTTAATTTTCTTTAATAAAAAAAAAACTACTTGATGGTTTTAATATTTTTCTAATGGCATAGAATTCAATACAGAATAATTTTGAAGAAAATAATTTTATTTGTTCTACGAAGAAATCAAACTGTAGTTGTTTATTTTTGCGTGTTGGGAAAAATATAAAATATATGTGAAATATTTCAAAAATAAAGTATCTTTTCCTGGCTGTAGCCTGAAGGGGGCTGAGGCAGCAGTCGGGAGGGGAAAGGTTGCTAAAAAGAAATGCTCTTTAGCGACCCACCAAACAGGGTCCGGTAATAATATGTTCTATGTCGAGAACGGAGTTTTCAGCAGGAGCAAAGGTGTACGGTCCGCCATCCACTAAGCTGAAGCATCTGCATTAAATTGCTTCCCAATAGGACAACCCATGGCAGTATACCTACGCCCAACAGATAAAAGGCCACCGAAATGGCCCAGTTTCCGTCGGACTGATAGTTGAAAACGAATCCTCAACTGGTATTATCCTATTCGGACGTCCTCAATCAACCAAAGTTAATGAAAGACTGAATGGGATGGGGTGAAGGACCGGTATTTAATTGCCTCCCACCGCAGCAATGTGTGTCATAAGGTCGGGAAGTGAGGAGGAGTCAAGCCAGCGCCCCTAAAGAAGGAGCACTCTAGCCTAGCAAAAATAGCCTGGGCAGCCCCGTCGGCATTCCCCGGTAAGGGCGTCTCAGGCAGTAAGCAATAAACTTACTCCTCTCCAAAAAGTGGAAGCAAGGCCTGGGAGAGTGCACCTCCTAGGACAATCCAGGACCGAATACCTCAGCCCGGCAGATAAAAAGCCACCGAAATTGCATAGTTTCTGTCAGACTGATTGTCGAGAACGAATCCTCGACTGGTATTACCCCAGGTATTTAATCGCTTCCCACAAAGCAATATGTGACACAAGGTCGGAAAGTGGGGATATCAAGCCAGCCAGCGCTCCTAAAGGAGGAGCACTCTGGCCTATCAAAAATAGCCTGGGCAACCCCGTCGGCATTCCCCGGTAAGGGCGCCTCAGGCAGCAAGCAATAAACTTACCCCTCCCCAAAGAGGGAAGGCAAGGCCTGGGATGGTGCACCTCCTAGGAAAACCCAGGACAATATACCTCAGCCCGGCAGATAAAAGGCCACCGAAATGGCCCAAGTTAATGAAAGACTGAACAGGATGTGGCGACGGACCTCTACAAGAGAATCGAAGAACCTAAATTTAGAGGGTAGTAACAACCTGTACCACCCTATTTCTCACTCGTCCACTTCGCTCCTGGTGGTAACATTCTATCCTCCACCTTCGAATGCATCAACTCCCAACAGTAGGCACAACCATTCAGCAGTTTTTATTTCACATGCGAAAACGTGAATTTTGAGATGTTTGTCTTATTTTGAAAAGTAGGAAAGGAAATATATCGTCGATTAATAAGTAATTAAAATATTAATGGAAAAGACCAGCGTAAAGAGTTTACTTGCCTGTTCTGTGAAACATGCCCGGCGGTATGGGTCGGTTCGTTTTTTTTAAGCACACCTACATTCCAGAATAGGTTTACAGCATATAAGAAGTAGGCAATCGTATAGATGGACGTTCCCCCAACATAATGCGAAATAAAATTGTGTATAAGCGATAACAATGGTTTTATGTTGTTGCTTTTTTTTTTTAATATTCAATGAGGAACCATTTCGAGTAAACATATCTTTATTATTACGCATGAAATCGGAAGAAAAACACGTTTGAAATGTGTAAATATGCTACAAAATGGAGTCGAACAAACCGGAAGTACTGCCTATGTAAAAATGGAGCGTAGTTGAAGTGAAACGAAACTATCACTTTCATTTTTAATCCAGATTTTCGTATGCTTGGTGCCGCCATTGTCTGCTTTTGACGAAAAATGTATTAAAACGTCTTTTCCCTATTACTACGCAATAATACATTGATTTTAACTCCAAAAACGTTCCTCATTTAATAATATTAAAAAAAAAGAAAAAAAAAGGTACTCTTATAGAGAACGCACCGTGTTTCCGTGACTTCACGTCGTCAACGTTCGGGCAGGTCTCGGAAGCACCCGAGAGTTGACGAGGCGAAAACTGGCAAACGATAAATTGAAGATAAATTCAGGCGAAGAAAATCAAAGTAAAATACATATATAAAAATAAAGAAGGAACAAACCATAGCTAAACAACTGTTATTAATTAGATGTTTTTTTTTTGTCAACGGAACCATTGTTAATCAAATGTTTTTAAATAAATGTTCTTTTTAAGCACCGAAAAGTTTCAAAAGATGTTTTTTTTATATAATAAACAACGAAACCACTGTTTTTAACCAATTCCTTTATTTTTCATTTTTTTTCCAATGTTTTTTGCTTTTTAACATTTTCTGGGTTAGGATTTAGGGTAAGAGCTTAGGGTTAGGGTTAGTCTTTCGTTAGAAGTGACCGTTGCTGACATAACTCAATGAATCCTTCACACACAGATCATAGAAATTCATTTTTTTAACGAATGAATTTCTTCCAAACGTTATCGTCAGCTTGCTTGCAACTTGATTGTCTAATGCCTATTGCAACTTGATTGGTTAATAGTATCGTCAACTCTCCACTGCTTCCGAAACCTGTCCAAACGTTGGTGACGCGAAGTCACGGAAACGCGCTGCATTCTCTATAAGAATACAAAAAACAATAGCAACATAAAACCATTTTTATCGCCTATACACAATTTTTTTATCGCATTATGTTGGACAACGTTGATCTATATGATTGCCAGAAGTAAATTGTAATGATCGACATATGTAATCCGACATTTCTTTATACTTAGGAAGGGAGCGATTATATTTTGTTTTGGACGTCTATGTATTATGTATTTGAGAATAAGGAATTGCAATGAGGTAATGTGGATGTTTTTTGGAGTGTTTTAAGAAATTTCTCTTAAGGATGGTCCAGGTGTCAAAGAGTTGCGTGCTAGGAGTATATGGATAGAGAGTGAACCTCTTTTGTTACCTTCTTTGTGGGAATACCTATTTGAGAGAAGCAAATTATTGGGAATAAATGTTTTAGCCGAGAGAGCCAATTTTAGGTGAGAGAAGAAAAACAGCACCTAAGATGGGGTGGTAGGGATGTAAGCAATGATAACAATCCACATGGAATATTTGCATAGTTGCAACTTGACTATGCGTGGGTATTGAAGAACGGTTTAAAGACTGAGGTTGAAATCAGTAGCCCATGTGATTATACACTGTAGCAAGCGTGGAGCACAAGTCAGTGTGTGCTGTTGCATGGATCGATCTCTACTGTCATGCGTTGAAAGGAATACATGTGGATGTGCACTGTTGCGAGTAAGTGCGTGTGATTAATACATTGCAGCATGTAAGAAGTGTATGGAGGCGGATATGCACTAGATGCTGTGGGCAGTGAAATGTGCCTAAATCTGGAAAATATGTGAAAATATATTGCGCTAACTTCCAATAGGTGGCAAAAAATAATGTGAATGACAGACATCACATGTTGAGATAAGACAAAAAGGAATCAGTCAAGATAGTATTAGAAAAAATACTGTATTAATCGCATTACGAAAAAGGCGCGCGTAAAAATAGCATTATGAAAAAGGCGCGCGTAAAAATAGCACGTGGAGAGTCAAAAAAAATATTTGGTAAAAATATGTGAAAAAACGTTAATGCAAAACCATAATCCTTACAACATAAGTCTACACCATTGAGGATGACTTAGAATTATAGTTATTTAAAAGCGATTAACTTCGGTGTGAGTTAGACATTAGGAATCAACCATGAAAGAGCTAGATGCATGCCATGTGGTGAATATTTAATAATTGGGCGGGAAAGCATAAAATATGTTATTATCATTAAAATTATGAAAATCGCAACAAATCTTAATTCAATTGTAATTTAATAGCAATGGAAAATGTATTTTGTAACTAAATCAACGAGATTTAAACGTTATTCCCTAATAATTTCTCTACCTGTAAATGCTAACAGGTTAGAAATCTCCGACAAAAAATCCAAACGAAATGCAATGAAACATGTAAGGAATGAATAAACCATGTGAAATGTATTTACCGTAATCGATTTTTTTTGTAAATCCTTGATATAAATTGAATGTTGTGTTTTAAAGTCTTTAGTTTTTAAGTCTTTAAAACACCGAATTATGGAAAAAATAACCTCTGTGGACAGATTCATGAGTTGCCGTTACGAGGAAAAAATGTCTGATTCATTATTATTTTAAAGAAGGTTGCGCGTTTGAAATCACATCGGTGTCGCCAATTTTAATAGAGAGAGCCAATTTTAGATGAGAGTTTAAATCGAGAAGAAAATCAGATTGACGACTTCTTTGGAAGAGTAATTCGTCTAGTCATGTCTGACTGAAATAGAATAAGCAAACAGGGTCAGCATTCCTCACAAAATTAACGACGGCCTCACAACTAAAGAGATATGAAGTTTTATTTAGTGGAAACACAGGAACAGAATGAAGGTTGTACAATGGGTTGAATGACATAACGTAATTCTGGAGTCCCTCGAGTTCTCTACCGGGCCGACAGTATAGAATCCAGGATCACATCTTGTCTGTTTGAGAATCAGGCATCAGACTCGGACTGAAGTGTATCGCGCCAAGATGATTCATTGCATATGAATCCCATTGAGCTTCGGCATGCTGTTTGTTTATGCAGTGAACAGGCGATGGTTACATAATCGCCGAAACGAATCACAACTCACTGTCGGTTGCATAGACCGACAGAAAATAGTTAACTCATGTAATTGCTACAATGTAATTATTTGTTAATCAGTACGAAATGTACACATAGTTTCATGAAACATTCTTTTGGAAGTGCTTTAAGTGGTGAGTTTGAAAGATTTGTATAAGAAGTGTTTGGATTTTTTCTTATTGAAACTGTAGAGGAAGGGGAAAAACAACGTTACTCTTTCTCTCTCTCTCTCTCTCTCTCTTTCTCATCAACTGATCTTTTATTTTGGACTTCATTCTGATCCTTTCATACTTTGGATCCTGTAATTTTACAAGTACAACTCAATGTTCACCTCATATCTGACCCCTTGGATATTTACATGGACACATATTTGTCTACCCAAATTTCATTAAAGATTTTTTTTTACTCACAACTTTTTATATTTTCAAATTAATGCTAACCAGTAATACACTTTTTGCTGATTTTTTCCTCTCATGAAAACAGCTTATTTTTTTAAATCCGTGGATTAAGGAAAAAACACAAAATTATATTCCTTGTTTGAATACTTGATGAATTAATAAATATTGTATTTTATCCAATTTTTATTTTCATCAGTCATTTTCTTATATTATTTCTCTATCTAATATATCGAGCATGATTTATCTTGATAGGATCTTATATAAAGATATACTATTTATCTTTACTGATTCATTTGTGTATATATATATATATATATATATATATATATATATATATATATATATATATATATATATATATATGTGTGTGTGTGTGTGTGAAAAACAATTAAAAGACATAAAGAAATAAAACATTTGATTTTTTTATTTCTCTTAATTTACACAAAAGTGTATATATATCACTAGAGTTCAAAATATAATATAATAATTTAGTAAATGTACCGAATTTGTTTCAAAAAACATTTTAATTCAAACAATTGTTTCTGCTTATTTCAAAACATACATTCTCTTGATAACAAAATTCAAGGTATTTTCAAAAAGGCTTCATCAGTGAATATTTTTATCCATCACAATTAAGCAAAAAAATAAAAAATAAAAAATAAACACAACCGCCAACATTTCAAAATCGTTCATCTATCTATCTATCTATCTATCTATCTATCTATCTATCTATCTATCTATCTAAAAAATATAAAAATATATTTAAAATATAATTTAATATCATATATATATATATATATATATATATATATATATATATATATATATATATATATATATATATATTCAAAGTAGAATCGTTTGTGATTTATTCAGATTGATAATAAATCCTACTAAACTAAGATATAAAAAAAAGTAATTCTCTAAATTGCTTGTTTCTAAGAAAGAAGACGCAGGGTCTAGACAGAATAAAAGAAGAAATGAGAAATCAGGAAAGAATATAATTCTTCATAATCTTCCGATGGTGTGGGCGATGTCATGGTTGATAAACTCTGATCTTAGAAGTAATCAAACTTTCATTGGTCATTCCGTGACACTAAAAATACCAGTTTGTTACTTACAATAGACTGATACCGTATATTCTTCGGGTGAGTCACTCATTCTATTGTCGATGCGAATAATGAATCTAAGACATTTATGTTGTTCTTTTTTTTTTTGGCTAATTGTTTTCAAGAGTCAAAAGTCTTTTTTTGTGTTTGTTCGTACTAGCTGAAGAACACGGTTATACTGAGATTTATACTACTACTATTAATACTACTATAAATACTACTACTAATATTAATACTACTATAAATACTACTACTACATATACTATTACTAATAACACTGACCTGCGTTTGAAAGGTTGGATCTTTTGTTGAAGAGCCCCCCCCCCCTCCCCCAGACCGTACCCCCCCCCCCAAACAGATAAAGTGTGGGTTGTACTAAAAAGAAACGTTTTATTACTTACTCAAGAGGATGGAATCCATTCATGTCATTGAGTATTTTCAAAAAAAGAATCGTTTCCTTTATATTTCTGCCTTCACGTAAACTCAACCGAATAGCTGCCCACCATTCCGCGATGCGTTCCACAGTGGCGTTTATTCTGCACTTTGTACAGCCGAAGCCTGTCTAAGCCTACCCTTACCCTAATCTTAGCACTAACCATACCCATAATCTAACTTTAACCCTAACCTTAATCTAACCCGGCGTATGTCTAGACAGGACTCACAAAAGGAGGTCAAAGGTGCGTGCGTGCGCGCACAGCAAATAACTGGCAGGGATTTTTTTTTCAAAACTCATTTTTTAATCAGTGGAATTCTTAACTTGATCTGATTATGGAAAAATGAGCAATGATTTTGGGATTCAGCATAAAAACCTGGTCTAAAATTAACTCTTCTACAAAAAAGCTGAACGGTGTTTTTTTTTAATGATCAAAGTTTTTCATATTTCATCGGACTATATGAATCAAAAGCTCAAGAAATGAAGGGAAAATAAATGAATTTCAAGACAAGAACATGACTTTTAGAAAAATCTCACTGCCAGCATTTCAACATTTCTTTTAAAGGTCATGACCTTCTCTAAGTGATTTAGAATAATTTTTTTCGAGCTGAATTAAAAAGTTACATTACTTTATTTGGACCAGGTCCGGTTTTTATTCCAGCCTATTTTTTTCCAAAATAGTGCTATCCTCTAAAAGTTTATATCCACTGTTTTAGCAACATTAAATCTAATGTTATTTCAATTTTCAGCTCTCGATTTGTATTAGACTGGATCAGGAGTGTAAGATCCATCTTCATGTACATCTGATGGTTCCAGACCCTCAAGCAAAACTCACCGATTAAAATACAAAAACATATCATGCTTAATTTGGAGTTTAACTGTGTTTCTTTATTTTATTTATTTAGTTCAATTCATCCCAAACAAGGAACACTGCCACCAAGACGTAAGGGGCTAGTGTCAATTAGGGGCCAGATTTATAGAAGCATCCTAAGTGGGAAGTTGTGCAGCAAGATACCTGTTCAAATTACATTTAAATTTCTGCATGTTGATACAGTTGTTTTCTTCTTGATATCTCTTAGAAATATTCTGTAAATCAATCCAAAATTTGCTACTATGTGTGTTCATTCGTCTTCAAGTAGATCGGAATATAGGAATTGCTGGTATGGGCTTGTATTTCAAAAACTTGATCTGATTAGAGTAAAAATGAGCAATGATTTTGGGATTCAGCATAAAAACCTGGTCTAAAATTAAGTATCATATGTTAGATTTTGAAAACAGCACGCACCCGTCTACTGAACACTTAGAACCTACAAAAGTATTGGGGAGAATTGCACAAAATTTAGCATGTGGAAACCTTGTGATACCAGGTGTATCCTTGGGAGCTCAAAATTTTACTACTACTATTACTACTACTACTACTGATCATAAGTATACTCTTTAAAATTATATCCCTTATATCATCTAGACTTCCGCGTGTGCCTCACTCTAAGTATATGATGGAGTCATATCGGGAAAATGATGTAGAATATTTATTCAAGTGACTATGTAGTCATTCTTGTTATTGTTAATTCATCTACTACTACTACTACTACTACTACTACTACTACTACAACTACTACTACTACAACTACTACTACTACTAATTGTACTTAAGTTAACAAAATTTAATTAATTAAAAATAAAAGATTAAATATATAAACGAACAAATAAATAAATAAAATAAAAATGTAAAGTTATAAAATATGAATGACAGAAAAACTAATACCGATACTAAAAAACAAAGAAAAGCAAACAAAACAATTGAAATTATGATTATTAAATAATTAAATTCAAAATTTATTCACTGCAATATTGACCCCAACGGATATCTTTTGCACATTTTAAAAACAGAGTTGAAACCCACATCTGAAGAGAGGAATGTTTTCTCGAAATATTATGTCATACGGGCCCTCATTACGCAAATAATATTTGTAATTATAAAGAAAATAATTCCTCTGGATAATAATAAAAGGGAAGAAACCGAAAAACTCATTTCACTTTCATTTTTCTATGTCTTACTTTGCTTTCAATCCACTTATATTCGTTACATCTGTGCATTGAAATCGTCTTCTATAAATTATCCATATAATAATAATAATAATAATAATAATAATAATAATAATAATAATAATAATAATAATAATAGATACAAAAGACCATGAAGGAGGTAAAAAGCAGAAAAAAGGAACATAGCCATGGCATGGATTGACTACAAGAAAGCCTACAACAGAACCCCTCTAGCATAGATAATTGAATGCTTAAGAATGTACAAGATAAGCGACAGGATTATTAATACTATTAAGAAAGCAATGGAAGCATGGAGACTGGAACTAACAGCTGGGGGACAACACCTTACTGAGATAAGAATACTGAGAGGCATCTTCAAAGGAGACTCTCAATCACCACTATTATTTATCATAGCCATGATGCCACTCAACTACATACTTAGGAAATGTGCTGCCGGATACAAGTTTACAGACACAGAACAAAGAATAAACCACCTCATGTATATGATATCTACAAATATTTGGGAGTTATGGAAAAAACACCATCAAATCTACAGAAATGAAAGAGAAGATTGGAAAAGAATACCTGAAAAGAACAAGGAAACTCTTAGAAACAAAACTATATAGTTAAATCTAGTTAAAGGAATAAACACCTGGGCAGTATCACTAATAAGACACCTTGGACCATTCATAGGCTGGATCAAAGAAAAACTTAGGCATCTTGATCAGAAGACGGACGAGTAAACTAATGACCATGCACAATGCACTACACCTCAAAATTGATACTGACCGACTCTACGTGAAAATAAATGAAAGGGGAAGAGGACTAGTAAGTATAAAAGACTGTGTGGAAGACACAAAAAAGAGTAAAAAAAATAAAAACGCAGGACACAGAAAGACTGATCACCGTAGCAACAGACACTGTCAAAATGATCAATACAGAAAACAGCGAAACCATAAACAAAAAGATAAGAAAAGAAAAGTGGGAAGCGAAACAGCTACATAGACGATTCATACGAATGACAAGAGAAGAGAATCACGAAAACACCTGGACATGGCTAAGAAAAGGACACTTGAACAGAGAAACAGAGTCACTGCAGAACAATGTAATTAGAACTAACTACATTCAAGCTAAAATAGATAAACCCCAGGAAAACAGTAAATGTAGACTCTGTGGACAAAGAGACGAAATGGTTATCCACATAATAAGTGAATGCAGCAAACTAGCTCCAAAAGAATACAGGAACAGACACGATTGCACGAGGAAAGCAGTACACTGGGAACCATGTAAACGACTTCATTTTGAACATACAGACAAGACAGTGCTGGAAAACGAAAATCACAAAAACGTTTGAGACATGGAGGTACAAACAGATAAACTCATCCGTAACAAGAAGGAAAGAAATTGCCAGATTGTGGATTTTGTCGTTTCAGCAGACCAAAGAGGCGGAAAAACAAAGCAAATATACGGACTTGCCAGAGAACTGAAAGGAATATGGAACATTAAGAAAGTCAATATAATACCAATAATTGTAGGAGCACTAGAAACAGTCCCGAAAACCTGGAAAAAAAACTAGGAGAAATTGGAATCAAGGGAAAGACTGAGATTATACAGCAGACGGCAATGATGAAAACAGTTGAAATCTTAAGGAAAATCCTCGAATACAGAAACCAACCCACATAAACTACAAACACTAACCAGCCACATGGAAACTGCAACTAAAGTAAAACAAAAAGATGGAAGAAACACCACAAGAACCAAAGGAACTGAAACTGCAAGAGATCTTATAAACTGTGCACCCCCCACCCTTCCCCCAAAAAAGGCATCAACTTCGGCTGATACCACACAAAATAGTCATGAAGGGTCAAGGAGGATGGAAAGACCGAGGAGGAGAACACTAACTAGACCTTCACAGATGAGTGCGAAGAGTACTGGGACCTTGGGGAGGCTTATTGCTACCCAAATTCTAGTGAAGACCAATGGTCGTTGCCAGTGAGACATTAATGGTAAGCGACTGTTGTGATAATCCAAAGTCATTTGCAAAGGTTATCGAAAGAGGTGGAGAGTTGAACGGTTTTAAGAAATTGACTTCCAAACTAACTTATGTCTGGCCAGGTCTTTATTTATCCCTTTTTCTCTCAAGTCCATGAACAAAATGCTTTGAATGAGTCAGACTAAAGCACACAAATAAATATCATTTGTTTGAAACCAACCGAGATAGATCTGTTTCCTTCTCGTAATTCTGGTCCACCTTATTTTAAAACTAGCTGACTCATATTTGCCTGGCAAAATAGATTAACTCAAAAAATTTCCTGCTCTAACCATAAACTAATGAATTATTTGCTGCTTATGGTTGGCAGGAGAAAACACAGAATCTATGATGTTAATGTAAAGCAGCAATCAGAAAAGTAAAAACAAACTTTTGGGCTGTGTGTGTTTCGGACAGAGACTTTATGTTTAATGTACAATGTAAATATGCATTCTCTTAATGGAAACTGTAATTTAGGACGTAAAAACTGTATAAAATGTAATTGTCAGGAAATGATTTAATCGCTGACGGTCATGTCAAGTGAGAGAGAGAGAGAGAGAGAGAGAGAGAGAGAGAAAGACAGACAGAGCAAGAGAGAAAAAGTAACAGTACATCCATTCAGTTTGCACGTTTAACGATGTAAATCTTATTTCAAACAGGAGTATGACAGACGAAAGGAAATGGCTTGCCCGTGTAGTATTTAAAATATTCATGGATTTTGGAAAACGCCTAGATGTGACAGATTGAACGATGGATAAAAAAAGTATCGCTATTATTGTAGATGAGAACCCCCAGCTAAATAACTCCCTCTTTCTCCCCATAAAAGAGATGTTACTTATTATTTTAGTTGATTAGTGTGAACACCCTGAAAAACTTAGGGGCGAAAAGAAAAAAGAAATTGTTTTATAAATTACTACTAATACTACTACTACTACTACTACTATTACCACCACCACCATTACAAATAATAATAAGACTAACAGTAAATAGGTTGTATTGAAGCGGCTAGCTGTAAAAATTGCTTGCAAATTTTATCAATTAGTTTGGTCTGACTTTGCAAACGATGACAGGGCAAAATAATGCACCTTATTAATTTCTTGTCTGAATTGTGCTGCTTTTGGGGATAGAATTGTATTAATGCGGATTATTTAGCAAGAATTTTTTTTTTTTTTTGCTATTTTATTTTTCCATTCTTATTGTGAAAATATCCGGAATTATGACTAAAGATTAGTGTTTGTCACCCCCCCCCCCCAACTTTCATAAACCCACCACTAACTGTAACTTATGGGGTCACCTGCTCTCCTTCTTTCGTTCGGAGGTTTTTTTTTTGTCACACGAACTTAGGCTTAGTGGTAGGTTTAAAGGACAGTATGTTTTGTAAAAAAAACAAATGATAACACCCAACAGTGTTTATTAAAATGTTCGTACCAGTCGACAGCAGATTTTTTGCTGTCGGCCTGAGGTATGTTTCTAATCAGTCCTAGGAGAACAGGCTTTACCTTTATTGGGCTAGTTTATAGCTCACCGCTTGAGGCGTCCCTACCGGGAAATGCCGACTTGACCTTGTGTCTAACCTCCTGCAGAGGAGTTAAATAAATATACTAAAAAGTAAATGTTGTATCGAATATAGAAAGTTGCAAAAACAAAATTGTATTTTATACGACGGGGAATCTGCACATGGACTAAAATTCAAACAAC
Source organism: Sepiola atlantica (assembly GCA_963556195.1). Taxonomy (NCBI): domain Eukaryota; kingdom Metazoa; phylum Mollusca; class Cephalopoda; order Sepiida; family Sepiolidae; genus Sepiola; species Sepiola atlantica. The sequence continues at coordinate 64,279,053 of OY744532.1, read as the reverse complement.
AAACAAATAAGGTGGATTTATTTTAATAATACTTTTTAAATAGGCGTTAATATGGCCTACGAAAAGAAAGACAATTTCTTCGTCGCCATGTGTGAATTATAATGTTTTGTTTTGTTTCTGTTCTATTATGGAATAACTGAATATGATTTAAGAAATGTACAGCGTAACTTGCTTGTACCCCCCCCCCCCCCGCTACAAAGAAAGAAGATGAGACTGGAAAAAAAAAACGACGCAAGCAAAATAAAAGAAAACAGAAAAGTCTTCATCGCCATGTCTTAACTATAATTTCGTGTTCTGTTTCTGTTCTTAAATTCGGTTATTCCAGAATAGACAAGTATATAAGTGTAAATAGTACCCTGCCCCGGCACCAGTATTTTAAAATAAATGTTTTTAAATAAGTATTTATTGTTTTCAAGCAAGTAAAATAGATTGCTCTAAGGTTTGGGAGACTGGGCTCCGTCCACTATAAATATATATATAATAATATATAAATACGGGCTAATTTCCTCCTCAATAAAAAATTACTACTTATCAATAGTGCCTCCGCTTGGGAATTTTTGTAGACCAGAATTCACTTCACCTAGTGCGCTGGTTTTCAGAATCTCATCTGACCTTGTGTCTAACCTCCGGAAGGGGAGGTAAATAAACAATATACTGTCAGAAATAAATTTCAATGTTAGATATATAACAAGTTCACCATATTCGCTACTAAAAATAATAAGAAGAAGAATAAAAAAATAACTGTAACAAAAAAATAACTGAAACAGGTGTCTTAAGTCTTAGCGGACATTTGTTGTTTTTCAGGAAGGCACATGTAAAGCATTCTGAAATAAGCATAATCTGCTATTCTCGAATAAAATCCGAGTTCTAAATAAGTAATCTGAATTAACTTAATTTCTCTAGAGTGTCACTGTAATATTATTATTTTGTTCTTAGATAAATCGTATGATGTTAAAAATGCGAAATGAACGTAAAAAGAAAGAAGTCAATATGTACAAATATTAATAATGAAGTGAGTATGTTAGTCATTATCTTTATCGAAAATGTAAAGTCTGGAATGTGGAAGGAAGAAGGGAGCAGTCATTATCTTTATCGAAAATGTAAAGTAAGTAACAGAGAAAAACAATGAGATTAAAAGCTCTTTTTTCCAACAAGCTTAGCAACAGATTGAATTAAAAAAAAAACGAATTGCATACTCTCTTCAGTGAGCTTCGCCACATGACAGAGAACAGAAATTCCACCAAGGAGGTGTTTTTTCTGTTATATCAATATATATGGATTAGCAGGTTATACTGAAGTACTTACTAAAGGCATCTTCAGGGCTGTATTTTTTTTACAGGGAGGTTTCGCCGTCCTTCCATATACAGTGCCTGGTATTCCCAAATGGTAACACATCTAGCAAGGCCAGGCTCAATATTGCTTAACTTCGGCGATCTAACCAGAACCGGTGGGTCACCGTATTGAATATATGTCTTCCGTTTTAGATCTGGAGTGACTAACATCAAACTGTCTAGTAGATGCTAGTAATTGAGAAGAGGCTGAGGGTGGATATTAAGAGCCTGAAAGAAATGCTTGAATGGAGTGAAATTGCAGAGTTCAATTTCCTATAACGAAAGATAGTTGCCAACATAATTACAATTACACGGTGTTTGTGGACGCCTTATATTAGCCCTTTTGAAAAGAGTATTTTTTATTTTCAACCTAGCTTTAAAATACTTAAAATAAAAAATAATATATATATATATATATATATATATATATATATATATATATATATATATATATATATAACATATAAGATTGTTAAGTTGCTAATTCATGTAAAGGTTACTCAAACCGGAAGTTCGTGCAGACGTGAGTTAAGATCAAAAGATAAATGTAACTCTTCAGTGAATAGAGGTACTTTTCTATTGAGGACATAAAGTTTGATACACATGGATCAATGTTGAGGGAATAATACAAGTTAACAGGCCTTTCCATTAATGAAATACTTTGATTGAGTTACTAAAACCTCTAGAAACCATTAAAGAGCTAACTAGTGTTAGATTGTAAGGAGTAGGAGCCGAGAGAAATCAAAGGCTCTGATTGGTAAAAGAAGGTCAGATGCGATGCCCCTATTTACTTGCCTCTTCATGAAAGCAGAGTTAGATATAAGGTCGGTTTTTAATGTGGGGAAAATCCAGCTCGCCAAAAAGGGGCACTCTGGATCGGAACAAAAATTAAAATTGCTTTAGTCTAGAAGGATTTTTCCTACACTGACTGAGGACAGAAAAGGTTAAGTGTAGTATCAAAACAGATTCTACACTTTACTCCTGTCCAAAAGGCCAAAGTAAAATAGGGGGATTTATAAGATAGTCGGTTATGGTAATTCAATGTGCGAGAGGCAGCACTAGCCTTGCACATGGCCATATAAGAGGTGTCAGTTTTCAGAAAACAACCTGGATAAGGTGTTATGGTGTAAGTGGATCAACTAATTTTGGGAACAATAGGACTTACCCAGACTAAGCGTTGTGGCAATTACTGATGGTAGTTATGGCCACAGAATCGGACGTATACTTTCTGTAACATATTTTTGTTAATTATAACACTGTGTTTGTCTTGACCCTTCAAGGCTACAAAACAGGCGACGAGGATGCGAGACCTATATCTTATAACACTGGCATTAAAGATTTATTTGAACACTACCCAATCCTGTGTCGCACAACACTGGAAGCAAGGATTTGAAACCTACATCCCACAACACTGGAGATAAGGTACTCTGACTTATTCTGTCCAACATTTTTCTTCGAACATATGTCTCACAACTTTGACGACAAGAAAACTAGGATTTATGTCTATATTTGAAATATTGTATTTTTGAAAATAAAAAAAGACTTTAGTAATATGCTCTAGTTATTTGTAAACAATAGAGTAAGAAGTTGAAATCATATTGAATTTTAACAAGCAAAGTGTGTAAATTCTGAAAAAAAAACTCCAACAGTGCAAAAAGGATTGAAGAAAAAGTTGTTGTTTTCTAAGTAAAACGAATAGTTTCAAAACAAAGTTTTGAAAAGTCAAGTCGTTCAACCACGAAGGAAAAAGCGAGAAAAACCAACAAAAAGGTCTGTCGATTTTCTTTCATTAATCAGAAACAAAGTAAATAAGTTTAGTATGAGCTTATTGTTTTTCTTTCCACTGAGAGGTTACAAACTTATCTCAAAGTAAGAAAAACTACGAACCGGGTGAATTATATATATATATATATATATATATATATATATATATATATATATATATATATATATATATATATATACGGAAAAGTCAGTCATTTGAAGTGACAGAATAAAAATGGAGGATTTCAAAAACGCAATCAGAGAGCAACGTAAGACTACTGCACTTCTTTTACTTTTTGTTTCAATTCTTGTAATTACTCAAGATTACTTTTACATTTCATTCATTTGTTGCTTGCTTCCTTTCTCTTCTTTCATCCTTCATCCATTTTTCTCTTTCTCTTTTTTCATTCAACAGTCACAAGGCTTGTGTCAAGTGAACACTGACCAAAAATAGTGATGTATACTTATATAGCTATTTTGTTCTCCACGCAATTCATTGTTATTCTCTTTCATGTCTCTTAATTAATTCAATGATAAACACAGAGAGCAGATATACTTAAAAAACATTTTCATGACATTTTCCAAACACACAAATTATAAAGGAATTAAAAAGAACAACTTATTTTAAAAATCAACATGTTTTTGAAAACTAACAATATGATGGAGTATTATCTGAATGCAAAGTAGAATATGCAATTTTTTTCTATGCACATCTTCATTTAAATAATAAAATAAACTCGGTCTATTTCTCAACATTTGTCATCGAAAGCTTCCATCCTATAATATAAATATTTTATTCTGAATAGCCATTTTCTTTCCATTACTTTTGGTCCATATTGTTAAGAACAATAGCCATTTAATTCGATTTAATTCATTTGCAAATATACTTTATTCTCCTCAGAATATTTTCAGAAGGAAGGAAGCCATCTTTATTTTCTGCAGCAAATATAAATTTTTAAAATTATATTCTTTTGCTTATCTATACTTATAAAGTAAATTCAGTCTATTTCTGAGTTTGTGTGATTCTGCTTTCACTGTGGTTTAAATGAATAGAAAAATGAAGGATTGTATTCACCAATTCCTGTGATAGAAAAGGACAAAGTAAGGGGGTTAAGCAAACGTACTAAGAATGGCAATATAATACCATTTCTCGTTTCTCTTTTTTATTTCAATTCTTGTAATTACTTGAACCTTCTTTCACACTCTTGTTTATTCCTTTCTTTATTTCTTCATCTTCTTTCTTTTCTCTCCTTCAATTTTGGCATTCACAATTCTTGTGTCAAATTGACATTGACCAAAAACAAAAAATGAAAGTTAAATATATTGAATTTTCCTCCGTTTATAATCATTTTCCTGCCTACAATGTCTCTTATCTTGTCCATGAATTTCCTTTTCTTTCAATCCTCGCAATCACTCTAAATTTCCTTATAAAACTTTTCTACTTTTTTCTTCATTCAGTCTCCTCTTTCTTTATTCCGTTGACTTAAACTCTGGTAGTCACAAGGTCAGGTTAAGTCGATACTGACAAAAAAACAAAACCAAAAGTGCTAAATAATGAATCATTTTATCGCCATTTTTTTCTATCCACAATTTCCTACCGACACCAATGTAAGTGAGAGAGCTTCTATTTATCTATTTAAACCACAATGAAACAATCCACAAATTGACTGGAGATTTGTTATTTTTGCTTAATAAATGAATCTATGTATGTATGTATGTATCTATCTATCTATCTATCTATATATCTATCTATCTATCTATCTATCTATCTATATCGATGTGTCCGTCTAGACATTATCTATCTATCTATCTATCTATTATCTATCTATCTATCTATAAAATTCTGTGGGTCTTGCTTGCTTGTTTGTTACCTTCTTTGCTTGCTTGTTTTGTGCACAGGGGATGACGTCATGAAAAGCGTTGTGCACACAGGATGACATCACAAAAGGATGACGCCATCAATTAAAACAAAGGGTGGAAGATTCTTTATATCATAAAATGAGGGCATCATTCATTTTTTAAAAAATGGAAATCGCTCAAGGCAAGGCATGAAGCCACTTCATGTAAGGAGCTAAAAATACAATACTACTTCTTGAAGTAGTATTGTATTTTCAAAAACTACCTAACGATAAGTATTAGATGGATGGATGTCGACCCAGAAAACAGCAATTATTCTCCCTTTGTCAGAAATATCGCTCATGGAATGTGAGGACTAAAATATAAAATAAGGGAAGCAAGAGTTACGGTGCTGCCGAAAGTAAACCCAAGGTCCACTTTCTACTCTCTTTAATAAAATTAATCATTACAACAGAGAGAGAGAGAAAGAGAGAGAGAGAGAGAGAGAGAGAGGGGGAGAGAGAGAGGAGGAAGTGATCATTTATGACGTCATAACGTAATTAAAGAGCGATTGATGAGAAAAATAGTAGACAGAGAGAGAAAGAAAAAGGGAAGGGAGAGAGGTGGAAAGAGAGGAAAACAGAGAAAGGGGAAGAGAGAGAGAGAGAGAGAGAGAGAGAGAGAAGATAAAAAGAGTGAGGAATGAGAGAGATAGGGAAAAGCATATAAAAACGAATGATTATTATCAAGAAAGAAATATATATAATTTAAACCTCCGGGCCTAGACGGTTTGTGCTGTATATATATATATATATATATATATATATATATATATATATATATTCCATTTGTGACATCTTCCAGTGTGCACAGAGATAAACAAACAAACCATATAATGAACAAAATGCAAATAGTTTTACCAGTATGTAGTTAGATTCCTTGTTGGGACTGATTAAATTAAAGATGTTATCAGCCTGACTACTAACACAAAATGACAGTGCGCATACTCAACCTAACCACTATGCAAACAATAGCCAATCAGTGTGTTCGGAACAAAAGGAAACCCTACCCCATATGCACTTCTATAAAAAGGCAAGAGAAACTAATAGCTAAGTAGCTCACCACTACCAAGCCACGGAGGAGCCAGTTTCCACGTCAGAGTTAGATGTAAGATTCCCGCCAATACACCAGACATCACCTGGATTGCAGCCAAAGCCTCCATTCAGAAATCTCTACTTTATGTTGCCATGCTAAGCATCATCCAGAAATCTTCAGCATCGACAAACAGCCAACTACGACGAACCGCATCATTAGTATCGTCAATACAGATTGCAAACGACGTGTTCAATCTCCACATCAAAGCAAAACATCTATTTTCCTGCCAACAGATTCATGCAGCCCTTATTTCAATTAGAATCTATGTTGTACCTGAATTTATGTAATAACTACATTTCCCTCACACACGTGGACAATAACAACAATGATTAGCAATATCTACTACTCTCTCACACACACAGCCAGCAGCATACATGACCAAACAAGCAATCAGCTAAAATTAACTATTACTAATAACGCACCTAAATACACCTGCTCACTTTACAAACTTTCACTTATATTAGACAAGTGTAGAGACAATTTTCACACACACCAATGTCCACACACTAATGCAATCAACTCGCACACACACAGACATGCAAAACATCCTCAACGCATTTACCTCTAAATATAAATATTTGTTATGTTTACAATTGCTGTTTATCATATTTTATTTGCTGTTCGATGATTTGTAGTTATTTGTATTTATAAATTTGTTGTCGTATATTTTCACAAGGCTCATGACAAATGGTATATAGATAAATTACCTGTCTGCCATCTTTAATTCGAAGGGTTTCTTGTCGATCACGCCGGAAAAAGGAAAACTGTTTGAAAACAAATCACAGGACGACACAAATAGATTCACACAGTTTATTGGATTCAATCTTAAAGTCAATCTTGTGAATTGTGATCGGTTTTAAGTACCCCGGGGGGGGGGGGGGGCACTCGCTAGCGACTTAGACACCAGCAGCTGGCTGACAGACGTCCGATGCCGCGGACAAAATCCCAAACTTAAAAGACTGAGCTTACCAGAAAATAGAAGTCACCTAACTCATAACGTCTCCCACTCCATTCACAGTGGCCGGTGGCCAACTCGCGCTCCCTCCCTCATTATTCAATAGGTAGGTTGGTACTCACATAGAAAGATAGGCCATCATTTATATATATATATATATATATATATATATATATATATATATATATAATTTATTTGAAAACTATATGTTACATATTTCAGAATCGTACCGCGGTTTCATCCAGATGGGTTGACCATTTACATTTTAAAAAGTCTATACGCAAGGGACTCGTTGGCGTACTGAATGAGGTCAAAACACAATTAGAAATGGCGTTATATCAATAAAAAAACCGGTGCATTCCTGAAATGTCTCTCTGGAAAAAAATATATTGGTTTGGAATTAATTGAGTTTTATTTTATTTATTATTTATAGTAGTATGGAGTTCATACATTAGATCCATTACTCTTTCTGCTTCTCGTAAAGTCGGTTCTCTCTATCGCCCCAAACACTTTCTCACACTTGAGGCTATTCTCTATCTCTACAAATCCACAATCAGACCATGTATGGAGTACTATTGTCATATTTGGGCTGGTGAATCTCTGTCCCATTTAAGAGCTCTTGATAAGGTGCAGAAACGTATCTGTAATTTGATTGGCCACACCCTTTCTTCTTCTCTGCACCCTTTCTCTCACAGACGTGATGTTGCTAGTCTCAGTCTTTTCTATAAATACTATTATGGCATTTGGTCTTCAGAATTATGTGATCTATTCCCCGCTTCTTTTGTTCCAACTTGTTTGACTCGTTGGTCTAGTGGTCTGCATCAATTCGCTGTTTTGATACCTCATTGTAATACAGATTCCTATCCCAGTAGTTTCTTTCCAAGAACCGCAGGCTTATGGAACTCTCTTCCTGCTGACTGTTTTCCTCCTACCTATAATCTTGGTCTTTTCAACACTACGGTCAATAGCCATCTCCTGTATTTGCGATAATCATATTTGTTCTTGGTAGCTCCTTACATCAAGTGGCTTCATGCCTTGTCTGGAGCGATTTCCATAAAAAAAGTATGTAGTATAAGTAATAAATAAAATTAAATAAAATAAAACTCAACTAATTCCAAACCAATATAGTTTTTTCTAGAGCGACATTTCAGGAATGCACTGGGGTTTTATTGATATAATACCATTTTTCATTATGTTTTGACCTCATTCAGTACGCTGACAAGTCCCTTTTAAATGTTAAAAGTCAACCCATCTGGATGAAACCGCGGTACAATTCTGAAATATGTAACAGTTTTCAAATGAATTATTTGTATTAGCTCTCATTCATCTGCGATCAGGCCCTTTATGGATTTCTTTTCAATATAATTTCACTCACACACTATATATATATATATATATATATATATGTATGTATTATTTAAATTTCTTTTAAATTCACACAAAAGTTGGGTTAATAGCTCAATAGTATATACATTACTTGAGCTCAAAATATAATATAATAATTTAATAAATGCTCCGAATTTGTTTCAAAAAACATTTTAATTCATAGAATTGTTTCTGCCTATTTTCAAAACACATTTCTTTTGACAAAATTTTTTCTCACCCTTTTTTTGTAACAAAAGGGATAAATAAGTAAAATAAAGAGAACAATTTTGATGTTAACGGTTCTGTTTTTTGTATTATTTGATGGAAAAAAATTACTGAAGAAGTCATTTGAAAACATCTCAAATTTATTATTAAGAGAATATGTATGTTTTGAAAATGCCAGAAACAATTATATGAATTAAAAAAATTTTTTAAAACAAATTCGGAACATTTATTGAATTATTATATTATATATACATATATATATAGTCATCAACCGACAGATTGTTTCGCTGTATCACAGCTCTTCAGTGTAGCTAAACCAGCATCCACCCCAACTCAGGGATCGAACCAACGACCATATAGTCGATAGTCAGTAGCTCTCACCACCAGGCCACGTGACAGGCGCTGTTGGTAAATGATATCTGAAATGATTTTATATAAACATTGTCCACTGCTTTACAGTTCTCTATTTGTTTATTTACAAAGAACTTTGCATTACGCTACATATATATATATATATATATATATATATATATATATATATATATATATATATATATATATATATGTCTGTATGTATCTGTGTATGTGTGTGTTCCCTATAGAAAGAAAGGTTAAAGAATCTACATAAAAACAAAAGTGTATTCATATGTAAAATTTTCCAGGGAAGAAAATAGAAGCGGTCCCCTAAGGTAGCTCTGGGTCAGAACCTGCCTTAAAACTTCAAATACGTCTATCCGATTTTAATGAGATTTAAACCATATGTAGAAAATACTAATTTAGGGAGTTTTTCAAAGCTGCAGTTTCTTCAGACTATATTAGGGGACGGAAAGAGAGGGAGGATGCGGTATAAAAAAGGGAATGATATTATGAGTATGATGAAAAGGGATATGGTGTTCCTCATTCAATCCTGGGCAACGCCGGTGTTCTTGCTAGTTTTTCAATAAACTAAAAACATCATCGACTGGCATGCTCCTCATCTGCCATGAACAGAAGAATAGGAATAGCAACTTCTGCATGTAACAATCACCTCTCTACTAATATTCGTTACGCTGATGACATCACGCTCGTTGTCGTTGGCTTTGATACGTTGAAGCTATTTACTTCTGAACTTAAAGTGTCTTGCGAGAAATGTGGGATTAAAGTGAACTCGGGCAAATGTAAAATCCTTTCCGCTTCTGATGATATCTTAATAGACAGCAAAACGATTGAAAAAAAATGAAGATTTTGTGTTTCTTGGATCCGTGATTCCAAGATCCTCATTTCACACTAATAGAAGAATAGGAATAGCAACTTCTGCATTTGAACGACTAAAAGAAAAGATATGGTGCAGGAAGGGCATATCACCGTCTCTGAAGTTAAGACTTTATGCAAATGAAACACGGACTATACTGGCAGACTATGAGAAGAAGCTCAATGTCTTTGAAATTAAATATTTAAGAACTATCTTTGGAGTAACTTTGCGAGATAGACTGAGAAATGCAGATATCAGAAAGAGGTTTAATATTAACAGATCCACCAACGACTTTATTTGAAGAAAAAAGAAAAGAAAAAGATATAAAGCAGGAAGGGCATATCACCGTCTCTGAAGTTAAGACTTTACAATGCAGTGATAGTTCCTATTGTTGTATATGCAAGTGAAACAGGGCATGAGAGGAAGCTCAATGCCTTCTAAATTAAATGTTTAAGAGCTGTCCTTGCGCTAACTTTACGAGATAAACTAAGAAATGCGGATTTCAGAAAGAGACCTAATATTAACAGATCTATCAACAACGTTATTCGAAAAAAGAGATTAACGTGATTTAAATATATTTCCCAGCTGCCAGACTCCAGCTATGTAAAGAAATCGTATCAAAGATCAAGAGGACAACCACCAAAGTTATAAGCTGATCAGATAAGGGTTAAGACTGACATGTTGCTCCTGACAGCTGAAAGACCGGCTCAAAATCGTGATAAGTGGTGGAATTTTGTTTGTGAATCAAACTGATATCGTCATCCTCAACGTTGCTAATTAGTTAATATGAAAATACCATCTGCATGTGCTTATTTGTGTGCTTTGAAACCAAGGCTGGCACAGGGCCATCTCACTGGGTGGCTTAAACGTATCAGGTTACAATAGAACTATAATAAAGACGTTCTTTCATAAGCCCTTAATACCCTGAGGATTTGATACACATGCACACACACACACTAAATACTGGTATCTATTAATATACTATATCTGATTTAATCAACCTTTGTTTCTCTAAAGCTTTTTTCCTATATAATTTAATCATCACATAAAATACATGTTAAATCATTCCTCAGTTTTGGCATTAAGTTATGTTAGAAAAAAAAATCAATTTTAATTGTTTTAATTAGCCATAATTTGCAATTAACTCATCTACTGACCCATCACTTACTAACTTTTTATCTATCACTTTCACTTTCTCTCACTGTGTGTTGTTTTATCCTCCCTACCCTTATTCAATACGTCGTTTATAACTCTCGCTCCCGTCACCCTCTCTCTCTCTGTTTATTAACAGTCGAAAGTAATCAAGAAGGGAAAGAATAAAAAGAATAGTTAATTATAAACAAAGGGAAAATTAACAAACAATAAATTCAAACTGATTTCTTTTTTATAAATGATGAATGAACTAGCTGGTTCTTTGATCTTCAGTGACTGACCAATGAGATTCAAATATTTTAGTTGATCCGTGAACAGGACATTTTATTCCGTACTTAATCTAACAGAAAGAATATTATGTTGAGTAAAAAGAATTTTATTTACCCCGCGAACTGGTAATGGATATTTAAAACTTAAGTATTTTTGTTAATAAACTTGAAATAAGAAGTTTAAATTTATATACAATCACTCGGACGCCGATGTTTAGGTTTTTAATAAAGGTTTACTACAAAAAGAAGAACAGTGACAGAAAACATCAGCGAGACAGGTTACTTTCATATGCAAGAGATAGATAGATAGATAGATAGATAGATGGATAGCTCGTCCCGCTACACCTAGTTACATCGTGCGTCCCTCCCCCCATAGGGAACAGCACTTTAGATACGTCTTCGCTGCTCGACAAAGTGTCGCTAGACGACAGACAGAAAATATCCATCCAGAAGTCACATGGTTTCGTCGACTTTCGTTCTGGGGTCACCTCTTACCTTTAAGGTGTCACTAAAACTTTTTCATTCAAATCACACGGTCCTTGTTATGTAACAGTGCAATAATTAGTTTTCCACTTTTAAAAATTTTATAAATTACAAGCTGTACCTATCCGACGTTGCCCGGGATGCAATGAAGTCATTTTAGATTTCAATTTTTATTTATTTGCACATTTATTAAAACTTATACATGTAGAGTAATACATAGTAGAGCTGACCGTCGGGATTGAACCCATAACACCAGGTTTAGGTACTGCCGACAACCACACAAGTTACCTGACACATTGGACTGACCCGCATACGTGAACCCAGGTAGCAGGTAAACGTGCCCATATAAGCTGAGCAGCTGTCTGACTTGGGAAGCACGTGCCAAAGTCTTTTGATACTTTAAAAAAAAACTTATACAGAAAAAGAAAAAAATAGTTGTAAGAGAAACAATTGTTTTTATAGTCTTCAATTAAAAATATGAGTTATTCCCCTTGCTGGTTTTCATTTTTCGGTCATAATTGCAAATGTTGTCTGGGCGGGACTACATATTTTAAAAAATAAACTGTAAAAAAGTATGTTATTATAACGCCAATAGCATGGTACAACAATGACAAATGAAAATTGGTTAGTCAGCTTAAATGCTATTCAGGTCCAACTATTAAAACCTCACAAGATAACTTTATATGTTAGATGTTGTATATAGTATTTACTCATATGTTTTAAAACATTGTCCTACATTTATCTTAAACGCAATTTATTTCGTTTCAATATAGATTTCTTTTGGCTATTGTTTGAATCGTCAATTTTGATGTTTGTTGAATGTTTTCAGGTCTTCTTTATCCAATGCGTTTTGACAATAATTTCTTACTAATTCATATGTCTGCTAAGGCTGTAATTTGGTTTCTATCTGAACGAGTGCCAAGTCTGTGGTTAGGCTGCATTGTTTGGAACAGATTTGGTCATAATGACCCAATATAAATGCATGATGTGTTTAAGCTCCTTTTGAATATGTTTGCTGCTTTGTCCATTATTTTGTCACATTAGTTTTCATCCCCACTCCCCCACTAAGAAAAAAACACACGTTTGCAATTTTGAAGTATGGAAGCCTGAACAAAATTGAAAAGAATTAAACAGATTAAGGTATAAGTGTCTTCTTTGTGAGGAAAGACTCAAATTGTTTGATTTTTGTTTACAATATTTTGTGTGCAACATTTGTTCAAATCTAAAATACAATTTTTTTAAATAGACATTAAAAAACTTTTTCCTCGCTTTAATTTAATATCTTTGTTTTGAAAAAAACAAAGAAACAACAACAACAACAACAACAACCAAAAACTAATGTTTGTCATTTTAAAGTATGGAAACCTAAAAGATAATATAAAATAAATAATAATAATAATAAAAAACGTCTATAATTTTAAATCATACAAATTTTTACAAGAATACAAAAGATTAATTTTAGAAAAAAACTCAAAATGATTGATATTTTTTTTTACTATCTTTTGAAAATCTGTGAAAATCTTCAAGCAAAAAGGAATAATTCTTTCAAATAAATGTTTTTAAAATTTATTTTCGCATTACTTTAATATTTTAATTTTAATTTAAAAAATAAATATCATTTGTAAACAAAAAACAAAGTTCTCACCAAAACCTAACTTTTGTCATTTTAAAGTATGGAAACCCAAAAGAAGAATATTAAAACAAAATAAGGAAAAAACTTTTTTATCATTATCTACACTCAATAATAAAGAGCAATATATATATATATATATATTAAATTCCCGAAACAGTTTTTCATGGTAAACAACTGATGATCCCTTAAAATAGTGTTAGAAACTAACTAATATAATAACTGTAAAAAATAAATTGACTTACATGAGTGATTTTCCACTGGAAGACTTGAGACTATAAGTTTGTTTTTTTTAATTTATTTTTTTAGTTTTTTAATTTTTTTTTTTTTTTTTTTTATATAGTTTTAATGGTTGAGAAACTTCCGAGACATATATATATATATATATATAAACATTTTGTTATATACCAAAGACCAAGATTTTATTCATCTTACGAATCATTTTTTCAAAACAAAGACCTTTGGTACAATTACGGTTCCGTTTTGTTCACCAGAAGATCAACCGACATTTGTATGTCAATATCGGATCTTTCTTCCATGGACTCATCAGAAAATCCTAAAAGTTCTCAATCAGAAAAAAATACATAGTGATGCAATAAAACAAAAGTATGAAAAACAAACAAATCACATTGGATTCACCTCCATCGAGAAAGTCTCAGAAATCACTACTTAGAGAAGGCAGCCATCTTGCTATCTAAAGCAGAGCTATGAAAAATATGTAGAACATTGTCCGAAAACCTGTTATAAGAGACTAATATTTAAACCTGGTTGAAGGATAATTACAGATTTTTCATAAAAATACCTTAATAAACTTGCAAATAAAACTCATTATATAATTTATGTAATTTAAATTGGAAGAGTCAATTCAAAATACAGAGGTACGAAACTAAAACGTACCACTTAAAACTGAATGATTATTTTTTTAAATATATACATATATTTAAAAATCTATCTATATATTATATATGTTATTTTTAACAATGTTTGCATAAATGAAAAAAAATCTGCTTAAATACACACAATATATATATATATATATATATATATATATATATATATATATATATATATATATAGTCTCGGAAGTTTCTCAACCATCAAAACTATATAAAAAAAAAACAAAAAAACAACAAAAAAAAACTTATAGTCTCAAGTCTTCCAGTGGAAAATCACTTATGTAAGTCAATTTATTTTTTACAGTTATTATATTAGTTAGTTTCTAACACTATTTTAAGGGATCATCAGTTGTTTACCATGAAAAACTGTTTCGGGAATTTAAAAACAAGACAGTATTTAATTTCATGGCTTCCCAGCAGAGTTGATCAGACCCCACTTCCCTTAAAAGACAAAAACATAAACGTTCCTTATACTAAATCTACGTTTTGTTCCATATAAATGTTTTGCTAACTTATATTAGTTATTTAAAACATCAAAAAAAAAAAAAAAAATGTTTACCTGCGCTGTTCGTCTGTCTAATAAAATTTATCCGTTACTCACAAAAATGTTGTTGCATTTTAAAGTGTTTGGACGAATCCATGACACTATTATTTAAGTGATTAATGTATTATTTTTAGTTTTATATTATAAATATAAAAAACATCAACACATCAAAAAATAAAAGATAAATAAATAAATATGTATATACATATATATATATATATATATATATATATATATATATATATATATATATATTACATACACACATACATATATATACCTTTAGTTCCTTCTTTTCTCCCTCGTCCTACTTTGTTGTCCATCTCCCCGTTGCAAATAAATATTAATCTTCCTTGTTCACTATAGTTTTACTAATCTGCGTTCACAACTGTCGACTTTTTTCTTTTCTCATTGTTTCAAATCTGCGTCTGTAAGTTAACCGTTAATTTGTTCTCTTTTTCTTCTTCTTATTTACCAACTCCCGGTGTTTAAAAATCAGCGTTCATAGTTATGAACGGTTTTCTTCTTCTTCTTCTTCTTCTTCTTTTTTAACATTTCTTTCTTTCTTTCTACTGTATTTTTATTGTTTTTCTTATTATAATTAGCAGATGTGTTATATATACGTTTATTCATATTATATAATTTCTATTTATATATACTATGATTTGTTCTATCAGTTTATTTTGATTAATTTGATAAGATTTAAAAGCATCAGGATGGCGAGTAATTGCCTTATTTAATTGTCCAAATATTTTATTTTGATCGCCACCTTGGTTAATCATTCTTATTATTAGATCAGAAATTGGGGGCATGAAATCTACTAATTTTAAGGTAACACGAGCAATTCTCAGAAATTCAGACATAATACTCCCGTAAAATATATACACAGGGCTAGTACTATTTTTATATGGCATTCGCACGATACGAAAAGGGAATGAATTTCTTTTATCAAACAGTTTATAGATAAATATTTTATCTTCAATTTTTATATCCAAATCAAGAAAAGTAGCTTGTGTTCCCTTATGTTCACAGTTTAATTTTAACTCTTTAGGATATATTAAATGTTTAGTATTTGCAAACTCTTCGCTATCATTAATGCAAACAAGGTCGTCAATATATCGCCTACATCCATGATAACTATACGCTCTAGATATATCATTTTTTATTAGTGATGACATATATATATATTCCAGTCTATGTAAATATAGATCTGCCCAAAATGGAGACGGGTCCAAACCCATTGGAATACCTATTGTTTGGAGCAATAATTTATTCCCTATTTGAAAGTAACTCTCTTTTATAAGGTGACTTATAAGCATTATCAGACCAGTTTTGGATACACTCGTCTTACCATTTTTATTTTTACACCAAAAGGCTTTAGATTTTGCAAAGTCTATGTATTTACCTTTTCCTCCTGCAAAAGCTAAATCTACAGTATTACCTAATTCTTTAATAAGTTCTTTATGGGGTATTTTTGTATATAATGTACTAAAATCGTATGTCGAGATTGATTTAGCCTGTTTACGAGAATTAATACGATCTAATTTTTCTTTTACTAGATCGGAATTATTTACCACCCAAAATAGGTTTATATTACTATAGAATTTACTTTTTTTATGGAAATTATTTATTTGGTTTATAATTAATTTAAAGATTTTAGACACAGCCTTACTTAAGGGTTTAGTGATGCACATTTTTGAGGCAACAATGAAACGGGCGCCAACTGGTGTTTTATGCATTTTAGGTATCCAATACATAGATGGAAGTTTTTTGTATTTTTCTTCTAATTTTAATCCTAATTTTTCACAAATAACACTATTGTTTATAATAATGTTATCGCTTTTATTATTACTTAATTTATAAGTATCTGAAACTTCACCTATTATTCCTACTTCTAGCAATAAGCGTTGTATATAATACTTTTTACAGATAAAAGCTATGTTATTTGTCGCCTTATCAATAGGAACTATTACAAACCTATTTTGAAGCATTTCAAGCTCCGTCGTTATTTGTGGATTTCTAAGGAGGGGATTCGTTCTTTTAGGGTGTTTAAATTCTGTTAAACGTTCTACTTTTTTATTTACGAATCTAAGTACATTATTTTTCCATGCGTCAAATGTAGAGTGTAATAGTTTATGTTTTTTAGACATGGATGCAGTGAAATTATCTAACGCTTTATTTATTTCCTTAACACATTTCGCATAATTTAAACATTTAGGTTCTCTATAGTTTGGGCCTTTACTTAAGAGTTTTCTTAATTTAGAATTTTTAACTATCGCTAGATTACCGGTAATTATATGCCCTATGTCAGTATTACATAAAGGGGAGGATTCACATTCACATGATGGTATATACATTTCATCATTATCATTAATATTTAAATTCTCTACAGTTTGTTTATAGTTAAAAACCTTATTCCGGATAGTTTGCCCTAGTTTATATGTTACTATTGGTTTCTGTTCCTCTTTTTTAAGTTCATTGGGCAGTGACTGAATGATTTCTGGATTATTAAATATTTTAGGCAGATTTATATCATCAAATCCTTTATTTTCATATAGGACTACACAAACATTTCGAGGTTTATTTTTTATACCCTCAGCAGGTGGCTTGTATAATTTTGTATCGATTATATCCATGATATACTCATACCATTGAGGAAGTTCTTCTATCCTATATATCATATCCGGGTTTAATAATATCTTAGATGCTATGTCTTTTAATACCTTTTTCTTGGTTTTATTAAGAAGTTTTCTAATGTAATTAAAAGACTCGGAAATATTATTCATGATAATCTCTTTAGTTTTCTTAAAAAATTCTTCGCATGAAACGGCAGATTCTCTATTGTTCCTATTTACATGTGTTCTATCTCTAGTACCGTAGCGAGGCAAAGCTGTATACAATCGCCCTACATTTTCTGATTCGTCTTGTAAATTATCTTTTTTTATTTTTACATTTAGACCATATGGATAAATTACTCGCATTTTCTTAATTATTTCATCTTCTTTATTTAGACGCATTTTAAGTGTATTATTATCTACCTTACCAGAACTATCATATCCATTATCTGTAAATTTTTCAATAATCTGTATTGAAAAAGACGATTTTCTACAGGTTTTTTCTTTAAAGTGGTTTACTACATGGACACAGCCTTTATTACTAGTTCTATGCAAATTCATCCGTCTATTTAAAGGTAGTACTGTTTCGCCTACATATTGTAAATTACAATTTTTACAAGATAATAAGTAAACTAAATTTTGTGACCTACACGACAAATCTTCCCCCGAATGATTTAGGACTGGATAGATTCTTTTAGTTACATTAGATTGATATTCTTTAGATGTTATTAGAATATCACAAGTTTTGCATAACGAAGCTCCACAGGGAGCAATGTTAAAATTATTATCGGTCGGACAAGTCCCATTTGCCATTTCGAAAGAAGGAGCTCCTACTTCAGTGTCTCTAATGACAACGGCTTTACCCTGTCGAAATCTGCCCGACCTCCTTGGGGGATTAGCCCTAGGGGAACTCACTAGTTCTGAGGGCTGCCCAGACTTAGCTTGCAATCTCGTTTTAGTAACAATAGTTAATACTATTATTTTTATACATTATGTTTTATCAGGATGAAAACTTAAGCACCTTTGGTGCCAGAAATGTATATATATATATGGAAAATGAAAAAGGTAATTATTTATATAATCATCAACGTTTCGTCTTTAGTTGAAGACTTTCTCAAGATGATTGATGTGAAGAAATAACATACAAGTACAATATTTGAAAATATGTGATGCGATTATGACGTGAAAAGAATCTTTTTGGTCTTTTTTCGAACAAACCATAGCTGTTAGAATTCAAAATGTGTGATGCATTTATTAAATATCGATGTTATGTACAATGTTTTGCTGGGTATGTGGTATAAAATAGCTAGCCTGGATCTAAATTCAACTTCTGTTCGGTTAGTATTAATTTGCTGATTAAAGGAGATAAATTGTAGAAGCCGTTATGTTGTTTAATTGTGTTAGTTTATGAGTGCTGACTCAAAATGTCTTTGTTGTTTAATTGCGTAAGAGTTTATAATGAGTGATGATTCAAGAAGTCTGTGACGAGATTTATTTAAAACTAATTTAATGAGTCTAGCTTGTTTAAAGTTAAAAGAATGATCATGTTTTAATAAATGAGAGAATGGTGCATTCAGGCAATTGTTATATTTTATATCTCTTTTATGTTTATCAAGCCTATTCTGTACTTCTCGTTGAGTTTCACCAACATATATCTGATGGCAATTATTGCATGGGACAGTATATATTACTGCATTAGATGTGTGAATTTTTGAAAAATGTTTTGTTGTTTTTAATGTGTGTTTTATAGTTTGTGATGTAGTTTGTATTGTTGGAATTCCTAGTTTATTTAGACTGTTGTAAATTATTGTATTATTAGCGTAGGTAAGTAGGGCTTTGTTCTTTGCATTTAATATGAAATATGTGGGGTATTGCAATGTTTTGATTGAATTTGTGATGTATTTGAATTCTTCGTCTAGATATTGTGAACTACAAATTCTGAATGCACGTAGGAAGAAACCGATTATCATGCATGTTTTTATTGTGTTATAATATGAGTAAAAATGCATGTAGTCATTTTTTGCTTGTTGTTTTGTGATGCACTTTGAAGGTTAGGATATTGTTGGATTTTATTATAACGATGCCCAGATATGGTAACGAGTTATTTTTCTGTTTCATAGGTAAACTTTATGGAGGGTTCAATAGCGTTTAAAGCATACCTTGGACTTCCTAGAACTAAACAGAACCATACCTCAGCCACTACTATCGTAATATAACCAGGCCAATGCACTGGGAAATGACGTCATGCTCTAAAGTAGCAAACGAGATCTATTGAATAGTGAGACTATGAGCATTTTGACCTCTCGCTTTACTTAATAATTCATCAAAATTCAGGAAATCAACCAATTTTAATTAATAAAAAATTTATTGAAATAAATGAAAATGTGTTATTATTGCAAAACGAACAGTTTATTTACAAATATAGTAGACATTTGTAATAAATTAAAACAGTCATGTTTTTTGGGGGGAGAAATGTTTTTTTTCCAAACGGACAATTTTTTAAAGAAATTAAAATTTGTGCAAACGAACAATTTGTTTGAATATGTGATTTTTTTTTTCGTTTGATTTTCGCACACATTTTGAATGAAATTTATTAATTAGTTTTGAATGAAATTTATTAATTAGTTTTGAATGAAACTTATTAATTAGTCTTAAATTGTATTTTTCCTCCTGAAATAAAATTCTAATTTATTTTTGAAAGACTTGAAAATCGAACTTTAATGCAATGTCTTAATCGTTGGCGGCCATGTTTACATCTATAAAAAGGAAATACGTTTGAAAAAGGAACTAGTTAACAATGATTTCCAAGTGAATCCATAATCCTTAGGGGGCATCCTGCTCGCTCTGATCACTTGCTAAAAAAGATGGACTCTCATGCATGCGCTTCGGCACTTCCGGTCCTTACTAACCACTATCAATGAGGTCACCAGAAAAATTAGACTCAGTTAACTGGCCTGGGTTATTACGACAGCCGTGCCTCAGGTCGACAGTAACAAAATTACTGTTGGATTGATTGTCGAGGACGTATACTCGACTGGTATGAACACTTACTCAAGCGGTGCCAGGTAAGTATATCATGTACTTAAATGAATAAGATACAATGCCCGTATGTTTGTATGTACATCCATAACTTTCTAAACTGAGCAGCAAAAGAGTTACAATTTGCTTTACAGATACTCCTCCATATGACACACAATTATTGAGCTGCTCTTCGGGTAGGAAAATATATATATATATATATATATATATATATATATACATATATATATATATATTAAATTATTATCCAAATACGTATACGTTTAATCCTAATAGAATCATCAGTGTGGCAGATAACTGTTCATTCAGCCGGTTGCACGATTTGAACCCCTGGACATAAGTCAGTTTTAACCCAAATCCGAGTGCTCCAATGAAAGGTAAGTATTTAGCATTCGCACCGGGGCGGCGATAGGTACACATTTAGCATTCACACTGGGGCGGAGATAAGTACCTATATAGAAGGCGCAGACAGAGGTGGTACTTTTTATAGAAATATGGGCAACGTAGGAGGAATGGTAGGGAAGAAACGGCTTTCGCAAAAGGCAAAATTAGAAAGTAGCGGTGAAATGGGGCGACCAGGGAAGAGAAAGGTAGAAAGATAAAGAGACAGCTATAGAGAGAGGGAGAGAAATAGAAGTTTGAATATAAAGAACACACACGATTTGTCTTCAATTATATGATTTTATGACCCCGAGCAACGCTGGGTAGCACCGCTAGTAACATATAAAGCAGACAATACAGTCAGCCGTCTTAACAGATCACGTGGACAGGAACTTCGCATTTAGCTTACATTAGACAGCTTATATCATTTCTCTTAAAAGTACCCATCTGAAAGGAGGCTATAAATACTTATTCAATAATAAATATTTTTTTTACTTATTATCCACATACGTATACGTTTCATCCTAATGGAATCATCAGTGTGGAAACCTTCAAACGAATCAAACCCTGGACATGAGTCACTTTTAACACGAATCCAAGTACTCTAACTAATTAACCAACTTCAACAGCTATGCAATAAGCCGAGAAATAAACACTATTTATGACATATGAAGTGGAGAATTTGTTTATAAATATATATTTTGTTTATATATATATATATATATATATATATATATATATATATATATATATATATATATATATATATATATATATATAAATATATAAGCGACGTTGAGCCTGGTCAATACTAGATAGGTGACCATTTGGGAATACTAGGCACTGTATAGTATCTAGCTATGGGCAAAATAGCGTCACCAAACTGCAATGCCTAGCGTGATGACGATGGCAAAACCCTCTGAATAACTGTCACCAATAAGGTGTTGGAAACCAGGGAGGGGTTCCTCTTCAAGGAGTGATCAAAAACCTGATTATATATATATATATATATATATATATATATATATATATATATATAACAAAATTAAATTCCAATGATTGAGGATATTTTAAGTAAAATAAATGTAGCCAAGAGTAGAATAGTCAATTTTGTTTCTTTAGACCAAGTATAACTAACGACCCCCATTCACCCCACACTTTTGATGGCCTTGTGCCTAATTTGATCAAAATGTAAAATTTATATTGTTTGCAAATAAATAATTCAAAGGGTAGTATCTGTTCTGTCCTCAGTTAGAGGCAAGTAAACAGGGATTAGTGACTTCTGAATCCATTTCTAAATATTCTTGACAAACAGATAAAAAAATAAACTGCGCAAAAAGGTTATAAGGTGTTGATTTACTTGATTTAATTAATAATGGTGTGGCCATATTGGTTTAAAGTGTTGAAATTAGAAGTGAACGTGCAGCTAGTATCTTAAATCATGTGTATTTTTATAGATTTATATTTTGTGTATCAGTAACTTGCGGGAAGGCCTGACATTGTTCAGGATTGAATGAGGATCATTACTGCATACTTTTTCACTCTGCTCATAACACCATATTACTTTGTTTTTCTCTTGTTTCACCCCCTAATATAGTCGGAAGAAATGAAATATTGGAAAACTCTCTGAATTAGTGTCGCATACACATGGTTTAAATTTCAGTAAAATCGGATAAACGTATTTTAAGTTTTAAGGGGTTTCTGTCCCTATGGATCACTTAGAGAGGGGGGGCACATAGTCGGAAGAAGCTGAAGTTTTAAGGGGTTTCTGTCCCTATGGATCACTTAGAGGTGGCGGCACATAGAGGGCAACGTAGAGATTTAGGACCACTTCCATTGTCTTCCCCAGAGAATTTTATGCATATGATATAAATTTCATGAGAATACGATATATTTGAAGTTTGAAAGGAGGTTCGGCCCTCATAGCTCCCTTAGGCAAGGTAGGCACTTAGAGATTCTGGACAACTTCCATTGTTTTCCCTAGAAAATTTTATACATATGATTTAAATTTCATAAAAATAGAATATATTTGAAGTTTTAAGGGGGTTATGCCCTCATAGCCGCCTTAGAGATGCACTTCGTGAACATTTTGATTGTCTTCACCGGTAAATTCTACATAAGAATACACTTTTAGATCTTATGTAAATTCTCTAAACTTTCTTTCTATAGGGAACACACAAACATCACACACACACAAACACACAAATATTAAGTTATATATATATATATATAAGATTAAAGCCTAAATAAACATGGCTTCTTGGCCTTTTGGCTAAGATCAAAGTGTAGTATCTGTTCCGATGGATACTGCACTCCATACTGGTGTTGTCTTGGCCTTCGGGTCTTGATTTACGCCGGTCAATGGGTCTGTCCTGTGCAGTTCTGGAAGGTCCACCTTCCCAGGCTTTGCCTCCCCTCTTTGGGGAGGAGTAAGTTTATTGCTTACTGCCTGAGGCGCCTCTGCCGGGGAATGCCGACGAGGCTGCCCAGGCAATTTTTAAACCCCACTTTCCCGACCCTTGGGTCACATCTTACTTGTGGGAGTAAGATAAAAACTGGCCTTGTGCCTAACTCCTGGAGAGGAGTAAATCAATACTCAATTTCTGCTTGCAAATTATTAACTTCTCCCCTTGAAACGTTCACCGGACACTCTGAACTCTCATTTACTACTAACTCTTTATTTTTGGTTATCCGAACAAGTTGTTAATAAAAATTGATATATTTGTGTTAAGAAAACTAATTTAAATAGAGCAAGAACATTCTGAAATTAATTTATTCATTGGCTCTGAATCTAACCCCTAAGTGGAGCTTGAGTAGGTATTCGTACCAGTCGGGATACATCCTTGACACTCAGTCCGACAGTGCCTTTGTGGCTGTCAGGCTGATGTATGGTTCTGTTCAGTTCGTGGATACCCATCTTCCCAGGTTTTGCCCTCTTTCTGAGAAGGAGCTAGTTTATTGATAATCGCGCTAGGGGCCCTATCTGCTCAGGCATTTTTGTGGACCAGAGTATGTTTATCCTAGTGGTGTGCTGGCTTTTCAAAGCCATACTTGACCTTGTGTCTAACCTCCTGGAGAGAAGGTATATAAACTCATTTGTCAAAATCAAGAATGAGTTCAAGAAGCTTATTTTCCAGGCAGCTGTCGCTAAAAGCTACAGAGAGAGAGAGAGAGAGAGAGAGAGAGAGAGAGAGAGAGAGAGAGCAAGCTTATCTTGAACTCCACAGGTTGAGTCCATTTAGCAGGGGGTGACAGACTAACCCCCTTCTGCTGCTATTTAATTCTATTGAGTCAGCAATGATGGGTCAATCTTTATCTGTCTACCATATTGGTATGTAAATTTAACAATGTATATATCTTTACATTTTGTCTCTAACGTGTATAACGTAGGTATTTACCTCGCTCCCTCCCACTGCGGAAAGATGAGACACAAGGTCCCAAGGTGGGTATTGAATAGCCAGCGCATTAGAAGAGGTGAAATGTGACTCACAAAAATGCCCGAGCAGCCCGTTAGCATTCCTTAGTAGGAACGCCTCAGGCAATTAGCGAAAAACTAACCACTTCTCAAACAGAGAAGTTAAAGCTTGGGAAGGTGGACATCCTAGAACTGCAGAGAACCATACAGATACAGTCATCACTTACTAAAAAATGAGACAGACTGATTGTCGAGGACGTATTCTCGACTGGTATGAAACGCACCTACTCAGGCTGTGCAACATGTATAATGTATATCCTTACATATTTATATTTTGTCCGTGAATAATTAAAATAGAGGAATGAAAAATTCTTCAATTATTTATTTGTGAGCTGTGAATGAGGCCGTTGTTTTACAAGTACTTCAATGGAATGTGTTCCAACAAACTTGCTGCACTTGCGCCCCCACAACGTAAATACCCCTGACCAACCCGATAATCAGCAAAATCCCATAGAAGAGGTCACCAGATGCCGGAAAGCTTTCTACTCTAATAGTTTCTTACCTCAAACGACTTGCCTTCGGAATTCCCTCCCTGCTTCTTGTTTCCCTGACTGTACCAACATGCAGAAATTTAAATGTAATGTGAACAAGCATCTTGCTGCACAACTCTACACTTAGGATGCACCCTATAAATCTGGCCCCGAATTCACAGTAGTCCCTTACGTCTCAGTGGCAAGGTGCCTTGTTTGGGGTGAATACGAGGCCTGTCTAAAAGCCAGAAAAAATATTTCAAATACATGACGGGGTTGGAATGGTATTCATCTCTGCCGTCGCGTTCCGCATGATCTCTTTTTTTCGCACCCTCTCAACAACAGCTGCACTCCAAGCAGTTTGAAGCCTGCCAGAATGCTGGTCACTCTCTGCTGATGTGCGACCATTTTTGAATCGGTTGGACCACTCCTTAATTTGTGTTACACCCATCGCATCTTCTTTCAAACACCTGCTGAATCTAATGCGACGACAGAGATGAACACCATTTCAAAAGAAGATTTCCAGAGGTGTTTCCGGCAGTGGATGAATCGGTGGGCTAAGTGTGTGCAAGCACAAGGGGCCTACTTTAAAGGGGATTAGGGTCTTAACCTCGTCACGTATTTGGAATATTTTTTCCGGCCTAAGGTCGGATACTTTTTAGACAGGCCTCATAAGTAAAATAAAAATGGTTTTACACAATATGTATGTAAATATCAAGTTCAAACTAAAGGACATATTTATTTTTTTCATATTTAGAAGAGTTTCCCATGCAGTTGTCAATATTAATTTGCATACATAAAAAAAGATATACAAAAGATGTGACACAAGGCCAGTTATGAAGTGTGGAGAAAGCCAGTCATCATTATCCTCACATAACTTTGGTAGTCGAATGTCGAATTCACTGACCCAACAACTAGTGTTGAACATTTTAAGAACAAACTGGATGAATTCAGAAATAATACTAAATGAATAAATATCAAAGAGAATTTGATTTGTATATTCCTATTATGTATTCTGTGAGATTGACGGTAATTGAGTGTGTGCTGAGTTCGAATTAAAATAATTGCTTTTTGCTATGTATTTTCCCTTTTGGAATTAGCATAAAATCTTAAAAGTTAATTCATTATTATTTCATGTATAATATTATAAGGTAATATAATATATTGTGTATAGATTTCAGTATTTACTTTAATAGTGTTCAATACGTGAGTAGAGCTTAGCAGAAAAGTATGAAAATATATTTATGGCAATTAAACTACACATAAGCATTCACGTTTCATCCCCGCAGGTGGAATCGTCAGGCTAAGTGCTTAGCCTGACGATTCTCTGCGAGGATGAAACGCATACGCCTCTGTGTAGCTTAATTGCCATAAATATATTTTCATATTTTACTATATGTATATATATATATATATATATATATATATATGCGCTCCGACTATTGAGTTAAATATGACTTTCATATCAGGATTCAAACCATGTGACCGACAGGGATTGCCTCCTCCCATACTGATGATTGCAGGTTTGGCATGAAACACATGTGTATATGGGTTAATTTGAAAAATATTATTTATTAATAATTATTGAAAGCTCTCGCTAGATGGAGCATTTTAAGTTGACAACAAGCCATCATTTAAAGCATAATGCAACACTTTAAGCCCTGCCTATTGAGTGCTCTCAATGGCTTGCTTCTGGTCACCGAATTTGCCATTAAGACGTTAATTTACTCACCTATTTCCAGACAATGTGTGGTGGGCACATTAGTATGTGCTCCGGCTACCGAGTAAAATATGACTTTCGTATCAGAGTTCGAACCATGTGACTGGCAGGGATTGTCTCCTCCCATACTGATAATTGCAGGTTTGGCATGAAACACATGTGTATATGGGTTGATTTGAAAAATATTATTTATTAATAATTACATATATATATATATTTATTATATATATATGTGTATATATATATATATATGTATATATATATATATATTTATTATATATATGTATATATATATATATATATTTATTATATATATATTTATTATATATATATATATATATATATATATATTTATTATATATATATTTATTATATATATATATATATATATTTACTATATATATATATTTATTATATATATATGTATATATATATATATTTATTATATATATATATATTTACTATATATATATGTGTATATATATATTTATTATATATATATGTATATATATATATATATTTATTATATATATATGTATATATATATATATATTTATTATATATATATGTATATATATATATATATTTATTATATATATGTATATATATATATATTATATATATATTTATTATATATATATATGTATATATATATTTATTATATATATATATATTTATTATATATATATGTATATATATATTTATTATATAAATATATATATATATATGTATATATATATATTTATTATATATATATATGTATATATATATATATTTATTATATATATATATATATATATATATATGTATGTATATATATATATTTATTATATATATATGTATCTATATATATATATTTATTATATATATATATGTATCTATATATATATATTTATTATATATATATATTTATTATATATATATATATATTTATTATATATATATATATATTTATTATATATATATATATATATTTATTTATTATATATATTTCTATATATATATATATATATATATATATATATATATATATATATATATTTGGGCAGCATGTTTTAATTGACACAAGTTTGATTAAATAGAAGTGAAAGCTTCTGTTTATTCCTTTTCTGATCCATTCTTTCCACTTGGTGGATCAGCGATCTGATGTTATGTTCCGGTGTAAACAAGAACCTGCCATAATTGCAAGTACTTTTGACTTGCACGAGTCGTCCTCAGGCACATTATTCTGTTACAAATTAAAACTGGTGAATTTATTGAGAAAGATGGATTAAAAACTTTTTCAAGAATATTTTAATATTCCTTCCTCCACAGTGACGAGCTTGGTTGATAGTAGCTTTATGTGCTCAAATGAATAATTCTTTGAAGATGGGAAGACGAAGTCTACAGTTCGAAACAGCAAGGATGGCAGTCTTTTGAGTTAGTATATTACAGAAGTCTCTTTTGGAAATTGCGTGTGCTATTAGATGTTTGTGGACGGAGATAAGGTGGCATATTAAGTGGCGAGTGATAGTTGTTCTAGTCATGCCAATATATGTATTATTTATAGAGACCCTTCTTATCATTGGGCGTTTAAACACATATATAGCATTGTAGCAGTTACATGACTGAGATCTACTTTCTTTTGTATTTACACACAATCTCTTGCGCAGTGATTAGTATGTTGTTCGGTCAGTTAAAACAGGCATGCTAAAACTCACGTAAAAATACATTGGTTGATTCAAATACTTATGCGTATGTTCAGTTCTTCCTCGCTTCTGCTAAGATAGACTGGAGCACAAAATTATCAGTTCCTATCGAGAAGCCAATGTAAACAGACATGACATTTTCCACGCTTGCCTCTTGTCATCGCTGACGAGATGTGGAAATAAACCCAAGACCGAGACTAAAAATCCGGACTCAATTACATTTATTTAATACATGCCGGCTGAACCAACTTGCCTTACAGTCTTGTGTTCATGAAACTGTGAAATAAAGTTGATTTTATTATAGAGAAAATGTTGGCATTTTTATAGGGAAGTCTGCTGACCCTATCTTCTTCTTTATCTCCAGCGAGGCCTAGTCAGACAAATACAGACGCTACAACAAAATGGCTATATCCAATCTTCAACACATCAACCAACCTCTACAGCATTACTAGTTTTAATAAATTGTTTTTGAAACGCTAGATTATTTTGTATTAGTTAGCCATTTAAGATTTTTTATAATATATGATAAATCGGAGTTTCGATAGGGGATATATGTTTATATATAATTATTTTATTTGTATTTTTTCGTCTACTTTATAATTAAGGTGAATTTGGTTACAATAAAATAAATTGATGTTATTAATATTATTAATATTATTGTTGTTAGTATTTTTAGTTATGGCGGCTAAGGAGTGTTGAATATGCTGGTTGATGATGTGGTTTTGGAAGTTATTATTAATTAGGGTTTGCTTAATGTCAGCAAGTGACATTAAACAAAACCCTAATTAACTTATATACATATATATATATATATATATATATATATATATATATATATATATATAGTCACGCTCCACAATGATAATAAAAAAACAGATTAAATCCGGATGTGGCTCGAGGTGGTAGGGTTTCGATATACGCAATAAAAAAACACAGTTGAAGTTACCGGGTATTAAAGAAAAAGCAGCAAGCAAACAAGTGTGAAATAATACAAAACGACCAAGTTAAAGCTTTAATACCTATATTTGTATCAAATAAATAATTGTAAGAAATATATAAAGAAAAACAAAGATAAAAATCTAATATAGAAAAAAGGAATCTACATACTATTTCTAGCCGACAAGCAAAGATCACATTTAAAGATATGAAATCAGTTTATGAGAGAAATCTGTCTCTCTGTTTGTCTCTCTGTGCGGGATGCAATTGTCTGTTTCTCTTGCCAGGATTGCAATTGGAAACTATATACCAAGATCAGACAACTTTTCAGAAGCAACATTTTTTCAAGAAATCCAATGGTAGTATGAATTTTGTATTTGGAGTTTTTACAATAATATCATAAGGTCTCTGTTCACGCCAGGCATCCATAAACATCAATAACGACTTTTTACTTTAATTATAACTTGTAAATTGAAAATTATAGAAATTAAAAAAATTAGAATAAAAACGGTAATATGGGGTTCAGGGCTAGGGGGAGAATTACGCTGTGTCTCCTCATTCATTTCCGGACAACACCAGAGGTGGTATATTCATGATCTATTAACATACAAATAGTTGTCTATCATCTTCTAGTAACATGTAGTCATAAAAATGTAAACAAAATGTGGGTTAGTAAATGATCACTCCCCCATACACTTACTAGATTTGGCACTAAAGCAGATTTGCCAGTTGAGGAAAGAAACAGGTCTTGAAAATGCAATCATTCACGCTACCACTCTCACACACATACAACCAAATGAAACTACGAAAACAGTGACATGTCTGACAAATCTCCAAGCAGCTGTCGCTAAAACTACCAAGGTTGAGTACATTTTAATCAGCAGGGGTGGCTGACCTCCTCTTGCTGCTAATTAGAATCCAGTTAGTCAGCAATGATTGACTAATGTTTTTTTTTGTACCATATTACTGTGTAAATATAACAGTGTTTATCTTTATATATTTATATTTTGTCTGTAACATGTAATATATATCTATATTATTTTTATATTTTGTTTGTAACAAGTATCATGTAAATCTAATATATAAAATTAAGTCAGTCGGATTTTCCATGTTAGACTTAAATAGCAATGCATCTGATAGATCGATATTATGACTAGCGATTTAATTATTATCATTACACCATGATTTTTACAAAAAACAAAATGTAATTCGCTTCAATTCCTTTCAAATAATACTTATTCCTGTTAGGAAAAATATTACAATGAGTTAATTTCTCTTTAAGCACATACACAGCTGCTGCAGCTTATGTCATTATTTAAAGAGTGATTTTATATTTCCTTATCTATGTCGGCTTTTATAAAAACAGTTGTAGTTGTTTAACTGAAATATTAACATACAAATAGTTGTCTTTAATATTCTACCCAAAACGAAAGATTAAATTATACAAAAATAAATGGCATCAACTTATGCACAGTAAACCATTAAACAAAACATTTTCAGCATAGATTGAATACCACAAAATATACAGTCTTTTGTAAATATTTTATTCAGTGACATTTACTTAAAATAATATACAAAGTGGGTGGTGCTAATGTCAGATGACAGATGAGTTACTTCCCGTGAATGAATATACAGGAAGTGGAGACAATTTAAGGCAGACATGCTTACTGCTCAAGGTGTGAAGTAAATGGATCAGTAAATATGTGGAAACATTAACAGATGGAAGGGATGATCAAAACTAACATTAAATTAAAAGATTCCCGGGCAAAGGCGGGAAGACGGCTAGATACAGCTATCTGAAAGATCCTGAAGCAAATTATGTTTTGTTCTTGTAAAGAACATGGCACAATGATAAAAAGGAGTAAATCGCTAGTCATAATCAAATATCGATTTGTCAAATGTTTAATAAAAAATAACTAAGAGTGAAGGAAGCTGTCAATCATTCCTTCATCTATTACATACTGGGGCACCCGACCAATGAAAGAGTGCAACACGGCAAAAAGTTAGGCCAAAGTGACGGCTGTCAGGGCTCTACCGATGTGACGATTTGTTAGCCGTGCAATGGAGGAGGGATGCCTTTTTGATTGACAATTGTTATTTTCGTTTTTGCGTTTTAGCAAGACACAAGTTTTGTAGTGGCCTTCGTGAGAAACGGATGCATGCAACTACTGGTACTCTCAACACTGTGTGTACGTCAGTATTGGCAAGAGTAATAATGGAATATAATAATCCGAGGACGATGGGCAAGAAACTAGTCCGAACGAATGTGCCTTCTTTGGTTCTACAATAGCACCAAGACTGTGCCAGGATTGATTCACAATGATGCCTCAAATGAAGATCCCACATGCAGGCGGCCTGTGGACTACGACAGTACCACAGTAAGTCATGTTGAAAAATAAATAACACACTGGTCTGCGCAGTTTTCAAGGTCTAATATGTAATACATGATTTGAGGTCAGTGTTTTGCTCTGAATTCGAAAATCATGCTAATTATTTTATTCTAACAATGAGAGACTCAACATTCAAGATTATATAAGGGATGTAATTTTCAAGAGTATACTTATGATGAGTAGTAGTAGTAGTAGTAGTTTGAGTTCCCAAAGATACATCCGGTATCTAAAGGGTTCCACATGCTAGAGTTTGTGTAATTCTACTCAATACAAATTCTCATTCTAAGTGTTTACTAGACGAACCTATGCTGTTTTTAAGGTCTAACATATGATACTTCATTTTAAGCCAGGCTTTTACACTGAATCCAAAAATCATGCTAATTTTTCCCTAATCAGATCAAGTTTTTGAAATATAACCTATACCAGAAATTCCTATATTCCAATCTATTTGAAGGCGATTGAAATACATTACAGCAACTTTTGGCCTAATTTATTTCCAGAAAGTTTGCAGAATATTTCTAAGAGATGCCAAGAAGAATACAACACACAGTTTAACTCCAAATTAAGCAGACAATGGGTTAGGGTTAGGGTAGTGCGACAAATATTTAGCTAAGGGAAGAGAGATCACTATAGAAATGGCTGACGTTTTCAAATAGTAATGCCCTCTTGGATACAAGGTTCCATGCTGTGATTATACCCCACTTGAGATTTTCCAAAAGTAACGTTCATACCAGATGGTGGGCCACATGGCCAATCAGTTTTTTATGCCCATAGATTAGCAGCTGACAATCTCGAGAGGTCTCATGGTGTGCTTTAAATGATATCTATATATAATCCAGAAGATGGTCCAGTTGAGTCTCTGTGGGTTTTAGGGACAGATGGCCTTTGGGCTGTTTGTGTTCGGTTAGACTTATGTTTTGATTTGGTCAGGCTCAGAGTTCTGATTGTAAGTCTGTTTTTAGTAGAAGAAAACAAATATCATTGTAAGTCTCTCACAATAAAACATTGTAACTTGTTTTAAGCTTGAGTTGTGGTTTTGTTATAGCAGTGACAGAGACCACATGACTGACACTGCGATCAGTGTCAGAATCAAGCACCGAATTAAGATGAGTACAACAAGTGGACGATCATGGCCTGTGCAGTGAACACACACGTTCACAAAGTTTCGAATTTGAATTAAAAAAATTACATCTGAAAGAGAATACATCATCATCATCATCCTCCTCCTCCATTTTATCGTCCTATTTCCCTGTGTCAGGGTTCTGACGATTTCTGAGTCTGCAATCTCAGTCTCCAAGCTTGGCGGTCATGAAGCTTGATACGCCGGGTTTGATCTGACTCGACATTGCATATCCATCTGATTTTTGCTCTGTCATTACACTAAAGACAGGCAAGTGAGGACTGGGTGGGGGCACAGCACTCACCCCCATACAGCATCATGTACATTTAAATAAATAAATGAGATATTACCATCAAAATGGCTCGGGGTTATTTAAACCAATAACACAACAATATTATGAACTACTTTATATATAATACAGATGAAAGACCCCACAAAACAGGTATTTGAATGCCTAATTTGCATAACTATTTTTTAAACAGTTCATAATAAATGTTTGTTGTTATTCATTTGTAATTTTATTGTCGTATTTTTTCTCTATATATGCAATGGTTTTGTCGATATTAACAGTAATTAATTAAAGTGATTTAATAAGAAAAGAATAAATAACAAAAACTTTTCTTAAAATATTTGTTGATTAATTTTCAAGCAAGGTAATTTAAATTAAACTAACAGCACTAGCTAGAAAGAAAGATATACCGAAAGGCGATAAGCAAGCCGAGTTATAGAGAAAGGAGAGAGGGTGACTGACTGCTTGCTTGTTTGCTCTTTCTCTCTCTCTCTTTTTTTCTTTCTCTCTCTCTCTCTCTCTCTCTTTCTTTCTCTCTCTCTCTCTCTCTCTTTCTGTATGTCTGTCTCTCTCTCTCTCTTTCCCCTAGCGACGCCACATTTTCTTTTTTAATGTTTTTAAATTCAATTATTGTTTGATCCCGTAAACAAACGTTTTTGATCCCGTAAACAAACGTTTCGCATTTGTAATTAAATGTTCCTTTATCAAAATTACCAAATACAAAAGTTTTTGTCTTGTGTTTAAAAAAAAGTTATTTATTATTTAAAATTTTGGTTTCAAGTATTTCAAGTAGCGAATTTTGCGAAGCTAGTATATGTATAATATAAAGCTCTTTAATTCTATGATCAGTCGTGTTGTGACGTCATGACGTCATGTCATGGCGCAATGTCAATTAGGAACAGACAAACTGACAGTCAGATGCTGCTTAAGGGATAATAAATGAAAGGTAAAAGTTTGAGTGAAAATTTGCCATGCATAAAAGCTTTTCATTCAAAGGCTGCCAAATATTGCCGTGTCTAAAATGTCTTTGCATTATATATATATATATATATATATATATATATATATATATATATATATATATTAATATGTCCTATCATTGATTCCTACTTTATTGATTAGATGACTATTGATTGGAATCTGTCTGCTCCGAAGGTGATCTTCTTCATCACTGAAGAGCAGGTATCTCTACATCTACAGCCTGCTCTCTCTCTCTCTATCTCTCTCTCTCTCTATATATATATATATATATATATATATATATTATATATATATATATTTTATATATATATACTGGTCTAGTCGCACTGAAGAGCTGTGATACAGCAAAACAGTTGGTATGTGGATGATTATATATATATATATATATATATATATATATATATATATATATATATCCCGAAGGAAAGTAAATGTACCTTTGTTATGCAATGGGAAGAGTGCTCAAAGTCGGCATCCTTGTGCCAGACTAGTGCAGGTGCAAACAAAAAAAGTATAAGATTGAACTTTAAAGAAGAATACAAACTAAAGCCACAGAGTTCACAAGTAAAATAAAAAATGAATGGATTTAAAGATCAAGTGATCACAGTAAGGCGCACTTTGAGAAAAAAAAAAGAAAAGGAAAAATAGAATCTGCCACATTTTTGTTCGGTTACCAGACAGATAGAACATCGAAATACACTAGGATCAAAATGTAGTATCTGTTCTGATTAATATCAGAACAGATACTACACTTTGTTCTGGTCTTTTGTTCTGCCCTCGGTCAGTGAAGGAAAAATCTTTCTAGTCTGAGGCAATTTTAATTTTTGTCCCAATCCAGAGTATGTCTTGTGTCTAACTAGATAAATGAATCTACCTTTCGAAGAGCTTTTCACCCCAGTGCCAAATCGTGGTCTCTACAGGGCTCAACAAAAGATGTACCATAGACGCTTCTGTCTCATTAGAAGATAGGCAGCATTCTCTGTTCATGTTTATGCTCCGTGAAACAGCCTATCAGAGGAGGTAGTGATGATGTCTATCATGTCCAGGTTTAAAGTATATATAGACGTACACCTCTTTTAAATGTCATTTTATATGGCTTGTTGCATTTTGCTATTTTTTTGTGAATAAATTTGATTTGATTTGAGGGAAAGACCTGTTGAGCACCCAGAAAGATAGGCGACAAAGTGGAAAGACGACAGATGATACCAGTGTTACATAGCCACATTTGACTTGTGTGACAAAGCCATGGCAAAGATGCTTAATACGTTTGTTAAAAAAAAAATGTTTTTAGCAGTTGTTTTCTCAACAGCGTGAGTCGATGAACCATAAGACATGTAGCAGTTACCCCCAGGATGCAAACCACAGAGTGAATCATCCTACCATTGAGGAAAGTAAGCTAAGAAAAGAATTTAGCTTGATAGCATTTATGGGCAGATGACACCAGTGCTACATAACCACCTTCTGACGGAGAGGTCCCGCCATTTCAGAAAAGCAGTCGAGGAATAGGGGTCAAAACTGCAAAGTAGTTCCTCCTGATGATGGTGTAGTTCTTGATCCGATAGCAAAGGTGCTAGTTGTGCAGCACAAAAAGATCAAGTGTTATTAAAATCCTAACTCTGCCCTCGTGGGGAGGCAAGTAATTAAGGACCAAGAAAGATAAACTTACGACACAATAAAAAATATATCAATTTATTTTTTAAAATACACTCCATGTGAAGCTTGGCCTTTTGGCTAAGATCAAAGTGTAGTATCTGTTCCGATGGATACTGCATCCCATAGACTGGTATTGTCTTGGCCTTCGGGGCTTGATTTACGCCGGTCTATGGGTCTGTCCTGTGCAGTTCTAGGAGGTCCACCCACCCAGGCTTTGCCTCCCCTCTTTGGGGAGGAGTAAGTTTATTGCTTACTGCCTGAGGCGCCCCTGCCGGGGAATGCCGACGGGGCTGCCCAGGCAATTTTTAATGGCCAGAGTGCTCACTTTCTCGGGCGCTGGCTTTTCAAACCCCACTTTCCTGACCCGACCTTGGGTCACATCTTACTTGTGGGAGTAAGATAAAACTGGCCTTGTGCCTAACCTCCTGGAGAGGAGGTAAATAAATACAGTCCATGTGATTCTTTAACTTTACACAAAAAAGCCATTATACAACATCTTGATGTACAGCATACCAAAGTTGGTGATTTACGAACACATCATAATCTAGCAGAAGTACCCGGCGTTGTCTGGGAAATAAATTTGTAGAATTAAATATGGTTGAAGAAATCAAATATTTGCAAAAATATCGTGGCCACCTTTGTTTGGGTGAGGGAGTGCTGTACTCTGACAGATAGCTGCCCCTGTGGCTTTTTCATACCAGCTGAGGTTCGTCTTGGCAATCAATCCGACAGACTAGAGACTTTCGTGGCAGCACTAGGTCCTCTTTTGTTGGGACGAGATATTGTCCAAAAAAGTGGGAGTTTAAAGTAAATTAAAAAAATGGCAAAATTCATGTTTTTGTTTCAGAGTTTCTTTATTTCCCAAGGTTTCGACTGGAGGAATTATAAAAGATTCATTATTTTGTAGAATTTTGGTTATTCAGACTACATTTCTCATCTTGAGTGTTATCATCACAACGTTTCGACCGATGTAACCTCTTGCCTTCTTCAGATGAGAAATGTAGTCCGAATAACCAAAATTATACAAATTATCAATCCTCATCTCAAAAATTCAGAAATATTCATTATTTTGTTCTTTATTCTAGTCGAATCAAAATTGTTGATGTATCAAAAAATTGGGAATTAGTTATAAGGTAGGTTTTCTGTCTCCACAGCTGTTTATAATAAACCATAATACTTTTAGGCTTGTCGCCATCAATACATGATCACATATATGTGTGATTGGAATTATGGAGAGTAGAAAGTTGACCTTGGGTTTACTTTCGTCAGCCTCGTAACTCTCGCTTCCCTTATTTTGTCCTTTAGTCCTCACATTTCATGAGCGATGTTTCTGACAAAGGGGGAAGAATTGCTGTTTCTGGGTCGGAATCTATCCATCTAACACTTATCGTTGGCTAGTTTTTAACCTTGAAGTCGTATTTTTCTTTTAGCTTCTTACATCAAGTGGCTTCATGCCTTGTCTGGAGCGATTTCCATTAAAAAAAATTTTTTTTTAAATTGAATGACGTCTTCTCCAATTCAAATTTTGTTTTTTTGTTCAAGATTCAAGTTTTATTTTCTGCCTTTCACATTGGGGTACTTCTACAGAATTTGAACCGAACTGTTTTTTTGGTTTTTTTTTTTAACCCAACCGTAAATTTACCCTAATCTAAGTTTTGGGTTTAGTTCAACAAAAGTCGGTTTGGTTCGGTTAACATTCTGTAGAAGCATCCACATTGAATTAGACTATGTGCATATATTTTACGACTCATCCAGAAAATGACTCAAAGTTAGTTTAAAGCCCAAGAAGTAAAGGATGTCCCAGACAACAACGTACATTTTTTACTTTTTTTTATTTATTTAGTTTTTTGATTTACCTTACACATATTTTTTATCTTATTTATTTAACTTATACTCTCAGGCATTACCTCCTCCTTTTGGACGGGGGATAGGTTTATTGCCTATTGTCTGAAGCATCCTCATTTGTGAGGGAGTGCCGATGTGATTATACAGGTATTTTCGTTCCCATACAGGGTGCTCCCCTTCCCCCCATTAAAAACCGACCCTGTGTCTAACTTTGGCTTCTGGAGGGGGGAGTTTTGAAATAATGATAAACAGATCTAATAGACACATAATTTTTGTATACGAACTTCAGGTTAGGTTCGAAGTGTAGTATCTGTTCTGTCTCAGCAACCATCCTCCTAGGCATTACCGCCTTTTTTCTGAGGTCACGACGGATTTATTGCCATTCGTCTCTTCCTTTCAAAAGGAGGTGGTTAGTTTTATTACTTATCGCCTAAGGTGCTCTCATCTGTGAAGAAATGCTGGACTTAGGAAGGAAAGCACCATCCAGACCTCCACTGGGAAGGCGTCGAGAGTACTGGAATCTTAGGGAGGCTTATTGCCACTCAAAATCGTATTCCCTGGAGTCTGAGTGACAAGTCTTCCCAGACTTCCAGTACTCTCCACCTCTTTCGTTAACTAATGAAAATCAGTTTGCCTTATCGCAACAGTCGTTTACTATTGTTTTTTTGCTGATAATATGGGAAGGATCAGGCTATTTTTGCAGGCGGACAATAGCGTCCCATTATAGGGAGCTGGATTCCTTCTATAAACTGACCTTTTATCTAACCTTGCAACTGTAGGAAACAGGTAAACAAATCTGGATTTCGGGGCTAGGATCGAAGGGTAATATCTGTTCGACATCCTCTCAGTAATTTATTACCTCCTCATTTAGGAGGTGGGATATGTTTATTGCCTGTCGCCTGAGTCATCCGCTTTTGTGAAGGAGAGCCAACGGGATTATACAGGTATTTTTTCCAACTAGAGTGCTCATTTTTTTTCTCACATAAAAAGAAAAAAATTGACCTCGTGAGGAGGAGGCAAGTAGATTGTGATAAATGGATAATGTTTATTATATTTAATAAAATATACTCGAAAGAACGGATGTTTTTTTTTTACTGAAGGGTTACTACTTATCAAGGTCGAAGGCCATTCGAAGATAAAGGTTGATAGGATGGAATGATAGCTAGTTGAAAGGTGAAGAATCTAACGAGAGAATTTGGAATGATTAATGGAATGAACTAAGTCCGCTTATTTGTGGGGACGGTATATGACAGAAATCTGTGACATTGAAATTGAAGACGACTATGCTGTTATCTGCAGGGAAGTAGTTCTGCGACAATATATTTCATAGACGGGAAACCCTTGCGAAGAAGTTTTCTTCATGGAAATTTCACCTGATGCAAGGCACACGGGAGAAGAAAGGAAAGTTATTTTTCGTTTTGGGAGCAAAGCGAGTTCTTGCAGTGAATATTTTACAAGGGGGAACAAGAGATTGGAGCCCATTCGAGCATCTTCCACGAAAGTAACGATACAAGAGATATTAGCGGCATCTCTTCTGTAAGAAAACAGCTGCAGAGAACAGAAGAGATCATCCCCCACTAGATTGTGAAGTCGATTTTGTACTCTGTCAAGGCAAGAAAAGGCACTCTGAGCAGCCCCCACCCCCACATGCGGTAGTAGTACTCCATCTAAGGATGTAATCTGACTCTTATATAGAAAAAAGGATTGCATTAGGAGTCAGCCACTTTCTGGAGAGGTAGAATGATCCAACTATTTTTCCAGCGACCTTAGCAACGGATTGGCCGTAAGTCTTCCATTTTATATCTCGAAGGAAAGTCAATCCAAACAGCTAATCAAAGCAAGAGGCTTCCCCAAGGAGAGAGCCGTTCATTTCGACTGGGGCAAAACAAGAATCTAAGCATTGGTGATAAAAAAAAAAGAAGCTTGGTTTCAGAGGTGTTAAAAGTAACAAGCCACTTTTTCCCCATTGCACCACGTGCTCCAGGTCAGAAGAGAGAGAATCAGCAAGAACTAGATCACTTCGAAGTACAGCCACATACAGTTATGTCATCTGCATAGCTGTCAACAAATGATCCCAGAATATGATTTGGAAGATCATTAATTCGGACCAGGGAGAGGGTTGAGCCCAGGATAGAGCCTTCAGATACTATGTGCTTTAGAGATCTGTCCATCAACAACTACTTTTATAAACCGATCAGAGAGAAAAGATTAAATGGTTGCGAGGATATTGATGTAGAGTCGGCCTATGAGAAAATTTAAAAAATATAGTCCCATTCTACTTATTTATATATATTTATATACAAAGGATACATGGACGTCTTACAATAAAATGTAAGGGGAAGACGACTGTTTTTTTCTATTCTTACATTAAAAATATGAGTTATTCCCCTTGTTGATTTTAATTTTTCAGTTAAAATTGAAAAATGCTTCCGTATTACCGGTCAGGGCTACATTAAAAAAACAAACTGCAGTGAAGTACGTTATTATAGTGCCAATAACATGGTGCAACAATAAAAAATGGAAATTGGCTAGTCAGAATCAAAGTTTGATATGTCGGCTTAAATACTATTTAGGTCCAACTTTTAAAATCTCACAAGATAACTTTATATGTTAGATTGTCCCGAATTAAATACAAAGTTAATTGCTTGCACATGGATTCTTTTTTTATAGGAATCAATTTTTGCTGTGTTTTATTTACTAAAAAAATATCACCATTATCAAGGCCAAAAGCCACTGGAGGATAACGGTTAATGAGATAGAATAATTATCAGGACCAAGTTTGAATACTTGTGGGGATGGTTCATGATAGAAATCTGTTTACATTGGATTTGAAGACGACCAAGTTGCAATCTGCAGGGAAGCAGTCCCGTGCTAATGTGTTCCACGGGCGGGAAGCTCTAGCAAAGAAGTTCTGTTCATGGAAATTCCGCTTGAGACTAGGCACACATAGGAAGAAAGGAAAGTTCTTTGCAGCTGTGGTAGTAGACGAGTTCTTGCTGTGAATGTCTTACTAGGACGAACCAGAGATTGGAGATCAGTTGGACACCTTCCATAGAAATAATAATAGAGTGGAAAGAGACTAGCAACGTCTCTTCTGTGAGAGTCAATGTGGATGTCACCTTCGTTACATTAGACAGCCATGACTGAGCTGATGTACACCACTGACATGGTGGACACAACTAATATGGATGATGCTAGTGGTCATTACCAACATCAATCGTGACGATTATCGGAATATTCACAAGCGTTTAAAACTCTCTTGTCAGGAGTTTTTCTTTTTATCGTGCAAACTCACACACATTCGTTTCTATTTATATAGTTAAGTCTTTCCTTTAGTCTTTTTTTATCTACGAAAGTTTTTTTTCTTCTTGCTGGTCGGTACTTTGCTCCTTTCAAACAAATAATACCGAATAGTATCAACCTACTTAAATGTCTACCTACTTACTTGCTTACCTGTCCTGTAAAATTAGCACGTTGTCTCTCACCTCTTGTGACAGGCAGGAAATCATGGCCGTCGTGAATGCCAGGTTGTTAGCCGAATTGGTCGACAGAGCCTTGTTATTAAATCAAATTGCAGACTTCTAAAATGTTTAAAGACGCTCCGAAAATACCTAGCGTTACCCTAGCGTGGACAGTTATGCTCTTCCTCTGTTGAAATGCTTGCCATTGTTGAAATGTTGCGAATACTCATGACACGTTCTGATTATTGTTGGTCATTCATCGCTGTATGTGTGTAAGGTTGGATTAACTATTGAGCAAAGCAAGCAGATGGTTAGGGCATTAAGGCCAGAGGAGGGCACCACCACTGTCGTACAGGACCAACTCCTTGATAGTATACCCCCCAAACTCAGGTAGAAGACTGAAGTAATTCCTAATTGTATTTTTAGTATCGCCTTTACTGAGGATTGAACCTTCAACCTACAGAAGACTGTTGCTTAAAACTGATTATTACTTAGCACTTTTATCTGTTGCGCCACGAGTCCGATCGTGGCTGATGGAACGAGAGCAAGTTAACTCTCTCGATTAAATAAAAGGTTCCATTGGAAATTTCATACAGATTCCTGTGTTTAACAGAAAGATTCCTGAGTTCGACAAGATGCATCTGAAGAAGGTCGGAGGTTACATCTGCCGAAACGTTGTGAGAATAACATCCCAGATGAGAACAGTAATCCGAATAACCCAAAAAATACAAATTATCAATGATCATCTCAAAATTCCGAAACAATCTGAGATGAAAACAGTAGTCAAAATAATACCAATTATCAATCATCATCTCAAAAATTCTGAGACATGTGATCATATTATTTTCATAGTTGCTTACGTTGTATTAACTTTTGAACATACCTTGTTGCATTATCATTAAAGATGAGGACATGTGTTACATGGAGAGAGATGATACGAGAATGATACGATGCATGCGTAATGTGCATCTGACGTTGATACTCACGTGCTTATATTGTTGCTGAGTTTGTATGCAATGAAAAAGGAAAGTTCCCCCGCTTAGTTTGGGGAAAAGAAGTAAGATGCAATTCAATTTTGTGTGCTACTTTGCATTGGGTACACAAGAAGTGCATTGGAATTACAGGTAGGTTGAGAGATGATAACCAGTTTGTGTGCAACAAGTGTAAGACAATGGAGACGGATGAGAAATCAAATGTGGAGAAAGTATATTTGCATGGCAAGGCTATTGGGGTTGTTCAGAAGGTTTTTTTTTTACCTTGGTGATACCACTGGAGCACAGGGTGGAGCAGGTGCAAGTGTGATTGAAAGAATTAGGAGTGGATGGAATAAGTTCAGGGAACTTCTGCCATTACTAACCAGCAGAGTGTTACTACTGCCAATTAAGGGAAGAGTCTATCAGACATGTGTACGCAGTGTGATGATGTATGGAAGTGAAATCTAGCCAATGAGAGTTGAGGACATGCGTTGTATGGAGGGAAATTATATGAGAATAAGGCGATGAAGGTGTAATTTACAGCTTAATAACATGCTTAGATCTGATGACCCCAGAGAAAGATTAAATCTATACAGTATAGGAAGATGTGTGCAGAACAGGATACTACGATGGTATTGCCACATTGGATGAAAGTGTTTAGGTTTGTAAATGTAGAACAGTTGAGGTAGCAGGGTCAGTTGGCAGGGGAATGCCAAGGAAAACATGTGATAGAGTGATAAGGATAGATTTGAGAGAAGGAAGGATAAACAAAGACCTGGCCAGAGATAGGTTACATTAGAAGTTAATTTCTAAAAGTCTCTCAACATATGCCAGCATGTTAAACCGAACATTATGATAATGATGATGACACTGACGATGATGATGACACTGACGACGACGATAATGATAATAATGATGATGATGCCGATGATGATGATAATGATAATGACAACGACGATGATG
The DNA here is from genome assembly GCA_963556195.1 of Sepiola atlantica. NCBI lineage: Eukaryota > Metazoa > Mollusca > Cephalopoda > Sepiida > Sepiolidae > Sepiola > Sepiola atlantica. The sequence continues at coordinate 64,236,217 of OY744532.1, read as the reverse complement.
ACGACTGCGACGATACTGATGATGATGAAAACAACAATCATAATGATGATGATAGTGATGATGATGATGATGATCTCTACAGTTTAACAAATGCACAGATTGTAAACACAGAGACGTATTCGAAGTAGATGTCTTTGTATAATGAACAGATTTCTTTTTTTTTCTCTTTCTGAATAAGCCTTCTCATAATCAGTCCTTCATTGTTGAGTGATAACTTCTTCAGATCCAGATAATCAGAAGAAAACTGTTGGCACGAATGGTCAATGGTCTATTCTGAATTTGGTTCAAATAGTCAATGGTCTATTCTGAATTTGGTTCAAATAGTCAATGGTCTATTCTGAATTTGGTTCAAATAGTCAAGGGTCTATTCTGAATTTGGTTCAAATAGTCAATGGTCTATTCTGAATTTGGTTCAAATAGTCAATGGTCTATTCTGAATTTGGTTCAAATAGTCAATGGTCTATTCTGAATTTGGTTCAAATAGTCAATGGTCTATTCTGAATTTGGTTCAAATAGTCAATAGTCTATTCAGAATTTGGTTCAGATAGTCAATGGTCTAATCTGAATTTGGTTCAGATAGTCAATGGTCTATTCAGAATTTGGTTCAGATAGTCAATGGTCTAATCTGAATTTGGTTCAGATAGTCAATGGTATATTCTGAATTTGGTTCAAATAGTCAATGGTCTATTCTGAATTTGATTCAAATAGTCAATGGTCTATTCTGAATTTGATTCAAATAGTTAATGGTCTATTCTGAATTCGATTCAAATAGTTAATGGTCTATTCTGAATTTGCTTTGCTACCACAATGAAAAATTCTTTTTTTCTTTCTCCGTGTGCCTAGTGTCAGGCGAAATTTATATGAACAGAACTTCTTTTGCAAGGACTTCCCGTCTGTGGGACACATTTCTGTTGGACTGCTTCCTTGTAGATTACAAAATAATTGTCTTCAAATCAAATGTTTCCTTACCGTCCCAACAAGTAACCAAACTTAGTTCATTCCATTAATCATTCTTAATCTTTTTCATGAGGTTCTTCACCTTTTAACTATTATTCCATCTCATTAACTTTTATCTTCGAGTGACCTTTGGCCTTGATAAGTAATAGCCCATTTGAATACCATGCCCAATGGTTCATTCTGAATTTGATTTAAATGGTCAATTCTGGATTTGATTCCGTGTCTTAATAGTATGTAAAAATAGACGAATGTTTCCTAGAAACTCCAATGCACCGCAAGAACACGTTGTCAACCGTTTCATATTTTTATCAAAAGATTTGTTTGAACTATCCTTATTTTGGCAATTTGTATTAGATATCACCAGACATACGGCAGTCCCCACCTCTTACATCCAACAGGCAACCCTAACCCTAACATCCAACAGGCAACACTGATGATTGTCCTAAGTTCTTAATTATTTAATTATAATTTGCAGACTCAATACATTTTTATGGGGAAGCAATGGCTAGTAGTCCAGTCTAAAGCTAATTTCAGTTCTTGGTAGCATGTAACCTAATTTTATCTGTCCCATGCTATTTGAAGAGGCGATAGCTATTACCAAGTAACCTCAACATATAACAAGATAGACCTTGCCACTTGTTAGTTCCGAGACAGAATGTCAGTAGTATTTTTATTGACTGATTTTTATTGATTTGTACTAAAAGCATTGTGGTTTCAATGTATATATATATATATATATATATATATATATATATATATATATATATATATATATATATATATATATGAAGCAATCCAACAAAAGATATAAGCGTCAACTAATATCTTATAATTAGTGAAACATCCAGATAAAAACTAAAGCTCAATATACTGGATAGAGCATTAATATTATAATATAAAATGAAGTAATAAAATAAGATGTCAATCAAATTTTATTAGAATTCAAAGTTCAAGCAAAGTATCCTTAAGTCCTTAGCTCATGAGTTTTCAAAGATAATTCTTCTCTTCAGAGGATCATTACCGCAGTTATACTACTACAGGTAATAAAATTACGCTTTGAAAATATATAAAATTATATACACAAATACATAAAAATACATAACATCAAACATATCAACCCCAAAACATACTTTTTGTTGAATCCATACAGTCCATCCAGGTCATACAAATTGAGAAACATAATCAGGAAAGACATTTCTCCAAGTTATAAACAGCAGTCCATATACGTGAAATTGAAGGAGCTGACAAAGTTATCCAGTCGCGAAATGTGTCAATATTCAATATTAATGATAAATAAATCAAATAATATAGAAAGTTCAATTAAAATTCCCAAATCCCGATATGTGCAACCCAAATCAAATCAAAGTTCGTTGTTCAATTAGAAAACCCGTTAAATCCGAATTTAGCAAAATAAGACTGAATCCCGGTCGCATCTTGCCAGCAGAACCTTCTCGGGAGATAAATAGTTGTATTTTTTTGTGAGTCATTTTATTATCAATTGACTTTTATCTTGCATTTGAACCCTTTCATTTCTTCAGAATTCGAACTTTAACTGCTCGGATTCTATGAATTACACACACACACACACACACACACACACACACACACACACACACACACACACACACACACACACACACACACAAATAAACCAACTACTAGTCTCTCCCTTTTGGACAGGGTACAGAAAGGTCTCTAACCTAATAGGTCTGCTAAACTTCAGCCCCTGTCACATCGCCAGTGTTGTATCTCTGTGCTTGTTTTACAAGTACTTCCATAGAATGTGCTCCAATGAACTTACTGCACTTGTATCTCCTCAACGAAAATACTCCCAGCCGATTCGACTAGTAGCAAAATTCCATCCCTTCACTGAAGAGGTCCCTAGATGTCAGTAAAATTTTCTACTCCAATAGCTTCTTTCCTCAGACTGTTTGCCTTTGAAATTCCCTCCCTGCTCCCTTGAGCATACCAATATGCAGCAATTTAAATGTAATGTGAACAAAAATCTTGCTGTCAAACTCTCCTCTTAGGTTGCTCCCCTTCCCCTGTAAATCTGGCTCCTATCACAGTAGCCCCTTACGTCTCAGTGGCAATATGCCTTGTTTGGAGTGAATAATAGTAAAACAAAACTAAAAAAAACTTTGAAGAATCATAACTAAAATGGGGAAAGATCTAAACGGTTTTATTAGTAACAAAATACCGGAAATATGGTGGAAGATGTTATAGCTATAAGCTTAAAAATGAGATTTCTACATTTTTTTATAACTTTGCTAAATTTAATATTAAACTAATTTTTTATAACTAGTAAAGAAACTTGAGTTGCATGAAAGCGCTAATGTCATAATTTTAAGTTTGTGTTAAAAAAAATAATTATTTTATTGTTTTTGTTTAGCACCTAACTTTTTTTTCTCACTAAAGGGTCCCCACTTATCAAGGATAAGGGTTAAAGCGGAACAGAAACAAGGGGTGGGATGGGCAGAACATTACTTAAGAGGAATTGATTGTCTATGGGGACGGCGCAAGTGTTTGTTCACATTAGACTTGAAGACGACCATACTGTAGTCAGTTGGGAAGCAGGCTCGTGGTACTTTGTTCCACAGGCGGGATGTTCTAGGAATGAAGCTTTGTTCATTGAAGTTTCTTTTGGGTTTTGGTAAGGAAAGAGAGAAAAGAAAGTTCCTTGCTGTGGCTGTAGCTAGACGAGTTCTTACTGATAATATTTTACAGGGAGAACCACAAATTGAAGTTCAGAAAGGCTAGCAACAACTTTTCTGTGCAAAAGAGGCTGAAAGTGTTAAAAGTAACAAGCCCCTTTTTCCCCATTACACCACGTACTCCAAGTCGGAAGAGAGAGAGAGAGAGAGAGAGAGAGAGAGAGAGATCATGATCATCAATGCTCTTTGAGGTGTTTCCATAAATAGTTGTGTCGTCTGCATAGATGTCAACGAATGATCTCAGAATATGATTTGGAAGATCGTTTATGAAGATCAGGAAGAGGGTTGGCCCCAGAATTGATCCCTGACGCACATCGGCATTGATGTCATGTGCTTCGGACTTTTGCCCATCAACAATTACTTTTATAGACCTATCAGAGCAAATAAAAAAAACACTATTTCTCCCCCCCACACACACATGATTTTGATTCTAGAAAATGTCTACAATTTACAGCTTAAGCTTAAGAAGGAATTGAAATTCAAGGAATCTTGCTTAATTGGTGTCTCATGCCTATGGATCAAATTGAATACAAATCTGAAAACACTGAATTTTCAAATGGGAAGTTGCGCCCATAGAATGCCTCCTAAAACCCGTTTAAAATACTCCAAAGAAACTGAAATTTGGGGAATAATTAATGCATACTCATTGTTAAAATTTCACCTCCTTTTTACCCCTTTTGTATGAGACTAAATTAAACTTAATATAACCCATATTATGACCCTTTACGCCTAGCAGCTGTGTTCCAAAATTCATAATTATAAGTTAATTAGTTTAGGAGTAAATCCTTTACATAAAAGTATTTAAACATATAAACCTACCTAACTTTATATGGATAGAGATATAAGATGAAAATCAACTTTTCAATATCAAGACAACAGTCTTTGTATATATAAATTGCAGGACATATTTTCATATAAAACTTTATAACGATAATAATAATAATAATAATAATAATAATAATAATAATAATAATAATAATAATAATAATAATAATAATAATAATAATAATAATAATAATAAAAAAAAAAAATAAAAAAAATAATAAATTTGAAATCTTAAGGAAAATGCACGAATGTGGAAACCAGCCCACATAAACTACAAACGCTAACCAGCCACATGTAATAGAAATAAAACAAAAATATAAAAAAATATAACCACATGAACTGAAAGGAAATTAAACTGCAAGAAATTCCATAAACAGCTCCCCCCCAAAACACACACATACACAATGTGATGACACCAACCTCGGTTGATACCACACAAAACAGTCATGAAGGGTCAAGGAGAATGGATAGACGGTGGAGCGAGAGTATTAACCAGGCCTCCACCGGAAGGTGGGGAGAGTACTGGGATCTTGGGGAGGCTTATTGCCATCCAAATCCTAGAGAAGGCCAATAGTCGTTGCCAGCGAAAAACCAATGGTAAGCGGCAGTTGTGATAATGCAAAGTCATTTGCAATGGTTATCTAAAGAGGTGGAAAGTACTGGAAATCTGGGCAGACTTGTTGTTACTCAGACTCCAGGGAATACCACCGGTTATTGTCAGTAAGCAATCGCTGATGGTGACTTGTGTGAGAACACATAATAAATAATAAATGTGACTTATCTTCACACTTTATTGCAGTTTCATGATCCGTCCAATTCAAGTGTTTTAATAAAATCATTAATATTTTTAGACATTTTAATACAAATTCAAACTAACCAGGAAAATCAACTGCAAATAACAGTTCGAATTTGTACTTAACGAATGCCAACAATGAACAGGAAGTAGTGAATAAAAAGAGAACCCCATTACTGAAACAACCTCCCTATTCACCTGAGCTTGCTCCATGTGACTTTATTTATTTTTCCAAGCTCATCAAGAGTTCTCGTTTTGAAGTTGTGGCAGCTATCAAGGGAAAGATGGGCAAACGATGGTGCTGAATGGCACCCCAGAAGAATCCTTCCATCAGAAAAGGATGGGAAAGTCCATAAGACTCAGGGGGAGTGATTACTGTAAAAAAGAAACAACCATGTAGATTGTGGTTTAGAATTGATATAAATTGTCTGTACCCCTAATCTCGTTACTTTTCAGACACACCTTGCTGAGTTATCGTGTTACCTTATACTTTTCTTTTTTTTACTTTCATTTATCCCAAACAAAGCACATTGCCACTGAGACGCAAAAGGCTACTTGGATTTGGGGTCAAATTCATAGGGGGCATCTTAGGTGGAGAGTTGTGTAGCAAGATATTTGTTCACATTACATTTAAATTTCTGCATGTTGGTAAAGTCGGGGAAACTCGAAGTAGAGAGAGAATTCCAAAGACAAGCGTTCCGAGGAAAGAAGCTATTAGAGTAGAAAGTTTTCCAGCATCTGGAGACCTCTACAGTGAAGGGGTGGGATTTTTTATATTTGGCCTTGATAAAAACTTTAAACTTAAATTTGGTAACTAGATGACTATTAGCGAAGTGACTCTCACCAGGGAGAGGGATTCCTTTGATATTATACTTTCATCGTAAATCGAACACTTACTTTATAGTTGATGTAACTGAAATTACTTCTGTTGTGCCGACCCCATTTACGACTCGACACTCCTTACAACACCAGATGTTTAATCCTTGAACACCTTAGCTGGTGTGACAGAACCAAACACAGTTTCTTTCTTTCTGTGCATATCGTCACTCGAGACGACTAATCAGATCGCATCAAAGTGTTGTATCAGCAGCAGCTTGCAAAGCAGCATAAAAAGTGTGTATTTCTTCATGCCGATTTCACTAGGTTCAAATTCCCTCGAATCCCTGCTATCATGATCATGACGATGGTATGCTGCAGCAGCAGCAGCAGCTTCGTCCTCTCCCTCTACAGCATGCCAACAATGATGGCCATCATCATCAATAACATCTGCAGCTTGTTCTCCGGCCAGCCAAAGTTCTACAACAGCTATATCAAAAGAAGCAGCTCCAAACAAAAAGACCAGAGGACACTTCAGCCAGGATAACCATCACCATCATCCAACAGTAAAGATCCATCATCTTTACTGTTGACCCTCTGAATCATGAACTCTGCTTAACGGTCACATATTTATTTCTTTGAAATAAACACCACCTTTATATTTTGCTGCACACACATGTTTGTTTTTCCCTTCTTTGCCATTGCCATATTTTTTTCTGCATGTCATTTATTCGTTGTAAAACCGATCATCAACATCGACACCTGCAACACTTCTTTAAAATGTAAGTCACATAGTTCCAAATGTTTTTTGTATTGTTTGTGAACAGAAAAAACATCGCATTTACCATGGTAGTAGTGGTACCATTTATAAATGTATCCCTCACATTGTCACTTCCCAGCCAGAACGAGAGTGAAAGCTTCTCTTAGTTCTCACACGTGAATTCACAGACACATTAAAATCTTATCACCCCTTAATGTACAACAAACGAATAAATGAAAGTGGTAGATATGAGATGCCCACCCCCTCCCAATACACACATACACAAAAAAAAATTGTTCCAAAATGTTTGGCCCCATGACAATTTTGTTTTTCTTTTTTGGTTCCGTTGTGGCAAAATGTTTCTATTAATGAATCCGATATGCAAATTTCTTTTTCAACTGATTGTTATCTGGATATTGTGACAAGTCTGACATCGAATGCAATTAATCATTGCTTGGAAGCGTAGCAAGAAGTTTTCAAGAAAGCCAACGTGAAGAGATGCAAAGATGGCAAAGAACATGAGCCAGCAGACAATTGGTAAGGAATTTGGAATCTCATGAACTGACATTTCAGAAATACTCCTGGAATTCTGCTGATTAAGCCCGGTATTATGGATTTCATATTTCATTGCTTTATGTAAAAAAGATATAAAAAAATAACTGTCATCTTTTTATGTGCATTTTTTTTACATATTTGTGTTTGTATGATGCAATTGCTTGTTAGCAATTATGAAACTAAATCGTTTGCTAGAAAAATGAAAACACTGACTGAAATTTACTCTTGTCTAAATGTATGAGGTGAGTACTGCATTTTTAAACAAGTTTACCATTCAAGCCACTGTGGACTACAAACCTGAGGCCGTTGTTCCATCGGCTAATTTGTCAGCTGAATATATATTTGACATGTATGTGTCCCATTCTACCGCCTTCAACAGCACAAATTCCAATCCCGTGGATGTGGAGCAAAATCAGTCTGAACAAAACTTAACTTGGCAAACACTTGTAAACGGTCGTCATATCAGGTCAGCCTCGATAAAACTTGAACCCGAAAGGAAATGAAGTGTTGTCGTATATGGCGTCCCCCGAATCATTGTCGTTTCCACCATCAGATAGACCCAAACAGGACTTGGAGTTTTCAAAATTCTGTGTCCATACAAGACTATCAACCAGTCAAGAATGCATCGTTCAAAAAGCAGTCAGACTCGGTAGAGATATTCCATCTGTCGATCAAAGACCGCGTCCGTTGAAGAGAGCCTTAGGAAGTACTGCCAGAGCCGAACGCTTCCTTAACAGAGCAAAAAATCAAAAGTGGACAGATATGAATTTGTTTTTGCAGAGGGAGTTTTTGCTGAGATAGAGAATTCGGTTGAGGACTCTTGTTGTGAAGCTGAAAGGCTGACATCAGAATGGTGAAAAAGGGATGAGGATAATCAATGGAGAGATCAGGAAAGTTCCTACAATGTTCCATTTCATCAAGTTGACAACCACATCGACAGTCAATTGGGTTCTGCTCAAGTAATGCTTGTTCTCTGCTACCAAAGCTTAGTGAGTTACAGTCAAATATAACACAGAACATTCCTGATATTATTGTGATCACAGAAACATGGCCGAGTCCAGTAATGTAGGATCAAGAAATTCATCTGGATGCTGACTCCATCTTACGATGTAATAGATTGAACAGAAAGGGTGGAGAGAGGCTGTTTATGACAAATCATCTCTTTTTATCAACTACTTTTGTTCGCTCAACCAACTGAGAATTATGAGGTTATCCTTTGCAACCTGTGTGTTCGTGATGCTTGTCTTCCCATCTTGACAGTCGACCGTTCTCTTCAAGCAGTTATTTTTGATGACACCATATTGCTCACCGCTATAAGAGCAGTTACGGCTCGGCATCAGGATTGTTTCATTCTGGGTGATTTCAATGCCCCATAAGTCAACTGGCCATCTTCAATCTGTTGTTCAGCTAATTAATTTGACCAAACTCTTCTTGAAGCAGAGGAGGATTAATTTCTCTACCAACACGTCTTCACACTGACTAGATTTCGAAGTGGTCAACAGTCCTTTACCCTTGATCTTGTGTTCCACTGCTACCCCAAATCGAAATCTGAACTTTGTGTCCTGGTGCTGCTGGGAAAGAGTGGCCAGGCAGTTTTGCGGTTTTGTGATTTCGGTTGCATAGATCTTTCTCTGCTCCACTGCTCCTAATTCGGCAATGAAGAGACTACTCGGCCACAAACTTTCAAGACCTATTCAATTCTGCAAACTCCTGTGACTGGGCATCGCTCATGGTGATAGATTCAGTAGACGATCTCTGGTGTGCCTTTAAACATACCATTATTCAGCTTATTAATCTAGCAGTTCCCCTGAGGCAACCAAAGGGACAGAAGCAAAAGTCTTGGCTCATCAGAAAAGTGAAGCAAGAAAAAGTGGTGTGCAAAATCGCCTGGAAAGAATTTCAAAACAGTGGTTCTTCAGAGGCTCCAAAGGAACAAGGCAGTGTATATTGAATAGAGGTGGGGGGCAGCACTATGAGAGAAGGATTGCAGAACAGACATACTATAATCCGAAGTGCTTCTTCGGCCATGTTCTAGTCAACAGTCATTTGAATAACCAAATTGTTTAACTGAAAGACGAAAGGAGCTGCTATGTGGACGAAGCCAGCGAACGATGCAATATTTTTGCTAACGTCTTTTCCAAAATCTACAAAAATGATCGAGATTCCGCACTGTTTTTTTTAAGAAACTCAACCGATGCAGAACTTTGTTGCATCACAAGACGACGTTCGGCAAGTTTTCCGATCCCTTAATGGAAATAATAGCCATGGTCCAGACAGTATGCATAAAAAATACTCCAACTACTCTCTCCATTCATCGCTGGTCCCCTCACTCAGCTCTTTAACCTATCTCTTCAAACTAGTGACATCCCTGTAGACTGGCAAACAGGGACTATTTGTCCCATCTTCAAGAAGGGTGACAGAAAGAATCCCATCAACTACAGGCTAGTCTCACTCACTTCTGTCGTCTGCA
>OY744532.1:64096327-64223827 GCA_963556195.1 Sepiola atlantica | reverse complement strand
GACAACAGAATAACTTCGTTTTTTAGCAGTCTACCCCCATCGTTGCCCATTATTATTTGCAACTGCTGGACAGCCTTTTGGGATTCTTTTTTAGTTATTATTATTTGTTTTATTTAATATCGCCATGTTATGAATCATTTTGCATTTAGTCAGGCATTTTTTTCTGTCTTTCTTTTAATTTCATTTCTGTTACTTGATTATTATTTTCTATTTTTTTTTTACTCCATTGCTTTCTTTCTTTCTTTCCTTTATTTTACTTTATTCTGTTTCTTTTCTTTTTTTTGCTTTCTTTTCTTTTTAATTTTCTTTTTTCCCTTTACCTTTTCTGTGGTTCTTTCTTCTTTCCTGTGAGATTCTTTTTTCTTTCTTTCTTCTTTCCTATGAGATTCTTTTTCCTTTTTTTCTTTTTACCTGTAATATTTTTCTTTCTTCCTTCTTTCCTGTGAGATTCTTCTTTCTTTCTTCTTTCCTGTGAGATTCTTCTTTCTTTCTTCTTTCCTATGAGATTCTTCTTTCTTTCTTCTTTCCTATGAGATTCTTCTTTTTTCTTTTTTCCTGTGAGATTCTTCTTTTTTTCTTCTTTCCTATGAGATTCTTCTTTTTTTCTTTTTTCCTGTGAGATTCTTCTTTTTTTCTTTTTTCCTGTGAGATTCTTCTTTTTTCTTTCTTCCTGTGAGATTCTTTATTTTCTTTCTTTTTTCCTATGAGATTCTTTTTTTCTTTCTTTTTTCCCGTGAAGATTCTTCTTTCTTTCTTTCTTTCTTTTCCTGTGAGATTCTTTTTTTTTCTCCCCCCCCCCGTGAAGATTCTTCTTTCTTACTTTCTTTCTTTTTTCCTGTGAGATTCTTCTTTCTTTCTTCTTTTCTATGAGATTCTTATTTTTTCTTCTTTCCTGTAAGATTGTTTTTTCCTTCCCTAGCCTTTTAACCCCTTGTTTTCTCTATTCACCCGCTCCCATTGCAGCAAGATTAGACATGAAATCTGTTCAACAGATGTGTGGGTGGGTGAGGGGGGGGGGTCCAACTCCCCTGAGGGGCATGGCACTCTGAAAGGGTACAAAAATAGCTGAGAACGGACTCACCGACATTCCCCGGTAGGAGCGCCCCAGATGACCAGCAATAATCACTCCCTCTTGAAAGAGAGGAGATAATGCTTGGGAGGATGGCCTCATTTTGACAAGAACGGTCTGTTGAGCGCGAAGCACTCTCTAGATTCTCATAAGGTGCCTAGGTTTCCTTGGGCTGGTATAAATGGTAAATTTCTTTCTTTTCATTTTCTCCCACATTTATTTGTTCCTTGTTTGTTTTTACTTGATACATTTCTTTCATTTTTTTGCTTTCAGTTCACTTTCTTTTTTCTTTAACCATTTATAATTTTTTCTTTCTTCCTTACGTTGTTTTCTTTCTTTCTTACTTTGTTTGTTTCTTTCTTTCTTCTTTACTTGCTTTCTTCTTTTCTTTCTTTCTACCTTGCTTTCTGTGTTTGTATGTTTCTTTCTTCATTTATTGCTTCCTTTCTTTCCTCCTTCTTTTCTTTTTTCTTCCCCCTTCCTTTCTTTTTTTCTTTCTTCCTTCCATTTTCTTCCTTAACTTCAATTCTTTCTTATCTTTTTCTTTCTATTGTATGCTTTATTTACTCTAATTTCATTCACAGTTTTTTTTTTATATATTTGTTTGTTATGCCTCCTCAGGCATTTCCCCTTTAACTATCTTCTCAATTCAACTGTTAAAAAAATAAAATAAAATTCTTAGTACAGTATCGATATCCAGATCAAATTCTGTCAAATATGTCATTTGACAACTCCCAAAAGTTCCCCCTCAATTTCTCCCTCCTACCACTTTCTCTGAATTTATCCAACCTCATCTTAAACTGATCCACGCTATTGCTGTTCTTAATCCGATCTGGCAACTTATTCCAAAAACATATTACTCTGTGAACAAAAAGACTTAGCTGGGTAACAGATCTAGTTTTTGAAAACTGCCTTGGCAATAACCTTCCAGATCTAGGAGAAATACTAAAAAAATACCCACCATAGTTAGAAATGCCATTAATTATCTTGAAAGTCTCAATCATATAACCTCTCATTCTTCTCTCCAGCAAAGTAGTCAATCCCAATTTGTCCAATTTCTCCCTGTAACTGCACTCCTTTACTTTACTTATTAGTTTTGTCACCCTTCTTTGTACGCCTTCCAGTTTCAATATTAGATTCCAATTTCCATGTCTAGTCGCTGGATCCCAGGCCTGGGTGCAGTATTCTATACGAGGTCTTATTAGAGCTTTATATATACTTAACACAACATTAGTCTCCCTCGAAATAATATTCCTAACCATCCACCCGATCATTCTATTTGCCCGCGATACAATGGTCAAAATATGATTATTTGCCCTAAATGTATTATCAAACCCCACTCCCAAATCGCACTCTCCATCTACTTCTTTGATTTCTCTGTTGTTTAGTACATATTCAACTCCCACATTCCTGGATCCTACATGTAGTACTTTACATTTGTCTAGGTTAAATTCCAGTTTAAAAATGTCCTCCTAATATGATAATTTATTTAGATCCATTTTGTCTTTTTTTATCGTATTTTATGTTTGTTTGTCCACCTTTTTTTCTAATCGATTTCTCTTTATTCCTTTATTTCCTCTGATTTAAAAAAAAATTTTTATTGTGTTTTTACTTTATTCATCAATTAGAATATTATTTGAGTACGTTTTGAATATTGGTTTTTAATTCATGTCAAAATGTCAAATTTATTGAGACATTTTCTTTCATAGACCGTAAATATTTCCTGATATTTCTACCATGGTTTTGCGTCATTAACTGTCATTTGATTTTGTTTTTGTCTCTTCTCCATCTTCTCCAAATTCATCAAAACAAAATTTTAAATACATGTCAAAGACTCGTCTGCCCCAAAATCTCACTTGAAACCTTTGGTATGTAAATTTATTTATGCACCATTGAAAATGTTTTCTTTTTAAATTTAAATTTGTATTTATTAATTTTTACTTTTATCCACTCCAAACAAGGTATATTGCCACTGAAGTATAAGGGCCTACTGTGGTAGGGGTCAGCTTTATAGGTGGGCAATCTGGGTGATGAGTTGGACAGCATTACATTTAATTTTATGCATGTTGGTACTATAAGGGAAACAGGGAACAGGAAGGGAATTCCAAAAGTAAGCCGTCCAAGGAAACAAGCTATTAGAGTATAAAATATTCTAGGGACTCCTGCAATGAAGGGTGGGGTTTAGTAGCTAGTTGTGTGGGTTGTGGGTATTTTAGTTTTGGGGGCACAAGTGTAGTAAGTTTATCGGAGCACATTCTGTGGAAGTACTTGTAAAACAAGCACATGGATGGCAATGCGACAGGGGCTGGAGCTTGGCAGATTGTGCCGGACCTATGAGGTTAGAAATTCCTTTTCTGCACCCTGTTAAAGAGGGAGATGCTAGTGGTTGTTATTTCAAACTTAAGCTTGCCAGACCAACCAACTTATAGAGATTCTTGACTCCATCTGAAATAAAATAAATTCATTTAATCTGCACGTTCAACAATAAAAATGCTATTTCGAACTGAACATTTATCAACCGACTTACTGACCCCCAAACGATAGACAAAGTCTCTCTATTTTTTATCATTTTACTTCAGTTAGTTCTCAGAGATCAAGGGACCCATTTCTGGGGCTAACACTTCATTTCTTTATGAGATACACAGATATCCAAATGTTTATTCAAGGTTCTCTTTCTACTTCTCAACCCTTGAGTAACTAAAAAGTATTGAAGAACAATAATTTTCCTCTCGCCAATGGACCAAGTAACTATGTTATAATTTATTTTTCTTGTGATCTTTGTTTGGTTTTACTGGATTCCAGGACCAGAATTCATCGGGTCTGGTGGAGTATCCAGCTTTGTACTGTTACTTGTGGTAACATCGCTAGGAGAAAGTGCACTATTTCTCGCATGAGCCAGTGTATAGTCATTCCAAGGAGATCTTATTTGAGTATCGAATTCTATGTTATTTTCAATATTTGGTCAGGGTTTACTTGTAGGCTGAAGCATCCTCATGCCAGGTTATCCTGACAAACCCTTGTACAGAGAGACTGATGATAGTGTGTAGTAGGCATTCAAACCTCTCTAAAAAATATGCAATTGCACGTGTTCATCAAAAGATATTCTTTTCGATTTTCTATCTGGTATTCATCTTGATGTATACCTAACATATAAAGTTATCTTATTCACATCCAAAGACAAAAGCTGCTTCTTGACCTCAGCCTCAGTGATACTGATCGGCCGCATTGATGGTACTATCATGTGTAGTGTTGCAGGTACTCTGCCATTGTCGTCTTTGAAAATATTTGTGAAAACACCGGCAAAGAGAGATACTTGTTGGTTTGAGTGCTCATTTTTTTCTCCTTCAGAATTACGTAGAGTTATAATTTGGTTGTTTAATTTTTTTTATTCCTTTGCACGTGAACATAGAATCCCTTTGAGTTGTGACCAGTATCAAGAGTAAGCTTTTTGGTTTGAAGATTTCCTCGCCAATTCTGAGGGATCTAATTTACAGTCTGTTCACCTGAGTTCCCAAGAGTGACCTTGATGAGATTGGAAATAACCTCATAGTCCTCATGGTACCTTTCCAACTCAATATTGGTCAAGCTCTCGGCAACCCCGCACACGAAAACAGATTTTCTACTCTGTATCCCATCAGTTTGAAGTGCCATTGATGTCTGGAAGAAAAGAGCTAGACTTGGAAGTCCTGCTATATCCAGGATACTATGCCGATGGTTTGTTGAGGGGATTAAACTTGACATATCTGACTGCCCAATAAGGCTTGTGTTTGCCGCAATATACTTGTCTGCTAGTAGATTTGCAGGAAGAATAGGCTGGCAAGCACTTTTTGGCATGAGAGTTGTACCTTTCACTTTTGAGTTGATAGGAAGAGTCGGTTGCCAATCCTGATTTGGCATAGAAGCTGCGGAAGTTACAGATAGTTTCTTCTTTGATCTTTTGCTTTTGCAAAGAATTAGATTTAGTGGATTTAGTGGATTTAGTAGATTTAGTGGATTTAGTGGTCAAATCTCCCAAAGACTGAAGTGATGCTACAACTTCTTCCATAATAAACATTTTTGACTTGAGGGAATCTATCTGAGCTTGTAAGTCAAGATTATTTTGTTTTCGGTTATTTTTCAATTGCTCGCAGTTACAAACGCAGGTTGGGGGATGCGCATCATGAGCAATCTGGGTTTCCGACTGGAGTCATGTTGTAGGCATATTGTGCTAAAAAGATTTCTTATTCTTCCTTGTTCTTTAAAGATGAACGTAAACTAAAGCCCGTCTTCTACGCTGTTTTTTAAAGATGAACGTAAACTCGATGCTCGATCTGTTTGCAAAGTTACAGCAACGGTCAACAGCAAGTGTTTCAAACTCGACATAATTTTGTTTGATTTTGTTTTCGTTATTTTTTTCCTGAAGTACTGTAAAAAAAAAGCATCCACACTTTGAGAAATCCAACGAAAAACATCGATATTTACTTCTGACTAGCCAGTTTTTCTTTTTATCCTTCTATAAAGATAAAAGATGTTCTTTATTATAGAAAACTGTTCTTTGCTTCGGTTTCTTTGAAAAATTAATTTATCCGACTAGGACTGTTTTTTCAGGTCGATCCATGTGATGATAAAATGGAATCAGAATAAAAGTTTCAGTCAAGAAATATATATATATTATGTTTTTTTTTTATTTTATTCAATATCTTTCATTAATTTCCAATGTTTTTTTTAGCCTTTCTTTAAGTCTTTAGCAGTAGTTGTACAATGTTACTTGTATGTTTCGTTCCTTTTCTATAATGAATAAACTTTATTAGTGGATAGATTAGGATTTAACGGTTTTCCAATATTTTATTAATATTTAAAATACTTTTTTATTTATTACATGGATATATTAATGGATTATATTTATTCTAACTGCAAATGATTCTTTTAACTATTTCAAATATCTATCACTATCTAGTCACCTCACTAGATTGACCAATCGCTTATCTTCTTGTATGTGAACTTGTTGTGCATTCACTGCACTGGCCGTGATCGTCTGGTCGTTGTTTTTGTCAGAATTCGTGTTACTTGATTTCGACACTGACTGTAGTATAAATTATGTGGCCACAGTCAGCGCTGTAACAAAGGGATTTTCTTTCCAAACAAAACCACAACTCAAGTTTAAAAACAACTAACAATATTTCTTTTTGTGAAGTTAAAATAATACTTGATTGATCTACCAAACGATAGACCTGTAATGAGACCAACAAACCCCCTTCCAACTGAACACAAACAACAACCTGTTAGTCAGGGCTCAAACCCCATCTGCGTTGATTCTCTGGTTTGCTCAGAATATATAGACGTCAGCAGTCAGTCCTGTTTTATCACTCATTGAGCCTCATCAGCTGTCAATAACTGGACATGAAAACTGTCTGTTTGAGAGGTCCATTAGCTTAAGTGGACATAAATTCTTTCGAATCTCAAGTGGTTTGCTTTCCCTTCATGCAGTGCCATTATCAAGAGGCAATTACTTTTTTCAAAAAGGCTAAACAATTTTATGGGTGGTCAAATCCCAAGCCAAATATTTGTTTCATTACAGTGCACTGGTTTGTGGCATGCACCAGCACTATGCATGCATCATTATGCATGTTTGCACTTGTATATCAGGCTGCACTTGTTGTATTACTGGTTATTACTGGCTATTAAGTTCACCAACTCTTTTCGTTCTCGTCAAACTTCGCTGTTGACTCAAAGGGGACGATATGTTGTATTTACTTAGATCTGTTTTTCAATCGCCGTCGCCGCCACGCCAATCACTCGTGCGTGCTTCTCAGTCTCTGTGGTCGCTAATATTCGTACTGTCTTTTCTCGCCTGCAAACCATTGTCGCATTGCTTGTTCCTGCCACTGTAACTATTTGCGCTCCCCTTTCTTCTGCAACTTTTTGTTGTCACAACTGCTATAGTTCGTCGTTCGGTGCCACCGGCGCCGCCGCGTGTCAACATTTTCGGACTGTTGTCTTCGCTCTCTGAAATCCATTTCTTAAAGTATAACAAGCCTTTTTCTGTTTTAAAGAGCCGCTTTTATTTAATTACTTTAATTGGCCGACCTGAACGAGTCGTTGATTGAGAGAGAGTTTATGCTAACTAACTTCACTAGTTAATATTCTTAATTGCCCGAGAGAGAGGAATATTGAGATTTACTAATTGGCTCTTAGATTTCCATCATTTGGAATCCTTCTCGTACAGTTACATTTTTGGTGATGTTGACTCTCTCGCTTCCAAGTCAAATCTCACGATCAACATGCAGGTGTGATGTCAACTTTCTGACTTCTCGTAACCCTAAGGTTACTCAACGTCGACGCGCACCATGGGAAAACACATCGAACCAAACCGCATGTAATGACTCCGCCACAATTTGCGCAAATCAAACCCGTCTCAAACAGATGCGTCCAAGCCATTATCTAACACACTGACCTTGCAACCCACCCCAGTCTATCAAACTTACTAACTTTCTACACTCATCCCCAAAACATATGATTATGTAACATTAAGACCCAATAGGAATCAAACTTATAACGCAGTTATAATAATTTGTCTTTTATCAAATGACCATTTCTTTTGTAAAAGAGCCGTGCCACTAAAGGAAAAGTAAGTCTTATCTAGATATATGTCAGGTTAGGGTTATTGTTAAGTTACGGTTAGTGTTGTGATATCATCCCTATTTAGATACACAATGGACTCTTCCGATAAGTATATAATACTTTGACTGTAATCAACTCAGGGAGCCGAGTAGCAGAGCTTCTTGCAGACAGGGTAGATCCCAGTCGAGGATCCGTCCCTGACAATCAGTCCAACAGAGATTGGGCATTGTGGTGGCCTTTTATCTGTTGGGTTGTGATATTAGTTCTGTGTATTCCTAGGAGGTCTACACTCCCAGGTCTTGCCTTTCCTCTTTGGGAAGGGGTTAGTTAATTGATAACTGCCTGAGGCGCTTCCACTGAGCAATACTGAGAGGACTGTCCAGGTAATTTTTAAAGGGCCAGAGTCCACTTGTTCTGCTGGCTTATTCTCCCTACCTTCCATGTTTTGTGCCACATCATCCTAAATGGGAAGGATGTAAATACCGAGTCGAGTATTGATTTACTCCTCTCCAGGAGTTAGGCACAAGGCCAGTTTTTATCTTACTCCCACAAGTAATATGTGACCCAAGGTCGGGTCGAGAAAGTGGGGTTTAAAAATTGCCTGGGCAGCCCGTCGGGGCGCCTCAGGCAGTAAGCAATAAACTTACTCCTCCCCAAAGAGGGGAGGCGAAGCCTGGGAGGGTGGACCTCCTAGAACTGCACAGGACAGACCCATAGACCGGCGTAAATCAAGGCCCGAAGGCCAAGACAATACCAGTCTATGGGGTGTAGTATCCATCGGAACAGATACTACACTTTGATCTTAACCAAGAGTCGAGTAGCAGAAAGCGACACTGGCGACATTGTATTACTGTAATAAAACCTTATTCTTCTTTTCAACATATGTGTTTGTCTTATTTATTTATTATGCCCCTTCGAGTACATAACAGTTAGGTTAGGGTGAGGCTATACAAAATGCATGCCACTGTGGAACGCATCGTCGAATGGTGGACAACTAACCGGTCAATTGGATTGTTACATTAAGTTTAGGTTAGAGTTAAGGTTAGATTAAGGTTAGGGTTAAGATTAGATTAAGGTTATGGTAAGAGTAAGGGTAGGCTTAGACAGGCTTAGGCTGTACGAAATGCAGAATAAACGCCACTGTGGAACGCATCGTGGAATGGTGAACAGTTATCCATGTAAGTTCATGTGAAAACATAAATATAAAGGAAACGATATTTTTATGCTAATACACACTGATATAAATGGATTCCATCCTCTTGAGTAAGTAATAAAACATTTCTTTGCTTTTTCACTACAGCCTGAGTTTTGTCTTCTACAAAAATAAATCCAATTCCACATTCAGTTCAATTTTGCAAATGTTAACTAAACTGTATCTTCAGCATTTTTCTTCCATTTTCTTAAATTAAAATTTTTTTTCTTCACGACAGACAGTTTTGCAATGTGATAACACGAAAACCTTGCAGACATCCCACGCTACAAAAAAAAAAAAATGAATGAAGAATGTTTAAAAGATAAAAATAAGAATAAAAAAGGAAATAAAACCAAAAGTAGTTAGGTATGTTAAGCATGTGACTCACTGTCATCTTATTGAATGCAAAAAATATCAGCAAACAAAAAGAAAAGAAAAGAAATCTGGCTGAAGCAGAAAAGAAATATGGCTGCCATTTAAAACTTGTGATAAAGATTTTAAAAGGCAACAGATTGTATTATGCAAATTCAGTTGTGCATATGATGTAACATCATATGATGCACGCAGACAATATGCTTGTACCCACACAAATGTCATCTATGACTCAAAGTGTTGTTGACCTTTGCCCCACCGAGTGCTGACTCAAAATTGTATTCGTGGTCAGAGCTAATTCAAAGTCAGAGTTGGCGCTACTTATTTCCGAATCCAAGGCTGAGCAGGGGGGGGGGGGGGGAGAGGCAAGCCTGCTAAGAGGTACCTGGAAAAGATTGTTTCAACAGCGTTTTGGAAATCTACTTTCCAAGAACTGTCCGTCTGTGGAACACAATACAATGGGGCTGCTTCTCAACTGACTACAACAATTCTTGTTGAATTGTCCTCTTAAATAATCAAATTCAACCATTGTTACCAATCCTCAAGGTGTTGTCTCACCGTTCACCTGACCAACTCATTAACCCTTATGGTCGAGTGGCTTTTGGGACTTGATAAGCGGTGACTCATTACTACATAAAAAAATGTTTTCTTAGTTTTAGTTTTTTTGCCTTACTAAAAATGTCTTGACTTACTTGAGACAATTCCGCCACTTATAATGGTCTTGGGCCTGCCTTTCAACTGTTAGGAGCAGTATACCAGTATCAACCGTTATCTGGTCGGCCCATCTCTTTGTTGGTCGTTCTTGTGATCTTTCATTAATGCTATCTTTTTATATGATTTCTTTAAATAGCTGGAGACTGGTAGCCCGGAAACGTTTCCAAAACATGTTATTCTCTCTTTTTTTTTATAACAACATTGTTGATAGATGTGTTACTGTAAACTTCTTTCTAAAATCTGCATTTCTTCATCTATCTTGTAAAGTTACTCCAAAAATACTTCTTGAACATTTCATTTCAAAGACATTAAGCTTCCTCTCATGCTCTACCAGTATAAGACATGTTTCACTTGCATATTTACAGCAATAGAAATTATCAATTCATTGTAAAGTCTTCTTGCTCCATATCTTTCCTTTAAGACATTCAAATGCAGAAGTTTCTATTCCTATTCTTCTGCTAATATCAGATGAAGATTGTGGAAATTGTGTGAAAAATAAAGCTTACACGACTTAAGTTATGGTTTTAGAAAAGAGCTAATTTTGTTTTAAAGTTAAGCTAGCCTCGAAGCTCGCATCAAGAATCAACATGATTGTGTGTATTTCGGAATTTTTGAGATTGGTAATTTGTATTATTTGTATTATTCAGACTACTGTTCTCATATTGTCGAACTCGGGAATCTGTACGGAATTTCAAATAGAAACACTTTATTTAATCCACGGGGGTAGCTTGCTCTCGTTCCGTCAATCATGACCAGGTAGAAGTCTTAAGTAATTCGTAATTGTATTCTTAGTATCGTCTGCACTGAAGATTGAACTTTCAACCTCCAGAAGACTGTCACAACCGATTATTACTTAGCACTTATATCTGTTACACCACAGGTCCTTGTGGACGTTACATCGGCCGAAACGTTGTGAGAATAACATCCAAGATGAGAACAGTACTTACGAATAATCCAAATAATATATAATTGTGCGTATTTTCACAATGGTTTTTAAAAAATGGATCAACTGTAGTCGACGAAAAACTCGAAGGCTCCCTTTTGCATTGACTACTACACCGAGATGTAAGAAACTATCCATGCATTGTAAAGTCGTAACACACACACTAAAATGTAGTCACTAAAAATATATAGAGTCATTTTTAACAGTAACAACATATATAAAAAAAAAATGGTTATTGTACATATGGGCTAATTCCGTCAAACTTCGACTCATTTGAAAATCGTTTTGGTGTGTAATTTGAAAACCTGTGTTTCTTATAAAATATTAAATTTATTAAATAAATGCTAAGTCATAAAAATTGGATACTTCTTTGATCTTTAGTGATTAGAAAACTTAACATATTGGTTTGTTTACAAAGATTAGCTTCTTAGCTCCTACCTTATCCTCAAGTTGCCTTTGGGCCTTGATAAGCAGTTACAAAAAAAAAACACCTCCACATTAAGATTTGGAGCGGGGGTTGGGGAACTGTTCAAAGTTGTAACTATTTCTTTTCATAAACAGAGGCACATTAATATGTTTGCGAGCACAGATTAGAATGTTCTTGTAAATATTTCTATGCTCTATAACCATGCCTTTTTTATTAGGTTCAATATCTAAGCTAAAAAAGGGAACGCTAACTCTTACTGAAAGAATAAGAGTTATTACCCTTAGCTGCAGTGTTTATTTAAGAATGTCTCCATATTAGCAAACTTTGAGCCAAATTAAGCGTTAAAAAAAGAAAATCGTAGTGAAGTATTTAAGTTAATTGCTAATAACATGGTACATCTATAACAAATGAAAATAGGCTAGTCAGAATAAAAGTTTGATTTGTCAGCTTAAATGATATCTAGGTCCAACTTTTAAAATCCGGCAGATATAATTTTATATATAAGATGCATGGACATTTTAGGCTATCTGCTATCTGCTGTAGCTGTGTAGAAATAACATTTCAAACTCAAGGGAATAGGAAATAATATCCTCGGAGACACATATTAAAGAAGCTGCTATAATATACATTGAAGACTATGAATAAATAAAAAAGTTAAATTTTCTTTGCAATTCAAACGTATAATTTCATGTAAAGCCACCGGACACGTGAAAACACGAGAGCGTATCGAATTACCGTTAATGTTGTTTATAGTCAAAAATAGACGATCAAAATGAAAAGGACTCATAAACGTATCTGATGTGCAGTTGTTTATAAAAGTTGTCCATTTATTTTATCAAGAAAAATATTTTTGATTAAGGGCAGAGAACTGTTCGAATTATTCAAATCATAAAACCTATATTTTACATGCTTTTATGTTTTTCCTAAGGCTATATTTTCCATTTTTTCGAATGTGAGAAAATTCATTATTCTTAGCCGAGAAACACATTTTAAATTACACAATTACAACAAAATAATACATGGATTATATATATATATATATATATATATATATATATATATATATATATATATATATTTATTCATTTTGGTACAGAAAAATTAGTACAACATTCGTACCGTCGGTTTCAAGCACAGAAGGACTTAGCCATCCTACTCTCTTCAGCTTCTGTTGTCATCTGTTTCAAGCTCACTATAAATTAAGGTTTTGAAATATTCCCCCAAACCTTTGGCTGACTTTCACCCCAGACCTGAAATGAAAGACTTCCATCAAATCTGTTGCTAACGTCACTGGAAAAATGGTTGGATCATTTTACCGCTCAAGAAAGTGCACCAATCCTCTACCTGTATAAGAGCCAGATAAGATGGAATACTGCTGTCATATCAGGGGAAGTGCCGCCTGGAGCACCCTTTCCTGTACTGACAGAGTACAAAATCAACTCCACAATCTAGTGGGGGATAATCTCCTCTCTTCCCTACAGCCCCTTTCATACAGAAGAGATGTTGCTAGCCCCTCTCTACTGTATCCATGTTCATAATAGGTGCTCGACTAAGCTCAAATCTCTGCCCCCCCCCCTGAAAACATCCACAGGAAGAACTCGTCTAGCTACAACCACAGCAAGCAAACAACTTTCTTTTATCTCTCTTTATCAAAAACCCAAGCAGAACTTCCATGAACAAAGTTTATTTCCTAGAACATCCCATTTGTGAAACAAAATACCATGAGTCTGCTTTCCAACCAACTACAGCATGGTCGTCTTAAAGTCTAATCTAAATAAATGCTTGTGGAGCCGTCCTCTTGGATAAACAAGTCTTCTTAAGTAATCTTCTGCTCATCTCGCTGATTTTTTCAATCCTCGCGTGGTGGTGATCATCGTTCAACTAACGAACTCTTTAACCCTTATCCTCGAGTAGCGCTCGGGACTTGATAAGTGATGACCCATTAGTAAAAAAAAAAGAAGCACGGAGCCCTAGATTGCAAAAGGGTATTCTAACGTTAGAAAAAGTGCAATGAAAGAATGAAAGGCAACAAATATGAGCAGAGACTGGCAAGAATGAATTTAATAATTACTTTGGAAACATTGAAGCTTTTGCATGGTTATTAAGAAGTAGATCCAAAGAAATTTTTTATTCATCTTTGCTATAATCAAACAAGAGACCATAGGTTGAAACTGCTTACTCAGCCTTCTAGACTGGAAATACGAAAATAGTTTTCTTTTTGTCTATGTACCATAAGGCATTGGAACAGACAAGCTGAGGAGGCAGTGAATGCAGAATCAATCAACAGTTTCAAGAACCATGTGCACAAATATATGAAGATGGGGGCTCACACCAGACTACTAGTCTTCCTGCCCTTCAATTCACTCCGATCCTCAGTAAGGAACGAAGTGGAATCAGGTAAATCAGACAGACAGACATCAAGTCTCCATGATAATAAAACAGAAGACAGTAATAAGAGTGTATGCTTTAACAACTTGAGATGGTTTGTAGTAAACGTATTAATAGCAAGGGATATTTTGACGAACATCTATTTTACTAAGATGGGACAACAATAAATAGAGTTAAAAATTCTGAGAGAATATAACATAGTTTTGGTTAATGACCGACAACGAATCTCCATTAAAATAAAATGTGTTTATACTTATATAAGCACTTTAATTTCGAAAACGGAAGACCCCAAAATAAGTTGCAAACGGTGTCCTCTTGCTTTCTGTTTGATAACAAATAAGGTGTAAAAATAGAGAAAGACTTCCGTCCTTAAATTTCCTGTTTTGTAAGTAGAACGGTTGAGTGGTTTTGGTTTTGTTTTGACCAAAAATATTATTCCGTCTTCTTTTGTTGAGAAAATTATTCTTCGGGCAGCAAAACTTTCTTTAAGCTTGTCTTTTTTTTTTAATGGAAATCGCCCCAGACAAGGCATGAAGCCATTTGATGTAAGGAACTAACAAAACTGAAAGATGATTACTGCAAAGACAGGAGATGCCCATTGCCCTTAGACTTGAAAAAACCAAGGCTATAGGTAGGAATAAAACAGTCAGCAGGAAGAGAGTTCCACAAGCCTGCAGTTCTTGGAAAGAAGCTACTGGAATGGAAGCTGTATTACAATGAGGTATCAAAACAGCGAATTGATGGAGACCACTAGATCAACGAGTCAAACCAGCTGGAACAAAAGAAGCAGGGAATAGATCACACAATTCCAAAAAACAAATGCCATAATAGTATTTATAAAAAAGACTGAGACTAGCAACATCACGTCTGTGAGAGAGAGGGTACAGAGAAGAAGAAAGGGTGGGACTAATCAAATTACAGATACGTTTCTGTGCCTTATCAAGAATCCTCAAATGTGACAGAAATTCACCAGCCCAACTATGTCAAGAGTACTCAATACATTGTCTGATAGATTTTTAGAGATAGAGAATAACTTCAGGTGTGAGAAAGTGTTTGGAGCGACAGAGAGAACTGATTTTACGACAAGTAGTCAGTGAAATGGATCTAATATATGAACTACAAGAAAAATTTGATGAGAAAGAAAGACCAAGAAGTTTCAGAGGCGATTTCTCCTCAAGAGCTGTCATCCATGAGAATCTCAGGAAGAAAAGGGACACACCTACGATTGAAAGACACAAGTTAAGTCTTAACAGGATTAAACGAAACAAGTCATTTCATACCTCAATCCACAACTGAACACAGGTGAACTTCTAGATGAGCTGCATATTTCAACTGATCCGAGGGAGATGGGCGAGAAGCAACACCAGAATAGACAGTGGTATCATCGGCATAGATGTTAATGTTTCTGAATAACATTCTCTGGAAGATCATTGATTTAGAGAAGAAACAGTGTTTAATCTAGAATAGAGCTTTGAGAAACACCAGCATTGATAGGAAAAAAGAATGAAGAGACAACATCCAAAGTTACTCACAAGCTTCGATCAGAAAGAAAAGACCCAATAATGTGAAGAACCTTACCACCAATAGCATAACTCTGAACTTTGTGCAGAAGTTTCGTTGTATAAGACTGAGAAGGAACACTTTAGTCTTTTTTGTAATTGATTTCCCATGTGTTCTCACGAATAATGATTTTTTTCCCCTACTGACGGAAGAGAAATCCAATGGATGTTCAATATTTTTATTTCATTGAAAGAAGATTGTTTCGGAATTTTTGATAACAGATTTGAAAATAATTAATCTTTTTTACGATTATCTGGATTATTCGAACTACTGTTCTCATCTTGAATGTTATTCTCACAACGTTTCGACCGATGTAACCTCTGCCCTTTTTCAGGTGCATCTGATCGAACTCCGGAATCTTTATGTTAAACACAAGAATCTGTCAGGAATTACAAACGGAATCCTCCATTTAATCCACGTTGGTAGCTTGCTCTTGTTCTGTCTGCACAGGAAGTCTATAGTAAAGCAAGAGTTGCGCAACTTCCAACTGCACCTCTTCTGAACAGGCATTGTTTCAGTCCACTGACAAGGAGAATTCCAGAATGACTGGAAACAACGGCGGGATAAGCAGAGAAAAACTGGTGTTACTTTTTAGTTTTGCTTTCTCCTAAACTAGTTGCACAACTAAAACTTCAGTGTCTAGTCTACCCTACTATTTAAGCCATAGCTGGAGGGAAAATATATGGGTTCATACCTTTTTCAAAGGTATTAGTTAAAGTGATGCAGTAGCCCTAACAGAACTGGAACCCGGCATGCCGAGCAGACAGTCGGCATCTGTAACCACTACACCACGCTACAAGAATGATAGAAGAACAAAGTAATACAGTAATAGAACACGTAATGGATTCAGTTTATTCACTTTCATTGACACCGTATAAAGACCACCATTTTGCTTGGCACAAAATGATGCAGCGCTGTGACATAGGAAGAGTTTACCCGGAAAAATCTGATCCAATTAGTTTCCTGCCTTCAATGTCATTTAAATGCATGAAAAATATTTTGGAAAAAACAATTTTGAGGAAATCATAAAACTAACAGACTAATGGAATAACGGACTACCAAAATTAAGGACTAACAGACGAAAAACGTGAGCCCTTTCTGATAAACACAGATGACCAAAAGAATTTAATACATTTTTAGGGAGAAGAAAATACATTTTTTTTAAAGTAGTGACATTACTTTTGGGTCACCCTGCATAACATTAGGACATTTCTCGACTTATCTATATAAGAAACAAAAATTATTTGTCCATTCACAACGTTCTTTTATATCATCATCAGCATCATCATCATTTTAACATCTGTTTTACATGCTGGCATCTGTTGGACGACTTTCAGAAATTGACTTACAAACTAATCTTCCTTTGGTCAGACCTTTATTTATCTCTATTTCTCTCAAGTCCACCCATATCACTTTACCCTGCCAACTGACCATGCTACCTCAACTGTTCTACATCTACTAATTCAAGAAGTAATCCATTCTTTCAATATGACTAAACCAACGAAGTTCCTGTTCTGCACACATTTCCCTATACAACCTAGATTTTATCATCCTCTGAGGTCATCAGATCTAGGCCTGCCTTTCAGACTCACATTACACATCCATCGTATCATTCTCATATGTTTTCTCTCCATGCAACACATGTCCTCAACCCTCACTGGCCAGGTTTCACTTTAATACATCATCACATTGTGTACACATGCCTGATAGACATAGAATTGATACCATTGGAGCACAGGGTGAAGCAGGTGCTAGTGTGATTGCAAAAATTAGGAGTGGATGGTGTAAGTTCAGGGAACTTCTGCCATTACTAACCAGCAGAGCATTACCACTGTTGACCATGGGAAGAGTCTATCAGGCATGTGTATGCAGTGTAATGATTTATGGAAGTGAAACCTGACCAGTGAGGGTTGCGGACATGCGTTGCATGGAGAGAAATGATATGAAAATTATACGATGGATATATAATGTGAGTCTTAAAGACAGGTTTTGTTCTGATGAGCTCAGAGAAGATCACATCTATACAGTATAGGGAGATGTGTGCAGAACAGGAGACTTCGATGGTATGGTCACGTTGAAAGAATGGATGAGAGTTCTTAGGTTAGTAGATGTAGAACAGTTGAGGTAGCAGATTCAGTTCACAGGCCAAGGAAAACATTGAAGGAATTGATAAAAATGAACCAGGAGGGAAAGAGGGATGAAGACCTGGCCAGAGATAAGTTACTTTGGAAGTCAATTTTTTAAAGCCGTCCAACATATGCCAACATGTAAAACGGACGTTACACCGAATATGATGATGATGAATGAGATTTAAACCATATTTACATAAAATCGAATTAAATAGATTCTCAAATTGTGAGCAAGTTTTAATACCCCGTAATATGTCTAACATTGAAATTTATTTCTGACAGTATATTATGCATTACACTGCTTATTTTCTTTGTGTTAATGTTTGCATGGGTAATATGATATAAGACCAATTAATTTAGTCCACGGGGCTGAGAATTAACAAAGATAACCACAAAGTTAAAAATGAGACTCGTACATCATTGAGGAATAGACTAATTTCTAAAAGCCGTCCACCACATACCAACATGCAAAACAGATGTTAAATTGAATATGATGAGACCTAATAACATAAAAAGACTTACTGAATGGACAGACAATTTTTGTCTTTTATATAAGATAACAAAGGAAGTCGATGCTGTTGATTGTATTGATGTATTTTGGAGGCTAATCTTTTGCACTAAAGAAAAAATGTCCTTGAGGGAGGATGAACTTTTTAACCTCTGATTTTAATATGATTTGAACCATAAGTAACAGACAGAAAATTTAATAGATTCTCAACATTCGTGCATGTGAAGACTACTTGGAAGAAATTCAGGGAGATACTACCAGTTTTCACATCATACCATCTATCGTACAGAGCCCGTGGTCAAGTGTATAGCACCTGTCTGCAGAGCGCTATGCTCCATGCCAGTGAAACGTGGCCACTGACAAAACCAGACCCCCACATCTGCAGCCCAATGACAGGGCAATGGTTAGACAGATTTGTAACATCAAGCCAAAAGATAATTCTACCGTGCGGACAAGTGAGTGGCTGTGGAAACTTGGTCTTGCAGACCTCGACCCCATCTTGAGGAAGAGAAGACTCTGCTTATATGGCCATGTGGACAGATTCAGCAATGCAATCGAGTATCTGCTAGGTATGGAATTGGGAAGCCAAAGTTGTCTTGGAGGGAGTTGACAGACAGACCGCAGAGACTGGAGGCTCTTAAATACTGACCATCAGGATCGACAAAAGTGGAGATCTGCGGTGAAGACTGCCATGCGTGCAGCTAGCCAGCTGTCTGGAGAGGGGGGGGGACTCCACTAGTGTGGGCATTGCCCCCAATCCCGCACGATAATCAAAAGACCGATGATGATGATGATGATGATGATGATGAACCAATTTTGTTCATTAAGATGCCTTCATGAGGACTTAACTCCCAAATTAAAACTTCTCTAAGCCCATAACTTAAGTTGTGCAAGCTATATTTTCACACACTTTTAGTATGACTTTTTGACCACCAAGTATAGTAAAGTAAGTACCCCATACTCGATGGCGACCCAAAGGCTCCCTTGGCTACTACACTGAGATGTAGGGAAGGACACTACTTATTTCCTTGGATTTCTCAACTTACCTTTGATCCACACCTTATAATGCTGAGTGTTTCGTGAGGAGGCATCAGATACTATTTTTTGAGTCTTTGGTATGACTCAAACGATGATTGAACCCTGGTCTCCTGGCCCATTAGCAAACACTGCAACCATTATGCCAAATGAGCCAGTATAACCGCAGGCAGATACACATCTCTCATGTTATTATTAGCTGAAGAACCCGTCTATGTCAGAATTCTCAAATTTTTCTTTTCTCTATGTTAACCCAAGTGGAGAAAGGACACGACATTCATTGCTCCTATTCATTACCTCCTCCTCCTCGATGTGACACAAGGTTGAGCTTAAGGTGTGACCATTATTGCATGCCAGAAGGCACTCATGGCCCTGCAGCATCCAGTAATAGCTACTGATCGAACTGATGAGCTCTCGATAAGAAGTTATCAATCCAAAGAGTTGCTTCTCAACATGCCTACAACTTTTATAATTAAAGTATTTTGAAAAGCTGCCATGTAGTTTACAGATAATACCAATACTTTAGTCAGCTACTGCTGATTTATGCTAGTGTTTGCTTGAATATATACTGAATTATCTCCCTTAGTGTTATAGGCAAAAGGAATAGCTATTTATATATAGAATGTATATTAATATATTAGAGATCCAATCTTATTCTGCTAATTGATGCTAATGTTTGCTTGAATATATACTGAATTATCTCCCTTAGTGTTATAAGCAAAAGGAATAGCTATTTATATATAGAATGTATATTAATATATTAGAGATCCAATCTTATTCTGCTAATTGATGCTAACGTTTGCTGGAATATATACTGAATTACCTCCCTTGTGTTACAAGAAAAGGGATGGCTATTTATATATATATATAGATATTCAAACAGAAACACAATGCATATTATTATATCAGAGATAATAGATTTTATTTTTATTTGTTCTTGTTTTTTCTTCTGTTCATTAACCAAGTCTATCTTTCTTTTCTGCCTACTACAAGTGCTTTCAGTTTGGGACCCTTTTATACCCAAACCTTTAATTACCTATTTTTTTTTTCATATCTCCTCCTTTCTCATAAGCCGCCGTGACAAACTCTCACTTTCTCATCATACCTCCCTCTATCTCTTCACAATCTCTCACCTTCACAATTTCTTTTCTTTTCTCATTCCACCTTGTTTTTCATTGTCCTCTTATTCAAAACAAGCGCTTTTCTTTTTCCGAAATAATTCCCCCCCCCCGCCCAACCAACCAACAAACAAACAACCCCCACTTCAAGTTTTGACACAGGTCAAGGTCAAAATGACCTCCTGCCACTTTACCCCTCTCTCGCTCTCTGTCTCAAAAGGGGGCAGTAATGCACCAACCAAATATAGCCTTGCAAACAGCTGCAGTTTGTAAATGAGTGTCTACAAGACGCCGTGGTCTGTCCGAGAGAAGAGGAGTGTTTTCGGCAGGCAAGGGGTTGGGAAAGAATTGGACACGGTGACGGTGGTCGTCATCATCATTGTCGTTGTGGTGGAGGTGATCATGTTGGACAGAACTGTTGGCGGAGATGGACGGAATGACTTACACAGAGAGAGAGAGAGAGAGAGAGAGAGAGAGAGAGAGAGAGAGAAGATGGATTGAGGGAGACGGGAGGAGAGAGAAAGAAACAGAGAGAGATATAAAGAGAAAAGGAGAGAGATAGAGATAGATAAAGAAGAAATAGATAGATAGATAGATAGATAGATAGATAGATAGATAGATAGACAGGTAGACAGCGTGAGAAAAAGATATAGTGAAAGGGAAAGAGAGACAGACAGAGAGAAAGAGATAGAATGAGAGAGGAAGAGAACGAGAGAGAGAGAGCAAAGAAAGAGAGAGGTAAATTGATAGAGGGAGACAGGGAAACACAGACAGGAGGAGATAAAAAGAGAGAGAGAAAGGGAGAGATATAGAAAGAGATAGAGAGAGAAGAAAGAGAGATAGACAGATAGAGAGAATGAGAGAAAGATAGAGCAAAAGAGAAGGAGAGAGAGAGAGAGAGAGAGAGAGAGAGAGAGAAGATAGATTAATAGATAGAGGGAGACAGGGAGAAACAGACAGTAAGAGAGTGAAAGAGAGAGAGAGAGAAAGGGAGAAAGATATATAGAGAGAAGATAAATAGACAGAGAGATTGAGAAAAAGATAGAGTGAAAGGAAGAGAGAGAGAGAGAGAGAGAGAGAGAGAGAGCAAAGAGCAGATAGTTGATAAACAGACAGACATGTCATTAGTTTTAAGCTATTCATTGCTCTCGACACTTCACACATGAACAATAGCAACTCAAAAACAATTTTGCATTTGTAATCAGAATTGCTAGGAATGATTCTCTACCTATGTCGATTCTCCTAAAAGGGTTATATTTATACTTTTTTTCTTTAAAGAGGGTCTCGAAGGAGCATGCAACTTAAAAAAATGTTTACCGCTGCTTTTAATGAGATTTTTCACAGTTTATATATAAAACAAAAAATTGTCTGTCTACTAAGTATTTTTAGATCATTAGGCTTACAAACTTCAAATTTTGGTAGGAATACTCTGGACCCTTCATAGACTGAACAAAAGAAGAACTCAGGTATCTGAATCAAAGAACTAGGAAACTAATGACCAGGCACAATGCAAATTATTCTAAAGAGGCCATATTTACCTTTTATATTTCCAGAGGGAACATGTAATCCTCCTCCTCCACTGGGTTTTCGGTATGACGTTAAATTTCATTCAATGATGATGCCTTAGTTAGTTTAAGAGCTTTGGGGAGGGTGGAATCACCTCATTGTTACCGTTACCCCTAGGTGTATTCTGACCCGGAGTGATATAGTATATGTCAGGGTCTCATAAATGAATTAAATAGAAATCACTCTTGGGTATGATATAAAACTGTATCTGGTGATATTTAAATTTAAATATGAAAGAATTTTTTTAAAAAGTAGATGCTATAATATCCTTCCTAAAACGGTCGTTCTTTTTAAAATTCTGACAAATGCAAAAGTACAAGCGTTATTAAGGTATATAAGTAAAAACTAGCAGGGCTAGCCGACGTTGCCCGGGGCAATAAAAAAAAAAGAAGTTAAATAGTGTATGTAACATCTTTATATTAAAATTGTGTTGCTCTCGGACAACATCGAGTAGAACAAAAGTTTCTGAGCAACTTTTGAAGTAAAAAAAAAAAAAACAGCCTAACCTTAACCCTAACCCTTTCGTCATTGCCGTCATCGTCGTCGTCTGCGCTCAACGCAACAGAGTGGTTGTTTGTTATATAAAAAAAATCATCTTTTGAAACGTTTCGGTGCACAAAAAAAAAATATTTAAAAATATATGATTAACAATGGTTCCTTCGACAAAAAAATAAAAATAAACATCTAATTAATAACAGTTGTTTAGCTATGGTTTTTTCGTTCTTTATTTTTATATATGTATTTTACTTTGATTTTCTTCGTCTGAATTTATCGTCTGCCAGTCTCACTTTATCGTTTTCGTCTCGTCAACTCTCGGGCGCTACCGTAACCTGCTCAAACATTGACGACACGAAGTTATGGCAATGCGGTGCGTTCTGTATAAGAGTACCCTGTAAGGGGACCGTCACAGCACTATAATACCCTTCCTAAAGCAGTGGTTCTTTTTTAAATTCTGACAAATGAAAAAGTACAAACATTATTAAAGTATATAAGTAAAAATGAATATATATATATATATATATATATATATATATATATATATATATATATATTTTTACTAATGAGTCACCACTTATCAAGGATAAACGCCACTTGAGGATAAAGGTTAATGAGATAGATGAATTGTCAGTTGAATGATGAAGAATATTATGAGAAGATTGAAAATAATGAATGAAATGAACAAAATTTGATTACTTATGAGGGGGTTTATGGCAAGTATTTGTTGACATTGGATTTGGAAACAACCATATTATAGCCTAGAGGAAGCAGTCCCATGGTAACGTGTTCCACAGATGGGAAGTTCTTGGAAAGAAACTCTGTTCATGGAAATTTCGTTTGATATTAGACACACGGAAGAAGAAAGGAAAGTTCTTTGCAGTTGTGGTAAGAATGCGAGTTCTTGCTGTGAATGTCTTACAGGGAGGAACCAGAGATTAGAGCTCAGTTGAGCACTTTATATCTACGATAGAGTAGAGAAAGACTAACAACATTTCTTCTGTGAGAAAGGGGCTGTGAAGAACAAAAAGATCTGTACTCACTAGACAGAAGAGTCGAAGAATAACTACATGAATAAATATTTGAAGATAAATATTTGAAGATAAATATTTGAAGATAAATATTTGAAGAAAAAACTTTTATTAAAACGACTAGATTCAGCATTAAAAAAAACCCAGAAGAGTTGATATGTCATAAAACAATACCACCAAATCAAAACGTCCCGAACTGAACAGTTTTTACCTGACTTTGATGAGATGTCAACCTTTCATGCATGACACCAAATTTTAATAGATTCTCAAAATTTGAGCCAGTTTTGATCATTTAAAGACTTTCTAAAGGGAGATTAACTCCACAAAATTAAAACCTCTCTAAACCCATAACTTTAGTTATGTAAGCTCTATTTTCGCCTAGTATTTGACATAGCAGTATCTTTTTGATTTCAAGTATATAAAGTATTTGGTAACCTGACCCATGCACTTTTGAGGCCCTTGAGGAAGCATGAATTTTTAAAACTTAAAATTAGGTAAGAATAATACCCTATCTATGCAGGGGGGGGGGGGGCATATTTATCTTTTGTCTTTAAAGAAATCCCCAAGAGAGCATAACTGCCCACCCCCACTTAACTCCACACCGAACATTTTTACCTCTGATTTTAATGCGATTTCAATCCTACATACATGACAACAACATTCAGTAGATTTTCAAAAAAGTTTTGATAATATTAAGATTCTCTAATGGGCGCTTAACGCCACTAAATTAAAACCTATCTAAGCCATAGCAGTGTCTTTTTAATTGCCTTGAAGTATTTTGGGGCCTGATCTCTTGCGCTTTATAAAGGAGTCATTAAGGAAGCATTAAGTCCCCTGGTGATACCAGATCAGGCTGCCCTGTGGCTCCCTGAGACGAAATTCACCTACATTGACGTTTTTTTTTTTGTTTTTTTGTTTTTGTTTGTAAAACTTAATTATGTTCTACAAAACCAAAACCAAAACCAAAAACAACAGCCCCTCTCCCTTTCTCCCTCCCCTTTTTTATTTTTATTTTTCCTACCCTACTCCCGGTCCTGGATATGACCTTAAACTACATCCGATGGTGAGATCCGGCTTACGGACTTTGGGAAATGTGGAGCCTCCTCTTAATTACCATTGCTCCCAGGTCCACCCTGACCCGGAGTGGTAGTACCTGTTAGGGTCCCAACTATGGGTTAAATAGAAACAGATATTAAAAGGGGAAAGAAACAAAAAAGAGAAGAAAACAAGACCAGATTCGGCATTAAATAACCCAAAAAGGGTTGATATGCCGTAAAACAAAACTACCAAACCAAAAACCCTGATTAAACATTTGAAGATATAAAGAACTTGAAGCATAAAAACTTTCACTATAATGACCAGATTCGGCATTAAATAACCCAAAAAGGGTTGATATGCCGTAAAACAAAACTACCAAACCAAAAACCATGATTAAACATTTGAAGATATAAAGAACTTGAAGCATAAAAACTTTCACTATAATGACCAGATTCGGCATTAAATAACCCAAAAAGGGTTGATATGCCGTAAAACAAAACTACCAAACCAAACCATTAAGTCCCCACTGAATTTATTTTAACTTTTGATCTTAATGATAAATAACAGACAGAAATAATAATGAGTTTAATAATATTTAGCAGACAGAAAATGATAATGATTCAAAAAGCATTGAGCAAATTTCGCTCATTTTGAACAGATCTGACCAATCAGCGGAGGGAAAGGAAGAGCAAAAATCAACTAATTGATAAATAGACAGATGTGTTATTAATTTAGAATGTCTCAGTCTATGATCAGATTGTAGTATTTGTTTGTCCTTGGCCAATGAAGGAGAAAGGTTCCTTCGAGAGTGAGGCAATTTGTATTTTTGTCCCAATTCAGACTACTCAATTTTGGAGGGCTGGATTTTCCCCACATTAAAATCGGCCTTGTGTCCAACTCTGCCTTTGTGGGGAAGCAAGTATATAAGGTCATTTTAAATAAATAAATAAATAAATAAATAGATCGACCGTAGTCGAGGATGACTGAAAGGCTCCCTTTTCGGACTACTACACCAAGATGTAGGGGAGGGCGACACTTCTCTTCTTGGATTACTCCACATACCCTTGATCTTCATCTTATAATGCTGAGTGTTCAGCAAGGGCCCATCAAGTACCATTTTTTGAGTCTTCGGTGTGACTCGCCCGAGGATTGAATCCTGATCTAACCATTATACCAGGGAAAGAAATGATATCAACAAAAACCCTAAATGCATTTGAACGAGGAAGAAATAAAAAAAATCGTCAAAAAAGGAAGATAATTATTTTTTAAAATGATAAAAAATAAAATAAATAACACAAATGATCTGTATTTTTTTCTCCATCTTTCCTGAATACAAACCTTGTCTAATAATATTAAATCAGCAGTGATAATGGGAGTATAGGCGTTAGAATATAAAATATAGATTTTTTTTTAAAACACCAGTATAGAGAGTGATATCATCAGCATAGATGTTAATCTTTGGAATAATATTCTCTGGAAGATCATTGATATGGAGAAGAAACAGTGTTGGGCCTAGAATAGAGCCCTGATGAACACCAGCATTGACAGGGAAAGAGGATGAGGAGATATCATCCAGAGTTATTAGCAAACAAATTTTACAAACTGAGTTTTTTCATGTTCGTAAAGACCTTTTACAACTTCCCATTTTGCTAACATCTTCTTGCCTTCAGAATCAAATAATGATTCAGAAGAAGCTTCAGTAATCCAATTATTCAAAATATTTGTAAAAAGGTGGACATAGTCAAAAAGTAAGTACAAGCCATTTTTTGTGAGTCAAAGCCGATCATAAACAGTGTCAATGTTTTTGAAAAAAGATTGATTAGTTCCGTTGTTGTCACATACAATGGCAATTACTTGACCATTTAATTGTATAAAACAACTAGCAGGGCTACCGGCGTTGTCCGGGGCACAAAATAGAAGATGTTAAAAAGTGTGTGTTACATCTTTATAATAAAACTTCTATCTCTCAATCCATCTCTCTATCTTTCTCTCTTTTTCCCTTCTCCGTTTTTCCACTCCTCTTTCACCTCCGCCCAGCACATTTGTCTCTCTTGTTTTAATGTATTGAAAATAATAATAATGTAAGTCATTCACCTGTGCTTTCAGTTTTAAAGTTATCGCTCCCGGGTAACATCGAATTCCCCCTTCCCATTCGTAAAAATATAATGAAATCTATATTTGTCTTAATTTATTCCCGGGCAACGCCGACTTTCTGATCTCCTCCCCCTTAATAATATAGTGAAACCTATATTTATTTTAGTGTATCCTTTTCCATCAAGCATATACCACGGTTGAAATGTACTACTGTATTGTTACACACACCTGCTCTATCTAGGACATTGAGCACTGACTCACAAGCAACACAGAGAAACTTTTTCTGGTATACAATAGTATAAAAAAATACAGTGAAAATTTTTCTCCTGGGCAACGCTTCGTTTAAAAACACCTGCTCTATGTAGGATTGCTTTGTCTAGGATATTGATGACTCCCGGGTAATGGCAAGTAAACACACCTGCTCTATCTCGGATATTGAGCACTTTGGATTAACTTATACCATTTAGCAAATATCATACTGTATTATTACTATTATAGCTCCCAGGTAATGCCAAGTTAACAAAAGAGAGAGAAGTTCTTTCTCCAGAGAACTACTAAAACCACCTTTTCGGAGTCTAGTCTGAAGAGAAGCTTAAGCAACGTTAAATAATTGTGAAAGAAAATGCCAAGTCATTTCCGGAAGGAATACATTGAAATTACAGTGTTTTCTTTCTAAATTATGGCTGGAAAATCCCCCCCCCCCCCGACGAAATCTGCTCCATAGCCCTCTTAGGGGTACACTTAGAGATTCAGGAATACTTCCATTGTCTTCCCTGGTTAATTTTACATAATAATACAATTTTAGATGCTATGTAGATTCTCTAACCTTTCTTTCTATAGAGAACACACAAACAGACACATACACACAGACATTGAGTTTTATATATACAGCTATTAGAAATTTTTACGTAAAAAAAAATTGCCTCTAACTTGGCAATTGGGATCATTTTAAGTAGCAATTTCCATCCACGATGTAAACATTTTACCTTGATTTCCAATACGGTTTTGCTGATCCTTCAGAATTTTCAGCAAAACCAAATGCATTTCCATCGTGATATTGCAGATAAGCTTTTACATAGACTTTATCAACTAAAAGAATGAACTTTTTCTGATTTTCAAAACTTTTAGAAAATAGTTCACCCAAAAAATCCTACACTAAAATCATCCCGCAGTCGATTATATAATGACTGAGACGTTACAAAATATTCAAATGCCCTGATAAGAATATTAAAATCATGTTTCGTCCCAATACTTGGTAAGACCATAATATTAATTTGTTCTTTTAAAATATTTTTAAAAATCAATTTTTAATTTGCTGAGAGAACGAATCGCTTCATTGATATGTGACCAGTGGAGAAACATTGAGAGTCGATTTTTTGAAAGAAAAAAAAAAAGAAGTCGTTTGTATACCAGCATGGTAGCATTTAAATTTTAAATTTCTACAAATATTATTGGAATACCTCCTAATAAGATTCAATTCAATTGTTATCCGATATCCAGCCATGTTAATGTTGACTGCAACTGATAGAATGCCAAAAATCCCCCCCCCCCTCAGTCAAAGAATAAATGTGTACACTATACAGTCTTGTATTAAGGATCGCCTTGGTTTGATAGAGAAAAAAACATTGTTTGGGTCTCCCACCCAAATAACTGGGGGAAAGGGGATGCCAGATTAAGAAATAAATATGTGTATGAATGAGAGTTTCAATTTGTCAAAATACAGATTTAAGGAGACAATGTCTAATATATCCGTAAGTGAAACTAAAAAAAAAAAGTTTCAACCACTCTGCACTTCTCTCCTTAGTACAACTCAACTCTTCAATCCTAAAAGTACAGTTTTTTTAAACTAATAAGGCCACCACCTATGCAAATTGACTACCAACCAGAGCCATCTTGCTTTAGAGCCCCCAAAGAGCCAATCTGCAAGGGGGAGATGACTCAATTAACAGATATTGTCACACTACGAGCAGCGACAAGGCATTTTAGCACACAAAGGTCGTTTCTGTTTTTGTTTTTGAACAAAGCTGTCAAAAAATCTATCAAAAATCTCGTTAAAGAAAAAAAAGAAGGCATTAAATTAAAAAACAAACAAACAAAAAAAACGAGTTGCTTCATTTTCTTTCCAAAAGCTTTTTTGGCAACTTTTTCAATAATTAACCAGACGGAGGCAAGGGCACATAACTACTTGCGATGGACAAAGGCCAAAAAAGCCAAGAACAGGCTTTGCGGCGAATCTACTAATGCTGCAATACGCAAACCAGTCAGGCCACAGGAAGCTAGACTGTTATGTATCTAGTTTATTACGGTATTATTAAAGAAATGACCACCATTATCATAGACATGGTGGCTATAGTCCAAGCTTAGCGTCACTAAATAGTTTTGTTTTTAAGGAATTACTGAAACCCATAGTTGCATCAGGAATCATCCTTATTATATACTAGACGTACTATTTATTCTATTTTGATTTCATTCGAAAATTAATAACTGTGACATCTTGCATGACTAAAAATAAGTTTCTTTACTTCTATATTCTTTTTCTTCTTATTATTATTATCAACTCACTAGTTCTCATATAGGTCATCATCAGTGATAGCTCACTGACAATAACAGGTGGTGTTCCCTGGAGTTTGAGTGACAACAAGTCTCCCCAGATTTCCAGTAATTTCCACCTATTTCGATCATCATTGCATTATCACAACAGCTGATTACCATTGATTACTCGTTGGCATCGACCATTGGTCTTCTCTTGGGTTTGAGTGGCAATAAGTCTTCCCAAGGTCTAAGTACTCTCTGCACCTTTCCAATGGAGGTTTGGTCAATTCGCTCCCTCCTAGGTCTTTCCATCCTCCCTGACACTTCACGACCACTTTGTGTGGCACCAGCCTCGGGCGATGCCACATCACTTTTTTTAGGGGGGGGGGGAAGAAGTTTATGAGATTTCATGCAGTTCCATATTCCTTTCAGTTCTCTGACAAGTTCTGTATATTTGCTTCGTTTTTCTATCTCTTTCATCCCTGTGGTCTACAATTTTGCAGTTTCTTTCATTCTTGTTAACTATTATGACATCTGTTCTCCTTGCTTGGATGAGTCTATGCCTCCATATCCAAGAGTATTTTGTGATTTTCATTTTCCAGTACTGTCTCCGGTTTATGTCTGTAACATTTGTCTGCATGTTCAAAATGCAGTTGTTTGCATAGTTCGATAATAAACACTTATAGGTTCTAAAACTATTGAGTAGAATTGCACTAAATTTAGCATAAAGTACTCTTGGGATGCCGGATGTTACAAAATTGCAAGTTACAAAAAGATGCACATTTGTTGTATAGATTATTCATTATTATCATTATTCGTTATCTAATATATGAAATTAAGTTTGTCAGATTCTCAAAGTTAAAGAGCGATAGCTTGCATCCTACAAAATTAATATCTAATTCTGAATAACCAGTCAATTATGGGAATTTTTCACCTGTGTTTTCAAAAGCAAGATTTTGCTTTTTAAATTCAATGAAATCAATGCATTCGTTATAACTGGAAAATTCAAATGGAGTAAAACATCACTTGGTATATAGTTATTCATTTCATTTGTATAGCACATACATACTTTCATTAATATAGACATTAATCATTTATTTGAAATTAAAATAAAAAACACGCCGGTCATCTCAACAGATTTGTGTTCCAACTAATCACCATGAAGACGATGGAGTGATAGGCTCTGCCATGCGGGACTTCCTCAACAGCCTTAGTTTATTAATGATGTGCCACACGGGGGGTGGGGGGCATCGTGGATTGACTTAACTATCGCCACTATTCGAGGAAATGCCTTGAGCCTGCTCTCGGCCTGTCAAGCCATCATTCACATCAAGTGAAACTTCCTGATATTTGCATATTGGTTTTGAAAAGGGACATTTTATTAATTAACTATTATTTGTTGTTCTTGAATAAATTCTATTTTTCTCAATAATTTCTAAATGTAAAAAAAATATTATGCAGATACAATCAAAATTCGTGACGTCATTGCATGACATCTCAGTAATGACAACTATTTTGTCTCGAGTTATCCATCAACTGATCATGATGATCATCATCATATTCGGTTTAACGTCCGTTTTACATGCCGCCATGTGTTGAACGCCTTTTAGAAATTGACTTTCAGACTTATCTCTGGTCAGGTTTCTTTGGAAGTCATTTCCTTAATTGAGGCAAGATTTTTATAGGCCAGATGCTCTTCCTGACGCTAACCCAGTGAGGTGATGGGGACCAGTGTTTTTATCGAGACACCATCTCTAGGTGATTTCCCACCAAGGCGAGAGAGCGCTTCACCTGCCCTATCATTATTATATATACATTCCAAGGTAATAAAGAAAACAATCAAGTTGCCACCGGTAGCCCTCAGCCTGATGTGAAGAGCTGTAATTCCTGCAGTTTGCAATGGTCAGCAACATCTTGGGTAGACATCATAGCGGCATAAGGAGAGGCTTCATCGCGCTCGGCCTACACCTTCATACCACCAATGACACAAGCAATAAAATATAAATAAACATTCACAAAGTTTGTGCGCTACGATTTTTGCTCACTTCACTGAGAGGCGGTGTCCGTCTCTAAAAGAGTCTTGCTTGTAATATGAGGCCTTCCAGCCTGTCGCTTGACCTCTGGGGACCACAGGAGCACTTTTCTAGCAAGTGTGTTATGTCAGCACACATGTCGAGCCAGCGCCAACAACAACTGCAGATATGTGTGAAAGGCAACCATACAGCATTTTGATTACTACATGGGCTCACTACAATATGTTTTAGACAACATGTAGCATTTTGGTGTATGATCCATAAAGTTCCTTAGATCGAGCAACATTTAGTGTCCAAGAGTCTGATCCATAAAGTACTATGGATTCGACCGATGCCTTAGAAACTTTGAGTTTTGCCTCATTCTTGATAGCAGCTTTCCAGATTTTGCTCAAAGAGTTGAATACATTGGCAACCATTAATTTTTTATCAATAAACATTAAAACAACCTTGTAAAAGGAAAGGCATTATCAAATGAATGAAAAAGTCTATTCATACAAAATAATAATTTTTTATTGACAACTCAAGAAAATGCAAAATAAAGTGTTTGTAAAGTCCGAGAGTTCAAAGAGTGCGAGAACGTTCTAGTGAAAGATCTGGGTTTACGTGTGTAAATAAATAGGTATGTGTGTGTGTATTAGCATGCCTTTGTTTTGTTAGTGAAAGAGTGTATGTGTGTTCATTTCAGCTGGCGCTATGTGTGTATGAACTGTGTACATGCGGTCGTTTAGCAACGTATATGTATATGCTGACACTATGTTTAGTAGTCCGTGAAAGTCTCTTGTTTGTCGGTTGAGGCCCTTCAACTAGGGGCCAGAATTAGCTTTTAAGGACGTACCTATGTGCGTCGGGTAGGGACAGAAAATAACGGGACAAAGAGATTTTTATAGATCGGGTTTGAATTCGAATTGAATATTTCTTGCATTGTGATTTGTTAAAAGAAACTACTGATTTGAGCTTTTGTACAATCGAGAGTCGATACGTAATAACAATATTCACTGTGCTGCCTTTTTGAATAACATTGCCTTAATACTTACTTCTTTTTTTAAATTTCGGTTTGTTAGGTATATCTATTCTGGCTTCATATTTTCACACGCTCAGTAGTAAAAATAAAATATAAAACACTAGACAAGATTGTGAGTCATACGATGCAGTTAGCCCCTTTTTAAGGGGTTGCTTTTGTAGAAGCATTCCATCACTAGCCTATTTTTGTATGTAGCCCATTTCTTCCTCTGAGTTGTTGGTTTGCTGCATTAAGCATGTAAAACGGGCGTTATACTGAATATGATGATGGTGATGATGGT
Source organism: Sepiola atlantica (assembly GCA_963556195.1). Taxonomy (NCBI): domain Eukaryota; kingdom Metazoa; phylum Mollusca; class Cephalopoda; order Sepiida; family Sepiolidae; genus Sepiola; species Sepiola atlantica. The sequence continues at coordinate 64,191,682 of OY744532.1, read as the reverse complement.
GATGATGATGATGGTGATGATGATGATGATTAATTTTCTTAATACATTAATAATTAAGCATTACATCAGTGTGTAGCAGCAAGTCCTGGGAGCATATACCAGAAAGAACAGTTGGAAATAATTTATACACCATCCACTATGACTATGCAATCCCTACAGCTATATATCTAGAAAACCTGACATCGTAATATGGGACAAAAGGGAGGAAGTAGCAACCCTAGTTGAAGTCAGTGTCCCTAATGATGCAGGATTGAACAGAGCAGAAAGGGAAAAGATTACGAAATACCAAGGTCTTATGTACGACATGAAAAGAAACTGGAATCTTAGGAAAATCTCCATCATACCAGTAATTATAGGAGCAACAGAATTAATGAAGAAGAATTTCAAGAGCTATCTGTCGAGTATACCCGGTGAACCGAGTGCAAGAGAAATACAAACAACTGCACTTAAAGGGACGGTTAGAATCTTAAAACGATCTCTAGGCTGGAGTGTCTGAAATAGCCGGTGAATGTCTGGCATCCGGTAGGATGCCCCATCTCCAGCAAAAACAGAAAGATAAGAAAAGTAAAAAAATAAACATTAAATATATTCTTTTACTAATTTTTAATTCTGTAAGAATGTGACATAAAAATCATACAGAAAATAAAGTATAATTATTAGGTTGTCCGGAAAGTTTGTGCCAATTTTTATTAGTTCATGTTTCGACACGTTAGAACATGTCAAATTATTGACAGATATAATATACTTACATTTCCAGGTAGAGCATACTTCAAGTTATCTCTTTTGAGAAAGAAAGTTAAAGTTTATTTAACTTGTATTAATCTTGAAGTCCTTTGAAAATGGAAGATTCTAAGACCCATTTTTAGGCACTTGATGCTTTTCTATTTCCATAAAGGCAAAAAATGCCTCTATAACAACAAAAAAAGAAATGTGCAGTGTACAGTGAAGATGCTTTAGCTGACAGAACTGGTTCGCAAAGTTTAGAGCTGGAAATTCTAGCATTAATGATGAACAATGTTCAGGCAGACCACCCTCTACAGACGACAACCAAGTCAAGTTTAGTAATTACATTTAAATCCACCCTTATATAGTTATCAGGCGGCCCGGTAAGTTCGTGCCGATTTTTAATTGTTCATATTTCGACACGTTAGAACATATCAGATTATTGACAGATATAGTATACTTACATTTCCGGTTAGAAAATACTTCAAGCTAGAAAGAAAGTAAACAATTTTTTTACGTGTGTTAATTTTGAAACCGTTTAAAAATGAAAACTGTAAAACCGATTTTAGGCACTTGATGCTTTTCTATTTGCATAAAGACAAAAAATGCCCCACAAACAACAATAGGTGAATAGGTGCAGTGTTCGGTGAAGAAGCTTTAGCTGACAGAACCGTATGGAAACGGTTCACAAAGTTTAAAGTCGGAGATTTTAGCCTTAATGATGAAGAACGCTCAGGCAGACGACCCTCTACAGATGACGACGAAATCAAGACATCAGTTGATAATAAACCACATTACACAACACGAGAACTAGCAGAAAGACTTTGCATATCAAAATCCACCATCAAGATTAAATATTTAATGGCATATATATGTTATTTTATTTTTCATTTCCTTTAAAATTCGGCACGAACTTTCCAGACAGCTTTATGTATTGTATGTATTTTTCTGTGTTATTCTGATATTATAGCATTTAGTACATTCGCTGGATGCCTATCGACTATAGCTAGAGCATATGTTGAGACATACTTTGATTTTGGAACAAGTCATTTTATAATGGATAAAGTCGGAATTGTTTTACCTTAGTGACATCAGATTAATCAGCAATCACCATTTTTGCTAGTTGGACGATCTCATTTTTTTAATGCGTGTGAAAGGTGATAACGTATGTATGAACATGAAATGCTTTAGCGTATTATTATATACATAAAAAAAGCTAGGAGAAAACACTGCTCATTATCGAGATCGCAATTCGTTATGCATGTATAATAACCATTAATGCACATAATAAAAGTTAAGTTGAAACTTATCTACTAATATGATGGCCCCGTGACACTTACAGGCTGGTACTTATTCTTTGTCTTCTAATAATCGACATTTCATTCATTGTCACACAAATAAAGGAATATCATTATCCTCATCATCATCATTATCATCATTATATTCGGTTTATCACCTATTTAACATGCTGGCATGTGTTGGACAGCTTTAAGAAATTGACTTCCAAAGCAACTGATCTCTGGCCAGGTCTTTATTTATCCCTCTTTCTCCCAAGTCCATTTTTATCACTCCCTCCTATGTCTTCCCTGGCCTTCCCTTGTGAACTAAACCTTCTACCTTAACTGTTCTACATCTATTGACCCAAGAACTCTCATCCATTCTTTCAACATGGCCATACCATCAAAGTCTCTTGTTCTGCACACATCTCCTTATACTGTCCAAATTTAATCTTCCTCTGAAGTCATCAGATCTAAGCCTGTATTTAAGACTCACATTACACATCCATCGTATCATTCTCATATCATTTCTCTCCATGCAACGCATGCTCTTAACACTTACTGGCCAGGTTTCACTTCCATACGTCATCACACTATGCACACGTGCCTGATAGACTCTTCCCTTGGTCAACAATGGTAACACTCTGCTAGTTAGTAAAAGCAGAAATTCCTTGAACTTACTCTATTCACTCCTACCTTTTGAAATCACACTAGCACCTTCTCCACCCTGTGCTCCAATGGTATCACTAAGGTAACAAAACTTCTCTTGGCCATCCAAATATACTTTGTCCACATCTGAGTTCTCATCCATCTCAATTGTATATATAAATATAAATATAAAATGCAGACAGGTTAATTGCCCTACAAGTGGGATTTTCTTAATTATTATTACAGGATTGTCATTAGACTTCAGTAAATAGATTCTTTCTTATCCATAATAAAAATAAATCCCATTTTCTAACAAAAACAACACAGTATGAAATTAAAAAAAAATAATGCTGTAGTGTAATATAAATTCACATTTGAAAAAATCAGATACAAAAATGCTTTAATTACGAAATTAAATCCACCAGAATGTGTTTATTTAAAGATTAAACTCTTTAGGTGCCATATGAAAGGAAATTGTTGAATAACTAGGTACCAAGCGATTTTTTTTGCCATTTGAATTTTCTAGTTGAAACAAATGCAGTGATTTCATTGGATAATCATCTCTGTTGAATATCCAAGTCAAGTAAACAATGAATATCCAGAAGATGATGTTACCGAAAGAAATATCAGACCGGATATAGTATGTAATCAATGAAATCGATTTGAATCGCGAAATTTTGTTTTTGAAAAAACACAAACGGAAAATTCTTGTAATTAACTGGCTATTCAGAATCAAATATTGATTTTGTAGGACGTAAGCTATCGCTGTCTAACTTTGAGAATTTGACTGGCTCAATTTTATGTATTAGAATATTTATATAGACAAAAAAGCTGATCGTTGTTAAGTACATTTATTCTGTATCATATGTGACTTTACGTAAATAAAATATGTCTTCTTCGTGACTCATTGTATTTTGTTTGTATTTTTTATTTTCAGAAATGTTTTAATTGATGTTGTTTTCACCCACAAAAGTTGACCAACATTTGCCTAGCAGAAGGGGATGCACAGCTCGAGATTGTTGTGATGGTATGCAGCAATGATTACTAACCTGTCACATTCTACGCAGAGGGTTGCATTTAAATAAAACACTTAGACACTGGTATCATCAATCTGTTAAAAATGTATTTAGTATAACCAATCCGTTTAAAATGTAGTTATATTATAAATCTGCTAAAAATAATGTTAATATTATCAATTTTAGTACATATAATTAAACTGCTAACATGTAGTTAGTATTATGTCTCTCATAAAGATGTAGTTAATACCATCAATCTGTTAAAATGCTGTTAACATCACCAATCTGTTAAAAATATAGTTAGTATCAGCTATAGTCAGATCATGTAATTAGCATAATTAATCTGTTAAAATATATACTTAGTATAATCACTCTGTTAGTAGTATCATAAATTTGTTAACAATTTAGTTAGTATCCACAATCTGTTAAAAATCTAGGCAATACCATCAATCTGTTAAAAATCTAGGAAATATCATAAACCTGTTAAAATGTTGTCAATATCATAAACCTGTTAAAATGTTGTCAATATCATAAACCTGTTAAAATGTTGGCAATATCATAAACCTGTTAAAATGTTGTCAATATCATAAACCTGTTAAAATTTTGGCAATATCATAAACCTGTTAAAATGTTGGCAATATCATAAACCTGTTAAAATTTTGTCAATATCATAAACCTGTTAAAATTTTGGCAATATCGTAAACCTGTTAAAAATTTAGTTAGTACTGTATTAACGATCTGTTAAAATGTAATTATTATCAACAATCTTTTAAAAATCTCATCAGTGTTAGGCACAGCTCTGTCTTTTTTTTACCGTGACAAAATGATATTTATGTAAGGCAATAATCTCTAACCCTCTTTATCTCGATGTATCTTTTTCATTATGTGCTTCTCTAACTCTTTCTATCTCATAATCGCTCCCTTTCTTGCTCACTTTCTCTATCATACTCTCTGTGTTTCTCTCTAATTATTTATCTTTCTTTCACTGTATGTATCGCTCCCTAACTATTTGGGATGTCATATTCAATCGTTTTTTATTAAAACATACAATGGACATATAAACTCGTATACTAGGCCCATCCTATCCAAGACTCTAATCAAGTAGAGTCTTGGATAGGACGGGCCTAGTATACGAGTTTATATGTCCATTGGGAGACTGTGTCTCCGACAACCAAAGAAAAAATGTATATATTGGCTCGACTACCACGACTTTGTCCAGGAGGTTTACCATGCATCTATCCGATAATAGCGCTATAGCCAGACACCTCACTAACGAACATTCCTGTCCCCACTCGCAAATCCGAAAACTTCTCGTAGACAATACTAACATCCTAGAACACAATACTAACACACAAAAACTCCACATACTAGAAGCTTTACTAATTAAAACAAAAAACCTGGATATTAACAAGATTAATTTTAACACTAGTACTAATATACTTAAATGCTTATAATACTTAATAAATATAGTTTCATATTTAAATTTTTCCTGCCATAATTAATTATAAATCTCACTCCAGGTCTTTACCTGTTTGACATTACTCCACTGAAGATGGACCCAGATGGGTCAGAAAGTACTCTGGACCAAAACGTTAATAACGGCAGTTTCATCAGCCAATTTTCTTCCGAGATTAAGACTTTAATCCGGAAAATTGAAGGGATCAATACGAAAATATCCAGACAAGAATTGTCGGTTATTTTTAATAATACGTGTCTTAAGGAAAAAATGCTGCCTCGATACACATATATATATATATATATATTTAAAGACCCTATATATTTAAAAAAAATTTTTTTTAACATAGTTCACCTCAAACAAGGCAGGCTGCCACTGTAGACGTTAGAGGCTACTGAGAAAAAAGGGTGAAGGTTTGGGGAGGGGGGTCAACCTAAACTAGGAGCTGCGCAGCGAGATGTCTGTTTACATTAGTTTTAAATTTCTGCATATCAGTGACGTCAGGAAAGCAGGGAACAGGGAGGGAGTTCCAGAGTCAAGCAGCACAAGGAAAGAAGCTCTTGGAGGAGAAAGCTCTTCAGCACCTGGGGACCTCCACAGTGTATGGATGGGATTAGGCAGATTGTCAGGTTGGTCTAATGAATTTACGTCGTGGGGGTACCAGAGCAGCAAGCTCATCAGAGCACAATCCATTGAAGTACTTGTAAAACAGGCACAAGGAAGCAACGTTGCGGACAGGGGCTGGAGCTTGGTGGATAGTGAAGGACCTATCAAGTTGACGACTCTTTTTTGGACCTTGTCTAAGAGGGAGAGACTAGCGGATGATGCACCAGCCCAGATATGGCAACAATACTCCATGCATGGGCGGATGGTGGCTTTGTAGAGATATAGGATAATGTCAGGTGTGAGAAGTTTACTGGCACGGTAGAGGGAGCCCACCTACTTTGCAGCAGCCCTGGCAATATTTTCAATGTATTTATTCCAATTCATGCTATCTGTGAAAGTTAGGCCGAGGAGTTTGAATGATGAACTCTCAGGCAGGGTGCTATTTGCCATGACAATCGGTGGTTGAAGAGGTCTCTTGTAGTTATTGAAGGAAAGTAGCTTTGTCTTTGCGATATTAAAAGTTACCGTCCATTTTTGACCCCATTCTACTACAGACTGGAGGTAATTTTCTAATGGTTTAACCCATTGCCTCAGATATGTGCGCATCGGTTTTACCCACATGACTAGAGTAGAGCATGGTGTCATCAGCAAATATTCCTATCTCAATCGCAATGGCATCAGGGAGATCATTTATGAAAATCAGGAACAGTAGAGATCCAAGAATAGATCCCTGGGGTACACCAGCATTTATTTCATGCTGCTTAGATGAACGGCCATCGAGGACAACCTGGATTTTTCGTTTTGTTAGGAAGGATCTAATTATATGAAATATTTGTCCAGTAATACCATATGAGTGCAGGTTTAGGAGAAGCCCTTCATGCCAGACCTTGTCAAAGGCCTTGGATATATCGAGCGTTACTGCCCTAGTTTCACCTGCCTTGTCCAGTGTATGGTATATGCGTTCAGAGATGACCGTTAGGATATCTGCAGTAGATCGTGCTTGTCTGAATCCGTATTGATGATCAGAAAGAAGTTTAGCATTAACTAGGTGCCTGATAATCGCTAGATTGATTAATAATTCAAAGATTTTAGCAAAGATCGAGAGTAGATTGATTGCGCGGTAGTTTAGAGGATCAGTTCTATCTCCAGAATTCTTGAAGACTGGTACCACAGAGGCAATTTTCTAACTATCAGAGAAACAAGATTCAGTAAGGCATTTGTTGTATAGTTTGGAGAGGACAGGAGCCAGCTCAGCAGAGCATTTTTATTATTACTATTACTGGTATAAGATCAGGCCCACAGGCTTTGGAGATGTCAACGTTTTTTATGATGTCTCTCACTTGAGATGGGGTGATGACCAGGTTCTCAAGTGGGGCTTCAGTCCGCAATGGGAATTTAGGGAGGGGTTGTTTGCCGAGTCCAGCGTTGAGTTTAACGCGAAACGCTGGGCAAGTAGTTCAGCCTCATCAGTTGCCGTGCAAACAACATCGTTGTGATTTGATAGCGGGGGAATTGTCGATTGTCCATTGTTCATCATACTATTGTATATTTTCCAGAAATCACGAGTACCTAGTTTCTGTGACTGAATGCGTTTTTGCTTATCTCTGTATACCTTCTCTTTGCTTGACCTATCACTACTTTGCAATCATTTCTTGACTCTACAAATTGTTGTCTGTTCGCAGTTGACTTATGGCGGCCGAATGTTCGGAATGCTTTCTGCCTTTCAGAAATGGCAGCTGCACATTCTGAAGTAAACCATTGAGGAGAGTGGGGTTTGCTGAAGAATTTTCGCGTGGTGACATAAGCATCAATGCCTGCTTTGACCCATTCGGTTAGCTCATTTGCACACTGATCAGCAGAGAGTGAGAAGGTTACACCCCATGGGGCGTCGCTAATGTGATTCCTAAGGGATTCAAAATCAGCCTGCTCATAGTTTCTTGTCGTTTTAAGAAAAGCTCTTCAGCTTTTGGACGAGTTTTTAAGGTGATAAGCATCATTACCACAATGTGATCAGTGTTTCCGAGCGGACTATGGGCATTCGCCACACAAGTCTCAAGAACAGGTCAAGAAGTGAGGCTTGCTGGTCCGCACGATCAGGAAGGCGGGTCGGAAACGTGACAGCCTGTGAGAGGTCGTGAGCTGAAGAGAAATTAAAAGTAGAGTTCCCAGCTACATCAGTAACACTGGAGAATCCCAACCAGTCACGGTGGTGTGCATTAAAATCCCCAAATACATGTATTTGGGCATTCGAGTCGACTGAGAGTGCTCTATCTAAGCTTTCAAAGACAGAGTCAAGCAGTGTACAGTCCTGGGTCGAAGGAGAACGATATAAGAAATATAAGTAACTAACTCTGTGATGTAAGGTCAATCTAAAGCACATGTAGGCTTGGTCATCTGATTCTAACCTATGTTCTCTAGTCAAGGGGAGGGTGTTCCGAACATAAACTGCTAGCCCATGCATATATATATATATATATTTAAAGACCCTTTATTTATATATATATATATACATATATATATATATATGTATAACATTTTAGTTATACAAACATTTTTCGCTACATAGATACATACATGTTAAAACTACGACCTTATTCAAAGTCTAACTCCCTAGGCTGCGTCGAAGACATATATATTTCAGATATTTTGTTAATGGAAGAAACGTTAATGAATATCTAAATAATTTTGGTTTGTCTTTTTTCATTTTCTATCATGTTGGAATATTATTTCCATAATTTTCATTATTATATATATATATATATATATATATATATATATAAAGAACAGGAAAATAAAGATATAATGTATACTTTTAAATTAGAATCTATCATGAAAGAATTGATGCTCGATATACGAGATAAAGCAATTATATAGACATTTTGATTTTAAAACACCTTGTTTTAAACAACTGAGGACGTAATAGATTTTGTATTTTTACAATCTTTATTCTCATCTTTTACTTGTATGTATATATATATATATATATATATATATATATATATATATATATATATATAGGCAAACATTATTAAATACCACGGAATGTTTTTGCTTGGTAAGACTTTCTTTTTTTATTTTTCAATTTTCCGAATGGTCCATTTAGTTTTACGGTCAAATTGCTGTATGTAAGTTCCATGTGTTTCTTGTTCCATTTTCTTTCCTTTTTTGCAAGTATTTTCGATTTGATTCGTCAAATCATCTTCAGACGGTGTTAATTTTAGTTTTCAAAAAATATGTCTTTACATAATTTACAACTTAAAATGAGCGTCTATAATATTGAAATGTTACATGAGAGTGTGATTACGTTCTAAGAGCGTGCAAGATTCAAAAGTTTGATTGCTTAACCGTTAAGAATTTGATTACGTTCTGAGCGCGTTCAAGATTGAACATTGAAAAAATAAAAAAGTCTTATCAAGCAAAAACACTCCGTGTTATTTAATAATGTTGGCCTAAATGAAAATATGCTGCCTAAATACACACACAATATATATATACAGGGTGATTCATAAGTCACTTAGCTATTTATTTTTGAAATTCTTAAGTTAAAAAATACGGTAATACAAAACAGAAAGTTTATTCAACAAATTCATTTATGGGAGTTTAAAATTACAGCAAATTTTCAAAATTTCCACCTTCGTTCTGCATGCATAGCTCCATTCTTTTTTGCATGGAATTTACGACTCTTCGTAGCATATTTGATTGATTATGGTGTTGTGCGAAGGAGGCTTTCTGTTCACATCACGTTTCCATTGCCTTTCCACAAGTGTGGGAGATTCATCAAATTTGGCCATATGAATAACAATAAAAATTCGCTCTTCAATTGTAAATGACATTTTAAATAGCTAAGTGAAGTGTCTTATGAATCACCCTGTATATATATATATATATATATATATATATATATATATATATATATATAAATTTAGTCTAAAATACAGCTCTACTTGTTATTGAGCACTATCTTATGAACATCGTAGCTTCATGGGATTAATACCTATGAACCAATAACCCAACAAACACTATACATATGTGTGTGTATATATATATATATATATATATATATATATATATATATATATATATATATATATATATATTTTGGTACAGAAAAATTAGTACAACATTTGTACCGTCGGTTTCAAGCACGGAAAGTTTTAGCCATCCGGCTCTCTTCAGCTTCTGTTGTCATCTGTTTTGGAAATGTGAAGTCACATGACACTCTCGTTGAATCGATTTTGCAATTTCCCTCTAGGGGGCAGTTGTTTTTGTCTTGGCATGAGCAGCCTACGTTTGTAATTGCTTTGGGTTCCGCAGAGATAATTTTTCTTATTGAAGGGGCAGTGGAATAGCTGACCGTAACAGAATTTCTGTTAAAAAGTTTGTATAGGTCACTTGTGGGTGGGAAGTGTTTGTCGAGTAATTTGAGGAAAAGGTGGCCTACATTTGTCTTGGTATTGGTGGAATAGGGTGGAGAAAACCAGATCACCGATCTCCTTCTATTGCGGGTCCCCTGTGGTTGGTCTCGGGTGGGGGTGTATGATATCTCTTCTCTGAACCCGCTGTCGCGGAGCGCTTTTTTGTAATATGGTGCTGCTTGGTTGAAAATTACGGGACTGGATGAGAGGTTTGAAATTCTCTGGCTAATATTATTGACTAAATTTTTAAAGATGGTGGGGGGTGGCAGGATCCCTTGTGTATGTATTGGAGTGTTTCATTGGGTTTTTGGAAAGGTTTGTGTGTATTGTTTTTAAGGTTCAGTGTGGTATCTAGGAAGTTTACTTGGTCTAAATTTGTTTCAATGGTGATTTTGAAACCGAGATTATGGAAGGTATTTGTTAATTCTTTTCTAAATCTATCTAATGTGTTTCCGTTGTGGTTGCGTGACAGGCAAAGTCCGTCATCTCTATAGAGACCAAAGAAATCATATATGAAGAAACCGTCACAAACCAGAATACCGGTAGTGCAGAAAAATACATTGGGATGACGAAGGGAAACTTCAAACAAAGATTATACACACACAGAAACTCCTTCAGATACAAAAATAAGGCAAATACGGCACTCGCGACCTGAATATGGCAACTTAAAGAAGAAAATACACCCTTCACCATCAAATGGAAAGTAATTGAGAGAAAACCATCCTTCTCTCCAGCCATAAACAGATGTCCTCTATGTGACGCTGAAAAATACCACATTTCAAGGGCCATCATTGATCCGAATACAGCCTGTTTGAATATCCGCGATGAAATCTTTAAGGGATGTATCCACAAGAGACAAGCACTACTCATAAACTGGACTGACCGATTCACATAGTGTCTAGCTACTCCCCCCTCTACTTCCCATCATTCCTAATATAAACAAATTAAAAAATACGAACAAACATCTCATCAACCCATATCCACATAAATTTCAAGAGCAAAAACTTCGACTTTCACAAAAATATTTAATTTATTTATCAGTCATTAGACTAATCTAACAAATCCATTTAAACAACCTCAAACCTTTATATTTCCAACAAAGTTACCTCCCTTAGATCCAGCAATTTCTTTATTAAAATTACTCCGGGCTTTTAACACGATATTAACTAACGGTTTTTCCTTTTAGAACGCACACCTTCAAACCCAAAAACAGTAACGGCTAATGATACAAATTCATAAAATTGGCTCACGGGAATTACATAGAAACTTTTTTATTTTTTTTATTTTTTATCTTATCTTTTTATTTTTTATGTTTTAATTTCAAATTTTATTTTAATTTTAATTTTATTTTTATTTCATTTTATTTTTATTCCCTTTAATCTTATATTATTATATCTCTCCAAATCTCCTCAACAGTTTCATTACACTAAATTTAAATTCAAACAAACATACACAACACACTGAGCAAATAACGCGTCCCAACGAGAGTGTTATGTGACTTCACATTTCCAAAACAGATGACAACAGAAGCTGAAGAGAGCCGGATGGCTAAAACTTTCCGTGCTTGAAACCGACGATACAAATGTTGTACTAAGTTTTCTGTACCAAAATAAATAAATATTATACTCTTAATTTTTAACTTTAATTCTTAATTAATCGAGCACTCTGCTGGGATTTTTCCTACTATATTACAAAGAAGTTATATATATATATATATATATATATATATATATATATATATATATATATATATATATATATATATATATATATAGAGAGAGAGAGAGAGAGAGAGAGAGAGAGAGAGAGAGAGATACACAAATAATAATAAAAAAAACTTTACGTTACATATTTTAGAGTCGTACCGCGGTTTCACCCAGATGGACTGACTTTAGATTTTTAAAAAATCGTCTATAGCCCATAGGGAATCTTCAGCGTCTCGAAACGAAAACCATAGGGAGAAATGGCGTTTGGGTTCACCGTTAAACAGTACATTCCTGATGCGTCCCTTTTGAAGAACAAACCAGAGTCAGTCTTATATATTTGTTGGGTGGGATTTATTTAGTGTTTTATTTTAGTTATTTTTTATTTGTTTATTTATTCATAGTTTTGTATTTTTTTAAAAAGATGTTTAATTTTATTTTAACAAGTGTTTTATTTTATTCATTTATTATTTGTTTATTTCTTTATAGTTTTGTATTTTTTAAAAGAGTTGTATTTTAAAAAGTTTTATTTAAAAAATTCTGTCTATAGTTCATGAGGAATCTTCAGTGACTTAAAATAAAAACAAAGGGAAATGGCGTTTAGATTCACCGTGAAAAGGTGCATTGCTGAAGCGTCCCTTTTGAAGAAAGCACCCGGATCAGCGTTATGTATTAATATATGAGTCTTAATCGTAATTAGATTTTATTTAAAATAATTCAATTATTGATGATGGATGTTGCCAATTTTACCGCTTCAACGGTGTGTTTATTTTTATGCGTAACTGTGTGGCATAGCTTATTGATTAGTTTATGGGTGGAATTTATTAAGTTTTTTATTTAAAAATTTTTTTATTTGTTTATTTATTTATAGTTTTGTATCTTTTTAAGTCTTTTATTTTATTAGGTGTTTTATTCTATTTATTTTTATTTGTTTATTTATAGTCTTACATTTTTGCTGAATGTTGAAGAAGGGTATATCTTCATCAGTGTATTAACTATCATTGCAATATGCATTCGTGTTGGGTTTTTGTATTTAGTTACTTCTGTTGGCTTTATCTAATAATGTTTATGAGTCTATTATAGGATCTGTGTGAGACGGAGGGTTTTAAGTCTTAGTCAAATATTATACATTTAATTTAATGGGGTTAATGGGGTTTAATAGTTATATTTCTAAAAGAGGTTTAATAGTTATATTTCTAAAAGTTTAATTAGTGAGATCCATATATTTATTCTGTTAGATTTTTAAAAAATGATGGGTATCTAATGATTTATGTTATATTTGTGATAGATGAGGTTAAAAAGGGGTGTGAGTGTAGGTTATGTTGAGGTTGGTAGGGAGAATGTTGTTGTGGTTGTGGCATGTACAATATATCTGGGGGGGTGTTATGTTGTATATAAAAATTGATAAATTTTGGAAAAGTCTTGGGGGTGGGTGGGTATGTTATATATTTTCTATGATGTGGAGGTCATGGGTCTTATGGGGTTATTAGTGAGTTATGTATTTTCTTTGTGGGGACATTTTTTGAAGACCTCAGTTTTAATGTCCATGCAGTTTATGGAAGGGTTATTGATTGCCTGTAGAATCCTGAATTTTTCAGTGATGCAAAGTGAGCAATTCCTGGAGGTAGGGCTATAAGATTTTGGTTTATCGATGATCCTCCATTCTATTTTATAGGGAGTGTTGTCCTCCTGAGTTCCCATATAGTGGTTGCTAGGGTGGTGATGTGGTCTTTTTCCGGATATATTTATATTTGTAAACATTTCTATGGGTCCATATTTTTAAAAACAAATTCTTCTGTAGTTATTTCCAAAACTAACACATCTCTTTCTCTCTCACACGCACACACATATGTATATATATATATATATATATATATATATATATAAATAAAAGTTATACATTAGAACAGCCTACGCAAATTAACCTGCGTTTCTGTGCTAGCACACGTCTATGAGTCTGGAAAACAATTTTCCATCCTCATAGACGTGTGTTGGGACAGATATTCAGGTTAATTTGCATAGGCTGTTCTAATGTTTATATAACTATTATTTATAATGCTCTACTTTGTATTGAGCACTTTTGAATAATATTGATTTTAGGACAACACATTTCCTCACGAGACAAGCCTACGCAAGTTAACCTGCGTTTCAATGTCAACACATTTCCCCCCGAAAGTGGAGGAAATGTGTTGACATTGCAACGCTGGTAAACTCACGTAAGCTGCTCTAATGTTTATATGTATTTATTTTTATAAAGCTCTACATTGTATTGAGCATTTTTGAAAAAGAATATTGGTTCTAAGTTAATATTATGAATTTAATTAATATATATATATATATATATATATATATATATATATATATATATATATATATAGTCTTTGTTATTGTTTTTACTGGCGATAGAAACATAGCTATTTTCTTAGTATTTTTCCACTTCCTAAGCGGTAAAGAATATTGTATTAAGTCGCTCCTTTTTAATAGGATGTGTAATATAAAATATGTACGTAAAAATTAATATATATATATATATATATATATATATATATATATATATATATATATATATATATATATATATATATATCAGAATCAGAAAGGGATCACGTGAATTGATCGCGTGAAGGTTGACAACACCCATAGTAAAACAGGCTTTGAACCTGGCACACCGAGTCATCAGTCTGAACCAGAATTCACTTTATAACTGGCACCTTCCAGGAAAAACTTAGATATGCAATTAATATTGCAGAAAGCAGTAGCATCATCAATCTCTCCAAAATATAGTTAATATTACCAACCTGTTAACAACGCAGTTAGTAATAATAATCTGTTTAAAATGGAGTTAGCATTATTGCAGGGTTCGATAATATCATCAATCTGTTTAAAATGTAGTAATATTAATTTGTTGAAAAAGTAGGTAGTATTATTAATCTGTTAAAAATGGTATTAGTATCTATTAGAATAACTATTGGTAAAAAATATAGTTATTATTAATCTATTAAAAAAGTAGTTCATATCATACATTTGGTAAACATAGTTCATATAAAAAAATCTGTTTAAATGTAGTCAATACCATAAATCTGTTAAAAATTTGTTAGGATCATAATTTATTAAAAATGTAGTTAGTATTAGCAATATGTTAAGAAATGTAGTTAATATTATCGATATATTATAAACGTAGGTTATATTATGAATCAGTTAAAACGTAGTTAGCATTATTTTTGTTAAAACGTAATTAATATTATTAATCTGTTAGAAACGTCATTAATATCATCAATATGTTAAAAACGTAGTTAATATTATTAATCTGTTAAAAACGTAGTTAGTATTACCAATTTTACCCGAGTTAGTGTTATCAATCCGTCAGTAACGTAGTTAATATTATCACTCTGTTAAAAACGTAGTTAATATTATCAATCTGTTAAAAACGTAGTTAATATTATCAATCTGTTAAAAACGTAGTTAGTACTATTAATCTTTTAAAAACAGTATTATCAATCTGTTAAAAATGTTGTTAGTATCATAATGCCCGAGAATGCCGTAGTGTGTCGCAGGACCAGCGGCACAGTTATAAAAGTGTGTGTGTGTGTGTGGGGGGGGGCTCTCCTAAAAAGTGGGAGGGGGCCCGGTTAAACACATGCATATATAACTTCATTATTGATGACCGTAAAGTGGGGGGGCCAAGTCAAAAAGTGTGTGTGGGGGGGGGGGGTGCCGCCGTCCATGTGTCAGACCTGCACTTTCAGAATATTCACAGGGGACTGCCAATAAAAGAAAAGAAAAGAAAAAAAAAAAGGAAAAAAATCAACGATAAGCGCTTGAAAATATGAGGTCCTTATTTGATTAGATGCTTATAAAAAGCCAACTGTGTACCGAGTGTCAGCTAGATGGGGAATACACGTCTTCCATGTTAGATTTGTTTTTCATTGATTATGCCTAATGCAAATGATTCGTTGTTAACGATTAAGAGAACAGAAGTTGCTGTTTTTATCCACAGCTCGGAGCAAGCGGTGAAGTCAAACCTTTCCCGATGGTATTAATGCATAATTAAATACAATAGTCTTATCTGTTAAAGGTTTTCAGTCGGCAAGGCGGGTGGTGGCAGTGATGAAATGAATACCGTCACCGACTCAAGATTTGGTTTGCAGTGTTTGCGTTTTGTTGGTTTCATAGCACAACTTTTAATTAGAAATGTTAACAATCTTCGCGTAGTTTCTCTCGTGATTGCATTATTACATCGGTGAAACCAATGCCAACAGAACAGAATAAAGTGTGTTAAATAACTGCAACTTGCTGATGCATTGCATTTGCACTATGAGGTAAACACAATTAAATGCAGTTATTATCATCAATCTCTTTAAATGGATCATGAATCTGTTAAAAATGTAGTTAGTATTATCAATATCTTAACTGTAGACTTATTATTAACCTGTAAAATGTAATTATCAATCTGTTAAAAACGAAGTTAATATTATCAATTTGTTAAAAAAAACTAGTATTATTAATCTGTTAAAAACGTAGTTAGTATTATTAATCTGGTAAAAAATCAGTTATTATTATTAATCTGTTAAAAGTGTAGTTAGTATTATCAATTTATTAAAAACATAGTTAATATTATCAATCTGTTTAAAATGCTGTGACTATTATCACTATGTATGTTAATAATGTATTTCATATTATTGATTAAAAAAAATGTTGTTGCTATTATCAATGTGTTAAAAATGTAATTAATATTCCTAATCTCTTCAAATGGAGTAAATATTAATCTGTTAAAAATCTAATTAGTATCAAGAATCTGTTAAAGTTAGTTATATCAATCTGTTAAACATGTAGTTAGTATTATCCATCTGTAAATATGTAGCTAATATTATCAATCTGTTAAACATGTAGTTAGTATTATCCATCTGTAAATATGTAGCTAATATTATCAATCTGTTAAACATGTAGTTAATACCACAATCTTTTAAAAAGAACGTTAGTGTTATCAATCTGTTAAACATGTAGTTAGTATTATCAATCTGTTAAACATGTAGTTAATACCACAATCTTTTAAAAAGAACGTTAGTGTTATCAATCTGTTAAACATGTAGTTAGTATTATCAATCTGTTAAACATGTAGTTAATACCACAATATTTTAAAAAGAACGTTAGTGTTATCAATCTGTTAAAAATGTAGTTAGTATTAATGATCTGGAATGATGTAGTGAGTTTCATAAATCTATTAAAATGTAGTTAATATAACATCTGTTAAAATATAGTTAGTATTAATAATCTGTTAAAATGTTAGGAAAATCTGTTAAAATATACTTAGTATTATCAATAAAAATGTAGTCTGTGTCATGAATATGTTCAAATTATAGTTAGTACTATGAATCGGTTGACATGTAGTTAGCATTATCAATCTGTTAAAATGTAGTAAGTATTATAAATCTTTTAAAAATGTAGTTAGTATCATAAATCTTTTAAAAATGTAGTTAGCATAATAAATCTTTTAACAATGTAGTTAGTATCATAAATCTCTTATCAAATGTGAGTTAGTATTATCAATCTGTTAAAAATATAATAAATGTTAGACCAACACAAGAGAACATTCTTCTGATTTCTACTGATTTTTACTTATTTATTTATTTATTTATTTATTAAAATGATTTTTGTATGATTAAAATCTCACACTCTATCTCTACACATCCCTCTTACTATCTCTTTCTATATATATATATACATATAGTACTCTCTCACTATTCCTCCTTCATTCATTATGTAACAATAAGAGCGGCTTCTCATGGGTTATAGAAATGAGGTTTAATGTCTGCACAGAGTCTGCAAGAAACGCACATTTTTCATCTCTTCCTTAGAAAAAGGGAGATTTTTTTATACTGAAAAAAATGTGGGAATCAATTAATTCTTGGGTGGCATAGTCCATTGTGAATGTTGGCAGGGGTTGGAGTTGTAACGGCTGAACAATGTGTCAGGAACCAAATTCTCTTTTCTTATTCTTTGCGTGTCTTTGAAGCATGTGATCATGCGACAGTTTCCCATTTTTATATGCAGTCCTTTGCATTATTGTTGTACTCTGCAAGATCTTTCAAGCTGCATTGGTTGCACAGTAGAGGGTAGACAAGGCAGTGTTCTATCATACGGTCTTCCTCTTTACATTTGCGGATGGTTGGGTCGGTTTTGTAGCACCATCTAGTTATAGTAACGTTCGATCGCTCCGTTCTCGTTCTCAGGCAGTTGAGTGTTTTCCACTGGACACAGGGTGCTTCTGAGCCAGGAGAAGGGTCTCAGAAGGAGGGATTCCAATGTTAGTAGGAGGGGGGGGAATTCTCTAGCCGTCTGATCCACAGCTATAGTTTGGTCTCTTCCTGAGATGTTAGTTGGGGCTAGATATGGCCGAGGAAGCTTCTCCTTGACTTCAGTCGTTGGGCAGTTAGTTCCTGTCCGTGAAGGAGATGGCGTTCATCACTAGTAGCCTTTGTGATCTCTACTCGGCTAGCAATTTCACATCTCACATTTGTAAGAGCAATGCCAATGAGGAGATGCAGGTTGTTCAGGTTGTTAAGGCAACCAGTGATGAAGCAAGCCAAATTCTCTCTGTTAGGACAATATTTTATAGTGTAGTCAAATGCTACAAGTTCTGGATTTAGGCATGTTTAATTTTAGTACGCCTTTCGTCATTAAACATAACAGCCATTGATCTTTGCTCAGTAACAAGAGTACAATGTTCTAACGATTTCACTTGCAAACCACCTTAATAATTGCTGTTGCTTCCTTTTCTATTATGCGATATTTTCATGTTTTTGATATTAACACAGCTGGGTTGATGGCAGAAATGGCTACATTTCAGGTGTCACTCAATCTCAAAATGTAAGCTTTCGTCTACTGGTTGTAGTGTTGTCTTCTCCAGTTCTATTTTTAATTGATTAAAAGCTTCTCAAGCGGAATTTTTTAGTTTCTATTAAAGCCAAATTTTATTAGAGAATTCGTTTATTCATTTCGCATAATATGCCAACATGCCTATCATCGTTTTTCAAAATTTTGAGTTTTCTGGTAGAGGTAAATCTCATAAAGGACAAAGAATTTCTGAGTTAGGCTTAAGAATTGCATTGGCGGCACAATATAAGGATTCTTGATAAGGTACAGAAACGTATCTGTAATTTAATTAACCCTACCCTTTCTTCTTTTCTACACCCTCTCACTCACAGACGTGATGTTGCTAGTTTCAGTCTTTTCTATAAATACTATTATGGTACGTGTTCTTCAGAATTACATGATCTATTCTCTGCTTCTTTTGCTCCAGCTCGTTGGTCTAGTGGTTTCCATCAATTTGCTGTTTTGATACCTCATTGTAATACAGCTTCCTGTTCCAGTAGCTTCTTTCCAAGAACTGTGGGCTTGTGGAGCTCTCTTCCTGCTGACTGTTTTCCTCCTACCTATAATTTGTTATTTTCAAGACAAAGGCCAATAGGCATCTCCTGTCTTTGCTATAATCATATTCGTTCTTGTTAGCTCCTGACATCAAGTGGCTTCATGCCTTGTCTGGAGTGATTTCATAAAAAAAGAGAAAAATATCACAATTCATTGATGCAGTATAATGAAGCCACATCAGCAAATTATCTGATTTATTCCCTGCTTCCTTTGTTCCAGCTAGTTTGACTCGTTGGTCTAGTGATCTTCATCAATTCGCTGTTCAGGTACCTAGTTATAATACAGCTTCCTATTCCAGTAGCTTCTTTCCAAGAACCGCGGGCTTGTGGAGCTCTCTTCCTGCTGTTTTCCTCCTACCTATAGCATTAGTCTTTTCAAGACTAAGGTCAATAGGCACCCCCTGTCTTTGCGTTAGTCATCTTTCATTCTTGTTAGCTCCTTAAATCAAGTGGCTTCATGCCTTGTCTGGAGCGATTTCCATAAAAATAAATGTGTTATCGTCAATGCAAGGGAAAGCACTGCATAGGCTCTTTCTTTACTATTCTGTCTACAGCTCTCTAAAATAAAGCATCTCCATGTTTTTACTCTAAACGGAATTCTACAGCATTGAAATACGTAACCACCATCATCATCATCATCATCATCATCATCATCAACAGCAGCAACAACAACAACAACAATATCATCATCATCATCATCATCATCATCGGTTTAATGCCCGTTTTACATGCTGGCATGTGTTGGATGGCTTTTAGAAATTGACTTTCAATCTTATTTCTGGTCAGGTTTATTTGGAAGTCATTTCCTTAATTGAGACAAAACTTTTATAGGCTGTATGCTCTTCCTGATGCTAACGCAGTCCGGTAAGGCCGAATGCCGTTTCTGACACCAACCCAGTGAGGTGATGGGGACCGGTGTTTTTATCGAGACATCATCTCTAGGTGATTACCCATCAAGGCTAAAGAGCGCTTTACCTGCCCTTATTTACCTGTATAACATTTGTAACATTTAACCATTCATCATCTGATAGAAATGTTATCACCTTCTAGTTTATTATCCAATTTGAAATTTTAACCATTTACCTAAGGATTTTTTTTTTTAATTAAAAAAAACTATGGAATGAAGAGTTTGAATGCAAAACGCGATAAACGCCATTTTCAAAGTCTGAAAGTATCACTACAAAAAGTGTTGCATTGCAACACTCGACCACATCTCAAAATCATGTTTTACATAACACGATACCGGCATAATTCCTTTTCGTTTTCAATTGAAATAAGATTTTAGTCAAAGTCTAGATGTAATATATTTGTTCTTTTTATTGTTTAATTGTCTCAATTTAAACAAATTGGATTTATTGCGTTTTGCATTCAAACTCTTTCTTTGTTGGTTACACACTTTTATTAAACTAGCCTTTTTCTGTTAAGGATCGTATATTTACCTACCCAGCATCGACAGAGATTCTTAACCTTAATTTTATCCCTGTTTTAAAAGCTGTTTATTTTTATCCAATCCTTTAAATGGCACCTGGCAGTTTTGAGGTCAAATGTAGAAACATGCTGCATCCAGCAAGATGAATCATATTATCAATTCCATGCAGGAGATAAGTGTTGTATAGGTTGGTGTATAGTCTATGTGCAGTGACGTGCAGAGGTCTGATGATGCCCTGAGCCAACTACTCAATTGTATGCCCCAAAAACTCAAGTATAAGTCCTAGTACAGTCAAACCTCTACATACGATTGCCTCTACATACAAATTTTTCCAACATATAGCGTGAAATTCGATCAAATTATCGACTGTACACCCGATGGAAAATCCAAAATATGACGTTGAAGTTTCGTGGTTAGCCCGCTATGCAGCAGCACTCATGACGGGATGGAGAGTTCAGTTTACAGTTCCGCTTTGGTCCTGGAACGAATTAAATTCATATGTAGAGGTTTGATTGTACTGAGAAATATTATGAGAAAGGGAGATAGTTTGAATATGATTGAATGTCACCCCTGCCCCAAATTTTTATTCAAACGACAAAACAAAATAACATTATACGTACATTTGGAAAATAAAAATGCGTTTTTCATTATTCAAACGACAAAATAAAATATGTACATTTGGAAAAACTTTTATTATTCAATCGACAAAACAAAATAACTTTCTATGTATACTTGGAAAATAAAAAATATCTTTTTTATTATTTATTCCACTTTGCTTTTATTAAACCCTACAAATGTGTTAGATCATTTTGCCCCACCCTGTACTATGGATGTCAGCATGTTCACCTCTGAAAACTCTTAATATGGAGGATTTTATTTCCCATCTGGCTGATTCAATACATTGTTGACTTTTTATAAGCATCTAATCAAATAAGGATATTATACTTTAAGTGCTTATCTTTGTTTTTTTAGTTTGTGTTTGTTTTTTTATGACTGTGTCTTGTGAATACCCTGGAAATGCAAACCGACCTCAGTACTGTCTTATTATATCAATCGTCATAAAACTTTCCCTGGATATAACTATATATAGATATAAACATTGTCCAAATGGCCATCTGGCACTGAAAACACCCACCCACTATTATTATTATTATTATTATTATTATTATTATTATTATTATTATTATTATTATTATTATTATTATTATTATTATTATTATACTAAAGCTGAGTTAATCAACGTTTGTTTCCCTAAGACTTTTCCCTATATATTTTAATCACACAAATTACATGCTAAAATATTCGTCGGTTTTGGGATTTAGTTATGGTTGAAAAACCTTCCATTTTGTTGTGCCCCCCCGCTCTCGTCTATTACTCTCTCTCTCTCTCTCTCTCTTTCACTCACTCTGTTTATTAACAATCGAAGGTAATAAAGAAAGGAGATAATGAAAAAGATTGGAATAGTCCACTATAAACAAAAGGGAATATAACAACAGTATTAACCCATAACTGGAGAAAAAACAGAGAGATAATGCGAGTGCGAGAGAGAGAGGGAGAGAGAGAGAGAAAGAAAGAAAGAGAGGAAAATATAGTGAACAGAAAGAGATTATTTTGGAATTTTGTCTTTATTTTTAAAAAATTTAAGTGACTTTGCAAACTCACTTTTTCCGGATTCAAACAATCTAACCCGAGTTCAATAGGTGACCAAACGGGTCGCATTTATTTGAGTATATATAAAGGTAAAGGTCGCATAGCCTGGACGCGCACGAGTGTCGTTGCCGACATCGCACACTGCCCATGGCCGTAGCGGCGGTGATTTGTTAAGCATATGAAAGGCGGAACCCATCCCTCTCCTTCCGCTGCCTTAGACCTTCCCTGAGTTTTAGTCAGAGGGAGTTTTCGCATGCCGTGAGTGGGATCGAACTCGGGTCGTTCAGCCCAAAGACAAGTGCTATAACCACTCGTCCACAGGCCCTCCCTAGTGTGTGTGTGTGTGTGTGTGTGTGTGTGTGTGTGTGTGTGTATATATATATATATATATATATATATATATATATATATATATATATATATATATATATATATATATATGTATATATATATATATATATATATATATATGTATATATATATATATATATATATATATATATATATATATATGTATATATATATATATATATATATATATATATATATATATATATATGTATATATATATATATATATATATGTATATATATATATATATATATATATATATATATATATATGTATATATATATATATATATATAGAGAGAGAGAGAGAGAGAGAGAGAGAGAGAGAGAGGTATTATTCATCTATCTCTCCGGGATGTTGCTAAATTTATCAAGAACCTTGATGCCAGCAAAGCAACGGGTCCTTACAAAATTCAAGTCATTGCAATTAAGAATCTGCTGCCGGAACTCGTTCCTATTCTAAAAAAAAAGTTAAAAAAAGTTACTTAAAAGGAGAAATGTTTTCCATCTACCTGGAAAGCGTTGTTGGTCTACTTAGTATTTAAAAATAGTGATGATCAGTCTTTTGCATCTTAGTACAGACCGATCAGTCTCCTAAGTGTCACAAGTGAACTGTTTGCATCTGTGATAAATTAAGCAATTGTCAACTATCTCAGAAGAAAATAATCTATTTAGTGAAAAGCAATACGGATTTCGCCCTGCAAGGTCAACTGCTGATGTGCCACCTTTAATATCGCCCAGGATCAGCGAATCTCTTGATGGGGGCTTTGTTTTTTTTTTTATACCTCTCAACATATCAACACACTTTGATAGGGTCTGGCACAAAGGTTGCTTCACGAACTTGCTAGCTATGAAATATCTGGAAATGTCTTCTCAACCATCAAATATATCTCGCTGATAGGTCTATAAAAGTAGTTGTTGAAAGGCAGAAGTGTGAAGCATATAGTCTCAATGCTGGCGTGCCTCAAGGATCTATCCTGGACTCAATCCTCTTCTTGACCTTCATTAATAATCCCTTAAACCCTATTTGCGGTTTGTTACTTTTAACACTTCTAAAACCAAGCTTCTCTCCTTTCACCACCAACGCTCATATCCTTATTTTGCCCCAATTGAAATGAATGGCTCTCACCTTGAGGAAGCCCCTTGTTTTGATAAGCTCCTCGAATTTACTTTCACTCCAGATCTAAAATGTAAGACTTATATCCAATCTGTTTCTAAAGTTGCTGGAAAAATAATTGGATCATTCTACTGCTCCAGAAAGTACCTAAGTACTGATGCAATCTTCTACCTAGTCAGATACGTCCTAAGATGGTATAATGCTGCCACATCTGGGGAGGTGCCATACAGAGCACTCTTTTTTGCCTTGGCCGAGTACAAAATCGACTTCGCAAATCTAGTGGGGGATGATCTCTTCTATTCTCTACAGCCCCTTTCTCACAGAAGCGACGTTGCTAGTCTTTCTCTACTCTATCACTATTTCCATGGAAGGTGCTCGACTGAGCTTCAATCTTTGGTTCCTCCTTGTAAGACATTTACAGCGAGAACTCGTCCAGCTACCAAAACTGAAAAGAACTTTTCTTTCTTCCCCTGTGTGTCTAGTGTCAGGCAGAATTTCCATGAACAGAGTTTCTTTTCAAGAACTCCCTGTCTGTGAAACATTACTATGGGACTGCTTCTTTGTAGACTATACATGGTCGTATTCAATGTCAATGAATACTTGTCATAAACCATGCGCATAAGTAATCAAATTTTGTCCATTCCACTCATCATTTTCAATCCTCTCATAATATTCTTCATCATCCAACTGATAATCCATCCATCACATCATAAGTTGTGACTCATTAGTAAAAAAAGATATGATGCAATATCTAAGAAATTTAAGGCATAGTTTTTGTTACAGACGAACACCAAATCTGCATTATAATAAGAGCACATGAGTTTTGATATGCTTAGAAACTACATGATTGGATTTATTCTTGTGCAAGCATTTGCTTCATTGTAAACTTCCCATCACACAGAAATCCTTTCACAGGATATTTAAATGTTTTAGGGAAAGAAGCAACCATGTTCATTTAAAACTATGAACTCTTTTCATTGTATTTCTGAATGTCATCCTCCACAACCACCAACTTCTGTTACTGTTTCAATTAGCCGGTCAATAATGTTAGTTTACTTATCACATAAATCCAATGATAGACACACATCCGTTTGTCTGAACCACCATCTTGGTTTTCCCAGTCAATAATCAACAACAAGAAGCAAGAACTTGTCCTGGAGGAACAGAACTCTTTTTATCTTAATACAAAGGGAGATAACTTAACATTGCTGATGCCTTCTTGTGAAGACTACAGTTCCATAAAAATTAAAACAAAAATAAAACAACAAAAGTAAAACAAGTCCTCATTGCAACCAGTCTCTCAGAATTTCAGAAGAGGCTTCCGTCTCTGTCAGACAATCTGCGACCTGTTCTCAGCTCATGATCCATTCACTTTGAATTTCCTTCTTCACCATTATTTCCGTCACTCTGGCTACATCAACTCTCAGACGCCGGTCACTCACAAGATTTGATGATTTAAAGTCTCTACCAGAGACGCATTGTCTGTTTTACAAAAAACTTCAGGCAACCTAGGTAGTCTGAATATTTCTTGAAGCATGGCGGCTATCAATATACCAGCATCAGCCGCTTTACTAAGAGCAAGAGTCTCTGAAGCTAATGGGCTTTTTGTTACACGGTCAAGTTTTTTTGATGACCAGCATATAGGAGCCATTCTGTTCATCTTGCCACACACAAAGATGATAAAACCACCCTGTGAAGATCCATCCTCCAAATTAGCATAGGTGGCATCTGAATAATAAACAATATTCAGATCCGAAAGTTTCTAAAGCTGGGGAAAAAATGCAGAACATGTCCTTGATTTTAACTTTATTAGTGACTTGTTTGTCTCGAAGAGTAACTTCACTTTTGGAGATTTTCCAATATTACTCATTCTGCACACATCAAACAATACTGATATAATGATATTCGATGCCTTGAAAAAAAAATATGTTGCATTATATGACTTAAAATAAACATTGCCTTGAAACAAATGTAAACAGCTTGAATACTTTTATTTGAAACTTGATTTGAAAATGATTTAAATCGAATAACGACAAAAATAAATAGAAAATTTACAAAAACTGAACTTATATATATGTACAAAAATGATGATTATAGAGTACCTATTTGCTTGCCTACATACGAGTGCAGAGTTAGACCCCGTCTCGGTTTTTAATGTGGAGAAAAGCAAGCTCCCCAGATAGGGGCACTCTGGATTTGGATAAAGATAAAAATCAAAGGATTCCTTCTTAAGTGCGAAAGGACAGAAAAGATGAAATGTAGTATCAGAACAGATACTACACTTTGCTCCTCCTAGCCAAAAACGCCAAGGAGTTAGTCACTCGATATTGATTGCAGAGTGAATAGAATGTTTAATTCACAAAATGATTTTAAAAAAGCAGGTTTTAATGAATAATTGTCTGGTATTATTGATTTTTTATTTCATTGTTTTATTTTCATGGAAATAAGCGCAGGCTGACACATATGCTTCCTAGTAATAATACGGATTATAAATAAGTATGCAATGCTGTTACTAATTGGAATCATGATGATCATCATCATCGGTTCAACGTCCGCTTTACATGCTAGCATGTATTAGACAGCTTTTAGAAATTGACTTCCAACCAAGCCTATCTCTGGACAGGTCTTTATTCATCCATCTTTCTCTCAAAGCCATCCTCATCACTTCCTCTTATCTTTTTCTTGGTCTTCCCCTGTCAACTGAACTTGCTACCTCAACTGTTCTACATCTACTAACTCAAGAACTCTCATCCATTCTTTCAACGTGGCCATACCATCAAAGTCTCCTGTTCTGCACACATCTCCCTATACTGTATAGATTTAATCTTCCTTTGAGGTCAACAGATCTAAGACTATATGTTGACAAGATTACAGCGTTTTTATTGTCAACGAGAAGATGACAGCCAATCGATTGGGATCAAAAGGATTCCCTATCTAATGCTACAAACCGCTTATTAGTTACCCCCTCCCACACATACACTCTTCTCTCGAGTAAAGTTGTTAAGATCCCCCAATCTTTCTAACCTACTTTTGTAAATGAGATCTTTCATTCCTTCAGCTGCAAAAAATGTAGGCTCCCTCTACCAGGCTAGAAAACTTCTCACACCTGTCAGTATCCTATATCTCTATAAAGCCACTATTCGCCTGTGCATGAAGTGTTGTTGCCACATCTTGGCCGGTGCACCAACCACTAGTCTTGGAAATGGTGCAAAAAAAATTTTATAACCTAAACGTCCCACACTGTCTGCTAAGCTCCAGCTCCTGTCGCATCCCCACAGAGTTGCATCCCTGTGTTTGTTTTACAAGTAATTTCACGGAATGTGCTCCAATGAACTTACTGCATTTGTACCCCCTCCAAGGTAAATACCCCCGACCCACCCAACTTGCAGCAAAATCCCACTCCTTCACTGTAGAGGTCACTAGATGCTGGAAAATTTTTGTACTCTGATAGCTTCTTTCCTGGGACTGCTTGCATTTGGAATTCTCTCCCTGCTAACTGTTTCTCCAACCGTACAATATAAAGAAATTTACATGTAATGTGCTACCTCACTACCCAGCTACCCACCCATAGCTTATTCTTGGCCTTTTGGCTAAGATCAAAGTGTAGTATCTGTTCCGATGGATACTGCACCCCATAGACTGGTATTGTCTTGGCCTTCGGGGCTTGATTTACGCCGGTCTATGGGTCTGTCCTGTGTAGTTCTAGGAGGTCCACCCTCCCAGGCTTCGCCTCCCCTCTTTGGGGAGGAGTAAGTTTATTGCTTACTGCCTGAGGCGCCCCTACCAGAGAATGCCGACGGGGCTGCCCAGGCAATTTTTAAACCCCACTTTCCCGACCCAACCTTGGGTCACATCTTACTTGTGGGAGTAAGATAAAAACTGGCCTTGTGCCTAACTCCTGGAGAGGAGTAAATCAATACCCACCCAAGTTGCTCCCCCCAAAATCTGGCTCCTATCACAGTAGTCCCTTACGCGTCAGTAGCAATATGCGTTGTTTAGGGTGAATATAAGTAAAGAAAAAAAGCAAATATTTTAGTCAATTTTCTTTGTTCTCCCTCCAATTTTAATATAATATTCCAATTCCAATGTTTATCGATGCATAGTCTTCATTAGAATATTCTATACGAGGTCTTATTAAGTCTTATATATTTTAATATGCAAGTAAATAAAATTTATAATCATCCAACTGATCATTTTATTTTTTTAATTTCATAAACTATTAAGATCTCTTGCAATAATGCTCCATCAAAGAATCATCTGCAAATAATTTCACTCTTGATCTACCGCTATTGCTGCATACAAGACCTTGACATTCTGGGCCTTCTCTAATGCAATTTTGATCCATTCTCGATTCAAGCACCAAAGGCAGTAGATTTTGAAGTCCGACATGAGGTCAAAGTTAGCTGATCACCCTCTTTTTCACCAAGCAATTAGAAGTTTTGGATCAGTCAAGTTGTGTGTCACAATACTCAGGTAGTAGTGAAGTACTTGGCTAAACCCACAAAGTCGCCTTCTGATGAGCTTTTCAAGGCTAAAAGTCACTCGAGGATATGGGTTAATGAGATTGTTAGTTAGATGGTGAACAAAACTATGAGAAGACTAAAAACGATGAACGGAATGGACAAAATTTGATAACTTAAGTATTTGTTGACACTGGACTTGAAGACGACCATGTTGTAGTCTGCAGGGAAGCAGTCCTGTTGTAATGTATTCCATAGATGTGAAAATTCTTGGAAAGAAACTCTGTTCATGGAAATTCCATTTGATTTTAGGTACACAGAGGAAGAAAGGAAGTGGTGGTAGGAAGACAAGTTCTTGCTGCGAATGTTTTACAGGAATTTACCAGAGATTGGAGCTCAGTCAAGCACCTACCATGGAAATAACGATAGAGTAGAGAAGGACTAGCAACGTCTCTCTGTGAGAAAGGGGGTTTAGGAAAAAGAAGAGATCATCCCTTACTAGATTGCAAAGTCGATTTTGTACTCTGTCAGGAAAGTGAAGCTAAGCTCAAACCTTATAAATCACACGTAAATAACGCTTTTTGCTTTTGACAGATCATTTAACTTCAAAAGTATGGTTAAATAATATGTATCAATAAGTTACAATATTGATACCAAACAAAAATATGAAACAAATAGCAATATGTAATAAATAACCAGTAACAATATGTAACACAAAGAACAATATATAACAAGTAACAACAAGTAACAATGTGTAACAACAAGTAACTATATGTAATAATAAGTAACAATATAAACACTAAGTAAAATATGTAACTCGTAACAATGTAAGAACAAATAACAATATATAACAAATAACAATATATAACAAATAACAATATATAACAAGTAACAATATTTAACTTCAAGTAACAAAATTTAACTACAAGTTATATGTAACCACAGGTAAGAATATGTAACAAAAAAGTACGAATATGTAACAAAAAAGTACGAATATGTAACAACAAGTAACAATATGTAACTAACGTGTAACAACAAGTAACAATATGTAGCAAGTAACAATATTTAACAAGTGACAATATATATAACAAATAACAATATGTAACTACAAGTAACAATATGTAACTACAAGTAACAATATTTAACTACAAGTAACAATATGTAACAAAAAAGTACGAATATGTAACAACAAGTAACAATATGTAACCAACGTGTAACAACAAGTAACAATATTCAACAAGTAAACGAATCAGAAGAACAGGTTCCAAATAATAAACAGTAAAAAACTTTGAGATAAACAAAAAAGAAAAGAGGAAAAAGACGAAATTCAAGTGTAGCATGACTTGCAAACCTATTTTCCACATATCAGATCACCAAAGATCGACCACCAGCAAAGAGCTTAGTGCTACAAATCAGCAGGAGATATACTTGACGCGGCAGCGTGTGACCTCTCTTGTTCCTCTTGACCGTAAAGAGTGAAGTGAAGTGGGAGGGGGGGATAACTTTTGGTTGAGACTTTTTAATTTACAATTGTTTTCCTTGGTAACTTAATTTTATGGTTTTATTTTATCATTGTATATGTTTCCTAAGTTTTTTGAGATGAGGATTGCTATTTTGTATTATTTGGATTAGTCAGACTACTGTTCTCAGATCACTGGAGAAAAGCTATGTTGTCCCTGGCCAATAATTAGATGGCAACTGTTTCGGAATACCAAGTGCCATAAGTTTAGAAGTGGCTGTAAAGCCACTGTCTCTAATAACATTGAGAAAAGTATGAATCCACCTTAATCCTTCCCAGTGAAAAAGTAGGGGAGACTAGACTCTCAAGTCTTAGTAGAGCAACATATCTAGGATGAGAAAAAAAACTGAAATGACACCAATTCTTCTATACTTATCCATGGAGTACCAGATATATCTAGTAGTCTATGGCTGGGTGTCCTTTCTGAGATCTTGCAACCGTTAATTCTCCTCCTTCTCTTATCCCCCCTCCTTCTTCTTCTCCTCCTCCTCCTTCTCCTCCGTAGCTTACCCCCAAGTCTCCAACTAAACACTAGTGTTCCTCATCTTTTGGTTGGCAATCATTTCCGTCTCATTAACTCTTTTCCTCGAGTGACTCTTGGCCTTGACAAGTGATGATGATGATGATGATGATGATGATGATGATGATGATGATGATGATGATGATGATGATGATGATGATGATTACAGAACCTCTTAATAAGTGTTGACCCAATACTAAATAAAAATGTAGACCTCCCATTGTTTCGCAGGCATTACCTTCTGTTGTTTTGGATTTCTCTTTATTACTGGAGTTAAGCAATGCCAGTCCAGGAGAAGTGTTGTTGTCGATTGTGCAACCCTTGCTTCACTATGAATTCGGCATCATGCAGGAAGTCTTCAGCCGGATATCGATTGTCTCTAGAGACAGAAGGCGACCAATTACGAGCAGAAATAGACAGTGTTGCCCTGGTGATAATGCAGCAACGTAAGGAATAGTGGTTACTTTTATATATTTAACTAGAAGAATACCCGTCTCAGGATGGGTAAAATTCATTTCCAATCAATTATGATTTCGTAGCCAGACGTCTTCAGTTTAAGGCTGGATAAAGAGAGGGATGAGGAAGTTAGTGTCAGTGTCGAAAGAACAGTTTTGCACCACATTTATGTCCTCTAACGAAGATTAAAATCAAGACATAATGATACTAAACCTTATGTCTAGAATCCTCATTCCAATTTTGATCAAAATCCATTACATGATTTTGATTCTAAAAAATGTCTAAAAATTTAAGGCTTAAGAGTAAAGAAAAAATTGAAATTCTAGGAATCTTACTTAATTGGTGTCTAATGATTATGGATCAAATTCAATGCAAATCTGATATATTTGCATTTTCAAATGGCAAATTGTGTCCATATTATGCCCTCTAAAAGTCCTTTAAAGTATTCCATAGAAACTGAAATTTGGGGAATATTTATTAATTGATGTCCGATATCTATTGTTAAAATTTCACAAAAATCGGAGGTATCTGGATTTTCAAGAAGGGTTTCCACACCCTTTTTATCCCTTTTGCATAAAACTAAATTAAACTAAATATAACCCACATTTGGACCCCTTATGTCTAACAGCTGTTTTCCAAAATCCATAATATATATATATATATATATATATATATATATATATATATATATATATATATATATATATATATATGTAGAGAAAGAGAGAGAGAGAGAGAGAGGGAGGGAGAGAGAGAGTGTTAAAAAGGGTTTATCTTTTAATTATCTATAATTGCACTAAAGCTCTATCTGAAAGGATATCGAGCTCTTTGTTGTGTGCAAGATCTGGCAATTTTGATCGGATCTGTTCCGATATAGAAAAGTCAATATTTTTTTGTATTGTAGACATCGATATGTTAATAGTTTGAACATCCAAATAAGTTTCGATAAGAGTTAAATTGTACAAGGAATCTAAAGACACCACTGAAATTTTCCTCCGATTTCCTCTGGAATCATTAGGGCCATTAACGATTAGGTTCATAAAATAACTGAAATATATTAGAACGTAAAGAAACGAAATTCATTTTCTTTGAAATATATATATATATTAAAAAAAAATAATTTTTTTAAAAATAAAATTAATAAAGAATATCTCAGTGAAGAATATATGTTAAAAAAGTTTAAACATTTAAATAATTATTTTTATTTGTATTTTTAAGATTTAAAATAATTAAATGAAAACGAAATTATCCAGTATTCGTGAAATCTATTTGGCATTTTGTCAGGATTTTTTTTTTTTATATTTATCTTCCTTCCACAGTGGGAAGATGTGACACAAGGTCGGAAAAGTTTGATTGAAAAGCCAGCGCCCTAGAGGAAGAGCACTCTGGCCTACAAAAAATACCTGGGCAGCCTCGTGGCATTTCCCGGTAGGGGCGCCTCAGGCGATTAGCAATAAACTAACCCCTTCTCAAAGGGTGAGAAGCAAAACCTGGGAGGGTGCACCTCCATTTTGACAGGATTTAAAGACTTTGAACGTGTTCATTTCTTGTTTGATTTTTTAAGTAATACTTAACTCGCGTTGATGACAATTACAAAAAGATTGTTACAGTTGAAATTAAATTCAAATTTTTTTCCAGATTAAACACTCTTTCTTGCCTTGACGGAGTACAAAATCGATTTTGTAATCTAGTGAGTGAAGATATGTACATTACAGTCCATTTCTCACAGACGAGACGGTGCTAGTCTTTCTCTACTCTATCGTTATTTCCATGGAAGGTGATCGACTTAACTTCAATCTCTGGTTTCCTTCTTGTAAGACATTCACAACAAGAATTCATCTAGCTACCACAACTGAAAAGTACTTTCCATGCTTCCCGTGTATGCCTAGTGTCAGGTGGAATTCCCATGAACAGAGTTTCTTTCCAAGAAGTTCCCATCTGTGGAACACATTTTGCATGGGACTGCTTTCCTTCAGACTACAACATGGTCGTATTCAAATCCAATATTAACAAATACTTGTTATAAACCGTCAAGATAAGTAATAAAAATTTGTTCATTCCATTAATCATTTTCAATCCTCTCATAATATTCTTCATCATTCAACTGACAATCAATCCATCTCATTAACCCTTATCCTCGAATGGCTTTTGGTTTTGTAAGTGGTGGCTCATTAGTAAAAGAAAAAAAAATGAACATAATAGAGTCAATTGGATTTGCGGAACACACGTGGGGGGTCCAAATGAAGCCACTATGTACCTCACGAAGACGAAATATCCAACAAGTATAAACGAATGACAATAGTTACACAACCTTTTAAAGATCAATGCAGTGCGTTCTTTTTCTTGCTTAAAGGTTATCCATTATTGATGTTGGTATTTTCAAGGTATTGTTAGATAGAAATTGATTGATTTTCAGCTTTCAAAATGAGATCCGACGTGATTTTATTTTTCTTATAATGCCAATTTTTTTTTATGTACTGTCATGGCCTGTGTGTTGTATACCCAGATTGTCGATAATAGAAAATTAAAACGCAAAACACCTTTGCATATAAATCTTTATTACCTGTTTTTGTAAGTTTACAAAGTATAGTTCTTTCGTATATATATATTTTTAAAACTTTCGTTCACCGTAAACAAGGCATATTGCCACTGAAGCGTAAGGGGATATTGTGATAGGGGCCAGATGTGTAGGGGAAGGACCAACTTGTGTGGGGAGTTGGGCAGCAAGATGTTTGTTCACATTACATTTAAATTTCTGCATGTTTGTACTCTGGGGCAACTGGGAGCAAGAAGGTAATTCCAAAGGTAAGCGGCCCAAAGAAAGAAACTATCAGAATAGAAAATCTTCCAGCATCTAGGGACCTCTACAGTGAAGGGGTGTGATTTAGCAGCGAGTCGGTAGGTCGGGGATATTTTTGTTTAGAAGGTGCAAATGCAGTAAGTTCATCGAAGCACATCCCGTGGACGTACTTATAAAACAAGCATAAGGATGCAACACTGCGGCGATGTGACAGGGGCCCGTGGCGGCAGACAGTGCTGGACCTATTATCTTACAAATTATTTCTTACACTTTGTCCAAAAGGGAGAGAATAGTCGTTGGTGAACCAGCCCAGACGTGGCAAGAGTACTCCATGCATGGGCGAATGATGGCTTTATAGATATAGGATACTGGCAGATGTGAGAAGTTTTCTAGCCTGGTAGAGGGAGCCTACTTTCTTTGCAACAGTCTTGACAAGATCTTTTAGGTACTTATTCTAGTTCATATTGCCTGAAAATGTCAGGTTGAGGAGTTTGAACGTGGACTCTTAGAAAGGGTTCTATCGACCATGACAATTGGTGGCTATAAAGTTTTCTTATTGTTCTTAAAGGAAAGTAGCCTTGTCTTGGTAGCATTAAATGTGACGATTCATGTTTGGCCCTATTTTACTACAAACCGGAGGTCATTTTCCAAGGATTCAGCCATTATCTTTGATATGTAGACATTCGATTTGCCCTCATTCCAGGGATAGGGTGTCATCTTTTATGATTTTGTAACCAGACGTCTTCAGTTTAAGGCGGTGTAAAGAGTGAAGAAATGCATCCCTTTTATATTGCCTTTCAAGTTGCTGATGATATGATGCTTTGATGGGATCTGATTGGTCAGCTTCAGTAACGATATGTGCAGAAAGAATGAAACTGTGTTAGTTTCTGTCACACGAGTTAAGAGTTCAAACATCAGGGTTTATTAGGAGTGCCGAGTTATAAAACAGGGTCGGCACGACACAATCATAAAATTTTGCAAATTTCTTATTTCAATAGAATCTGGTTTGTTAATAAAATGCTATCAGATTATTTTCATACATCGAATTGGTATTCTGTTAAGAATAAACTGTCAACACTTAAACAAATTCGAACAAAAAATATGAACGTTTTTGCAAAAACCTGAAATTTTATTTCACTGAATTAGTGTAGTAATAAGTACATTGCAACTAATTGGGTTAAACATTCTAATTACGTATATACCTACACACACACACACACACACATCCACACACACACTAGTAGGAATATATTTTATGATATTTGTATTTATCTTTTGTCATTTTTGACATAATCCCCTTCCTTGACAATCATTTTAATCCTGATGAAAGAAGTCAGTTAATAACTGTTATAATCTGTAAATATATTTAAGCATCCATGTACGCACACACAATAAATGAGACATGTTTTTTTAGCCAGACGCGATCGTAGTTTTGATAGCTTACGATCGAAAAATATCCATGGAAGTGTCGCTATTGTACTTGTTTGTATAAATAAAAATATAATTATAAAATATATATATATACGAGTCCTGTCTAAAACGTATCCGACCTTAGGCCAGAAAAAAGATTTAAAATACCTGAAAGGGTTAGGATCCTAATCCCCATTCACGGTAGGCCTCTTGTGCTTGCACACACTTAGCCCCCACCGATCCATCCACTGCCGGAAACACCACTGGAAGTCTTCTTTTGGAATGGTGTTCTTCTCCGCCGTCGCGTTCTGCATTATCTCTTTATTCGCACCCTCTCAACAACAGCTGCACTCCGAACAGTTTAGGGCCTGCCAGACCGCTGGTCACTCTCCGCTGATGTGCGTCTATTTTTTAATCGGTTGAACCACTCCTTAATTTATGTTACACATCGCATCTTCTCCAAACGCCTGCTGAATCTAACGCGACGGCGGAGATAAACACCATTCCAAAAGAAGACTTCCAGAGGTGTTTCCGGCAGTGGATAGATCGGTGGGCTAAGTGTGTGCAAGCACAAGGGGCCTACTTGAAAGGGGATTGGGGTCTCAACCCCATCACGTATTTGAAATATTTTTTCTGGCCTAAGGTCGGATACTTTTTAGACAGGCCTCGTGTATATATATATATATATATATATATATATATATATATATATATATAAGAATATCTGTTTGTAAGCTTGTCCACCCCTTCTATTTCGTTAGTGATTTTAACACACAACTGCTTCACCCTCTAGTCTGTCTGTCTATCTATCTATCCATCTATCTGTCTCTTTCTTTCTCGCTCAGTCTTTTCTTATGTATGTATATATCTCTATTTATCTTTGTATATTCTAATCAATTTACCCATCCATCTCAATATTTCCTTATCTTTCTCAGTTTTTTTCTATGTATCTATCTATCTATCTAAAAAAGCTTTGTGCACAGGCATAGCTTGAAAACTCATATTAGTCAAGCAATGACAATGTTAGAACATGAGTTTTGAGTCATCATCTATGTATCACTTTATGTTCATATCTATCTATCTATCTATCTATCTATCTTCTTTTTTATGTACTAACGAGTCACAGCTTAGCAAGGCCCAAAGGCCACTCGAGGATAAGGGTTAATGCGATTGTCAGTGGGACAGTGCAGAAACACCATGAGAATTGGTAACGACCGTTGAAACTGGGCAGAATTTCATTATTTAAGAGGACGACTCAACAAAAAATTGTTAACATTGGACTTTAAAACGATCATGTTATAGTCAGCTGGGAAGCAGCCCTGTGGTACTGTGTTCACAGAAAGGTAGTTCTTGGATAGAAACTTTGCCCATGGAAGTTCTGTTTAGTTTTAGGTAGACAGAGGAAGAAAGGAAAATTATTTACAGTTTTTGTAGCTAGAAGAGTTTTTATTGTCAATGTTTTACAGGAGGATAACCATAGATTGAAGCTGAGTCGAGCACCTACCATGCAAATAACGATAGAGTAGAGAAAGACTAGCAATCTCTTTTCTGTAAGAAAGAGGCTGTAGGGAAGAGGACATCCTCCACTAGATTTCGAAGTCTGTTTTGTACTTTGTCAAGGGCTCTGAACAGCACCTCCATAGATGTGGTAACAGTACTCCATTATAGGACGTATTTGACTCTTTGTCAGCTAGAGGATTGCATCAGCAGTGTTATACTTTCTGGAGCGATAGAATGATCCAAACAATTTTTCACCGACCTTAGCAACAGATTTGATGTAAGTCTTCCATTTCAGTTCTGGAGTGAAGATCTTTAAAAGAAATTTATTTTTCTCATTGAACAAACAAAAAATATGCTTCTCAATACATTTCCCAATAAACTTACTGCAGACATTTTTTTTTTACCATAAAAATCTTTCATCTACTAAAGTCAAGATCTGCAATTTTTTAAATTTCTTTCTTAAAAAAGATGGCTTCTTTTTATTTAGGTCCACATTTTGTTTCTCATTTTTTCTCAATTTTTCTGCTCTTTTGCATTTTTTTTTGTTTTGTTTTGTTATTTTAAATTAGACGAAGAAATTTGATTTTTCCTTTGTTATTTTTTGTTTCTAGAATCGAAAAGGATTTGCATTTTTGTTGTTGTGTGATTAGTATGCATTGACCTCGCACACATACGCTCTTTTGCAGCAAAAATGGTTGAAGGACTTTAAACAGAATTAAAAAAATATTTCTTTTAGTAATTTTTAATGCGGTCCATCTGGTGATGAGCCATGAATTATTAAAAAAAATTTTTTTTTTTAAACATATTTCACCCTAAACAAGGCAGGACGCCACTATAGACGTAAGGGGTTACTGAAAATTAGGGTGTAGGTTTGGGTGTCATCCTAGTTTGGGAGTAGTGTAGTGAGATGTCTGTTTACATTAGTTTTAAACCTCTGCATGTTGGTACTGTCGGAGAAACAGGGAGCAGGGAGAGAGTTCCAGGGTCAAGCAGCACGAGGTAAGAAGCTATTGGAGTAGAATGCTCTCCGGCATCTGGGGACCTCCACAGTGAATGGATGGGAGTTAGCTGATTGTTGAGTTGGTCGAGTGTATTTATGTCGACGGGGGCACCAGAGTAGCCAGTTCATCAGAGCACAATCCATTGAAGTATTTGTAAAACAGGCACAAGGATGCAACATTGTGGCGATGGGACAGGGGCTGGAGCTTGGTGGATAGTGAGGGACCTATTAAGTTGGTGACTCTTTTTTGGACCTTGTCTAAGAGGGAGAGACTAGTGGATGATGCACCAGCCCAGATGTGGCAACAATACTCCATGCATGGGCAGATGGTGGCTTTGTAGAGATACAGGATAATGTCAGGTGTGAGTATTTTACTAGCACGGTAGAGGGAGCCCACCTTCTTTGCTGCAGCCTTGGCAATATCTTCAATGTATTTGTTCCAATTCATGTGACCTGTGAAGGTTAGACTGCAGAGTTTGAATGTTGAACTCTCAGGTAGGGTGTTATTTGCCATTACAATCGGTGGTTGAAGAGGTTTCTTGTAGTTATTGAAGGAAATGAGCTTTGTCTTTGCAGCATTAAAAGTTACCAATCATTTATGACCCCAATCCACTACAGTCTGGAGGTCATTTTCTAAGGATTCAGCCATTACCTCGGATATGATCGCGTCTGTTTTGCCAACATGACGAGAGTAAAGCGACTCAATGTCATCAGGGAGATCGTTTATGAAAATCAGGAACAATAAAGATCCAAGGATAGATCCCTGGGGTACACCAGCCTGGTTTAAATCTTATTTATATCAGGAGGTTAACATTTTTGTTCAATGGGGTCTCATGCTTTCCTGAATACCCCTTTTATAAGAAGGAATATGAATTCATATATAACTGTAGCTTTCACTTGGTTGGTCTGTTTTACGGCATATCAACCCTTTTGGGGTTATTTAATGCTTCTTCTTCTTCTTCTTCTTCTTCTTCTCTCTGTGTCTTTGATGTATGTAATTGTACAAGCTTCCCACTTCTTTATGCAGTCCCTTGCATTATCATTGAACTCTAAAATTTTTCAAGCTGCATTGGTTAAATATTAGAGAGCAGATATGTAGCAGTCATAAATATTAACATTTCTTTTCTGTCGTGGAAAGCAGCCTTAGTGAGGCTGTTTGGTCACAGGATGACTCATCAGACTCCTGGGCGTATTAATTTCAACTGGACCTTTGAATGACTACTTCCAGACCCTTAGGGAATTACACAGAAATCACAGAGAGCTTTCAGACACCACCAAAATAAAAATGTTGACCTCTTCTCTTCTGCCCCGGTCAACTTGTTCTTGAGCACCGGCTATCTCCACTGGAGAGATATACTGCTTGAAGACTTTTAGCAGCTGGACTTTACTATATTATTACTTCCTTCACTGTGACACTGTTTTAATGTTCATCAACCTACACCCAACGGTGTAGGTCACTTAAATAAAAATATTATTTGTTATTTATAGAAAGGTTCTGTTTTCCTTTCATTTGATGACCTTGTTGTTACAAATAATTATAGGAATTGGTCTTACAGTTTATGTGAAGATTAGCTGTCTATAGACAAACGCAACAATTATTGCAAACGATTCATTGTATATAATTAATTGAGCAAAAGTTGCTGTTTTACCCATAGCTGGAGGGTGAAATTGTGGGTTCATACCCTTCCCAATGGTATTAGTGCATAAGTACCCACAATAGACTGTGGAGAGGCAGAGATGAGATGCGAGCGAACGTAAAAATTACAAAATTACTTTCTTTCTCTGTTTAGCTTACTCTTTCCTTTTCATTTCTGTATCAAGTGGAAATGTGAGACAATCAAATCAATACTTTCGTGTTATGTCCACTCCCGAAATAAAGAAAAACATGATTTCACATCAATGTGCAAACTGTACAATTTTCAACCAATGAAAATAATCCCCTCGTTTGAAACGATTTTTTTAACGAGCCTGTGTGAACACTAATTTCAACTAAAAACAGAAAACTCAACAACAAAAAATAAAAAAGAGAGAGTCCAAACAAGACAGAACGCGGCACAACATTATGCTCAACCTTTACCCCTTCCCTTCGAGGCCAGGGGAGGCAAGCAAACGACTACTCCACTTACACACACAAACATATTCACGCACTAACAAAGAGCAGCATATACACACACTGACAAATCACAATGATTATGCAAATACACACACAATGCTACACTGTCTATTACTCTGAACTCATACACAAACACACACATATTCACATACTGACAACAGCCACTTATATGCACACGGATACCTGAACACACACATGCATATTCACAGACAGAAAAGAAACATATAGACATACACACTTCTAACACTTGTTGTGTCTTCACGAACATTCTACAAACACAAGAACTTTTAACTTTCTAAACGACCGATTTACTCACTCAAAATATCTACCACGCCAATGTAAATTTGTATATATATATATATATATATATATATATATATATATATATATATATATATATATATATATATATAAAAATGTTTCGTTCATTAACCCTGTTTTTATATCTTTTTCATTCATAACACGCTTTTGGTGAATTTAGCACTTGCTAAATGGTGACCCTTTCATTACCGACAATCATTTTTGTCATCCACCACTTAATATTAATATTAATTGTCAGTGTGGATCTTGGTACATTTACAAAGACGCGGTCATCGTCTATATCCTATCCAAGCCAGAATCCGTGCTACAAGACCAGATAAGATTTGAACCCGGCATAGCAGATTTCATAGATAATGACATAGGTATGATCATTCATACCAATTTTCACATTCCTATGTCTAATAGGCTAAAACTTAGTTTGCAGACTCATAGACAGACACACATACCTACTAGACACCATCGTCGAGTGTCTTTGGTCTCTCTGTACAAGGATTTGTCAGGACAACCTAACATAAGGATACTTCCCCCTACAAATATTGAAAATAACATATAAGATCCCCTCAGCACGGCTATACACCGGCTTATACAGGGAATGGTGCACTTTCTCCTAGTGATGTCACTTCAAGTAACAGCACTTAGCTGGATACTCCACCAGACTAGATGAATTCTTGTCCTGGAATCCGGTCAGACCAAGAGAAAGATATACGCTAACATAATCAGCTGGTCAATTAGGAAGAGGAAAATTTTCTAATGTTGATTTTGGCTTAACAATATCCTATATGCATATATCATGTTTTTCTACGTGCGAACAATCCATTTAATGTTCTTAACTTTTTTGAGTGATAAAAGAGAACTTTAATGGAATATTCGAATATCTATGTATCTCATATCTATATGAGATACAAGTGTTAACCCCAGGAAGGGGTCCCTTGATTTCTGAGAACTTCAACTGAAGTAAAATGAAACAAAAAAGAAATATGTAGATTTTCATAAGAAATGTACACACATTGGGTAATAAAAATAGAGACAAATGTAACCATTAAAGGTATCTTTAAAGAAAAAGTCTCACTAAGAGGGGGGTAGTGCAAGGTAAGATATTGCTTAATGGCACATCAACCCTAAGGGTCATTTCATGCCATAAATGTGGAAAGAAAATACCCTTCATTTGAGTCTTAAGGCAGTGAGTCATTTATAGGCATATTAGTGGAGAGCTTTGGTACTTTTGAATTGTTTGAGTTTAGATGCATCTTGTTGCTCCTGTTTTAGGGTCTTAATTTTAATTTTGGTTGTTTTGTCTGTTTTTTGTACTGAATTAACAGGTATCCTCATTTAGGGGTGAGGCGTAGTTTTTGTTTTTTGCTTTGCAGAACATGATTGAGTTTTGCAAAGAGAAAAGGAAAACAACAAAAATATCAATGTTTGGTGCATTCTGAGTCAGGAAGCCAGTATCTTCAGACAGCCTGATCTGATAGTGCCAGTAGGTTCTATTTTACCCATAGTGGTTTGGAAATAAAAAAAGATGTTACTTCGATCAGCCAGAGCAAGGTGAAGATTGCCACATGAGCATAAAAAGTGAAATCAGCTAATCCTAACCCCTGTTTGATTCAGTCAACCAAAATACAATCAAAACTTGTTTCATTTTGGGGATTTTTTACCCATTAAAATAAGTGCCGACATTTCGGGTATGCTGTCTCGATAACAAGTGACTTGGCAAGAAAGAAGAAAGAAAACGGTTCTATGAAGATTTTATATAACTTAAAAAGGAAAGGAAGGATGAGAAGAAGAAACGGTCGTTGCAAAAAGGATGGTATTTTTGTGGACTTAGCTTTTGAGTTTTGTCCTGTTAACATCTCTTCTGTTCCATGTGGTTTAGGTGGGAAAGCCGTGTAGATTTGGTAGACTTCGAATCTGGGGCTTCAGGAGTGCCCATTTGCGTGAACTACACACAATAAGACATGTCGGATAGGCAGCAGTTTTGTGATCCCGCTCCTGTAAGCAGCAGGAAAGGGGAAGAGGCTGGAACTTTAAAAAAACCTGCTCACATGGGGTGCAGTAGATGTTGTAAATAGTGGCCTGTGATTGGTTGTTTTTTCATCAAATGACTCCATTATAATAATTTTCAATATCATTTAATCAGACAAGGCTTAATTAAATAACATCCTATTTAATTCAAGCAAAACCTGTTTAATTTAGCCAACCTTTATTGTAGCAGCCATCAGGCGGGTGCACAAGGAAAAACAGTGAGGGTCGTGCCGTGTATTGTCGATCGGGGATTGAACCCAGAATATTTCGCTTACAAGATAGAATCTTGTTATTTTTGTGCGATGACGAGAGTTCACTTATGCAAATGAGCATTGTTTTGCATGGGCAAATTGTTGTTGAGATAAAAAGAGTATGGACTTTCCTCCCAGAGCAGATGGTAAAGTTGACGTGACGAGTTGGGACCACGTCGAGTGTTCAGAGAGAGAGAGAGAGAGAGCAAAAGAGAAAAGATCGAGGTGGCTTCGTTTGCGTCAGGTTATTTTCTTGACGAGATTCATGTTTTGGAGAATTGTTAGTACAATTTGAGAGTCGGACTTTTGATTTGTTTTTATTTTGTGTGCGTTTTTAACTTTTAAAACTACAGTTATCACATTCATTTAATTCAGTCAAATCCAGTTTAACTCAGTTACACCAAATTTAATTCGGTCAACTTTATTTAATTAAATCAAACCCTATTTAATTCGATAAGATCCTGTGGTAGATACCCCACTCAGGCTCACCGATGTTTGTTACATATATCTCCCCTCCGAGGGGAGGTTCAGTGTCTCGTAAGGCACAATCAAACAAAATACATGTTTGTAATCAATACAAAATAGCAGAATTAAATCCTACCTCGTGTCGTCCGCTCCTCTCATGACTGGGGAATTTCATCCATGATTATCTCTAGGGGAGAGGGTGTTCTCGTCTGTAATTAAAGTCCCACAGCAACCAAAGAAAAAAGAAATCACCATTTATTTAGATATTGGTGTCGCCTTCTCTTCTGCTAGTAGCGGAGAATGTTCTGGACTACGCACATCTGGAAGCCTTATCCCCTTAAATTATCATCGATCTTAAGTCATTCTTTATACGTGCTGTTTGCTCCAAAGCCTACCACAAACTTCCCTACCTTTCTCACTCTCTCTCTCTTTGAGCCATGTGACGACACGTTCGCTTCTGACTATGCAGGTTGAGGTGACATTTGAATGCATACTCGCTGACCCGATGACCTTTATTTCCTGAGTATGTGTGAACGTTGGCCCACAAAACCAAATCAACAAATAAATACTAGCAAATTTACCCTCCACTAATTAACATGTTTAACAATTTTGTAATGATGCACTTGAAGGTCGGAGGTTACATCGGTCGAAACGTTGTGAATATAACAAGATGAAAGTTGTAGTCTGAATAATAAAAATAATATAAATGATCAATCTTCATCTCAAAATAGCAAAACATAAATCCAATTTGACTCAGTCAAACCTTATTCAATTTAGTCAAACCTTATTTAATTCAGAAAAGTTTTATTTAATTCAGTAAAGCCATATTAAGTTCACGTAACCTATA
The DNA here is from genome assembly GCA_963556195.1 of Sepiola atlantica. Taxonomy (NCBI): domain Eukaryota; kingdom Metazoa; phylum Mollusca; class Cephalopoda; order Sepiida; family Sepiolidae; genus Sepiola; species Sepiola atlantica. The sequence goes on along the minus strand of OY744532.1, from coordinate 64,148,181 downwards.
TCTTATTTAGTGAAATCCTATTTTATTCAGATAACACCTATTCAATTTAGTAAAATCAAGTCAAATGTATTTAACTTAGATGACCCTCATTTAATTTAGCTGAACCTTATTTAATTCATAAAACTACTATTTTCTTTTGTTGAACTTATTTTATTCAGCCATATCCTATTAAATTCAGTTAAATTCTTTTGAATTCCGAAAATCTCTAATTAATTTAGAGAGACTTACTTAATTTTATCAAACCTTATATAATTCAGAAAACCTTATTTAATTCAGTCAATCCTATTTATTTCAGAAAGCACCTATGTAATTTAGTCAAACTCTATTTATTAAGAAAAGCCCTGTTTAATTTAGTCAAACATTTATAAATTTAGTCAAACCCTATTAAATTCAGAAAACCCTTATTTAAATCAGCCAAACCCTGTTTAATTCAGAAAATCCATATTTAATTTAATCAAATCATATTTAACTCATATCACTGCTATTTAATTCATAAACCTTTATTTAGTTCAATCAAAACATATTTAAGTATTTAAATCCTTATTTAAACTAGTCAAAGCCTATTTAATTCTATCAAACGCTAATTATTTCATATATATATTTTGGACAGTAATGTTCCATGTAATAATATTCCCTGAGAGAAAAAACAAAATAGTCTCTGTGTATCTGATAATGTTAAAAAAAAACAAAAAAACCCTCCAACTTTCTGCATCCATACCTTTATCTGGATCTATAGCAAAATTTAATGAGTTCTTCTGTCGTCCACGTGCCAGCAGGTTTTATGAAAACTAGTTGAGTCATTTTTATATAATCTGACACCGAAACAGTCAAACAAATCTGAAAAGCTGTGGCAGTGCTAATTATTGTATTAATGCTATGATCATCCTTGTATTGAATTTTCGGTCAATTTCCCCAAGAATAATCCTCAAGGTTGTTCCAGTCAATATCTATTTCAATAACTATCTATAGTGATAAAATATCATTTCTGTCAGCATGTCTTGATGTTGATGTTGAAACTACCTTCTGCTACCTGGGAGACATGTTGAATGCTGGTGGTGATTGCAAACGTGCTATCACTGCTCACTGTTGTGTTGCTTGGGGAAGGTTCAGGAAGTTGCTGCTAGTCCTTACATCTAGGAATATTGTTTTCAGGACTTTGGGCAAGATTTTTTCGACCTTTGTTTGCTCCTCAATTTTGCATGGCAGTGAGATACGAACCCCAAACGCTTCTGATTTGTAACGGCTTCGGCGTAATGACTGTGCCATGATCAGGTTAATTCCTTCAACCGTGCTCTATCAGAAGTTTTTTGGTATTATTGGGATTTTGGATGCCTTACATGCTCTGCGTCTCAGGTGGTTTGGTCATGTACTGAATCAACTCAATAACACGCATGGATACTCCAGGCTTGAGGGTGTGTGGAAAACCAAGAAGGACCTGGCTTGAGTGCGTATGCAGTGTGTTGACTGCTTGCAACATGACTGGTATCAACCCTTTGGATCGGACCCCATGGAGAACAGGCATGAGACTTTAATTGGTATTGCCAACCCTGGAGTCTGGGACAATCGCAGCATCTTAAATACCAAAACCGGATTGATGATGATGATGATGTCTGTGTCTGTTTCAACAAAACTTAGTGTGCACATGTCATGAGCCATGAAGTGTCATAGGCTATGTACAATTGACCTATGTATGTGGTGGTACTTCAATAAAGAGAGTGAAAGTTCAAAATAAATCAGACATGCATTTGTTTGAGGCAGATTGTGTATTGTGAAGAACATGACACACTCTCTCGACCATGTAAATGATGACTGTCCAAGACACACTATCCTCTTTCAGTATTTTTAGTAAATCATCATCATTATAACATTCGTTTTACATGCTGGCATGTGTTGGACGGCTTTTAGAAATTGACTTTCAAACTAACCTATCTTGGCCCAGGTATACATTTATATCTCGTTCTCTCAAGTTCATCCTATCCCTTCCTCCCATCTTTTCCTTCGCTTTCCTCTGCTACCCGAACTGTTCTGAATCTACTAACCCAAGAAAAAATAAAACTCACATTTTTAAAGCATTTATATATGCAGGTTCATTAGGAAATAAGTTACTGTTTGCTTTCATAAATCAGCGCCATGTTTAATAATAAGGAATATATATATATACATATATATATATATATATATATATATATATATTTGTTTTTCTTCCAGTGGTCTGTGCTAAATGCAGAACTTGCCATCTGGCAATCCCCTTTCTATCAAGCTGTCTACTCAGAGTTGACCTAGTGGACAAGGGCAAAAGAAGAAAAACTGTATGAATCATGCCACAGCAGGATTAAATCCAGACCAAACCTTCCCTGCTGCTGTGGTCAGACTTGGCTGTCACACATGGGAATGGTCAGCCATTTGTCAATAAGCATTTACTCATGAAAGTCAGACTTCTATAGCTATGGATGGCTCAAATAACTTATAATTTTCTCCATCGCTCCTGAACACTAGCACAGTCTAATAATTATCCAAACAAGAATTTATTCATGAAAATCAGATTTTATATCGTTATGGATAACCGAAATAAAGAATACTTTTTCTCCATCTCTCCTAAACACAAGCTAAATTTAATAATGCTAAACCAGCAGTGACAATGAGGGTATAGACATAGAATATAAAATATTGACTTAAAGAAGTGATGCAAAGATAGGTGACCATAAATGCGGTGGATAAAAATACAGATAAAATAGTAAGTATTGAGAAGAAATCAGCAGCAGAGGGAACGAAAAGAAAAACACTGTGAAAACGAACAGGTGAAAAAGACTACAACATGACAATGAGAATATATTTATATGCTGCTGTATTTGCTGGTTTAGTATTATTAGACTATGATATTGTTCAAGGAAGCTGGAAAAATATACAAAATTCTAGAATATTAGAGTCTTCCATAAGTGAAAAGTCTGATTTTCATAAATAAATGATTGTACGGATCCTTTAAAGTTGAAGAAATGGTTACAATTAATATAATATGGCAATACAATTCTATACAAAAAAAATGCAGTTATACATTTTGCCAAGCAAAAACATAAGTCAATGCAGTTTTATCAATAATCAAGTACAAGGTGACAAAAAAAAAAAGGAATTAAATTTTGCTTGTAAGGGGGACAAATCTTTTATATTTTTTTCAATTAAAAATATGAGTTATTCTCCTTTATATATTAGATAAGGAAACTACCATCCGAATCTTCATTTATAAAGCTAATCTAAAATGCATTTCAGCTAGATTTTTCCAAAAGAAGTTAGTACTGTTATATATGTTCCAGTGGTCAGGTTTCCTTGTTCGTAATAAATAAGATATGCTCCACAGTGTATTGCAGCTGGGTATGCTCATACTGGAACTGTGCATTCTGTATTGGAAAGAAAGGTCTGTGTATCACTGGTATAAGTTAGAATTTAATTAACTTTCAAATTGTTTTTTGAACATTTCGAGTTCGTTTTTTTTTATTTACTTTATTAATCATGGGTATACTGGTCAATAGGTACATTTCAAAGGTCATTAGTTTCTCAATATTTGACATCCACATACATGTGCACATGCAACCTAGAATAGCACAAGGAAACCCATCAGATATTTTGAAGCCATTATATCATACTTCACATGCACATGCGCCTACGATCACGTCTGGAACAAGGCCATCCTTAAAGCATTATATTAGACTTGACAGCAATATGCATGTGCACCTGTGATCAAGTTGGGCAGAAGATTATTCCACTGAATGTCCTTGAATCATTATATTGCAGTTATCATTTGCAAATATTTGTGCCTGCAACCAACTCAAGCATGCTTATCTGAGTGTGACTCACAGCCATCCCACAGAGTGTTATATAAGTTTTACATTATATTATAACACATTGTGTAAAGGAAAACAAAATGAATGTAGTCAGTTTAGTTAATATGTCTTCCTGAAAGTAATTTGCTAAGGAGGTTTATCTATAGAGAAAACATATGTATGAACCTGATTTTCCACAGTTTCATTTTTTTTACTAGGCATTTTTCTGCACTTTCCATTTGTGTCTTAGGAGCGTTGTTCAGGCAGTTGTGTATGGGTTATCCGGAAGAGATACTTTATGCTGATGATTTAGTGATTGCCTGTTAAACAATAGAAGATCTATATGTTATGTTAAGGACTTGAAGGAAAGCTATGGAGAGTAAGGATATAAGAGAGAATATTACCAAAACCAAAGTGATGGTCAGTGGTTGTAATGTTGGAAAGAGGAAAGTTCTTTTTTCAGTTTGTAGCAACGGGGTGTGGATAAACTCATTTTTTTTGTGTTGTACTTGTAAAAATTGGGTACACAGTAGAATTGAGAGATGATAACCAGTTTGTGTGCAAGAAGTGTATGACAGTGGAGATAGATGACAACTCAGATGTGGAGAAAGTATATTTGGATGATGAGGCTATTGAGGTTGTTCAAAAATGTTGTACCTCAGTGATTCCATTGGAGGACAGGGTAAGGCAGGTACTAGTGTGATTGCAAGAATGAAGAGTGAATGGAGTAAGTTCAGAGAACTTATGCCATAACTAACCAGCAGAGCGTTATCACTGTCGACCCAGGGGAGAGTCTATCAGGTATGTGTATGCAGTGTGATGATGTATGGAAGTGAAACCTGGCTAGTGAGGGTTGAGGACATGCGTTGCATGAAGAGAAATGATGTGAAAATGATACGATGGATGCGTAATGTGAGTCTTAAAGACAGGCTTAGTTCTGATGATCTCAGAGGAAGCTTAAATCTGGACAGTATAGGGAGAAGTGTGCAGAACAGGAGACTTTGATGGTATATCCACATTAAATGAATGGTGAGAGTTCTTGGGTTAGTAGATGTAGAACACTTGAGGTAGCAGGTTAAGTTCACAGGGGAAGGCTAAGGAAAACACGGGAGGAAGTGATAAGAATGGACCTGAGAGAAAGAGAGCCTTGATTCTGTATGGTCACAGAATTACCGTATTGACAGATGGAATGATTAGAATGAATACTTGAACAAAGCTATTGAACAGATCTCCCAAGGAAGGACTGGGTGACCCTGAACTGAGCAAGAACGAAGGTTGGAAGGACAGCTAGCAACCTCCACAGGTGCGGACCAGCAACAAACAACTTTCCCTGGTAGAAATCCCAGGCGGACAATGGAACATATCCTCAGTGACTGCAATGATGGACCAACTTGTACTGACCAAGATTTGATTGACTGTAATCTTGATGACCAACGATGGATGCAGTATTGGCATGACAAGATATGATGATAGATCAACTGCTATTCTCATCTTGTTTCTTATTTTCACAACATTTCGGCTGATGTGACCTCCGATCTTCTGATGTACCTGAATAAGGTCAGAGGTTATATTACCTATATTACCTGGTGATACTTGGTACCTGGTGTGGCATTCACTCTAAGTGGGTTGAGTCAGCTTCTTCTGAAGGAGGAAGTTTCTAAAGAATATTAAATTCACAAGCAGTCAACTGTCGCATGTATATCCCGGTCAGGCGAGATGACAATGTTAGTTCATGCATTTTTTATTTTGCAGGGTGGTGTTTCCGTCATCCCACGTATAGTGCCTGGTATTCTCAAATGGTCACCCATCTGATACTGACCAGGCTCAACTCGGTTAACTTTCATCATCTAATGAGAACCAGTGTGTCAACATGATTATGAAACATGAGATTACATTGGTTAACATGCTGCGAATATAACAACCAGGATGAAAATAGTAGTCTGAATAGTCCAAATGCTAAAAATAGCATTTTGTTGGTCCTTCCGCTGATTACATAGAGATAAGGGTTAATAAGATGGAATGATTATCAGTCGAAAGATAAGGAACATTATGGGAGTACTAACATTGATCAATGGTATGAACAGCATTTAATTACTTATGGACCGGTTTAGGACAAGAATTTGTAACATTAGATTTGAAAACGACCAAGTTGTATTCAGCGGGGAAGCAGTCCTGCAGTATTGTGTTCCACAGGTAGGAAGCCTTGCAAAGAAGCTCTGTTCATGTAACTTCTGCCTGACGCTAGGCACATGGAGGGAGAAAGGAAAGCCCTTTTCCATTGTGATTGTAATAGGAGTTCTTACAAGTTCTGACATCTGCCATTGTCCTATATCACTCTAAAGCCGCCATTCGCCCATGTATGAAGTACTGTTGTCACATCTGTACTATTGCACCAACCACTGGTCTCTCCCTCTTAGACAGAATGCAAAAAAGAGTCTCTAACCTAAAAGGTCCGGCACTGTCTACGAAGCTCCAGCCCATGTTTCATCGTCGCAATGTTGCATCCCCGTGCTTGCTTTACAAGTATTTCCACAGAATGTGCTCCGACAAACTTACTACACTTGTACCTCCTCAATGTAAATACTCCCGACCAACCCAAAAAGCAGCAAAATGCTACCCCTTCAGTATAGAGATCCTTAGAGGCCCAGAAATGTTCTACTATAATAGATTCTTTCCTGTGACCGCTTACTTTTGGAATTCACTCCCTGCTCTCTGTTTCCTCGACTGTACAAACATGCATAAATTTAACAGTAATGTGAACAAACATCTTGCTATACAAGTCCCCACTTTTTTTTTTTTAATGTAGTTCACCCCAAACAAGGCAGGCCGCCACTGTAGACGTAAGGGGCTACTGAGAAGAAAAGGGGAGAAAATTGGGGGGTGGGGGTGGGGTCAACCTAAATTGGGATCTGCGCAGTGAGATGTCTGTTCACATTAATTTTAAATTTCTGCATGTCAGTACTGTCGGGGAAACAGGGGGCAGGGAGGGAGTTCCAGAGGCCAGCATCACGAGGAAAGAAGCTATTTGAGTAGAAGGCTCTCCGGCATCTGGGGACCTCCACAGTGAATGGATGGGATTCAGTTGATTGTCGAGTTGGTTTAGTGTATTTACGTCGAGGGGGCACCAGAGTAAGGATGCCTCCTATAAATCTGGCTCCTAATCACAGTAGCTCCTCACGTCTCAGTGGCAACGTGCCTTCTTTGAGGTGAACAAAAGTATAAGAAACAGGTGGAACCAAAGATTGGCGCTTAGTCGAGTACTTGAAATAATTTTTTTGATCTTTTTCTACTCTGTTATTATGTTATGGTAGGTGCTCGGCTGAGCTCCAATCCCTGCCTCCCCTCCCTGTAAAACATTCACAACAAGAACTCGTCTAGTTACAACCACAGCAAAAAAACTTTCCTTTCTCTCTCTTTGTACTAAAAGCCAAACGGAACTTCCATGAACAAAGTTTCTTTCTTAGAACATCTCATATGTGGAAACAAGATACTATGAGTTCACTTTCTAACCGACTACAGCATCGTCGTCTTCAAGTCTAATGTAAACAAATACTAGATAATCAATTCCTCTTAAGTGATCTTCTGTCCATTCCACCCATTGTTTTTGGTCCTCTTTTGCCGGCGATCGTCATCCAACTGACGATCTCTTTAACCCTTATCCTCAAGTGGCCTCGGGCCTTGATAAGTGGTGACCTATCAGTAAAAAAAAAAAGTCTCTAAACAGAACTGATTTGTTAACTCGTGTCCATACATTTCTAAAAGAGGGTCTGTCTGTCTGCCGAATGGATGGTCGGTCGGTCCGTAAACCTGTCCACAAGTTTGAAATAGCATTTTCAACGTGGAAAACTGTTAAAATATCGTTTGGAATATCCGCTGCTCGCGATGTTTTGTTCAGTAGTACACACCAATCATACCAGTCATTCTTTAAATGTTAAAAAAAAAAAACGGGTCTTAAAATGCGGTTAATTCAAGGTTAATAGAGGAGTAAGACTGGGGGAGGGAGGAAGGGGAGGGGAAATAGCAACTAAATTATACAGTCATCAGTCGAGGGTAGGGGTGTGGGGCGTGAGGGAAAAGAGAAAATACACTGAAAGGATTAAGCTATCTTGCTGGCCGAGAATCCTAATCTGCAATTGGATTATAGGATTAATGCTGAGCATATCGTTTTTATTATAGAGGATTTTTAAATAACCCTAACCTCGATGAATTTTTGTCTGCTTCATACATACATGCACCCGTATCTATCTATCTATCTATCTATCTATCTATCTATCTATCTATCTATCGTCATCCACACACAGCTGTTTCATCATTTCATGACTGAGCGCACCAACCCCAGGACTCGAACACTGGACATTTATCCCTATCGATCATGACAGCCCGGTGCCCTATTCTCTGAGCTAACTGTAGTAGAAGAAAATTGGTTTATTCATTCATTCTGAATCAGATGATTCTATTGTTGGCATTGATTTTCCCGATTCTTACGAGTTAGAATTCTTTCTAGAAAGACATCTGGTACTTACAGTAGGGATCACGTGAAGGTTGCCAACATCCTAGGTGAAAGTTTTTCTGTGGAACGAACTGGATTCGAACTTGGCACACCCAGGTCGTCAGTCGATGTCGTAAACCACTTAGCCACCGTCATCTCCCCCAAAATTGGTTGAAAACTGTAGATGTAATCAGACAGTACGAGTTTGTATTAAAGCCGTATTATACGTCTCATATGCGCAGCTGATCTGCCGGCCGAGAGGTTAACGACGTGCTGTTACAAGACCCAGGGTTGTAAGTTCGAACCTGTCGGTAGGTAGACCAGTTGTAAAATCTGTACTGATGAGTTTTTAAAAGACAAGTTTGTCTCTAGATAAAAGTAATATTTAATTATATATATATATATATATATATATATATATATAGTAATCGAGATAAAGTTTGTATCCACAGCATAAACATCCAGAGAGCTTTTACTGTGTTTATATAATAGTGCTCAGTACTAAATAGAGCTATTTACTTGCAATAAAAAGTTTTATTTATACAACAATAATTTGACTACACATTTAAAAACATGTTTCAGTCACAGCTTTAAGAAGCCTGACATCCTCAAGCCAGCATGCCCTTTCTTTATGCTTTCATTTTATGGAATGAAAAAAATTCTATCTTTAAAGGTCACGTGACTAAATTCAAACTTTTTTTTATCATACTTACCATTAAATTTTTATTTTGCTCGATAATATTTAAATTTCCATCTCGAACGCCGTAAAATTGAGACAAAGCAAGTTTATATGAAATCGTTGCTGCCTAGGTTGTTAGATGTAAAATGTGTCAGTCTTGAACAAACGTTGCACGGTTGACACGCTAACGTGGTGTAGGAGGTACACATATATCACTCTGATGAAATCAGAAACCGCACACAGAACACAAACATCACTTAACAGTCAAATGCACACACACATAACATTTACATAGGGATACGCAATCACTGAGTTGGAAAATAAAATATATTTGAATTAGGTTTAATTAAAATATGATATTTTAGGATAATATTATTTTTGTATCAATAAAAAATGTTATTACAAGTATGTGTGATCTGGCTTCTCCACAATTCTACAGACTTTGCAATCTTTCCTGGATTTACTACTCTTGAATCTACTGCTGCAATCTTTACGACACCTTCAACGGTGAACTTTTTCATGTATCTTCAACCCATTATCTTTGCATTGGATATTTTCTGCATTTTTTTTTGTGTTTATCTTAAATAATATATTATCTTTTCAAATTTTGACTTTCGTAATTCTCTTACTAACTTATCTGTTTTCCTCTGATGACAAGAACTCCATTCTTTGAAAAGCCATGGTTTTAGGAAGGAAAAATAAATCTCTTGTTTTGAACAACTGAAGACGTAATAGACTTTGTATTTTTGCAAATTTTATTCTCAACTTTTACTTGTTTATTAATTATTTAGTTATTTATTTCAAAAGTGCTCAATAAAAAGTAGAGCATCATAATCATAAACATAGAGTTTTGAATGGCTACACAAATGCAGTAGTCTTTCTATCTTGGATTTTTGCAAAACACTCAAAGTTGTCTGAAGAAATTATTTATGATTATATATATATATATATATATATATATATATATATTACTATTTTATGTATTCACATAAAATGTTATAAGGAGATATAATTTTTTATGTATCAATTTTCAGTATTTACTTCAACAGTGCTCGATACGTAAGTAGAGCTAGGTAGTAAGTTATGAAAATATATTTATGGCAATTAAGCTAGACAAAGGATCCCGCATTTCATCCCCGGGTGGGGAATCGTCAGGCTAAAATGCATGGAATTAGTTTTGCCGGGTGTTTTTATATACACGACTAACTAGTTAACCAATCAGATTCTTTGTTGTTCTCTTAGCCAATCGTTGGGCTTCTCACGAACAATGGTTTGGTTGATTTTCCTTCCTATTTCCTATTCTATTGTTTTGTTTTCTATATGATGATTCATCTCGGTTTCTTTGTTGTTGTCTTAGCCAATCGTTGAGCTTCTCATAATCAAAGGTTCGGTTTATTTTACTCCCTATTTTCTATTCTATTGTTCTGTTTTCTATAGAGTGGCCTATCACTGTTTCTTTGTTGGGTCAATATAATGGGTGACCTTATTTTAACAAGTGGTTCCTTGTATTTATATTTTAGGTTTGTGTTTTTAAGTTTTTAGGTTTTAGTTTAGTTTCGTTTTTTATACTTATTTGTTTGCTTATTTATTTATTTATGTATTGTTAGCCTAATGTAAATTTTATTCTGTGCAGGCAGCTGTTTACTATCTCACTTCTACAGTTTAATAGATTTTGGGGGTCTTTAAAGTTTAGGATTCCAAATTTCTCATTCAGACATAATCTACACGGGTCATCTAAATTTCTACATGACTGGCCTGTCATATTATTTTCCATTCAATTATTGGTGAGCGTCCATTTTCTTTGAGCTCCCAATAATGGTTTGCTAGTGCTGTTTTAATTCCACATTCTTTGTTTGTAAATGTGCTTTTGTAGTCGTAATATCTGGTTTTAAAATATAGGGAGATCATACCCATATAATATTTCTTATTATTCGGTCTTTCTCTGCCAAATATTGTGGCTTGGTAAACAATACTTTTGGTTAGACATTTAGTTTGCAGTGGACAAAGTGTACGATTTATGCAGTTACATCTTTTCTCTTCATTTCTAACATTTTCATTTCTATTCAAGTGATTACTATTAGGATTTTGGTTATTGCTATTTGTAGTGTTTATATTTTTGTCCTTCTTAGTGTTATTTTTGCTATATTTGTTACTTTTTTATGCAATTTGTTATTTTTTTTCTTTCTCTCTACTGCTCTCTTTTAGTATTTTGTTATTGTGTGCCTTAATTATAATTTCTAGGTTTTTCTAGGGAATTGGTTACGGGGAAGTTTTTTTCAATCAGATTCAGGAATTTCTTGTACAGTTTAGTTTTTAGCATCTGATTAAAGGGCGATGTATACCAGATTATATTTATTTTTTTATTTTTAATTTCATTATAATTATTGCTGTCCTGTTTTTTTATATTTAATTTCGATATTATGGTAACCACTATTTTTTAGAGCTATATTGTAAATGTTGCTTGATGCTTTAAATACATTTTCGTTGCTAGAATTATTGATAAGCCTACGTTCGATAGAATTCGGAATCTGTTTTATGATTAGTAGGAGGGTGATTGGACTTTAGGTTTACATATATTGGATTGCCATTATCTTTTAAATATGGTTTGTAATTATTTTTATTTAAGTTTAACGTGACATCTAGAAAGTGAGTTATTTTTATGTTAGCCAGTATTTCTACTCTTAGGCCTAGTTTTTTCATTTCCATATGCATAATTTACTTGAAGTTTTCTCCCTTGACTTTGTCGGAATCTCTTATTATCGCTAATCCATCATTTCTATATAGGCCGATATCTGTATTATCCAATATATTTGTAAGTGTATATAAAATAAATAACCCCACAAGATCTGATGCCTTCACAGAGTCAAGGGCACCTATGCTCCAACCTTCTAAACTTTAATTTTTGTTCCAATCCAGAGTGCCCATTTTTATAGGGGCTTAATTTTCCCCACTGAAAACTGACCTTGTGTTTAACTCTGCTCTCATGGGGAGGCAAGTAAATAGGAACTCAATCACAAAACTGACTAATATTTTAGCATGTATTTTATGTGATTCAAATATATAGGAAAAAAACCTTAATGAAACAAATGTTGATTGACTCAGCTTTAGTATAATAATAGATATATAGTCATCCACAGAGTGACTGTTTAGCTGTATCACTGTTTCACAGATTTTGTCTTAGTTTAGACCAAAGAAGATAAACTTTAAGGAGTCAATAACAAGATATCAGTTAATAATATTGAGTTTGTTTAATTTCACATAATAACTACTGATTATATTTTCATAAAACTTTTACCAGAGATAAAAAAAGTCCTGATCATATTTTGGAAGTCAACTGGATCTGGATCGAGGAATTTGTTACTTCTCTTGGGCAACACTGGGTATCTTCACTGGTTTTAATAAGATATTATAATAAAGACATACCTACCAATCTCTGACTGGAAATAAAACTTGGTGATTAATTAGAAAAAAATCTTGATATTTCACCAAAAATTTGCAGATTTTACTAAAAATCTGGAGATTTCACCAAATTTCTAGAGATTTCACCAAATTTCTGGAGATTTTACCAAAATTCTAGAAAGTTAAATAAAAATCTGAAGCTTTGAAAGGTAGGCTGGAAAATCTGGATATTTCACCAAAAATTTGCAGATTTCACCATAATTCTGGAGATTTCACCAAAAATCTGGAGATTTCACCAAATTTCTGGAGATTTTACCAAAATTCTAGAAAGTTCAGTAAAAATCTGAAGCTTTGAAAGGTAGGCTGGAAAATCCTAAATAAATAATTAAAAAAAAAAAAAAACTTGATTCAATACTTCAATAAATTCAATATTTCAATTTTTATGAACCATATTGTAGTTTGTAGTTGAAATGTTAACTCTTTTCAAAAGATCGTCCTCTGGTTGCCACTTATAGGATATCAGACTCCTTATATTTCGACTTAATTGCTACAATGCTTCACTGAGTGACATCTAAGGGTATTGACAATTTATTCTCCAATTTATATTTTTAGACAATACAAACAATCTCTCCTTTTCTGCACTGCTGTCTGATTCGGTTCCTGAAATAAGCGTTGTTCGATTTTCTCTTCACTTTGGACTTAAAAAAATAATAATAATACCTCTCCCCCTCGAACAACTAAAAAACAATGGAGTAGCACCAATATCGGTTGCTACTATAATACTGTTTTTGACAGTATATAATTAGCTTATTTCTCAGCTTTATCAAATTCGTGCAAGGATGTAAAAGAATAACTGTTGCATATGTGTTTTGTGGTAGAGCACAGAGATAAGAGGCACTGTTAACTTCACCAATATCAGTACAAGAATGAACTGCACATGCGTCACTGAACCAGACCGAGGCTGACAGCATGGAAAATATATAAATTTCTTGTAAATGAGAGACGTTCTGTGAAACCTATAAAAAATAGGTGCAAGAAGCATAAAAATCTTGCCTAAGGAAATGATTTCCAAAGAAAATCTGTCGCATTTCAGGTTATGTAGTTTAAATAAAGACCTGTCAGAGATAGGTTAGTTTGGAAGTCAATTTCTAAAAGCTGTCCAACATATGCCTGCATGTAAAACGGACGTTAAACAATGATGATGATGCATTATTTTACATTTGAACATTTAAGATCGGCATACTGTGTGACTTGAGTAGATACGTTTTTTGCTTTGTTTTGTTGTATACAAATTTCAACACATAATTTATCTGACATCCAACAAAAGTCCAGTTCTCCCCCAAAAGGGGTACTTTGGACAAAAATAACCACACACCGATCTGTTGGCATTCTCTGGTCAGGGCTTTCAAGTCAATCGGTCATAGACCAACTCTTCCTCCTAAAGGAGGATATGATGGGGTAACTCCTTCACTGCTTCCGACCACTGCGACTAAGCAGGCAAATAATCACCCTCAACCCAATCAGAAGGCAATCGTGAGCAACAGAGTTTTGTAAAACTCTGATGAAGACAGTAATATGGTGAACTTCTTTTTTATTATTAATGAGTTATCATCTATCAAGGTCAAAAGCCACTTGAGGATAATGATTGTCGGTTGAATGATGAAGAATATTATGGGAGTATTGAAAATGCTGGATAAAATGAACAAAATTTAAGTACTTATGAGGATGGTTTATGACAAGTATTTGTTAACATTGAATTTGAAGACGACTGTGGAAGCAGTCCCACGATAATGTGTTCCACAGACGGAAAACCCTTGCAAAGAAGCTCACATGGAGGAAAAAAAGAAAGTTCTTTTTTTGTTGTGGTAGAAAACGAGTTCTTACTGTAAATGTCTTACTAAAAAGAACCAGAAATTGGAGCTCAGTCGAGCACATTCCATGGAAATAACGATAGAGTAGCAACGTCTCTTTTGTGAGGAAAGAGTTAGAGAATGCCCCCCCCCACGCGTACTGACATGGGATTCCCCCCCCCCCCCTTTCTAAAACCCTTCCATCCTGACTCAGAAGCACCCTGGGTCAAGTGGAGGACACTCAACCACTTAAGAACAGGAACGGGGGCGATCATAAGATGGGGCTACAAAATCGACGCAACCATCTTCAAGTGTGGAAAAGAGGACCATATGATGCAGCATTGCCTTATCTACCCTCTACGTTCCAACCAGTGCAGTTTGAAAGACCTTGCAGAGTACAATACTAATGCAGAGGACTGCATAAAAATGTGGGAAACTGTTGTATGACACCATGCTTCAAAAACACACAAAAAGAAGAATTATGATGTTTTTAACACCCAGCATATTTTTTTTTAAATGTCTAGCCGCCAACCTACTTCCCAATAATCAAAAAAAGAAAATCAAACAAAGAAAATAAAAAAAGCAAAGTCAAGGTTGTTTTTTCCTTTAGGTCATCAGAAAGGACTTGCGTTTTTTTTTTTCAACTCGCGATAGTTCAGTCCTATCCTATTGAAATAATAAAAAAAATCATTAGAAAGGCTTACTTTGGAAAACAAATAGCAACTCAGACAACTCCTGCTGATTGAAATGAATTTGGAAAGAAATCCCTTGCACGAAATAAAAAGTCAATGGTAGGTGTTTTTTTTTCTTTATATCATCAGAAATGATAATAATAATTTATATATGAAAAATGAAATTATTAACATAAATCTATGCTTTTATATGAATATTAGTACGAACACTGGCGAAACATAATGTTTTTCCATCATTTTTGATGGAGGATGTAGACTAGTTGTAAAGAATCACTCCAAAAAGGTTTTCAGCAATGTCCTTGTAAAATACAAGATATCCAAGTAGTATCAATGTCGTAGTGTGCAATAATCATACCGACTCTTTAATCTGAAGCCAGACATCCTTGAAAAAAAATTTCGTCATTAACATTAAACTATGAAAAAAAAAAGATAAGAGGAAAAACGCAAGAAAACTAAGTGAAAAACAATTGACACAAACATAAAAATGAAAAGTACGATTTAAACATTAAAAAATTAAAATAATTCTAAAATAAAATACAAATACAAAAGAGATAAAAAACAAGTGAATTAAAAAGAGATTATGATTTTTTTAAACTGATTTTCTTAAATCCTTTTAAATGATGTAAAACCACTTAATCTTTATTCTTTCACTTAATTATCTGAGGAAACTAATTTCTGTTTTTAAAAAGTAGAAGCAAACTAGAAATAAAAATAGAAGCAACCCACCCTAACAAGGAAAATAGAAGCAACCCACCCCGACACGAAAGATATAGAAACAATCCACCCTAAAAAGAAAACAATAGAAGCAACCCAACCTAACAAGGAAAGACTAGAAGCAACCCACTATAACTAGAAAAATAACAGAAGCAACTAACCTAATAAGAAAAAAAATAAAAGCAACACACCCTAACAAAAAAATGAAGCAACTCACCCTAAAAGAAATGGAAGCAACACACTCTAATAAGAAAAAAAACAGAAGCAACCCACCTTACCAAGAAAAAATACAAGCAACAGTCACTAACAAAAAATTGAAGCAATAAGGAAAAAAGTACAAGCAACTTACCCTTAACAAGAAAAAAATAGAAGCGACCCACTGTAAAACAGAAAAAGAAGCAACCCACTCTAAGAAGAAAAAAATAAAAGCAACCTACTTTAAAAAGAAAAAATAGAAGCAACCCACTTTAACAAGGAAAGAAGTACAAGCAACCCACACTAACAAGAAAAAATAGAAGCAATCCTCTCTAAGACGAAAAAAGTAAAATCAACCCACCATAAAAAAGAAAAAATAGAAGCAATTGTCTCTAAAAAGAAAAAAACAACCCACCCTAAAACGAAAAATAGAAACAACCGTCTCTAACAGGAAAAATAGAAGCAATCCACCTGAAAAAAAAAATATAAGAAACCACCCTAAAACGAAAAAATAGAAACAATCGTCTGTAACAGGAAAAATATAAGCAATCCACCTTAACAAGAAAAATATAAGCAATCCACCTTAACAAGAAAAAACATAAGCACCCGACCCTAATAAAAAATATATATGAAGACAAAGAAGATATTTGCATCTATCTTTTTTTTCTTTCCTCTAATATTTTATTAGTTAACAAAATAAAGATACTATTTAACTTCTTCGTAATTATTGGATGGTAGTTTTTTTTTCTGTCAAAACTGATGAAAGGAAATGTTAAAAGTTTCGAAACAAATAAATGAAGTATTGAAAAACAAAAAAAAAGAGGCAAACTTGTTATCTTACAATAAAATAGATTTTCCTTTCAACAATGAAATATTTACATCAGACTCATGAAAATTAGCTTTATCTTTATTGTCATCTATTGCTACTTTACATCAAGCGACCACAAACAATTCTCACTTTTTATATAATACTTCGAATCAGCGGCCCCTGATGTTATACACTGAAACAGAGAAAACAATGTGCATTATTCTGGTTGATGTTTAGCACACATGATGGTGACAAATGATGATAAAAGATGATGATGACAGATGACGATGATGATGTGGTAGTATATTACAAATGGTTGATGTTATTATTGGTAGAGCATTATTTAGGGAGATTCAATTCAATAAATTTGGCAAAAAATAAAACAAGCGCTTTATTTGCCATATAGTGAAAAGGTGGCAGAAATTTACACAGAAGAGGATACAGTAGCCCAGCACCTGGCCAATTTTGCATTAAATTGTTGCGTCGTTGGCACATTTACTACATCTCTTAGAAATCCATTCCAAGGTCCAGGGATCCTGATTGAGAAAGCGGCCATTTCTAATGTAATCTCCACAAGGTAACTACTGAAAACAATGTTCAGGTGAATCAGCTAAGGGTCGAAGGGTATACCAATTGCACTTAAGGGCGAAAATAACAGGAAACTCTCTTTTATCACCGGCTATTCACTGCAGTGCCCATTGTTTTTTATTTGTAGTTTTTATATTAATAAATCATCACTTACCAAGGCCAAAAGCCACTCGAGGGATAAGGGTCAATAAGGTTGTCAGTTAAATGATTAACAATATAAGAGGATCGAAAACGATGAATGGAATGGACAAAATTTTATTACTTAAGAGGACGGTTCGACAGGTATTTGTTGACATTAGATTTGAACCATGTTGTAGTCTGCAGAGAAGCAGTCCCGTTGTAATGTGTTCCACAGATGGGAAGTTCTTGGAAAGAAACTCCATTCAGAGAAATTCCATTTGGTTTTAGGTACCAAGAGAAAGAAAGCAAAGTGGTACTCGTAAACGATTTCTTGCTGTGAATGTTTTACAGGGAGTTACCAGAGATTGGAGCTCAGTCGAGCAGCTACCATGGAAAGAACGATAGAGTAGAGAAAGAACTGCTACATCGTCTTGGCCTGTCCTTGCCTGTAGGCTCTAAATGATAGTTCACTGAGAGAGCTGTAGCAAGAAGGTGTAGCAGTCACATGTTTTCATGTACTATTTTATCTTGATGCAAACAGACAAGCGAGCGCTGAGTAATTGGCCCATCGACCAATAGAATGGCTTGGCATATGAATACAGTTTGTTAGACTAGTTCTTCGAAGTGCGCCCATACAAGTATTTTCCCGCTACCCAATCAGTTGGATTTTTACTGTTCGAAGAGAATGTGTATAGGCTGGCTCTTTTCCAACTCACCAGCCCGCAAGGGAATCTGTTATGGAGCGTGGCGACTTACATTTTGGGAAGATTACTATTGTCTGTATTTAGTCTCTTTCCAGTTCGGCCGAAATAAAAAGGTATTTTTTATTAGATAACAATGCCATAGTGGACTCTTTCTTCTTCACACCAGAAGGACATTTCATTTAACTGTTTCTAATATAGAGTCGTCGTCCTCTACAAAAAACGCTTTTGGTATGGTGATCTTAGATATCCACTTACCTTTATTCTATCCATTCTAACCGACCATCTATAGAGTAAAGGTAATTCACAAGATGCCGTAAGTTTCGGATTTCGGCCGGGCTACCAAATAAATCATGAGTCAGGAACGTAGACAATTTCTGATACCCAAGAATACAATTAAAAGAAATCCGGACAGATGGATGGTATCACCTGAATGACGTTGACTCATAGATCATCAAACAGAACTTCCATAAAGAGAGTTTTTTTCAAGAACTTCCCATCTGTGGAACATGTTACCGCAGGATTGCTTCCCCAAGGGCTACAATATATTCGTCTTCCAATTAAATGTCAACAAATAGTTGTCATAAACCATCCTCATAAGTAATTTTGTTCATTCCATTCATAATTTTTAATCCTCTCATAATATTTATCATCATTCAACTGACAATCTATCTATCTCATTAACCCTTATCCTCGAGTGGCTTTTGGCCTTGATAAGTGGTGACTTATTAGTATATGTAGAAAAAGATCAGTCAGTCATTTGCAACAGACTGGCTGAATGAATGAATGATGAATCATTTAAAAAGAAATTTTAATTATGATTTCAGGAGTAATTTTCAGTGATAGTTTAAGAGAGGATAGCATTATCTTTATTATGGTTGAGTATTCTTTGACATGTGTCTGTTTTCATGTGTATTAGTCACCTCGAAACTACTGTACAGAATACCAGCAAATTTAGCATGAAGAACACTTGAGATACTGGCTGTGCCATAAGGGGTTAAACTTTTTGGTTAAAGAGAAACCTCTCACTCCGTCATGACCGCCAAATCTGAAATCTCGACTGGTGTCAATCCAAAAATGAATCCCCAATATATTATTGGCTGCTTCGACAATTTCTTCGTATTCAATATTCTGTATTGGATTACGTCATTACTATGATGTTTAGGCTATATAAAAATGTGAATTTGTAAAATATTTAAATTTTATAAAAAAACACTTTTAATTTATTCTTTGTTAATAATTGTTTGTTATTTTGTAATATAATTATATTTCGCTAATAATAAATAATTAAACTATTTAAAAAATATAAAAATAAAAAAATTTCACTTATAAAAACAGTTTGATTTTATTATTCGTTAATTATTAAATTATTATTTGCAAAAAAAAAAAATGGGCAAATATATAATGGGGTATTTCTTTTTTTGATTAACACCGGTCGAAATTTCCGATTTGGCGGCCATAACAGAGTGGCAATTTTCTATTTAATGACTTTTTATACTCCTTCTATTACTACTTCTACTACTACCACGGTAATTCGGAAGAACAACCGAGACCTCCAAAAATAGAATTTGTGCGTTTAGCTTTTGTAAGTATTGATGTCCGAAAAGATAATAATCTCGGTAAAAATCTAAATCTAGGTCAATAACTTTTTAAAGTAATATGAAATAAATACATTACATAAAGTTAACATCATGAAATTTTTTTACATACAATTTTTTTTTATTAATATTAATAAAAATTAAATAAAATAAAAAAATCTTGGAATTTTTTCTTATGTTTACGTAACATGCATATTTATTTAAAAAAATATGTTTACACTTTTTAAAAATAATATTAAATAAATAAATTAATTTTTATTAATTTTAATAAAAAAATTGTATTTAAAAAAATTCCATGATGTTAACTTTATGTAAACTCCAAGAAAATGGTATGTAATTTAGCAGATTATAATGATTAATTATTTGATTATTTACTGAAAATGAAAAACACGATCAAAATGATTATGTGGATCGAAAGCATAATGAAAATGTTTTTTTTTGTTTCTGATTATTGTCTTTTTGGATATCCATACTTACAAAAGCTAAACGTACAAATGCTCTGTTTTGAGGTCTCGGTTATTCTTCCGAATTACTACTACTAATAATAATAATAGTCAATAAGATTTGTATGTACCAATGCATTTTTACTCATCTATTCAATCACTCCCAAACATGATGTAACAAGTGTCAATGAAGAGCGAATGGAACGAGAAATTGTGGAGTTTGTGAAAAAAATAAACCCACAAAAGTCTCGTAATCTGAAGGCTGTGAGTTCAATCCCTGTACAGGGTAGTACATTTTCATTTTCTCTTCAATTAAATCCAAAAATAAATTCCAGTGAACAATAACCTAGAAAAAAACTGGTGATGTAAATAGTTCATTGTTGTATTATATAATAAATGTTTTTTTTTTTTTTTTTTTCAATGCTTCATTGATTTGTTCGAAAAATGAACATTTCTCTCCGTTCTTATTGATGAAATGAGTGTTTTAATAATAATAGTAACATGTTTCTGAATTTTTGAGATGAGGATTGATAATTTTTATAATTTGGATTATTCAAACTACTGTTCTCATCTTGAGTGTTATCATCACAACGTTTCAGTCGCTGTAACCTCCGGCCTTCTTCAGGCACATCTTTTTGAACTCAGGAATATTTCTGTCGAACTCAGGAATCTGACGGAACGAGAGCATGCTACCCCCGTGGATTAAATAAAGAGTTCCGTTCGAAATTCCGTCCAGATTCCCGAGTTCGACAGAAATATTCCAGAGTTCGGACAGATACACCTGAAGAAGGCCGGAGGTTACAGCAGCCGAAACGTTGTGATGATAACACTCAAGATGAGACCAGTAGTCCGAATAATCCAAATCATACATAATAGTAATAATAATATGCTTATTGCCACTCAGGTTCTAAAGAGAACCCACGGCCGGTATTAGTAAGAAATAAAACATAAACGACTGTTGTGAGAATGTAAAGTGATGTGTAATGGTTGCCAAAGGAAACCGAGAGTGCTGGAAATCTGGGTAGACTTCTTGTCGCTCAGCCTCCAGGGAACACCAACTGTTGTTGCCAGTGAGCGATCACTGATAATGACTCATGTGAGAACACCCAAGAGAGGCATTTTCCATTTGGACACTATTTCCACTACTTTTTATCATGGCCATGATGCCACCCAATAACATACTTAGGAGATACAATGCTGAATACAAAGTTGCAGTGACAAAGAATCAACACAAAACACCCCATGTATATATGGATGATTTTAAATTATTTACCAAAAAACAAAAAGGAACAAGAAATACTATTAAATATATTTAGAATCTTTAGCTAGGATACCACCACCACAGCCGCCATCGTTGTCATCGTCGTCGTTATGATCTATAGGTATATATAGGAATCACCAGGATATAGGAATGGAATTCGAAATGGAAAAGTATACACCACATGAGAGGAAGTCAGTTCCTTAGTTGAGGTAAGATTTGTTATAAGCCGGATGCCCTTCCTGACGCCAACCCAGTGTGGTGATGGGGACCAGTGCTTTTATCGAAAGACCATCTCTAGGTGATTGCCTACCAAGGCTAAAGAGCACCGCTTCACCTGCCCTTTTTGGGTTTAAAAAAAATTTGTTTCTCCATTAAAAAAAAGTAGAATTATTCGCTGGTTCTGTGCTCTTCCATGGAGTCAAACATCTGTTAGGAATATACCAAGGGGCAATTCCAATCACCTTAGTTAAGACGGAGATACACAACCAGTATACTCGCATCAAATAAAATTTTGAGTTGCTGCTAGTTTCAGAATTAGTACCCAGAGACTAATATTTAGTAACATAAATTAGTGATCAAGCCTTTTTTTCTCCTTGGTACGATTGACTCTCAGCAACCGTCTTCTAATCTCTACAAATTACAGGGGGGTGGGGGAGGAGGTTACTGATTGGAAAAAGAGCAGGTTTAGTAGTACAATCGGAATGAGCTTTTCTTTGTTTTGCTAACGCATGTCATGAACAGAAAGAAGGGAAAATGGTACTAATATCGATTCTGAACCAGTTTTCGTGAGGTTCGACTCGGAAGCGTTCAGCTGTCCTACGCAAACGCCCGAGTGTTGACGAGCCGAATGGTACCAGACGACAATTTTGATACGGTGCTGCGTCCTGTGATTGTAAGTTATATTTTCAAGAAATTTTCTAAAAGAAACAACAAAAAAAAACAAAACAAGCAAAACAGAGCGAAATTACTGTTATCAAATAAATATTTTTAACCCTAACCCTAACCCTAACAACAAAAAATACAAAACAAGCAAAACATTATTATCATAGGACGCAGCACCGTATCAAAATTGTCGTCTGGTACAAATCGTCTCGTCAACTCTCCGGCGTTTGCGTAGGACAGCCGAACGCTTCCGAGTCGAACCTCACGAAAACTGGTTCAGGATCGATATCAGTACCGGGAAAATCAGAGACAACAGAAGGTATCAAACTACCTAATTGAGGGGGGGGGGATGAAGGTACTCGGGGAAAATGTCAACTACAAATATCTGGGCATTCTGGAAGCTAACACCATCACATCGATAGAGATAAAAGAGATGGTTAGAAGTAAATATCTGAGAAGAACAACAAAACTCTTTGAAACCAAATTATATAGCATAAATCTAATAAAAGGAATAAATACTTGGGCAGTATCCCTAGTAAAATCATCTTGATCCTTCATAAACTGAACAAAGGAAAAACTCAAGTATATGGATAAAAAAAACAGGAAATTAATGACCATGCATAATACACTACACCTGAAGAATGATACTGATCGACCCTATGTAAAAAAAAGAAAAGAAAAAGGAATGGTAAGTATTGAAGACTGCATGGCCAATGTAATAAAAGGTCTAGAAAAGTATATAACACGAAACACAGAGAGGCTGATTATCGCTGCCAAAAGCACTGTCAAGATGAACAAGAGAGCAGTGAAACATGAAGCAAAAAGATGAAAAAATAAAAATGTGAAGAGAAGCAGCTACATGGACGATTTATGACTGAGCAAAGCAAAGAAAGCACATGGAAATGTCCACAGAAAGGACACTTGAGCAGAGAAACGGAATATCTATTCTAAAAACAAGAACAAAAACAAAAAAACAACTTAAAGATTTACATGATATATTTTCTAAGAATGAAAACAGAAATAAAATTCAGATTTTAAACAAGTCAGACGAAACAATTTTTTTCAACAAATTGTCAAGTTTTTCAACAGCGTTTTTTTTAACTAGAAAAAAAGAAAGAAATGGTATTTCTTGAATAAATAAAGCTGCCAATATGAAAAAAATCCCTTAAAAAAATTATAACATGAAACTTTTACAAAATATTTAAAAATATATAAATTTAGTAAAAATTAGCTTAATAAATTAAAACCGTATGGCCTACTTAAAAAACATCTTTTTTTAAATTTAATAATGCCAAAAAAATAGTTCTAAATAAAATTCAATTTTAATTTTTTACAATATACTGATAAACTTATAATCCAAATGTAATTTATGATATAATACAGAATCTCAGCTGAAATAAATTTGATGGGTTAGAATTTTTGACTGAGTTGAAATCTTGCCTCCAGTAAAAGACCCCAAATGTCAGATCTCTCGGCCTGTTATAAGGATAGCTAATAGCAGAATGAAGTATGGCAAAGAAAAAAGAGAGCTCCAAGCGAGTAAGAAAAAAAAAAAAAAATAAATTAAAAATAAATTAAAAATGATGATGATGATGATGATGATGATGATTATGATGACGATGACGATGACGATGACGACGACGACGACTTACACAGGCTCTTTTGCATAAAGTGCTTTTGGATTGTCGTATTGGGGAGGGGTGACAAAATATACTACTACTACTACTACTAACTAGTTGAAAAGGTCATTCAGATGTTGATTTGCAAACTAATAATCTTCATTTCTTTACATGGTTTCACTTAACTAACCCCCCCCCCCCCCCCCGGAAAACATTCATGGCAAAATATCGTCTAACTACAACCGCTGTAAATAATTTTCCTTTTTTCCTCTGTGTATTTGGATCTAAACGGAACTTCCATGAGCACAGTTTCTTTCCAAGAACTACCTGTCTGAGGAACACAATACACACTGGGGGGTGCTTCCCAGCTGACTACAAAATGTTCGTTCTCAAGTCCAATGTAAACAAATTCTTGCTGAGCCGTCCTCTTAAATAATCAAATCCTGTCCCATTTCAATCATCATCTTCAATCCTCAAGGTGTTTGTCTCACCGTCGACCTGACAAACCCATTCACCATTATCCTCGAATAATCTTTAGTAAAAAAAAAAAAAAAAAACATAAACTGAGCACGATTGCGATTTGGTGTTCGTCTGTAACCAAAACTATGTCACAGATATTGCATCATATTCTCAAAGATTTTTTTCTGAAACATTACAAATTATTTTCTTATTTAGATAGCACTGTCTGTATACACATACACCATTTAATTCAAAACAAACTCTGATTCATCTAGCGTTGCGGGAGTCGGCGAATGACATACCATCACATGCAACTGCATAGTAAGGACTAAAGGAGTTTTTGTTACTATTTCTTCTTTCTTCTTCTATCCATTTAACGTCACTTTTCCCTTGTTCAGTGGTCAGACGTTTTCTGATATTATGCAAGCTTACTCTCCAGTTCTGACGGTTCAGCAGGTCAGCTGTCTCCAAATTCCACTGTACGGTCTTGTCTAATCACTTGGTTCTAAGTTTTCCTTGGCCGGCCAACCTTTCTGCGATGCAAGGTATCCATGCTTCTACAGCTGCTTATCAGGAGGATGAACGCTCCATATGACCATACCAGCATAACCGATTCGTCCTTAGGATAACCTCTATGCTAGGCAAATGTAGTGCTTTCAGAAAATCCTCTCACCTGATGTGTTGGGTTTGGTTGTTTTATGATTGTTTGTCAAAATTAATTAATAAATATATTTATTTTATTTGCTCATTTTAATTAGAAGTAGATCTATCGCGTAATGCCCGTTTTTTTTTATTGGTCCTGACATAATGCCGACATTCTTTTGGTTTACTCAGCTTTATATATACAGTCAGCTCCCCAGCCTTCATTGAAGGGAGCAAAAGGTAGAACGTCTGCTCACTCTGATCGCAAGTCTTGCTCTGTTGCTTTCCCCGATTCTCTCTCAATTGGTGACGTAATTCTGAAAACTGTTTCAACCTGTTCCTCAAACTACATACCTTCAAAATACAAACAATTAAATGTTTATATTTTCATTTTCGTCTCAACCGTGAAATTATCAAAACAATCACAGTCGCATTCCAAACACGATGTCTACCTACATCTCGTTGCCATCTAGGTTATAATCAGGGTAATTTCGTTACAGATCTTTGTGAATTTTATTTCCTTGTTGATAAAATAGTTTACATTGATTAAATAAAACTTTACATTCATAGAATTAAGTTTTATTGGTATTACAAATTTTCTATTTGTTTGATTAGGTTTCTTATATATAAAGTTAAATGAGATTTTCTCCTAATTCAATGACCGGTATTGCTCCATAAACAAAAGCTACAGATAGAATTCTGTTTCATGTGTTTTAGGTACGTGCTTCTAGAAAATATTTTTTTAGTTTTGTTTGTATACATCGATTTTTATATTTCATTTCCTAAGCCATTTTCTCTTTGCTTAGTGATTTCAGCAGATGAGTAGGAGTGCCTAACTCCCCACAGTAATAAGTCCTCATCCTTCGACCCGAATCACTATAACAGAAATACAATATAAATCTAATTACGGTAATTTTTTCGTATTACAGCATGCGTTAGATAATTTTGTCTGAATTACTATGCTGATTAGCGCTTGAGTAGCTGATAAATAACAATGACCTAAATTTTTTTTTAGAAATTGAATTCCTATTAATTGTATGCTTTAATTACAATTTAATTTAGATATCAATTATTATTCAAATCAGGAGCCAGTTTTTGCCCAAAATATTCGCTTACTCTTTTAATTAAACACTGATTTTCTTAAAAATATTACTTAGAAAAATTAGTTCAATTTTTGTTATTTTACTTATATTCACCTCAAACAAGGCACATTGCCACTGAGACATAAGGGTCTACTGTGAATTAGGGGTCAGATTTATAAGGTCATCTTAAGTGGGGAGTTGTGCAGCAAGATATTTGTTCACATTACATTAAAATTTCTGCATGTTGGTACAGTCGGGGAAACAGGGAGCATGAAGGGTATTCCAAAAGCAAGCATTTCGAGGAAATAAGCTATTAGAGTAGAAAGATTTCCAGCATCTGAGAACCTCTACAAGTGCAGCAAGTTCGTCGGAGCACATTCTATTGAAGTACTTGTAAAACAAGCACAAAGAAGCAACATTGCAGCGATGGGACAGGCGCTGGAGGTTGGTAGACAGTGTGGGACCTAGTAGATTAGAGGCTCTTTTTTGTACCCTGTCCAAGAGGGAGAAACTAGTGGTTGGCGTACCAGCCCAGATGTGGCAAATATTTACAAATACACTTATTCCTATAAAAAATGACCTTCCTTCCAGTGTTTGTGTATAGGCACAATTATCCACCCCCACAATAAAATAATAATAAAAAAATTCCTCACCTCTATACAAGTATGTTCTTTCGAGGATGCTCTTTTGTAGTTATAAAATAATACGAACGTTTAAATGTTCATTATTATTTAGAAACTTTATACTTACAGAACACTACAACTATTATATAGATAATTTAAAATGATATGTCTATGGAGTTCAGAGGTTGGAGCATAAGTTTCTTGGGTTCTTCAATTTTTACATGCATGGGTCTAGCTAGTTATTAATAAAACATTACAATTTTTTTTAAGGGAGTAAAATAAAACTGAGTTTTAAAAAATATTTGAAGGTGATCTTTTTAAAAAGTTTTTATTTATTTAATTTTTTCAATTGATCAACAATATTGTGGTTTTTATTGTTGTTACAACCAATGGTGTGCAGAGGGGCTGTGCGACAGGGTGGTGACCTCGGGCATCCAAATTGGAGCAACATCCAATCATATTAAAACTATCTCCTATAATATTTACAGTACTAGAATATATACTTGAGTCTTTGGAGCATACAATTAAGGAGTTAGTTTCGGGCATCATTAGGTATGACCAGACCTCTGCATGCGACTGTTTACAACCCTCCCTAAAACAACCATTCACATTTATTTTGAACCTACTTAAACTTTCTTAAAAACAAAAAAAAGTCATATGTATATCATTAGATACATATTGATAATTTTAGTAAACTCTATAATTATTGCATTTTGGTATATTTATTTACTTTCACATTTAATTTCGTTTTATTACAAAAAAAAATCTGTTTGCCTGCAAAAAAAAAGTTATAATCTCGATGTTGTTGGTGAAACCCCTACCAGTCAGCCATTCATGGATCTGTTAAAACTTTCCTTGAACAAAGTGTATTGTACACAGTTCAATTTAAGTAAACGTACATTGGTATTATAATGACACTATACATTTATTATTATGTGATAACGTATTTTATATGGACTCCTTTATCTATTTGAGTGCTTCTACACAATTTGAACCGAACTAAACCGACATTTGCCGAATGAGATTTATGTAAACAGCTGGATAAAGCTGAGTCAAATTGAGCCGTTGCTAAGCAAATTTAAAAGAAACACTCACCTGAATGTATTTTTCTCTGTGAAGAGGGATTTATTTCGAACAGAGGCAAACTGGTCGTGTTTTTTAGTTGATGTTTGAAGGGTCTCGCTTGTCGGAAAACAGTCAATTAGTACATAGTTTAGGGTAAGGTTTAGCTTACGGAAACCTAAAGTCTGCATTTTTTATTCGTGCACTGCCACAAATATTTATCTTTTAGGTGCTTATCTAGAATTACCGAAGACATGGGGAAAAAGACAAACTGAGAAATATCTGTATGACGTGATTGAATGAATATATTGTATACCAAAAATCATGTAAATTAATTAAGTAGTTTTTATTTCATAAAAGAAATCAAATTTTATCGATAAACGGGTAATGTTGATATATGAGGCCTGTCTAAAAAGTATCAGACCCCAAACTGTTCAGAGTGCAGCTGTTGTTGAGAGGGTGCAAGATTTGGTGATGGAAGATCGTCGTTCAACCATGCGGAAGATCACAAATGCAATTTTGTGTAATGATTTGAACATGCTCAGAGCGGCTGCAAATTTTGTGCCCAAATTGTTGTCGGAGGAACAAAACGACCTCCGTTTTCAAGTTGCACAGGACCTTCTGGAAACCGACCACATGATCCTGAGTTTCTGAACATCATGATAACTGGAGATGAGTCATGGGTGTATGGGTACGACCCCAAAACAAAAAGACAGTTGTCACAATGGAAGCATCCCGAGTCTCAAAGGCCAAAAAAACGCAACAGTTGAGAAGCAAAATCAAAGGGATGCTGACTGTCTTCTTTGATATCCGTGGAATTGTGCATCACGAATACGCACCGGAAGGACAAACAGTGATAAAGGAGTACTATCAAGATGTTCTCTGGCATCTCTGTGACACAGTTCGGTGCAAAAGACTAGACATGTAGACGACGAAAAACTGGCAACTACATCACGACAACGCCCCTGCACATTCATCCCAATTGATCCAACATTTCTTGGCCACATATGGAATTCCAGTCGTTCGCCAATCTCCCTACTCCCCAGACATGGCTTCTTGCGACTTCTGGTTGTTTTTAAAATTGAAGACACCACTGAAAGGTTCTCGTTTTGAGACTAGAGAAGAGATAATGCAGAACGCGACAGCAGAGATGAACACCATTCCAAAAGAACACTTCCAGAGGTTTTTCCGGCAGTGGATGGATCGGCAAGCACAAGGGGCCTACTTTGAAGGTGATTAGGGTCCCAACTCCGTCAGGTATTTGAAATATTTTTTCTGGCCTAAGGTCGGATACTTTTTAGACAGGCCTCGTATAGGCGGCATTATTGGTCATATTCAAGGGAGCTAAGAGAGATAACACCACAAATTCCAGACTTTATTTGTCTAGTTTGCAAAAGGTTGGATCATCTCCCTTGAATATGACCAATATGGTGCGGATATTTCAATCTTATTCGTTTATCAATAAAATTTGATTTTCTTTTATAAAATAAAAATTACTTGATTAATTTACGTGATTTTTTGTATCCAATATATTTATTATTCCGTCTCGGGTACGTAAATCGGTTATCATACTAACGGTGCTTCCACACAGAAAAGTCAAAAATTTTAGTAAAATAATATATATATATATATATATATATATATATATATATATATATATATATATATATATATATATTATTGTTGTTTTTTTTTCATATTATGATAGTAGGAACGTTTTTTTGAGTAAAATCAAATATTAATTAGTAAAATAGAAAAGAAGACATGTTAAAAAACTTACCGCCTTGAGGAGAAAAAAAATCTCGGATGATGAGAATTGTCGACCTGGAGAAACGAAACGAAGCAAAGCCGTATAAATATATATCATTTCATTTCAAAAAATCAAATTAGTTATAAAAATAATTTAGTGTTAATAAATATTACCAACTAAATTGAAGAAAGAGAAAAAATGGGGGGGGGGGGGAGAGACAAAAATAAGAGGGACCATAATAAAATCATTCATACACTAGCTAAGTTATGACCTAAAATTAACAAAAAACACGTCTTCTAGTTAACTTCTAACCGGCTCATAATCGATGTTTGTTTTTGTAACCCAATATCCTTTACCTAAGGTACGCCACTCCAATCTAGCGCCAGTCACTCTACACAGTCGCGCACCTCTCACCCACTTTTCACCAAAATCTGCCGGAGAGAGTCTCATCCTCTCGGCTTTAATGCGGGCTTTCATGTAATATTTGAAAATCGCAATAAGGTCGAGAGAAGCGTAGGTCTCACTTTCGTAGATTGAAAGGGTGTGATTATATATATATATATATATATATATATATATATATATATATATATATATATATATATATATATATATATTGAGTATGAACGGAATTAGTGAGTACTTAGTATGAAAGATCAAGAACGTGAGAGACTGAACAGACGTGTTAACAGTACGAAATACTTTATTAGACTGTTGACTATACAAAGGTGTCTCCCCGGGCAGGAGAGTTCGTTATTGTCTCTTCATCAAGGGAGATAATGGGCAACGTTAGTTTGTCTTGTCTATAGTGATGCTTAACATAAACAATATATACTAAACATTTTAATTTTACAACGGTCAAGGAAAAAAAAAACAGACTTGGAAATCATAATGAGGAAGTTTGATAAATATTGCGAACCGAGAAAGAACCACATGTTCGTCAGACAAAATCTTTTAAGTTGAAACAAACAAAAGGAAAAATTTTATGACTTCGTTACATGTTTTAAAAGATGGGCAGCATAGTGCGAATTCGGTGAAATTACAGATAATCTAATAAAAAACAACAATTATTTGTGGACTAATAGATACAAACATATGCAAAAACAGTTAGATTTGTCACTAGAAAAAGCCATATATACAGGACAAGCAGCAGAACCATCTCATTAGAATCGGAAATATTAAGCTCGAAGGAATCAGAAGACTTGGACATAGCATCTATAAATAAAGGACAAAAATATAAATACAAGAAGACCCACTCAAAAGGAATATAATGTCACTCAGAATAAATAACAACAAGAAAACTACATATGTAACTGCAACTATTGTGGATATTCACACAAAAAAACATCATGTTCCATATTTCACACAATTTGCACCAAATGTTCTAACACAAAAAAACGGACACTACAAAAATATGCAGAACAAAGAACATAAATAAAATCGCTGATCAAACAGAAGAATAAAATAAAAATTGTATTTAAGTTCCATAAATATTAATGGTGATAAAACCGACAAATGGACAATAAAAATGAAAATAAATAAAACTAAATGAAAAATGATTCTGGAGCAGAAATAAATGTCTTACCAAAAAAATACTACTAGAAAAAAAACAAAAAACCATTGCTGAAGGTAAATAAAATGACAAGAAAGCTTACAGCTTACGACAACACAGACATCAGTGTTAGGTAAACGTACAGAAAACATAAGATTCAAATAAAATAACAACATTCATCATCGCAAGAACAAACTTCAGTACGAGATGTAGATACGTCAGAGACATGAAATATAATAAAAATAAGATCAAATATAGAAACTGCTACCAAAATATGACGACCGCTTTCGTAAAAATTGACAAACTACCATACGCACATGACATCACGATAGACAAAAATAAATTGCCAGCAATACACCCACCAAGAAAAGTTTCGGTGCTTTGTTACATTAGGACCCACACTAACTTTGACCCCATCGTTAGGGTAAGGGCCAGGGTCAAAGTGGGGGTTAGGGTCATGGTGAAAGTTAGTGAGGGTCCTAATGTAAAAAGTACCTAAGTTTCTATTAGAATAAGAATAAACTTAAAGTAGAACTAGACAAAACGCAAAAACAAGGGAATATAATGTTATTTTATCAGCATCTGACAATGCTGTTAGTATTACTTTTTATTACATTCACCACTCTGTAAGGGAAAACATATATACTAAACTCAATGCTATGGGCACACAGAATAAGGAGAAAATATGCGCAAATACAATGTACACATTTTATTTATTATTTTTTAAATTTATTTATTATTTTTTGTTCTTTTCAGTGGCGTTACAACATTTTATTTATTATTTTTTTATTTATTTATTTTTTTTTTCTTTTCAGTGGCGTTACAAGTCTACTTACGTTTGTCAACGTAAAGTAGACTTGTAACGCCACTGAAAAGAACATATAATAAAAAGGTTTGTTATTCACCATTCATATTGGTTTCTACTATACATGATAGGTTTTGAATCTAAGACAGAGTTACATTATATTCAACCACATGGAACCCTGCCCACCATGGAGAACACCATTCACTCTCATCCAGTAGTCTGGGTCTCTCTGTCAGAGGGGAAGTAACCCACCGGTGTCCTTAGCAACCGGTGTCATTCTCTCTTATTCCCCTACAATGCCAAGCTTTTTGCAACAAAAAAAAAAACGTTGCATTAAATCTAACCCTTTGTTAATAGGGCCAGCTACTTCCTAAAAATACTCTATGTTATATCAATATGTCTCTCAAACTTATCAAGAACCTTTATGCCAGTAAGTAAGCTGGTCATGACAACATTCCAGTCATTGTGCTTAAGAAGCTGGTGTTGGAACTTGCTCCTATCCTTACAAATCTATTCAATCATTACTTAAAGGAGAAATGCTTTCATATTCTTCGAAAATTACGCTGGTCTGCCTAGCATTTTAAAATACTAGTGCTCAGTCTTCTGCATCTCAATACAGACTGATCAGTCTCCTGTGCGTCATGAGTAAGTTGTTTAAATCGATGAAAAATCAAAAAGTTGTCAATTACATCTGCCAAAAGCAATCGACTTAGCGACAAGTAATATGGATTTCGTCCTGCTGATCTGTGGAATGAGATATCGTATAGGATCAGTGAATCTCTTGATGAGGGCTTTGTTTCTAGGGCAATAGTACTTGACATATCAAAGGCCTTTGATAGGGGATGGCACAAAGAATTGCTTCACAAACTTGCTAGCTATGGAATATCTGGCAATATCTTCGTAACTATCCAATCCTTTATCTCTGATATGTATATAAAAGTAGTTGTTGATGAGCAGAAGTTGGAAGCAAATAGTATCAACACCAACGCGTATCAAGGATCTATTCTGGGTTCAACCGTCTTCCTGATCTTCAAAATCATATTTTGAGATAATTTGAGGACATCTACGCAGACAACATAACTGTCTATGGCAGCAATTCGAAGAGCATTGGTGATCAAGATCTTGCTTATTTAATCTCTTCTGATCTGGAGCAATGGGGAAAAACGTGGCTTGTTACTTTTAGCAGCTCTAAAATTAAGCTTCTCTCCTTTAACCACCAATGCTCAGATCCTTGTTTTGCCCCAGTCGAAATGAATGGCTTTAACAATCTCACAGGACTGACTTTCACTCCAGATCTATAATGGAAAACTTATATCTAATCTGCTGTTAAGGTTGCTGGAAAAATGGTTGGACCATTTTGTCTCTTCAGACAATACCTGACTCCTGGTGCAATATAAGAGTCAGATACGTCCTAAGATGGAGTACTGCTGACACATCTGGGGAGGTGCTGTTCAGAGCACTTTTTCTTGCCTTGACAGAGTATAACATTGACTTTACAATCTAGTGGGGGAGATCTCTTTTGTTCACTACATCCCCTTTTCTCACAGAAATAACGTTGCTGGTCTTTTTCTAATCTATCGTTATAAAACATTCACAGCAAGAACTTGTCTTATTACCACAATTGAAAAGAACTTTCCATGAACATAGTTTCTTTCTAAGAACTTCCCATCTGTGAAAAACATTACCACAGGACCGCTTCTCTACAGACTACAACATGGTCGTCTTCAAAACCAATGTCAACAAATACTTGTCATCAAACCATCCTCATAAGTAATCCAATTTTTTTCATTCCATTTATCATTTTCAATCCTTTCATAATATTCATCACCAGTCAACTGAAAATCTATCCATCTCATTAACCCGTATTCTCAAGTGGCTTTTGGCCTTGATAAGTGGTTACTCATTATTAAAAAAAATACTTACCACTTAACAACAAAATGGGTTAATCCGCTTGTAATAGTCAACACACGACAGAGTCTGAGTGAAAACAAGTCTCCCCAGATTTTCCAGTACTTTCCAACTCTTTCGATAACCATTGCAAATGACCTTGCGTTATCGCAATTGCCTCTAACCATTGATTTCTCGCTAGCAATGGCCATTAGTCTTCTCTGGGATTTGGGAGGTAATAAGCATCTCCAAGATCTCAGTACTCTCTGCATTCTTCCAGTGAAGGTTTGGTTAGTACTCTCCCTCCTCAGTTATTCCGTCCTCCTTGACCCTTCACGACTATTTTGTGTGGTATCAGCCAAGGATGCTGCCATCACATTGTTGTTATTGTTGTTGTTTTTTTTTCGAGGTGAAGGGGCAGTTTATGAAATTTCTTGCAGTTTCAGTTCCCTTGGGTTCATGTGGTGGTGTTCTTTCTATGTTTTTGTTTTCCTTCTATTGCAACTTCCATGTGACTGGTTTGCATTCATAGGTTATGTGGGTTGGTTTCCACATTCGAGGATTTTCCTTAAGATTTAAGCTGTTTTCATCATTGTCGCCCATTGTATAGTCTCAGTCTTCTCTTAGATTCCAATTTCTCTCGGTCTTTTTTCCAGGTTTTTCGGGATTATTCATGTTGATGGTGTCTCTTGCTGCAGTGATCAGTCTTTCTTTGTTCAGGGTTATGTATTTTCCAATTCGTTTGTCATCTATACAATCTTGTATACTCACTAATCCTCTTCCCCCTTCTCTCCTTTTTATGTAGAGTCGGTCAATATCAACCATTTGGGTGTAGTGCATTGTGCATGGTCAATAGTTTCCTAGTCTTCTGGTCAAGTTCTTCTTTTTTCCAGCCTATGAATGTTCGAGAATATTTTTTTGGTGTTACAGTCTAGATTTCTACTATATACTTTCGTTTCTAAGAGTTTTCTTGTTCTTCTCAGGTATTCTTTTCCAATCTTCTTTTTCATTTCTGTTGATTTGATGGTGTCTGCTTCCAGAATTCCAAAATATTTATAGCTATCATGTTCACCATGTGCCCTCATCTCCTCTTCGTTGGGCAATTCTATGCCCTCCGCTGTCTCCAGATTTCCCCTTTATTATTATTTTTGTTTACTCACTACGAGTTCTCACACAGGTCATCACCAGTGATTGCTCACTGATAATAACCGGTGGTGTTCCCTGGAGTCCGAGTGACAACAAGTCTCTACAGATTTCCAGTACTCTCCACCTCTTTCGATAACCATTGCAAATAATTTTTCGTTATCCAACAGCTGCTTACATTGATTTCTCATTGGCAATCGCTATTGGTCTTCCCGGGGATTTGAGTGGTATATTATTATTATTAATATTTGTACTCACTAGAGGTTCTCACATAGGCCATCATCATTGATTACTCACTGATAATAACTGGTGGTGTTCCCTGAAGTCTGAGTGACAACAAGCCTCCCCAGATTTCCAGTATTTTCCACCACTTTTTGATAACCATTGTAAATAACTTTGCGGTATCGCAACAGCCACTTATCATTGATTTCTTGCTGGTAACGACCATTGGTCCCCTCTGAGATTTGTGTGGCAATAAGTCTCCCTAAGGTCCCAGTCTTTTCCACACTCTTTCAGTGGAGGTCTGTTTAATACTCTCCCTCCCTGGTCTTTTCCTCCTCCTTGACCCTTCGCGACTATTTCTTGAAGTGTTTCGGGGTTTTCTTTTTGAATTTATTATTTTTATGGCCTTGACGCCGTGTTGTCTGTTGTGTTTGTGTGCCTGCGATTAGTTTTTAATCTTGTACATAGGTGAGCGACCCCCCCACATACACATACACACAAACACAAATATATATATATATATATATACATATATGTGTATGTACATTTACATAGGTGTATGGGTAGATAGATAGATAGACAGATAGAAGGGTAGATAGATAGATCGATAAGTAGGTAGATAGATGAGTAGTAAGGTAGATGGAAGTAAAGATAGATGGGTGGATATATGGGTAGATAGATAGACAGAAAGATAGATAGAAAGACAGATGGATATATAGATGTACATGTGTACCCACATCTATTTTTGTATGCATGCGTGCATGCGTACACATACACACACACACTCGCGTGTCGCCCATACATTCTATGCATGTGGGTTCCCACATGCGCATGTACATGGGCTCCCAGCCATATATGTCTGCACCCCTATTCTGTAGCTGTATGGTGTGTAGTTTGAGTTACGATCTGTTTAATGCTGGGTTGAATTTAAATATAAAGTTTTTGTCTTGTGTTAGTAGGTATGTGTAATCTTGGCTTTGGAAGATTGGCATTATTTTTAATTTTCTTCCGCTGCATGAGTGCACATGTTGGGAGACGAATAATTTACATTTTTCTTTGATTTTAATGTTGCTTTTATGTAAAGATACTCTATTATTAAATTTTTTGGTTGTGCCTATGTAGGATTCGTTGTTTTACATTCTAGTACATAGACAACGTTTTTGGAGGTGCAGTTAAGGTCTTTTTTATTGTGAATGTTTGTGTTGGGTTTTTGAATGTGTATTAGTTCCCCTCTATTATTATGTCACACACCCCACATATTTCCTTGTTGCATTTTGTAACTCCTTGTATTGTGTGTTGGTTGAGTTTGGATTGGGTTAAAATTTTTTTGAGGTTTTTTGGTTGGCGTGTGCTTTTTATTATTTTCGTTGTTTTAATATGTTGTTTAGTTTGTTGTTTAGGTTGAGTAGGGTTAAGTTTCTTGTTATTTCTGTGAATAATTCTGGATTGTTTTTGTTGTGTGTAGAGATGTATGCCAATATCTGTTCTTTGTTTCGTTTTTGGGGATTCGTAATTGTTCTAATGGAATGTTTTCTGCTAGTTCTATACCTTTATGTATTATTTGTAGGGGGTATTCTTTTCTTGTTAAAGTTTTCCGTAGTTCCTCCAGTCGGACAGTCCGGAGGTCTTTGTCACTGACTATAGTACAGATCCTGCGTACTAGGGAGTAAGGTATAGATTTTAGGCAGCTTTTGGGGTGATGGCTTCTAAAATGGAGATATTATTGGGTGTCTGTGGGTTTGTGGTAGATGTCTCTGATAATGTGATTGCCTTTAATTTTAATTAGTACATCTATGTACAAGATTCAAAACTAACCGCACGAGCACACACACATAAACACAAGAGACAACACGGCGTCAAGGCCATAAAAAGAATAAATTTAAAAAGAAAACCCCGAAACACTTCAAGGAATGGAGATGACCAATAAAATAAAGGTCAGAATCACATGTACTTAAAAAACACACACGACTTTGACCCAGAGAAGCAAAAAATAAAAAATAAAAAACATATACACACACACCCGCACACACACACATGCGCAGAAATGCCAAACAATAACACATTTTTCTCAAATGAAACAACACTCTTTCAAATCGAAAGACATTTCTTCAAATGGATTCACATATCTGAAGAGAGCACACCACGCTTGAAATGCGTTATAAAATTATAAAATGATAAATAAATGTTAAAAAAAACTTTTTACAAATGTTAGTAGCCTTACTCCTTATATATATATATATATATATATATATATGTATATATATATACACGTGGAAACTATGACTTTGCATTGGTGTGAAAAACTTCTCGAAAGGCATATTTAAATTCTGGTTAATGATGTTTTACGCCAGAAATGCGTCCCCTACAGATCCTCTGCTGCTCAAGTGAGGGGTAATTATTCAAAAATCAGCGGCCATGATTCATCCAGCGCTGCCTTTAACTGTTTGGTCGTCTGCAGGCTGACCATGCCTTCTGGCAGCCTGTTCCACGAACCAAAAAGGACGATTTAGTCAAAATATAAATGTGTTGTTAAAGTATGAGGTCTCGTTCACCAATCAAACTGGTGTTTTTGTACATAGCGTCAATAGTTTAGGATTCTTAAGTTTTAATGTTTTTCTTATTATTGCACATGATTTCCGTGGCAGCGAAGTTTCCTTAGTAACAGAAATTTCTATTTATAGCCATTTTCAGGAAATGCAGATTGATTTATGAATAGTTTTTTTTTATGATTTATACCTACATTTCTAGACTCACTGTCAGTTTTATATAGTTTCAACTTAGTTTTAAAGAAACTATTCAAGTTGAAATGTTTGTTTTTGCTTTAATGACCCCTCTCCTGTTGCACAGGTAGACAAGTTTTTAAGTAACTGACAACAAGTGGTCTGTTAAGATTCATAGCTAGAACTCGTCTTATTACCACAACTGAAAAGAACTTTTCTTTCTCTTCTGTGTGTCTATGAACTGAGTTTCTTTCCAAGAACTTCCCATCCGTGTAACACATTACCACATAACTGCTTCCTTGTTTACTACAACATGATCGTCTTCAATTCTAATGTCAACAAATAGTTGTCATAAATCATGCCCATAAATATTCAAATTTTGTTCATCCCATTCATCATGTTCAATCCTCTCATAATATTTTTCATCATTTAACTGAGAATCAATCCATCTCATTAACCTCGAGTGGCTTTTAGCCTTGGTAAGTGGTGACTCATTATTAAAATAAATGTAGGCTTTACTGAAAGATTAGATGTTAACCGACTGTTGTTATTAAGTAATAGCCATTTAAACTTTGGATATTTTAAAGATAGTGGCCAAGATGTGGATTTTGATAATATTTGGTTGGCATTATTTCGAAATTGGTTAGGCAAACATAATTGATATTAAGTGTCTGCGGGACTTTAGATGGTGGAGATTAAAGAAACATACTTTCCAAACGATGGTTTTAAAAATAATTGGAATTATTGACCTAAAAAATGAGAACAACTTGATATTTTCAAAATTTCTAAAATTGTCTACCACCTTGTAATCATCATAAAATCCAACTGATGAGCTAAGATTTCCAGGAATTATTCTTTGCTGCAGACTACATGGCCATCTTCAAATCCAATGTAAACAAATACTTGTCAAACCCTCCCTCATAAGTAATCAATCTTTGTTCATTCCATTTATCGTTTTTTAATCTTCACATAATATTCTTCATCATTCAAATGACAATCCAAACATCTAATTAACCCTTATTCTCGAGTTGCTTTTGGTCCCATTCTTGGGGCTGAAACCACTAGTGGTGACTCATTGGTAAAAAAAAAAAAATAAATAAATAAAAAATTAACAAATGGTGAATATTTGAATAACATCTGAGAACCTTGTAAGCATTGGGTACACAAGAAGTGCAGTGGAATTACTAGTAGGTTGAGAGAGGATAACCAGCTAGTGTGCAAGAAGTGTAAGACAATGGAGACGGATGAGAACTCAGATGTTGAGAAAGTATATTTGAATGGAGAGGCTATTGAGGTTGTTCAAAAGTTTTGTTACGTTGGTGGTACTATTGGAGTACAGGGAGGAGCAGGTGCTAGTGTGATTGCAAGAGTTAGGAGTGGATGGAGTAAGTTCAGGGAACTGTTGTCATTATTAATCAGCAGAGCATTACTACTGTTGACTAAGAATAATCTATAGGCACGTGTATGCAATGCGAGGATGTGTGAAAGTGAAACATGGCCAATGAGGGTTGAGAACATGCGTTGCATGAAGAGGAATGATATGAGAATGATGGATGTGTAATGTGAGTTTTATGGACAGGCTTAGATCTGATGACCCGAGAGGAAGATTAAATCTGTATAGTATAATGGGGATGTGTGAAGATCTGGAGACTTCGATGGTATGGCCACGTGGAAAGAATGCATGAGAGTTCTTAGGTTAGTAGATGTAGAACAGTTGAGGCAGTACGTTCAGTTTGTAGTGGAAGGCCAAGGAAAACATGGGAGAAAGTGATAAAAATAGACTTGAGAGAAAGAGGGATAAACAAAGACGTTGAAATGATGATGATGATGATGATGATGATGATGATGATGATGATGATGATGATGATGATGATGATGATGATGATTTCAGTATACATCATTGCTGAATTTTGCTGGAATGACTCATTTAAATTTCGTTTTGTTTTTTGAATTTTTATTTAGCTTTAATTTTGAATATCATTTTTAAATTCATGCAGAATGGGTAAAAAACGCAGCATTTTAATATTTTAATATATTATCAAATTTAATTGATTAAACTAATTGTTAATATTTTTAATATATTATCAAATTGAATTGATTAAACTGATTGTTACTATTTTTTAATATATTATTAAATTTAATTAATTAAACAGATTGTTACTATTTTTTAATATATTATCAAATTTGATTGATTCAACTGATTTTAATATTTTTTAATGTATTATCAAATTTATTTGGTTA
This sequence comes from Sepiola atlantica, assembly GCA_963556195.1. NCBI lineage: Eukaryota > Metazoa > Mollusca > Cephalopoda > Sepiida > Sepiolidae > Sepiola > Sepiola atlantica. The sequence goes on along the minus strand of OY744532.1, from coordinate 64,108,140 downwards.
AACTGATTTTAATGTTTTTTAATGTATTATCAAATTTATTTGGTTAAGCTGATTGATAATATTTAAATATGTAAATACTGTCTGTATTAATTCTGGCAAAAAGATCGATGACCTTTGCTGACATCACAGTTTATATTTGTCTATTGCATTTGCTCATATTTGCTATAAAAGAAAGAGATGAAGAGAAAGGAATCAATACTCTGTAATGAGTGTTTATGTCAGATGAATTAATATACAGGAAGTGGAGACTATTTAAGGCAGACATGCTGACTGCTCAAGGTGTGGAGCAAGTGGATCAGTAAATGTCTTTGGAGGCTATGGGAAACATGTACAATGAGTTCTGCCAACGAATATATACAGTGTCCCAGAACTATGTAAAGAATATTTAATCAATTGAATCATCTGACTGGTAAGTGTTTAAATAATGGCTGTTTTAATTCTGGAAAGAAAAGAACAGATTAATTATGACCTTTGTTGGCCTCACTGTTTATATTTGTTCGTCTTTAGAGAATGATGAATATTGTTCTTTAAAAGTCACAGAATCAGTGACGACCGAATTGTATCTAAAATTTATTACAACAAACAGACACAAAGCAAATAATTCAGACGATACTTAAAGAAACACTAATAAAAATCGACACTCTTATTGTATTCATTATTATCGTGTTTCAATGTACCTTGAGTGAAACAAACCTATAATTGTGTTTGGCTATAATGCAGTACTTGATTTTTTTGTGTAAATGACCTGAATCTATAATATACGAGAGACATGTGTCTGCCTGCCTACCTATCTCTCTTTGCGTGTCTGCTAACCGCTTCTAGGTGATCATTTCTACACTGCGACCAGCTATAATAGTTTTCTAATAAAAATTAAATTTACTCATTTATTCTGTTAACCAATATAGGTCCCTCACTATCCACCAAGCTCCAGCCTCTGTCCCATTGCCGCAATGTTGCTTCCTCGTGCCTGTTTTACAAGTACTTCAATGGATTGTGCTCTGATGAGCTTGCTGCTCTGGTGCCCCCATGACGTAAATTCACTAGAACAACCCGACAATCTGCCAAATCCCATCCATACACTGTGGATGTCCCCAGATGCCGTAGAGCTTTCTACTCCAAGAGCTTCTTTCCTCGTGCTGCTGGACTCTGGAACTCCCTCCCTGCTTCCTGCTTTCCTGACGCTACTGACATAAAGAAATTTAAAACTAATGTAAACAGACATCTCGCTGCGCAGCTCCTAATTTAGGTTGACCCCCCCCCCCCCCTTTTCTTTCTCAGTAGCCCCTTCACCTACAGTGGCGACCTGCCTTGTTTGGGGGTGAACTATGATAAAAAATAAAAAAATAAATAAAAAATTGTTTTACCGAAATTCTGGCACATTATGATAACATTATTTGATTGATTTACATATTCTTGTGAATGGCTTGTACAGTCATTAACGTTTTTTTTCAGGGTGGCCAGAGATAATAACTTTTTTACTTCTTAACAAGAATGGGACGTTTAAATTACTAATTGAGGGAGAAAAAGAAATTATAATAAAGGAAACAGCTAAAGGGACCTCTCCTGGTGTAATTGCCCGAAAAATAAGTCATCATGTGGATACTGTAAAAAGATTTCTGAAGGACCCTTCCCAAGGAAGAAACGATCAGATGCTGCAATATCCAAGACTGTCACCAACTAGGATTTGAGGAATATTGGTCGTCAACTCCGTAGAAAACCTGGAAAATCAAGCGAGTCAATGTTCATAGCAGTTGGGTGTCCTGATGTATCCAAATTAACAAGGAACCCCATTCTTTAAACAATGGCTTCTGTGAAAGTTTCACTTACACCAAGACAAAAAAAAATGAGAATGGAATGGGCAAATAAATATATGAAGATGGATATGAGTAAGGTTCTTTTCACTGATGAGACACGGGCAACCCTTGATGGACCTGATGGCTGGGCAAAAGAGTAGGTTTATTCCGGAGATGAGAGTCACAATCGTTTAAGATGACAACAAAAGGGTGAAGGAGTCATGATCTGAGCTGGTATCATTAAAGATAGACTTGTTGATCCTATAAGAGTAACCGATCGAGTAAAAATTATGCCTGCTGCTTATTGCAATCTCTTGAGAGAATATCTGGTACTTTGGCTAAATGACATAAATCTGGCTCTACTAAGAGATTTTGCTCCTTCTCACTCAAACATCCTTAGCATCTTTGGCCATCAAAGATACAAAGTTGATGATCTGGCCTTCATGCTCCCTAGATTTAAACCCAATAGAAAACTTTTGGTTTATCATCAAACGAGATGTTTATGTCAACGGACGTCAATCTTCATCTAAAACGGACTCATGGGACGCCATTAATACTGCAGCAAGAGCAGTGCCACTATTAAAAAATTGACTTATTCACTTAATACATGACTTTTTGAAGTTATAAAGGTCCATGGTGGTTATGTGGATTAATAAGGTATTTGTTCATTATATGCATTGAATTGTATATTATTAAATATTTAATGATATCAATTAATTGTTGAATATAACTACCATTCATCTTAATTTTATTTATTTATTCCTTGTTTTCACTAATAAACGTTAATCTTAGTTGTTTTAATTGAAAAGCTATTACCATTGGTCAGTAAACATTCAGTGATTTCAACAAATATTTCATTTTGCAAATACTAGCTATGAGTTTATGCTTATTTCTTTAGCAACGCTTTTATAACAGAGTGCTAGATTAGCTGTGAAAAACTTTTCGAAATTTAGTCATGGAAAATTGAGAAATAACTTTTTTTGTGAGAAAGCTATTATCGCTGGTCGCAGTGTATGCGTAGAGGCGAAGTTTACACTTCGGTGCCGAAAATGAAAGTGCTTAAACTCGTTTCTGTGCACACCGCTTTTTGCACGAATCTGCCAAAATTAATAAAAACAAATAATAATATTTTGAACCAATCAGCGGATTTTTCTGAATTTATAGAAATTGGCCTTTAGGAGCCACCTTGACCCCATATAAGGCCAAATTTTCCTTCAACAGCATATTTAGGCCAAATCCATGAGAGAGCTAACATCGACATTTTTCCAGCTCTCATCGCCCCCTCTGTAGGGGTTTGGAACGCTGAGAATGCCTTGTTCAAAACTCACACACACATCACCACACTGACACCAACGCACACACAGACACAATGCATTAATTCTTTCACTGTCTTATGCACACAACACTAAAGACGACACACACACACACTGCTGGAATCCCCTTTTAATGTCGTCTGCTGATTGCAAACAAATTTATAAACTTAACTACTTTAATACTTCATACATTTCTCACTGAATTTTCCAATATGAAAACAAATGATGATTGACTCTATTTAGTAACTTTCAATGAAATGTAATTTATGAAATTGAGTGAGGAAGTTTTGATTACGATTTTTCAGACCCGTGGACAATTAACAGCCTTTAAATTATCGCCTCAGGCTTCCTCAATATCTCAACTAATGAATCCCCCTTGTTCGGCAAGGACACTCAAATATGAACAATTATTCTGTTTTCCTATCTTTGTAGACTTCCATTTTAAACATATCTAAAATATCTCTTTTGTGAATTCATGTCTTTGAATTCATTATTTTGTTTGTTGATCATATAACATTTCTCTCGCTCTCTCCCACATTTTAATATTACTTAAAACTGTTTTTCTTAAAAATGTTTCTATAAAACTCAGCTCTCTCAAAATCTTTCCCCCAAAACAGGAACCCTAAAAAAAGCCCCCCCCCCAAACGTATGATTATAATTGAATTACGTTGCACGTTCACTTTTCTGTTCAATGGTAAAAAGATCTCTTTTCATTTATGCTTTCCATATTTGATCCAACTGTATGCATGTGTTTACTATTCCCATAGAAGATGACTAAAGTTAATAGAAAACTCAAGAAATGAAAGAGAACTGAAGAAAATAAGGCTCAAGACAATAACATATCTTCTGGAACAGTTTTATTTACCTTAACACTTGATTTATGTAAGTTTATTTGAATTCTGTAAAAAATTATCAACAGTTCAGACAGACACAACATGTCTACTATTCAATGAAATAGCTTGAATGAACAAGTGTTTTCCAACTATGCAACACACACACATATAAATACAGATGTTCGTTGATCTGAAAAAAATCGGTAAATCTATCGTTTTTCTCATTTTTTCCTGTGTTTAATTTGTTTTTCCTTTTGACTTTTTCATACATAAATACATATATAATTATTTTTTTAATAAATACATTTTTAATACAGACATATATGTTTCATGTTCACTAACAATCATCGGTGTTGCATAGCCGTACCATCGGTGAATGATTTGAACCCTGGACCTGAGTAACTCCAATTCAAGAACTTGAAATAGCTTGAATGAATGAATTCAAACAAAATTCAAACATATTCATTGCTTGATTATCTCTATATAAAGTTAGGCATTTGTGTATATGTTTATATATTTGAATGTAAATGATTCACTCCTAAATTAATTAACCGGTCATTATGAATTTTTGAACACATCTTCTAGGCATAAGGGTGGATAATGTGGCCTATATTTAGTTTAATTTAGTTTTATACAAAGAGGGTAAATGAGGAGTGGAATCCCTTTGTGAAAATTCAAATACCTGCGATTTTTAAGGAATTTTAACATTAGATATTAGACATCAATTAGTAAATATTTCCCAAATTTCAATTTGTTTGGAGTATTTTAAAGGGTTTTTAGGGGCCATCAGATAGATGCAACCTCGCATTTGAAAATTCAAATATTTCAGATTTGCATTGAATTTGATTCATAGTCATTAGACGTTAATTAAGCAAGGTTCCCTGAATTTCAATTTCTTCTTAAGATCTCTTAGGCTTAAGCTTTAAATTTTAGACATTTTCTAGAATCAGAATTATGTAATGGATTTTTATCAAAATTGGAATAAGGATTTTAGACATAAAGTTTAGTAGTGTTATATCTTGATTTCGGTAAAGTAACATAAAAGTGGTGCAAAACTGTTCAGGGAATTAATTGCATTCGTCCTGAGATGGCTATTCTTCTAGTATATATATATTGTTATAAAGAATTTTATTTGATATGCAAATTACCATATCACACGGTAGTCTTAAGGGTAGTATATTATTATTATTATTTTATTATTATTTATTTATGTATATATAAGTAACATTTTAAGCTGAATTATTTCGACACTTGATTATTGGGGAAATGGTAGTTTTATCTGTACCATTGGAGAGCCATGCATATAACTGTCCTGTTTTTAAATCTCCGAAACAGTTACATGGTAAACAGCTGAAGATCCCCGTGTTAATATTAGATGCTTACGTTAAGGTCTCCTGCTTTTGTTTCACTGTTAGATACTTAATCCCCCTTTTTATTTTATTTACTTACTATTATATATTATTTATTTATGAATTTTCCAACAAATGTTAAGTCTACACTATTTTGGATTTAGTTAGTTTCTCTGGGAATTTAAATTGCATTTTCCTTTTTTTTTTGTCTTTTTGTTTAAAATAACTCAAAGCTTCTTTAGACTATATATATATATATATATATATATATATATATATATATATATATATATATATATATATATACATCATAATCATAATCAAAATAAAAATTAATTGGCGCTAAAAACTTTTGCTTCGTTACTAAAATTGTGGAGTTTCTGTTATTTTTGGCCACATCAGTCACGGTTAGTTTGGCAATATCTATTTTGGTAGCCGTGTTGGTTATGATTCGGCAAAATTTCCCCATTCCCTCCTCCCAACTTGTCTGCCTCCATTTATTGAAATTAATTTCTTTTGCTTGTTCATCGGAAGAGATACCAGACTCCCCAAACAATCAATAGATATTCACAGTTGCATTGCGTTGTTGGCTCGAAGGAAGCAAACAGGGAATTATTGGCAGTGGGGGCAGTGGGGTCTGCATTGGATTTCTGCAAAGACAGATCTTCAATTGTGCGCACTTTCGTGATCTGCACCTTAGGATGATTCAATCAGTGACAGATAATCCATAGATGTTTTGGAAGAGTAGTCCCTACTATTTATTTCTACTGATCATTTATTTATACTTGTACAATATATTTTTTATTATCATCAATGATACTTAAATAACTTAAATGTGGTTTGTGGTTGCCGAAACCAATGACCTGACATATGTGTGTATGTGTGTGTGGGTGAGAGAGAGTACATAGAGGCAAGAGATAAGGAAATGAATGAAAACATTGTAGCTGAGACAGTGCTGAATAATTCATTGCATAAAACAATGACAAGAGAGAGAGAGAGAGTACATATAGACAAGAGGTAAGGAAATGAACAAAAATCATTTTAACTGAGACAGTGCTGAATAATTCATTGCATAAAACAATGACAAGAGAGAGAGAGAGAGTACATATAGACAAGAGGTAAGGAAATGAACAAAAATCATTTTAACTGAGACAGTGCTGAATAATTTATTGCATGAAGCAATGACAAGAGAGAGAGAGAGAGAGAGTACATTATTATAAAGTTTTAAATTCTCTAAATCATCTGGAAAAGAAAACACCTTGTCATGAGTCACACGTGTGGCACACAAATTAGAAATCCCCCGGAACTCGGAACTCATGGGAATGAATTTTAACAACTTGAAAATGGACAACTTGTTTTTCTCAATTCAATTTAGGCTTTTGTATATTTATTTTAATTTCGTTTGGTTTAGTTTAGTTTAGTTTAGTTTGTTGGTTTTAAGACATATGAACTATTTTGGGGTGAGGGGTTATTCAATGCTATTATGGATGTTTCATTGCATATGATTAAAAAATATTTTTTATCTCGTTATAGAGTGACGAACACAAAAAATCTCCTTCCAAAAACTAAGACAAAAACTATTTCAAAATTCAATCGTACTCATTCATCACTTAAGAAAACTGAAACAAGCAGCAGCAGCTTATAGACGGGTCAAGATACTGATTAACCCAAAATAATTGCAACATTTTGTTTTTTGGTGGTTTTGTGCTAGGTTGGGTCTAGTCTACAACATACTAAAAGTTGGACAAGATAAAATTTGAATATAACTTTTTTTATTTACAAGTTATTTTCCATTTACATGCGAAGCACTAACTCGGTCAGTTTTCATGATAAATCAATACATCTTGGATTTTTACCCAGGTTTTCACATGAAAGGGTTACCAGTGAAGCCAAATAAACCCTTATACAATATCAAGGGTTACCCCTACGCCCATTACCCTTGTTGCATCCACCTTGATTCACTTACGTCACAGTACTTTTTCAAAACCTTTAACTCCTCATCATCATCTTCCACTCAATCATGTTTAATATTATCACAATTTCCGTTTTGGCAATGTCCACGTGCACTGGTACATTCTAGTCCATACCTCCTCAAAGTATACATTAGGGTATTGCATCCTTCCAAACGGTTGCAATGAATTATCTGAAGCAGTGCATCTGGAGCAGGGCTTTTGTCCGTCATCATTAGAACAAGCTTGTCCCCTTCTACCTTCCACCCCCACTCAGATGGCATCATTTCATCACTACATCCTATCCACTCCATAACCTGGTAGTAAGTCCGCAAAGAATGAAATTTACAGGCAGAGGATGTTGGTGGGAGCCGTTCTCGCGTGACAAACGTTTTAGCTCTTGCGACTTTCTAATAGATACCAGGGAGTCCTTCTGATCCGCATTGAACAAAGCCTTACAACAATTGGTTTCCACAACATCCTGGCTTTCCTTTGGTAGAGAGAATGCTTTTAAACAGTCTGTCATTGTCTTTTCTCTCTTGACGATTCGTTGGAACCTCACCGTCTTTCCTATTCCGAATAGCCTGGATACCGAATCACAGGATAATTTGGATGACCAGCGGCTGTGAATATTGGCATGCAAGCAGAGACGGCACTGAGATGCAGTTCCCAAGATTCCATTCGATCAGCTGCAACAAGTGCCCTAGCAATTCCTAGCATGTGCTGATAGTTTATCCATAGTTTGCTGGTTTTGGTTGCCCTTTCCACTTAGCCTCTAGATTGCATTGTCACTCATTCTTAAACAGAGGCCTCCAGTAGTCGTCTAGCTTTCTCTTCCGGTGGCTTTTCCACCATTATTTTCTCTCCCATCAAATTCCGACCCAAGCAACAACATTCTTGGGAACAAGGCAACTGCTCCTGGCAACATTCCAATCATAGTACTAAAAAAGCTGCAACCGGAAATAGGTCAATTGATGATGGTTAGAATAGAGGTCTTACATCTGTTCAAGACCCTTATGACGGTTTTGCAGTGTGTTGTTGGCAGTCCTAAAGGCGGCTTTGGTTTCAGAACATTTATTTCATAGAAAGCAATTGAAATAGAGATTGTGTTAGCAATGGCGACAGCATATTCAGGGGTGTATCATAGCTGGCTGTTTGGTTTCTTTTGGAATTTCTTAGAGGGTATGAAGCTCTCAATACCAACGATTAATCAATCAGTTTAATCAAATGTGATACATGGAATTCAGAGTAATTTCTGATATGAAAGATGTAAGGCTTTCCCAGTCAGCTATCGAGTATCTGCAATGGAAAGGAACACAAGAGGTCTTATTGCACCTTGTTTTGATCTTAATTGAGACAAATGAGTGATCTGAAGATTCCAGCAAAGACAGAACAGTGGATGAGCACTGTTCAGGACAAGTTGTCAGGAAAGGATCAAGAAAACTTGCAAAGTATCTGTCAGTAGGTTTGTTAACAATCTGTGTTAGATCATAAGCAAGTGAAAAGTCATGACAAAACCTCTCTTCATCATCAGTCTTGTTTGAGTGGACTAGCCATTCAACGTTGTGAACATTAAAGTCACTACAGACATGAATGTTGGTAGAAGGGTAACCAGACAGGACATAGTCAATTTTCTCAGATATACTCAAGGATAGTAACTCCGTTATTGTGGGGATGATAGAATGGAAAGATGAATGCGGTGCTGTGAGTAGTGAGTGCTACTCGGAAATTTCATAATTTCTGTTGGTTAGTTTTCATTTGATATAAACACGGGTCACTCACTTTTATCCATTTGATTTTAACCCATCCCATAAAACCTATTTTAGGAGTTTCATGCCTAAAACAATTCTTGAAGATCGAAGATACATCTATGGAAAATTTCATGTATTTTTTGTTGTTGCTAGCTCTGTTTTAAGTTTCGAGTTATCTTCCCTTGAATCATTGTAAGCTTGGAGTAAAGTAGTGTTAACAGGTGGCGCTGTTGGTAAATATGTATATAGCAGTGATTTTACTGTTTTAAGGACCAATTATTCTTCACTTATTAAGAGTTTAACAGTATAAAGAGAAATATATGGCAATTGAGGGTCTTTGGAGATATCCCTGTCACATGGAAAACCGGCCGTGATGTTGGAAAAATGGTAGTAGGGATCTGCATTAGAAGTTGGGAAACTGAGTTTAAGTTTATCTTTTGTTCCAGAACTTTTCATGTTGCCATTGAAATTGTGGAAGAGATTGATAGATGGGTTAGAGATGAAACAAGAGAGAGAATGAGTAAGCAGATTATCTTTGTAAATCGTTGAAGAAGAAAAAACCCATAGCAGTTCCCACCAATATGGCATCAAGAGGCCTCACCGGAAAGTACTGCATGGTCTAAACTCCATTCCCCAAATGGTAATACAGCAGCCCCGGTATTATGCACCTGTTGATAAGACAACCTTCTTGGGAGTTATTCCAAGATTTGGGTCCTTGGACTATCAGGCGGATAATGTCAGCCCAGATAAAACGTATACCTCCAGCACCCTTATCAGTTACATGGTTACAAAGATAGGGAAAAGAAGATTTACTCAAGTCGACTCCACGTACGGCTACCACTGACTAACAAACGACCCAAGCAACAACATTTTCTAAGAGACAGAGTAGGGGAAGCGAGAGTTACGGGGCTGTTGAAAGTACATCCATGGTTCATTTTCTACTCTCCACCAGTGTGGTGTACAGTTTGGCCATTTTCTGTAATGAGATATGTGTGTGTGTGTGATTGTATCAGAGAAACAGAGTTGAGCCAATGAGATGAAGCGATGCTTACATGCATCCATCCACATATGTCAGACCCCTCTTTGATATCTCACACTTAAAAAAACGACAGCCCGGACAGACAGATATATGGATGTCACTCAAAGTGTTTTCATTCATGAGGAGAAATTCAGGCGGCAGGCAGCCTTGGTCGCAGAGGGTGGAGTTTGCTGAAAAGTTTTTGCAAAATGTTTGCCTTTATCAGATGCTGAGGAAATCACCAATAAAAATTGGATAAAAAACAATATTTATTAAAACACTTTATATATATATATATATATATATATATATAGACAATAAAAAAGTTAAAATAAATCCAACGATATGAGTTAAAATGGAAAAGCAGAAGACTTAAAACTCAACGTTTCGCCCAACTGTTGTGTAAGTTTTTTCAAGAGAGAAAAGCTAAAAGTTGCTAAAAACGACATACTTCTTTTGCCATTTTTAGCTTTTCTCTCTTAAAAAAGCCCACGGAACAGTTGGGCGAAACGTTGAGTTTTAGGTCTTCCATTTTTCCATTTTAACTTACATATATATTTAAACGTATATATATATATATATATATATATATATATATATATATATATATATATAGCACTATTCCACTGTCTATTGAACTTCCAGTGTTTGCAATTGATGTTTGATCTTTGTGGTTAAATGAAATAGTTTTCTATTTGATCTGATTTGAAAGTGTATGTGCATGTGTCTATATTTGTGTGTATGTATATATATATATATATATATATATATATATATATATATATATATATATATATATACACACGAAGTTTCCGTTGAAAATTGATCTTGCCTCTCTGAACTGTTTGTCAAATGATTAACAGATAGCTAACAATATCAGGCAGAGCTCCCTCGTTGGTATTTTAAATAAAAAAAACAAAACAAAATAAAATAATAAAAGTAATAAAAACAAAAGATGAATACATTGATTTTTTTAACAACATATCGGCTGCTTTTTCTTATGATGTACGTAATCATTGAAGATTCAGTATTGATTCTTAAAGAAAAGATAAAAAAACTCATCTGCCTTTTGGCTTTAATTAAAAGTTTGAAAAAAAAGCACCACTCAGAATCTGATTTTTTCCAGAAAAAAAGTGGTGCTTTTTCTCAAGCATTTAAGAAATTTGTTCCTATTTTTTATCAATTGAGGCAATATCTTTTATCAATGATTCTTTACAATTACACCGCCATGGATGAGGTATATATATTTTTGTAAAGTAGCCCAGTTTTGTTTGGTTGGGTATTATATTCTAATAATCATAAACAATATATTTTGAACTTTTAACTACAAGTGAATAGGGTTAAAGTATACATTTCCATTTAATCCGGGTGAATAAAGGAAAAGAAAACCCAAAAAAGAATATATAAATTAAATGAATACGGTTGCATTTTGATTTTTTCTTCAGCCTGATTGTGGCGAATGTGAATTAAGGCAGCCTTTTCGTAACTGTTTTTGATATTTTGTATATCATGAAAATATAACTTTTGGGGAATGGGCAGAACCATATATACATGGATAATAAAGTGTCCTTGGATGAAATCCGTAATATTTTCTGAATAGTTATATATATATATATATATATATATATATATATATATATATATATATATATATATATATATATATATATATATATATATATATATAAACATATATACATATAAATATCTATAAATATTTAAACATATATACATATACATATATATATAAATATTTAAACATATATACATATACATATATATATAAATATTTAAACATATATACATA
>OY744532.1:64088827-64091327 GCA_963556195.1 Sepiola atlantica | reverse complement strand
TGGGACAGAGGTGAAATTCAGGTCATTGAGTAATTATGATATTTCTGAAAAAGGGGAGAGTTCCCGTAATTAAAACGGATTTTGAACGAAGATATATATAATTTCGAAAGTTTAAAAGAGTTTCAGTTGGGAAGTTAGGGTTCAAATGAATTGGAATCTGGAATTTACGTATTAAATATGTGATAAAATCGGACAAAAACTAGTGTTTCAGAGTTAGATGTATAAAGATTTTAAAGAATTCCCAGTTGGTTAAATATTAAGTGTATGACTAAATAAGAAAAAAATTAATGTATAACTGAAATTAGGATTGGGAACAACACTTAGTGTGCTTGCAACAATTGATTTCTATTACAAGTATTATGGGGTAGGGTTGAGTTATGTAAACTTCAGTGAATCACTAGTGCATTGAAATTATAAATAGATTTTAGGGGGAGCAAATGGACCATTTAAGGAGTAACCAGGGAGCATAGTTTAAAAGTGAGAGAAATGGAATCTATGAGAAAGATATTGTCGGTAGAGCGAATCATATACAGAGTCGATGGAATGAATACAAGGGAGATAAAAAGCAATGGATGAGTGTGTGCGAAGGTTGGCAAATAAATGAAAAAAATGAAAAAAGAGAAATGAACGGCCACTGAGGACAACCTGGATTTTCCTTTTGGTTAGGAAGGCTCTAATTATATTAAGTAATTACCCAGTAATACTGTATGAGCGTATTTTCAGGAGAAGCCCTTTATGCCATACCTTGTCAAAGGCCTTGGATATATCAAGCGCTACTGCCCTAGCTTCACCTGTCGTGTCGAGTATATGATATATGCATTCAGAGATGACTGTTAGAATGTCTGCAGTAGATCATGCTTGTCTAAATCCATACTGGTGGTCAAAAAGAAGTTTAGCATTAACTATGTGCCAGACTATCGCTAGATTGATTAAGGATTCAAAGATTTTAGCAAAGATCGGGAGTAGACTGATTGGACGGTAGTTCTGAGAATTTTTCCAGAATTTTTGTAGACTGGTACCACAGAGGCAATTTTCCAGCTATCAGGGAAACAATATTCAGCAAGGCATTTGTTGTATAGTTTGGAGAGGCCAGGGGCCAGTTCAGCAGAGCATTTCTTTATTACTATTACAGGTATAAGATCAGGCCCACAAGCTTTGGAGGTGTCAAGGTTTTTTATGATGTCTCTGACCTGGGATGGGGTGATGACCAGGTTATCGAGTGTGGCTTCGGTCTGCAATGGGAATTTAGGGAAAGGATGGTTTCCTGAGTCCAAAGTGGAGTTAGAGGCGAAACGCTGGGCAAGTAGTTCAGCCTTATCAGTTGCCGTGCAAACGACATCATTGTGGTTTGATAGTGGGGGAATCGTTGATTGACCATTGTTCACCACAGAATATTGTAGATTTTCCAGAAATCGTGAGTACCTAGTTTCTGTGACTGAATCCGTTTTGTTGTTAACTAAGTATCCATTCTCTTTGATTCACCTATCACGGCCTTACAATTATTTCTCGACTCTATAAATTTATGTCTATTAGTAGCTGACTTATGGCGGCCGAATTTACGGAATGCTTGCTGCCTCTCAGCAATGGCAGCTGCACATTCCGAGGTGAACCTTGGTGGCTTGCTAAAGGATTTTCACATTGGGACATATGCTTAAATGCCTGCTTTGACCCATTCAGTTAACTCATTTGCACACTGGTCAGCAGGAAGTGAGAAGGTTTCCTTCCATGGGGCGTCGCTGATGTGATCTCTGATTTACTCAAAATCAGCCTGCTTGTAGTATCTCGTTGTTTTGAGCAACGGCTCATCAGCTTTTGGACGACTTTTTAGGGTGATATGAATCATTAGCACAATGTGATCAGCATTCCCGAGTGGGATATGAGCTTGCGTCACACAACCTCGGGCATTGAGGTCAAGAAAAGGTCTAGAAGTGAAGTTTGCTGGTCTATTCGATCGGGGATGCAGGTCGGGAAATCGACAGTCTGAGAGAGGGAGTGAGCTGAGGAGAAATTATATGTAAAGTTGCTGGCTGCGTCAGTAAGACTGGAAAATCCCAACCAGTCACGGTGGTGTGCATTAAAATCCCCAAATACATGTATCTGGGCATTCGAGTCAAGTGAGAGTGCTCTATCTATGCTTTCAGAGACAGAGTTTTGCAGGGTACAGTCTGGGTCGAAAGGGAATGGTATAAGAAATATTAGTAACTAATGCTGTGATGTAAAGTTAATCTAAAGCGCATGTAGTCTTGGTCATCCGATTCTAACCTATGTTCTCTAGTCAGGGGGAGGTTGTTCCGAACATACGTGTGTTTCTATCATGTATCATCTTCACAATGTAATATGATAATTACTCATCCTAAATCAGCTGTTCTTTATTGAACTCAGAAGGGGCCAATTGTTTGATTCTCCCTATATAGACAAATATTAATCAAATTGGCCATTTTATACGAATAATGACTTATAAAAATTGTTCGATGAGGAGTGACAAGCTGGAGTCTCCCAC
>OY744532.1:64063827-64083827 GCA_963556195.1 Sepiola atlantica | reverse complement strand
ACTAGTGGTTGTTGGAGTTGTAGGTTCTGGTGGTATCAGTGTTCTTGGTGATGTGAGGTTGAAAATATTTCTGGAAAAGCCAAGTGGATTTCTGCTTAAGTTTGTTTTTCTCAAGGTTGAAGCAATGGTGATAGGTATCATGTTGTGTGTCGATTGTTCTGTGGATGTGGAGAGTGAGGAGTTGATCTCTGTGATGGTGTTGATGAGTTGATGAAGTTTACAATGGAGATATTGGATAATTTTCTTGATGCAATAGGTATGTATGAATTTTCTAGCTGGGTAAAGTATGGGTAGGTGGAGACAGGCGGGTAGATGGATGTTCCATATGGTGTTGGGTGTTAAGTTGCTTGTGGCATCTTTTGAGGAAGTAAATATATATATATATATATATATATATATACTAGTGTGCACATGCCATAAAAAATCACAGTATGCTTTTTGCATTACTGGTCAACTCATAATTTTTATAATTAAAATAACTTGGAAATAACAGTGGTCGTCTTGTTTGCAAACAATACTAATACTTCAGGGAGCTGCTGCTGATTGATTAAGGTTTGCTTGAATACTGAATTAGCTCCTTTAGTGTTACACGTAAAGGAATTTCTATTTATATATAGAGATATTGAAACAGAGACATAACGCTTATTATTATATTAGTTTTGTTTTATAAAATGCTCAACTAAAATGATTTGAATGGAATTTAAACTACAGGCAAATCATGGAACAATGCACAGACGCTTCAGTGGCAATATGCCTTGTTTGGTGCAAACAAAAGTAATAAAAAAACCCTCCACAAACTTAAAACTTTTTAGCTCATAATGTTACCCAATGTAACATGTACTCTCACTCACCCCATTGACACCGTTACCAAAATTTCATAAGATGAATATTTAGTGATTCGCTGGAAAGGAGAGTTTGAATTACCTACTGGGAGAGTTTGAATTACCTACTAGACATCATCCTCAAGTGTTTTCGGTTTCTCTGTTAAATGGTTTGTCAGAACAACCTGACATGAGGATACTTCACCCTACAAGTAAACCCTGACCAAATATTCAAAATAACATAGTATTCGCAGCACAAATAAGGTTCCCTCAGCACGACTATAAACTTGCTCATATGAGGAATAGTGCACCATCTCCTAATTATGTTACCTCAAGTAACAACACTTAGCTGGATACTCCACCAAACAAGAATTAATTCTGGTCCTGGAATCCGGTAAGACCAAGAGACCAAAAGAAAGATATACTATAACATAATTAACTGGTCAATTGGGGAGAGGAAAATTAATGTTCTTAACTTCTTTACTAACTCAACGTTTGAGAAATAAAGGAGAATTTTAATAGAATATTCGAATATCTATGTATTTCATATAGAGATCAAGTGTTATCCCCAGGAAGGGGCCCCTTGATTTCTAAGAACTTCGACTGAAGTAAAATGAAACAAAAAAAATGGAAAATAATGTCTTCACAAATTTTACATGGATCACATAGCCGACTTCAGTTTAAATAATTTCTAACAAATCTGACTTCTTTTTTCCAGTAAAATGACCTTTCCACATCAGCTCATAATTGTGGAAATTTTTTTTTTATTGTTTTGAAGTATTTTAGTATTTGCCCCCGTTTTCCTTATTAGATGCCCTAAGGGCGTTCCAGTATTATGGACTCTACATTTGGACGGGTACTTCTGCTAGTGTTAGATAGATGCATGTTTTTTATTTTTTTAAATATTTGAAGGCTATGAGTTTATTCACGCATTTACATAATTACTTATGAAGTTATTCTCACAGAAAAGCAAACATTAGTCAACATTGCCAGAATTGTTCTTTGTACTCATTTGTTTTCATAAATTGTTTCACTTCATTGGCCACTGACCTCGTTTTGGAAAAATACAAGGACATTCCAGAAATATTTTTCATTGGATATTTTCTCAAGATTCAATTGTACTTTTCATAAACAACTCTGTGAGAAGAAAATGACTGGGAATTTAAAAAATCTTTTCTCGGTTTTCTAACTTTTTCAAATGTTTATTAAGAACACTAGCGAACATATTGGTCCTACATATTCAATGAATTATTTTGTAAAAATGATATAGTTATTTTGAAATGCCGTTTTGATTCAAAAATCTTTTTATACTAATGAGTCACCACTTACCACGGCCTAAATCACCTGAGGATAAGGGTCAATGAGATTGTCAGTTCGATGATGTACAATACTATGAGAGGATTGAAAACGATGGGTGTAATGAGCAGAATTTGATTACTTCAGAAGACGGCTCAACAAATATTTGTTGACATTGGATTTGAAGACGACAATGTTGCAGTCAGTGGGGAAGCAGTCTCACAGTATTGTGTTCCACAGATAGGAAGTTCTTGGAAAGAAACTTTGTTCATAGAAGTTCTGTTTACTTTTAGGTACACAAAGGAAAAAAGGAAAGTTATTTACAGTTGTTGTAGCTAGACGAGTTTTTGTTGTAAATGTTTTACAGGGGGAACCAGAGATTGGAGCTCAATCGAGCACCTTTCATGAAAATAACGATAGAGTAGAGAAAGACTAGCAACGTCTCTCCTGTGTGAAAGAGACTGTAGGGAAGAGAAGAGATCATCTCTACTAGATTGCGAAGTTGATTAAAGTTTTTTATATACCTAATATATAAAGTCAGTTTTCTCCTTCATTACTTGCTCGATAACTTTTGTAACAAAAATTAGATATAAAATTCTGGTTCATTAGTAAGATAGTATATGTTAAAAACCAAAATTTTACTCTTGATTGCTTTTTCGATTTTTATATTTAGTCCTGATCAATATTTGAGTCTTTTAGAGGTAGAGAGAACTTATCTAGTCACTAACATATCTTCTCACTTGCCCTATTTACATCATTATCAAAATTTAGTAAGACATAAGTTCAGAGATTCACTGGAAAATAGTGCCTTCGCTGATTTCACATGGATCACTCCACCGACTTGCAGTCTATTTATAACAAATACTACTTCTTTTTTTCTAGTAAAGTCACCTTTCCCGATCCTCTTTGAAAACAAACACATTTGGTAAAATTAAAAAAATAAATAAATACTATTTAAGACAGGAAGTGATGATTCAAGTTGAACTATTTTTTCTTCGCACAATGATTACACATCAACACCCTGGAAATACCTTGAATAATTAAAAAATTTTAGCTTATACACTGAGGGTTCACTTTACTATGTAAATTTAACATAAACTGATCACCCAGTTCTTGGCTGCTGAAAACCCATGATTAAATCTACAAAATTTCATTTTTCTTTTTCTCTCAGGTATTTTCAGGTTGTGGATGTGTAATTGTGCTAAAAATAATAAATCTCATTTTTATTTTTTCGTTGCCATCGAATGGGGGCATAGAGTACAATTTTACCCAAACATTTATGCAGTAAATCGTTTATTTATTTGTCAGTTTACAGATTTCATTTTTAAAATTATTTCAAATTGCATTATTTTTTCTTCATGCGATTACGAGTCAACACCCTGGAAATATCTGAAATAATTAATAATCAAAATAATAATAATAAAATATTTTAGAAAATAATACAAAAATTACAGTTTTAATTTTAATTAATTTTAATTATTTTTCCGTTAGGGTTTTACAATAATATCATAAAGTTTGCGTTTGTGCCTGACATTTATAAACAGGAAGAAAACTGTTTTACTTTCTTTTATTTATAACTTGCATATTGATTTTATTTATCTTTAAAATTTTACAAAAAGTTCACAGTATATTCAATTTTCTTTATAAAATAAGATGGGGCGCAACGCCGAAATTGCATGGGGTGGGATGGTGGTCGGCTGTCGTCCTCTTGGTCTATTCTCTAAACTAGTTTCAGTCACCAAAATACCACATTCACTCTATGGGTAAAACCTACTTAACATTATCCCCATTGTTTGACCTTTTTTATTTACAAAAAATATATGTACAAATTCATCGGTTGTGGGGTTGGTGTGCTAAAACAACAGAGATTGCTGAAAAATAAAATGCTAAGTGTGGTGGTTAGTAAGACCCTCCCAAATCTATCTAGGTATGAACTGCTTACTGTTTTCTGGGTTGTTTCAAGAGCCGAAAACAAGCAAGACAGTTTCTAAGTGGAAAAAAAGAGAAAAAGGCCAGGACTCATTTGGACCTTAGCTAAGAGACTTTGCTAACTGGGATGGGGTCTGATAAGACTGTACATAACTTGCATATTGATACTTATAGAAAATTTAAAAAAATTGAATAAAAATAGTAATATGAGGTCCGGGGTTGGAAGCAGGAGTTTCTTGGTTTCTTCAATTATCCTAGGCAACACCGGTATATATGAGACAATATCTCAATTTCAACTCCTATCATCTATATAATGTAAAGAAACATAAAAAGTAAAAGAGAATTCGAATAAAAATAGTAATATAGAGTTCAGGGTAGGGAGCAGGAGTTTCTTAGTTTATCCAAGGTAACGCCGGGACACGGGTACCGTTAGTATGAAAATAAAAAAAATTAGATACCCAGCAGTTATTGTAACAAGCATTATATTGTATTATTTGGATTATTCGGACTACTGTTCCCATCTTGGATGTTATTATCACAATGTTTCGGCAAATATAACCTTTGACCTTCTTCATGTGCATCTTGCTAACTCAGGAATCTTTATGTCGAACTCGGGAATCTGGACCCGTGGCAGAACAGATAAAAGTGCTAAGTAATAATCACTTCTAAACGACAGTCTTCTGAAAGTTGAAGGTTCAAGCCTGAGTACGGGCGATACTAAGAATACAATAACGAATTACTTAAGACTTTTACCTGGTCAAAATTCCATACAGATTCCCGAGTTCGACATAAATATTCCTGAGTTCGACAAAACATGAAGAAAGTCGGAGATTACATCGGCCAGAACATTGTGAGAACAGTAGTCCGAATAATCCAAATTATCAATCCTCATCTCAACAATTCCGAAACATAATGTTCTGAATTGTGTATCATGCTTTATTGCTCATTCATTTCGTATGAATCAGATGATTCTATTGTTGGCAATATTTTTCTACTTTGAATTCTTTACAGGAGGGACCACATGAAGGTTGCCAACATCCTAACAGAAAGTGTTTCTGTGAAACGAACTGGATTCGAACTTGGCACACCCAGGTCATCAGTCCGTGTCGTTAACCACTTAGCCACCATCACCTCCCATGCTTTATTGATATTTTGAACAAACACTGTACACTAAGATTGAAAGTCAGTTCCCGGAACAACATTCTATGGTAACTGATTAACTCCAAGTGGAAAGCCACAACACACACAGATGTACTGCCTTGGCCCTGTGCTATTCCTCTACGAAGTATGCCTGTCCTGTTTGGGAGAGATCAACACATGCCAAAAAATTAGACCCAGTATTGAAAAGCACTTGCCACTTGATCACTGATTGCCTGAAGCCTACCAACCTGAACAACGTGCATATCCTCATGGGCATTGTCCCTGCAGAAGTGAGACGGGAGGTTGCCAGCTGAGTGGAGATAACAAAGGCTACAGTGATGAATACCATGTCCTTCATGGACGTAAACCAAAGGCCCAATGACTGAAGTCAAGCAGAAGCTTCCTCAGCCATGTCGAGCCCCTAACAACATCTCAAGAAGAGACCAGACTACAACTGTAGACCAGACGGCTAAAGAATGCATCCCTCTCCTACTGACACAGGAATACCCCCTTCTAAAGTTCTCTCTCTTGGCTCAAAAGCACTCTGGGTCCAGTGGAAACTCAACGGCCTGAGAACGGGAATGGGGCGATCAAAAGTTTCTATGAGTAGATCGGGCTACAAAACCGACCCAACCATCTGTGAATGTGAAGAGAAGGACCATACGATGCAACACTGACTTGTCTGTCCTCTACTGCCCAACCAGTGCAGCTTGAAAGATCTTGCAGAGCACAACAAAAATGCAAAGGACTGCGTAAAAAGTGGGAAACTGTTGTATGACCTCATGCTTCAAAAATACGCAAAGAAGAAGAATATGATTGATATTTTCACTAAACAGGGAAAATGTCAATCCTAATTTTCTCTGCGTGCTTCTTTATTACAATAAAATGGTAACAAAGATAATAGACCTTTTTATACACCTGCAATAAAGTATGACAAAGTTGAAAACACTTTAAAATACATAATGCTGTATATAGTTTATCAATATCATTGAAAATTTCACTACATACTTACTTTTATTTTGCTTTTTTTATAGTAATGAGTCACCACTAGCCAAGGTCAAAAGCCACTCAAGGATACGGGTCAATAAGATGGATGGATTGTAAGTTGGATGATGAACAATACTATGAGATGATTGAAAACGATGAATGGAATCGGCAAAATTTTATTACTTAAGAGGACGGATCGATAAGTATTTGTTGATATCGGACTTGAAGACGATAAAGTTGTAGTCTGCAGGGAAGCAAATGGGAAGTTCTTGGAAATAAACTCTGTTTTATGTACACAGAAAAAGAAAGTTGTGGTAGGAAGACGATCGCTTGCTGTGAGTGTTTTATAGGAAGGAAGCAGATATTGGTGCTGAATCAAGACACCTTCCATGAAAATAACGACAGAGTAGAGAAAAATCAACAATGTCTCTTCTGTTAGAAATTTATTGTAGAGAAAGAGGAGATTATTCTCCACTTGATTGAGAAATTTACTTCCGAACTAAACTATCTCTGGCCAGGTCTTTATATTTATACCTTAATCTTTCTCTGAGGTCATCAGATCTAAGCCTGTCTTTAAGACTCACATTACACATCAATCGTATCATTCTCATATCATTTTTCTCCATGCAGCACATATCCTCAACCCTCACTGGCCAGGTTCAGGCGTCCATACATAATCACACTGTGCACACATGCTTGATAGACTCTTCCCTTGGTTGAAAATACTGCTGGTTAGTAATGGCAGAAGTTTCTTTAACTTACTCCATCAATTCTTAATACTTGTTATCACACCAGAACCAACTCTTCCCTGTACTCCAATGGTATCACCAAAGTAAGAAAACTTCTGAAAAACCTCAATAGCCTCACCATCCAAATATACTTTCCCCACATCTGAGTTCTCATCGGTCTCCATTGTCCTTCACTTCTAGCACACAAACTGGTTATACTCTCCCAAACTACCAGTAATTCCACTGCACTTCTTGTGTATTCAATGCTTACAAGTACCACACAAAATTGAATTACATCAGACTTCCTTTCCACAAACTGAGTAGAGGAACTTTTCTCTTCTTGGGAGTTTTCCAACACTACAACCACTGATCATCACTTTGGTCTTCGTAACATTCATTCTCAGACCTTTACGTTTCATAGCATCCCCCCAAGTCTTTAACTTAACAAGTAGATCTTCCATTGTTTCACAGGCAAGCACTAAATCATCAGCATACAACATTTCTTCTGGACAACCCGTACGGAACTCTCTTGACAACGCTTCTAAGACACAAATGAAAAGAAAGGCAAGTAAACCCTAATACACATTAATGCCTTTAGTGTTGGTAAATATGTTTAAAGATTATATCTAAAAAATGAAATAAACATAATCAATTTACTGAAAGACAATTAAATCCTTTTCATACAATTGTTTGAATTTGTGCAAAGAAATATTGCTAATATTAATAATTTTAGACATTTTGTTGAACATATTGCATATAAAACAAATGACATATTTCAGAGTGCAGTCCTAGATATTGACACAAGTATCAATATTTAAACAAGATAATAATTATTAGTTCTTCGCTAATAAGAAACATAATCTAGAGAATATGGCATGATATCCTTGAAAAATGCGATATAGTTTCGGTTTCAGACACCATATCGCCATTATTATAAGATGTACAACTAAAGTTGAAAAAGTGACAACAATATCCATATTGAAATACAACAATAATTCTCAATGCTACAAAGTAAAATAAATGAAGATAGCCTGATAGTGACTCATAGTTAAGGAATTGGAGATCCATTTATTTAGTAAATAATATCTAGCTAAATTTAAAATCGTTGTTTACTTCTTCTTCTGAGAAAAGTCCAAAGAGAACATCTTAACCTTGACGATAAAGCAATTGAAATTATATAAATATGTATTACTAATATGTAATATGTACATAGTCTGCTTTGATTAAATCTATCTCAGGCTGTATGTAAGTAGTAACATCGGCATTTCATTAATATAAGACAAATGAAAGCAAGTGCTAGCGATAATTGAGAACATAAAGAATACAAGCTCTCAGTATGTTCGCTTCTTCTGGTGCCGGATTATTTTTTTCTTCACCAGCAAAAGTTGTTACGTTGTAGTAGTAACAGCAGTACTCGTTCTAATTCAATTAAGCGGTGGTGTAAACCCTCAGACAATTAGAGCGGCAGCTCAAAACAAATGCCGAAACTTGGGAAACAATAAAAGAATGCTTAACTAATGCTACTGACGATAGCTGCAATAATGGAAGCAATTAATGTGACAATGTGCTGGGGGCCCTACGAAGAAATTGAGGTGATTAAATATACTAGTATATATTTAGAGCAATAGACTGAGGAAAGAAGAAATTATCTATTCACAATTCACACTAGTTAGAAAAGTGTTTTGGGAAATATAACATTATTGTTTTGACTACAAATAGTCAAAACTGTTGAGAGCGGAAATTGTCGAAGTACTGTTAATTTTATGTGTATTCCTGGAAAGTAGCGAGACATACTTCACTACTAGACAAATCACAGTGTGGGTGGTGGAGTGTGGTCCACTGACATAGACAATGAAGAACATCGATTTGCTGTCCCCGTTAAGGTCAACGACACAACAGTGCAGACAGCATATCGGACCACAAGGATAGCAGAAGCCTGAACAGGTATACAACGGTATCTGGGTTGATACGGACGAGAGAGAAGGATCTGTGGTCATAAATTGATGACATGATCTGTGAATTTTGCCTATCGTTTATATTAAAAAGAACAATAACTCCATTATTTGCTCTGGGCTGCATCTTAGTTTCTGCTTGATTTATTTGGTTTTCATTTTACAGCACTGTAAAGTTATATCGGGAAGGGACATTCAAACAAAGATAGAGCTTCGCAAAAGACGCCCGTTCGCTTTGAACACCCAAGAGACAGAATCTATCTCGCCTCTTTGCCACATCGCTTTAACTTCTAATGTAATTTTCTGATTTCTCCTTACTCTTATGCTGATTTCAATTCCGTACTCAGTGCAACAGAAGTGAGTACAACATTTAACAGGTGGAAATCAATGCCTGTAAGGGGCAGCTTCAAGGTTAATATGACGAAGACGAAGCATATGATATCTGACACTAAAGAGATGATACCTGTTCCACAAGGCAAATACTCATGTAAGGTCTGTAAGCTTAGAACTTGCTTTAACATCATCAAATGCAGAACAGTGGTGTCATGAAAGGTGCAGCAGATGCAGCTAATTTCATTTGCAGCATCTGTCCAAATCCGACTCCCATAGAAACAGAAATTCTTGCAGGTGTTGAAAGAGTCAATGAATTCCCATACCTAGACAACACAGTGGGCAAACTGATACGATTTGAAGATGATTTATATCCGCCACATGGAGAGTCTGTTGATAACTTTACAAAATGCAGTGATCGTATAGTATGTGAGAGTGACAGCGTACAACACACGTGTCTTGTATGGCTTTGTTGACAACGAAATATCAAAACGACACAATCCTGGCTGCAGCGCATCGGATGGAGAAAATTGCGGGTCTGGCTGTACTGGCCTCCATGAAAAAGTACATCAAACAATAACGTTTTAACTGGTATGGCCACGTCACCCGCCATCAATCGTCTGAAATACTCCAAAGTGTGTCTCACATCAATGTCAATGGACCAAAGCCATGTGGGAGAACGTTTATGTTACGAGACATCTTCAAGTTAAAGATCGGTAAAGATGGGGGAAGATGAAGCTAACGTGACAGACGGGTAAAAGCTGGATTGTGAATCACACTGATGTTATGCTCTCACATCTGTCTTCTGGGGGTTTTCTCATATGTCTTCATTCCTTATTTGAAATAAGCTATTCTTTCCTCCTATCGTCAGGCAAAATTTCCATAAACAGTACTTCTTCGCCAGACTTTCCCGCCTGTTGGTTGTCTTCAAATCCAATGCCAGCAGATTCCTGCCATAAACCGTTCACACAAGTAACCAAATTTAGTTCATTCCATTAATCATCCAAAAATCCTCTCATAAGGTTCTTCATCTTTCAACTAGTAACCATTCCATCTTATTAATATCCTCAAGTGGCCTTCAGCCTTGATAAGTGGTGACTCATTAGTACAAAAATAAAGTTACTGATGTAATATTTTTGATTGCCCCTAAAATATTTGACATTCGTACCAATATAGTCTGGTTCAAGGTCATTTAATATTTTACATTCGATGATACTATTATAATATCCAATCTTAGTCCTAAGATTGTATCGCCAATATGTCCAGATTAGCTGAAGTTTTGAAAACATCACAAACACTTTTATAAGTGTTGCTTAGATGTCCTTTTTTTTGTCCTATTCAGTAGTTTTTTCCGGTATGAAAAGTCAGCCACATAGTCTAGTGGTTCACTGTTAATGTTGAATACCGGCTCTCCGTCGGGTAAGATGAAAGAATCATTGAAACCCACTATTACAAAAATAAACTCATATCTTTTTACTGCAGCCGTAAAGTCTATTTTCATTGGTCGATGTTTAGACTAAGATGAATCTGAATGAGTGCGCATTTCGATGTCCGATCAGTCTTGTTGTCGGAAAGAAAAATAGACTGATTCTAATTTATTCCCCCTTTTTTTTTTCACATCTGCCACTTGATCTTCGAAAACTATTATTTTTGTTTGCATACTCTGTGTCTTTCATGTTTGTATACATTTTTAAAGATCAATCTCATATTGTTTTTAAGGCTTGCCAATAGTATATTTCTCTTGACCCCCTTTCGCTATTCATCCCTATAGGCCATTGCACTTGGTAAGTCTTTTAGGTGATACCCAATATTCGTACAGAGCTAAAGAATGTAGCTTTTTGCTGATTGGCCAACAATCATGTGTCCATGTGTGTGGTTCTCCAGAGAAGAACGTTGCTTATGTATATTGTACAGTGACGGTCGGTGCACTGTAATAACTAAGAAATACACTTTTTTCCACAGCATTCTTTAATCCTTTTTTCCATATGTATTTTTTGAGAACTGCATTTATTTATCAGGCATGTGTATGCAGTGTAATGATGCATGGAAATGAAATCTGGCCAGTGAAGGTTGAGGACATGCGTTGCATGGAGAGAAATGATATGAGAATTATACAATGGATGTCTAATGTGAGTCTTAAAGACAGGCATAGTTCTGATAATCTCAGAGAAAGATTAAATCTAGACAGTATAAGGAGATGTGTGCAGAAAAGTAGACTTCGATGGTATGGTCATGTTGAAAGAATGGATGAGAGTTCTGGGGTTAGTAGATGTAGAACAGTTGAGGTAGCAGGTTTAGTTTACAAGGGAAGGCCAAGGAAAACATGAGAGGAAATGATAAGAGAGAAAGAGGGATAAATAAAGACCTGGCCAGGGATAGGTTAGTTTGAAAGTCAATTTCTAAAAGCGCCAATACATGCCAGTATGTAATACAGACGTTAAACCGATGATGATGATGATGATGATGATGATGATGATGATGATGATTTGTTCATTATGAAAATTAAATGTTACATCATACTTGGAGGTGTGGCTCTCTTTGGTTTTCGCAATAGATATTTTAAGATTCAGTCCACTACTGGGTGTGTCCATGTATGGGTTACATACGAGAACATCTTTACTTATCCAGCAGTGCTCAGCATGTTTTGCTTGCATTTTTACATGGTTTGCGAGATTGAAAATAACTGGCCAGACAACTGTTTTCTTGTAGGGTGCAGCTTCCAAGATGTGTTCAAAAACAGCATGCAACTTGAAACCTACCAACCTAAACATCCTTCATCACCTCACTGGCATTATCCCTGCAGATGTGAGATGTGAAGTTGCCAGCTGAGTAGAGATTACAAGGGCTACGAGTGATGGACACCTCCTATTTCATGGATGTGAACCAAGCCGAACGACTGAAGTCAAGGAAAAAGCTTCCTCAGCCATATTGAGCCCCCATAAACTTCAGGAAGATACAAGACTACAGCTGTGGCCCACCTTCTTCTGACATAGAATCCCCCCATCTGAAGCCATCCTTTTTTGCTCAGAAACATCCTGTGTCCAGTGAAGGACACTTAACCACCTAAGAACAGAAATAGGGCGATCAAAAGTTGCTATGGCCAGATGGGGCTACAAAACCGACCTAACCATCTGCGGATGTGAAGAAGAGGACCATACGATGCAGCACTGCCTTGTCTGCCCTCTACTGTCCAACCAGTGCAGCTTGAAAGATCTTGCAGAGTATAATAGTAATACAGAGGACTGCATAAAAAAGTGGGAAACTGTCGTATGACCAAATACTTTAAAGAAATGCAAAGAAGAAGAAGCATACAATATCCTTTTCTATCCAACCTTTTTTCCAAACTCGTCGTTACACTCAAAGTGGTGCAACCAAACTGCTTAAAAGAATTCCAGTTTTATTTTCTCAGAGAATTCTGATATCCATATGGTTGATGACCTGTCAATAGCAGCCTATGTTTTCACTTTAAATATGTGTACGCATTTATGGCAGGTGTAGCGCTCTTTAGCCTTGGTAGGCAATCCCTAGAGATGGTGTCTCGATAAAAGCACTGGTCCCCATCACCCCATTGCTTCCAGGCTATGCAGAAGAGATTCGTCTTCAGAAAGTGTATAACAATAAGATAAGTTTGAATAAATATTCAAATAATAACTCTGAAACATTAAATAATGAAACCTTAGGAAATGTTTTTTTTATTTTCATACATCTCTCTATATATAATTATATATAGCTCATTGTGCAAAACCAATTCGAGCTCCCGGCACTTGACAATGTTTACATTGAGATTTCACTTACATTTAGCCAGTGTCATGTGATAGCGCAGTGGTAGAGGCGCCGACTTTCAGCTCGACGGTTGAATTTCGATCCCGGCTTGAGGCACTAGCTGGTCTAGCTGCATTGAAGAGCTATGATACATCGAAACAGTCTGTATGTGAATGATATATATATATATATATATATATATTTCTATGTATTAGATTCGCTCCTAAACTAATGAACCGATCATGATGAATTATAGAATATATTTTATAGGCAATATCATTAGTAACGTGGGTACATTATTTTTTTTTTGTCTGGAGCGATTTCCATGAAAAAAAAAGAAGAAAAATGAAAAGATTAAGATAAAAACTAATGCTATATATATTGCTTATACCCGTCCTGGGACGGGTATTCTGATAGTTTATTATATATTTAGCTAGCAAGGACAGTTGACATTTCCCGTTATTATTACTACTACTACTAATACTAATAATACAAATACTACTACTACTAATAATAATACAAATACTACTACTACTACTACTAATACTACTACTAATAATACAAATAATAATACTACTACTAATAATAATAATACTACTACTAATACTACTACTAATACTACTACTAATAATACAAATACTACTACTACTACTACTACTACTACTAATACTACTACTAATAATACAAATACTACTACTACTACTACTAATAATAATAATAGTAGTAGCAGCACTGAACAAAATTAGCTTAATCCCAATGGTGGTTTATTACTACTTTATAGCAATTACCACAAACAATTCTCACTTTTTTTTATAATACTTTGAATCAGACACTGCTCATAATGTTATATGCTCAATTACCTCCATTCGTGTCAGGAACTATTTATAAATATATGTTACTGTTTTTGTGAGGAACTATTATATATTAGGGTGGGGAAGCAAAATTTACAATTAATGCAAAAGTGTTTTATTCTCAACAGCCACTAAGTCAATTGTTTTGAAACCTAGCAGATATTGATGTCATAATCATACCTCACACCATTATCCTTACCTTTTCAGAAACTTTTGCCCTGATGAGTAATCAGGAAAGCAAACGTCAAAGAATGTGTGATTTGCTGAATGCACTCGTCACACCAAAAGCGATTTTAAGAATAGTTGGAATGTCCATAAAGACTGTTTATAATGTAAAGAATAGAATGACTACTAACGAAACTATTTCGAGGAAATCTGGAAATGGAAGAATTAATAAAATACATACCAAAGCTTTTATTAAAGCTCTCAAATTCCAAATCCTAAAGGATCCAACCAAATCTATGAGAAAAATGGCAATTGAACAAGTCCATTAAAAGACTATTAGAAATGCAGTAAAATATGATTTGAAGTTAAAATTTTACACAAGAATACCAAAACACTTGTTGACAACAGCTATGAAGAAAAAGAGATTGGAAAGGTGCAATAACATTATTATATTGATCAAAAAAAAAGTCCTCCATTGTAACAATCTATTCAGATGAGATCTTCACTGTCGATGCTGTTCTGAATTGCAAAAATGCCATATTTATCGTAAAAATCGACAGCTTAGGTAAAGGGAACATTCAGAACAAAACATCCTGCTCAAATTATGGGTTTTTATGTTATGGCTTCTGATCGAAAGAAAATGCCTATAAAATTCTACAAAGCTGATGAAAAGATCAATGTTAATACTTACTACAAGACTCTGAGATACCAGGTATTGCCATGCCTTCAAGCAAACTACCCGGATGGTATATATATATATATATATATATATATATATATTTTACATTATTATTTTTTGATTTTGATTTTTGGAACCATTATCCCAACCACGTGACTTCCCAAATTAAAATTTTAAATTTCTTTTCTTTTTTCTCCATTTCATTCTTTCCAAATATGATCTAAGGTTAAGATCGGATTCTAACTCTGCCTCATAAGATCTCAGTTTATAAATGCTGTTGATCGATAACATCGACATGCCAGTGTCGCAGATTTTGTACATGTCTGTGTAAATAAAAATAATCATATATATATATATATATATATATATATATATATACATATATATATATATATATATATATATATATATATATATACATATATATATATATATATATATATATTCAAACAGAGATACAGAAACATATGATTGTGATTGATTATGCATATACATTAGTTTGGAAGAATTTCTTTTTTATTTTCATCAGAGAGATATGATGGTCGATAACCTGTTAATATCAACTTATATATATGTAGACATTACTTTCAGTAGATATTGCTACAAAGATATACGAACGGGTTTACTTATTTCAAAGGCTTGTAATTTAATCAGATGATATGCCAACAATATATAGTCTTTGTTATATCTCATAATCATTGTCCCCATTGTGTCGGGCAGAGAGAAAGATAGTGAGAGATTTTAACTGTGCTTAAGCCTTCTTTTCAATCCCATGGGCAAATCACATTATTACTAGTCCAGATACCTGGTTTCTCTCTGACTGAATGTTTCATGAAAACACATTTCTTATATAGAGAATTTCAACCCACGCGTATGTTAATGTATGAAAAGTTGAAAAACATGTATATCATGAAAAAGCCACCACCGCTAATAAACCTATGCTTTAAAAAGTGTTCCGATTATATTATACATATATATATGATGATTGCGACTTTTTAACAGAAGAAGGCCATGCCGGTTGTGGACACGCAAATGGCTCAACAGGCCCGACTTATTTTTACAAGAATTGCTGGTATGAACAGCCGCACATGTCGTCATTTCTTTGTCGCCGTGGGTCTTGTAGAGATATTTCTGCATGTAGATGGCCATGCTGTGCGCTTGTACGACATGCAGAACACGCTCTCTTTCTACTGGATTCAGTGACAAGCCGAAGCAAGATAACTGAGAGACGACGTAAGGCTCAGGTTTTATATCAGAGTTTCCTAGATGGATGATGTAAAAAAATTTCTTTTTTAAGTAAAAACAAGTCTCCAATCGAAAAATCTTACGAAAATAAATATTTACTTCCTTGCAAATATATTTCAAAAGTCGAAGGCAAGCGTCTCTGAATAACTAAGGTTTACATGATGTTAAATTAAGAACTCTAATCCTACACTATTGAGCTACAACATAAACCTTTGTGTTAACTAAAACAATTATATAACATAATATATTATGTATATATATATATATATATATATATATATATATATATATATATATATATATATATATTTCTGATGATTTTGTAATGTTGCAGAGACGATATTGATATAAAAATGTTGTTTGGCAGAAGACAAATGAAACGGACCGTAAAAAATATATATCTTACAGAAATGTTATGTTTTTTTGAAATGTGAAAAAATAAAAATAAAAATAATAAAATAAAAACATGGTTATTGGAAAATAATATGAACCTGACTTATATATATATATATATATATATTAGTGTGTATTTAGGCAGCATTCTTACATTTAAGCAAACATTGTTAAAAATAACAGAATTCTACTGCTTAATTACATTTTTTTTTATTTTTCCAATTTTCCTAATGATCTTTTTTGTGTTAAAATCAAAAAAACTAATGTATGTTCCATATCTATCATGAACGTTTTCGATTCTTCGTCGAATCATCTTCAGGTGACAAGAAACAAATGAACAAAAAAGTTGGAGAAAAGAAGAGAATTTCAGAAGGCAGCAGAGAATACGCATATGAAGTCAGTTAGAGGTCAAACGAACAAACTCGCACAGTTCCAGGAAAGAGGTTGACAATTTAAATTCTGGGATGCCAGAATCAGCTACTATTGATAACATTACGTATGAAACTAGGAACAACATTTTAAAATGCTTAACATAATACAATTTTATTGTGTGATGCTAATTCTTTATTTTTGTGGAATTTATTATTTACTATGAATGGAATATTCTCCATTCCTAAAAGTAGTTAAGATCTCTGATATTTCGAAAGGAGACAAATTACGCAATGTATTTATTACATTTAAAAAAATTATGACTGACAAACAAAATTATGATTGACAGACAGGCAAAATCTCTATTTATATAAAGATATGTAAGGTTCGTTTGCGACCAACTCCAGCTCATTATCCTCGACGCGGATGACCCAGCATATATGTGTGAATACCAGAAAAATATTAATAAAAAAGGAGTTGCATATTTTGGTACAAAATCAGCTCCAAATTCAAATGAAATAAATAGAACTTTTTTGCAGCCAATGGAAAGAGTTAAAAATATCTTCACCAAAAGCAATAAAAAAAACAGTTAAACGTGTTGGCACTAACTTGTGGGCACTGATTTTTAAAGAAAAAACACAAGATATCAGCAGTCCAGTTCTGTATCAACAAATTGTTACTGCCACAAAATACAACACGTAGCAGTTTTAACAACGTACATACTCTCCACGTTAAGTAGACACTACCTGAAACAACTTGTGGGAGAAAACGCACACACATACTTAACTGTTCTTAATCACACATCAGCAGGAACTTAACACGTACTGTAAGTATTTCAACTGAAAATATTTCTGAACTTACTTCCCCGTCGTACAAACTTTTAAATCCTCTATACTTTATTTTGGTCAGTAAAACGATTATAATTCATTCGTATGAATTACGTTGCTAATTTGTTCAATTTGTGTTAATTTCTCTACGGATGTATTTAAGAGTTATAATAAAGAGGAGATAATTAGGGAAGTCTTTAATACAGCACATATTAAAGTTATAGCAAAAGGGAAATAATTAGCAGAGACATATTGGACAATGTTGTGTTATAAATGATTCAATCACTGTTAACAAGGAAGAGAATTGTAAGGGGTGGGGGACACAAAAAGGGGAGGGGGCAACATATTCCATTGAGAATCATTCAGAGATTGCGTTCTAATTTTGATACAGGATTTCCTGTACTTGTATGTAAGCCTCTTTCATGAATCACGCAACAAATTTTGCTTACTGTGAATAAAACACTGGTCTTCGTTATTTTCTAGGCCGAACATTAATTTTAGGCCATTTATTTTGTGCTGAATCCGATGTAATCAGATCAAGTTTTAGAAATATAAGCCCATACCAGAAATTCCTATATTCCGATCTATCTATAAGTGAATGAAACGCATAGTAGCAACTTTTAGATGGATTATTACAAAAGGTTTAAAGAATGTTTATAATGGATACAAAAAAAATAAGTACTGTGGTCAACCATAGTCGAGGGCAACCCGAAGGCTTCCTTTTCATTAGCTACTACACTGAGGTGTAGGGGAGGACGACACTCCTTTCCCAGGATTGCTCCGCTTAACCTTGATCCTCACCTTATACTACTGAGCGTTTAGCAAGGGAACATCAAGTATCATTTTTTAAGTCTTTATTATGTCTCGACCAAAGGTTGAACCCGGGTCTCCCAGTTCATTAGCAAACACTCTTCCCATTACAACAACAAAAAAGAAACTACTCGTTCATGCTTGATCCCAAAGATATATCTTCTTCACAAAATCTGTAATCTTTGCTTATTTTTTTATTAATAAGTCAACACTTACCAAGGCCAAAAGCCACTCGAGGATAAGGATTAATGTGATGGATGGATTGTCGGTTTAATGATAAAGAATATCATGAGAAAACTAAACCTTCCGGGCCTAGACAGTTTGTCTATTATATATATATAATACCTAATAAACATAGTTAAATTTTCCCGCCATAACTAATTATAAATCTCATTCCAGGTCTTTACCTGTTTGTCATTATTCCACTGACGATGGACCCAGACGGGTCAGAAAGTACTCTGGACCAACATGTACACTATGGCAGTTTCATCAGCCAATTTCCTTCCGAGATTAAGATTTTAATCCGGAAAATTGAAGGGATCAACACTAAAATAACCAGACAAAAATTGTCGGTTATTTTTAATAATACGTGTCTTAAAGAAAAAATGCTGCCTCGATACACATATATATATATATATATATATATATATATATATATATATATATATATATACGGGTCCACATTCTAGTATATATTAAATAGTTTTTAATGCCAATACGTAGTTTAAGCAAAATAAATTGTTTTAGACTATTAAAAGAATTTCCAACGCTATTGATAATGTTTAACCATTCATTTATTTATTTTTTATTATTATCGCTTATGTTTGAATTCATATTTTGAAACATGATGTAAATTATAAATCTATGCTATAACGTCAAAACTATAATTATTTTGTTAAGTTCATGTTTTAAGATCTATTCAAAAGAAAATCGAAATAGCTCAGTTCGTAGAACATCAGACTGAAGATATCAAGGTTTCGGTTTCGATTTCCGGTCATGACATCCGTTTTATTTGTTGAGAATTTATTATTTAGTATTAATAATGCAATATGTTCCATTTCTAAAAGAAGTTAAGATATTTCTTTAAAAAAAAACTGTGACTGGCGGATAGACAGACAGACACACACAGTGAAAATGCCCCTTATATTATACCTGTGTAGAACGTTGTTACGAGGTTAGAGCTCTCATCAGCGCAGGGAAATAACAATCTCAGACTGTCACATGGCGCGAACCCGGTTCACAGAGATACGTTAAATTTGTAAGCGTTCACTTAGTCCTTGGGGCCATGAGAGATTGTCACGTGATTACGGAGAAATTAAATGATATTTACACTGAAAGTGGCGAGTATAAATATCTAGACATACGAAAGAACTCAATCACAGAGTCGGAGTATCGCACTGGGACCTCAGATGAATGTCTATTTTTAATCTCTCCAATAGTGCTCTACTTTAAATTTTACTTTATATATATATATATATATATATATATATATATATATATATATCAATTAAGGTATTGTCCGATGAAGGTTCGCTTGTGATATACTGATGTTTTGAATCGATTTTATGTGCCTGCCACTAATACGTCTCAGAAAGTCAATTAATTTCTGGTTTCTTTTTTCAGTTATGAACTAGATCGAAGACCTTAACTATTTTCAGATGGTCTAATAGTGTTTGATCACCTTTGTGGTAAGACGAAAGAATGACCAGTTGATTA
>OY744532.1:64016094-64063627 GCA_963556195.1 Sepiola atlantica | reverse complement strand
AGAATGACCAGTTGATTAAACGCCCAAGAAACATCAATGTACACAAATTATACACACATAGAGTGGTGCGAAAGAATAGAGGAACAATTAATACAGCAATACAAAACACATGTCCTGAATTCAGTTTATCCACTTTAATAACAATAAAACAAAATTAGAACACTAGAAGAACAAGTAATACAGTAATAGAAAAGAATGTGTAATGGATTCAGTTTATTCACTTTCATTGACACTTTCACATATCGCGAAGGTCTGTATGAACACCATCATTTTCGTGGCACAAAATGATATGGTGCCATGATCTGTGTGACATTTTATGAAGCTGGTCTTCTTAGACTTTTGGAGCACTCTGTACACCATATTTAAACATGGGAAAAACATTGCCATACATGGTTGAACAATACGACATGAAAAAGGTCAAAGAGCACATCAGCCAAAACATAGTAGAAATAAAAATGTCTCCATATATAAAACAGAAGAAATTCAGCTTCCTAATATACTGAGAATTTCGATGCAATCAACATTTCTCTGGTTAACTAATTTGCATATTGATTTACAAAATGACATCCCTTAGTTCACTATTAGTTATTGTTGATTTCTAATTCAATGACTGTTTTCATTTTAGTATTACACAGAGTTCTATTTAGGCATATTTTTCAGATCATGGATAGACATTGGGACAACTTCTCCTTGGTCTTTTGCCTAGGAGCAAAGTGTGGTATCTGCTTTGATACTTCACTTCATCTTCTGTAGTCTGTCAGCAAAGGAGACATCCTTCTAGACTAAGGCAAATTTAATTTTTGTCCGAATCCAGAATATGCCTTTTTGGGAAACCGACCTATCGTGGGGAGGCAAATAAATAGGGTCTATTGTGGGGCTTGCAATCCTGTTCGATATTGTTTGTAAATTATAAACAAAGCCCCCCCCCCTCATTCCCAAGAAAACCCATACACCCCTGCAGCAAACAAACGAGTCAGTGAGTATCTCCCTCACATTAATTTTATTACGAAATTAAATTCCATCATAATGCATTTCGGTTAATTTGTATACCATTCAGTCATTTCATTCTATAGTTATATTGTAAATTAAAATCAAAGCTTCCCCCCCCTCCAAAAAAAACCACACACACACACACACCGGCAAAGCAAAGAAATCAGTGAGTACATCCCCCTCCCAACTAACTTTCAAAATTATTTTATCGTGGATAAAAGCTTAGCATTTTGGGTGAAAAGAGTTTTTCTGTTCTTTTTCGGTCAATTTACTTCTGAGAGTTGCGATTCTTGATTTCATCAATGACACGTATCATGCCCCAAATTCAGACAAATAGCATTCATGTTACTGCAGTAAAAACATCACCGTACCTGAAAATGATTATAGAACACACCAGCCAAAAGATAGAAATAGAAATATCAACGTTTATTGTGTAGAAAAAATCTATGTAAATAATAACACCACCTTATTACAAAAATCCAAACGAAATTTTTTTATTTATTTATTGTAAAATGAGTTTATAAAATAAAACGAAAGATCAGATAATCTGTGAACAACTTTGAAAATAATTGCAAATGCAATCCAGTTTAGTTTTTAGCATTTGGTTATATGGTGGGGTGAACCAAATATTTCTCTTTTTTCTATTTTTATAATTATTTTTAGTATTGCAGAGAAGGAGAAGATTTCAGATCGCCATATTGTAGTAGGGGTTGCTGCACAGGTATCCATCCTTCTGGCCTTGTTGGATATGAAGATTACCAAGTTTTGAGTAAAAGTATAAACTTCTCCACAATTTAAATCAATTTTATTCAAGTAGTTTCATCGGCACAAAAAATGGTCTGAAAACAGGAACACAAAATAGGTGAGTTTAACCAAATGATATTTCTCTTTCTTCTATTTTTATTATTATCTTTGGTATCTTGTTTCTTATATTTAATTGCAATGTTATTATACCCACTGTTTTCAGAGATTTTTTAATAATCGTTACTTTAATATATTTTCGTGAGTTATCATTGCTAAGTCTATATTCGATAGAGCTAGGAATATGCTTTATAATTGACGGGAAGTGATGGGACTTTCAGCCGCCTCATATAAATAGTTTTGAGTGATTAACATTTCCATGGCGTAACTTCGGGAATATTCATACAGTAAGGCCCAGATAAGACTTTGGTGCATCCTTACATTGTTAGGTAGAGGTGTGCAGTCCCACGACTGATTTATATTCTTGGTGTTAAATGTAAATAAGTTCTGTAATATTTTATAATAATTCGTTTTTGTAGTTATCTTCTGTTTATCACCATGTGGTAGAACGAATAAAAGCCCATAAAACTTATATTTCTTACAAACTAATAGTGAATAATTTATACATTTTTAAAACTAACTGAGGAAAAGTGTGTACACTCGTCATAAAAAACAGGAACTGATATTTAAAAAAAACCAAAAAAAAAACCAACACGGATGAGGATATAAGCAAAAATGAAACCATTGTTCAGTTGTAAAATTCTAAAATACCAAAGTAGCTACTTTTAACATTTTTTATCTTTCGGTTTTAACAACTGACCCCCAATAAACATTGTTTTATTATAGGGTGGGTTTACTTTAATCAGGATTTAGACAGTCCTTCATTCTGACAACCGGTTTGAAATTTGATATAAGCAAAAATGAAACCATTGTTCAGTTGTAAAATTCCAAAATACCAAAGTAGCTACTTTAAACATTATTGATTTTTTTATTTTAACAGCTGACCCCCAATATTATGGGTTTGCTTTAATCAAATTTGACACTATGGCTGCTCAATATATATATATATATATATATATATATATATATATATATATAATAAAAATTAAAAAAGAAAATCATAAATAAACGATTAATAAATAAATAAATAGATAAATGATATATATATATATATATATATATATAATAAAATTAAAAAAGAAAATCATAAATAAACGATTGATAAATAAATAAATAGATAAAGATATATATATATATATATATATATATATATATATATATATATATTTATTAATCGTTTATTTATGATTTTTTTAATTTATTCTTTTTATTTATTTATTTATTTTTACTATATATATATATATATATATAGTAAAAATAAATAAATAAAAAGAATAAATTTAAAAAAATCATAAATAAACGATTAATAAATATATATATATATATATATATATATATATATATATATATATCTCTTTATCTATTTATTTATTTATTTATTAATCGTTTATTTATGATTTTCTTTTTTAATTAATAAAATAAATTAAACTATAAATAACGGCTCTTAGTAACGATAAGACACAGTCTCCTGATGACGGTCGAGAAACCGAAAGCGCTAGAGGAATGGCCCACGACACAACGCTAGGTGCCATACTGCATCGGTTAACATCTGAGAACCGAAGAATTGCTCGCCGCGTCGAGAGATTGACACGCAAAATCGTGAAAAGAGAGAGCTCTGTGGTCTTCAATGAAGCTTGCATAAAAAAGGATTTACTGCCGAACTATATATATGTGTGAAAATATGTTTTTGCATATACTTCTATTCTTTATATATACAAACCTTTTCAGAGTGAACGCTCG
Organism: Sepiola atlantica; assembly: GCA_963556195.1. Taxonomy (NCBI): domain Eukaryota; kingdom Metazoa; phylum Mollusca; class Cephalopoda; order Sepiida; family Sepiolidae; genus Sepiola; species Sepiola atlantica. The sequence continues at coordinate 64,060,036 of OY744532.1, read as the reverse complement.
ATGATTGTTAGAATATAACAACAGAGCATATTTAAATGAATATATATATTGTTTGCATTTAGACAGCATTCGTTCATTTAAGCAAACATTGTTAAACATAACAGAATTCTTCTGTTTGATTATGCGATACTTTTATTTTTTCAACTTTTCTTATGATCATTTTTGTGTCATAATCAAAAAATGAATGTATGTTCCATATGTATCACTAGCACTTTCGATTCTTCGTCGAATCGTCTTCAGGTGACAAAAACCAATGAACAAAAAAGCTAGAGAAAAGAAGAGAATTTAAATAAAAGCATCCAAGAACGAACATTTGAAGACAGACGCCAAAAGAACGAACCAGTGCAGTTCCAAGAGAGACGTTAACAATTTAAATTCCAGGACACCAGAATCACCCCCACCACCACCACTTTATTTTCTGTAATTAAGGAAAAATAGGCAGTATGTAAAAATATGTGTGGGTATGTAAATACTTTAAAGAGGCGCCCCTCCCCTGTTTTGCATAGTTCCTGGTCACCCTATATCACGAGACTCTTAAAAATGCCAGGTTGGTGTCTGGCAGGTTCAGTCTTACATCTTGCAGAGAAGGCCTTTCTTAGCCTTTGTTGGAAAGTTTTCTGCTGATGGTGTCACGATTAAAACACCGGTTTCTGGTCAGCCATTTAACCAGTTCAGGGTAGACTTTTTTGTCAGCAAGCCTGTTAACCCCTTCCTTTCCTATTGAGCTCTTGAAGGGCTTGCTTTTTGGCTAGCCTGTTTGGAGTCCAGGAGATTGAACGCTGATGGTGGGGTCTCTTTCAAGCTTAGTTTGTTTTGAAGTGATTCTACCTTTCTCTCCCTTTTTATTATTATGCCTTCTACATCCACACAACAAACACCTTACTATTTCCTATAGTAACATTAGAGGTATCAGGTCAAACTTTCCTAGTGTTCAGTCCTTTCTCTTAGTCAACTCTCCTCACATCCTTGCTCTTTGTGAGACTAATCTGGATGCTTCTATTGATACATGTGGATGATTATTTGCCTCTTGTTCGCTTAGACTCTTCCACGCATTTGCATGGTTTTGTGTTTTTTCTTCAAACTGATCTCCCCATTGCACGTGCCCCCAGTCTTGAATCTCATGTGTGTTCTTTGGTTTGTCTGTCTGAGGTTGTCTTTGATGCACCCCACTTCTTATTTGTTCTTTTTGTACCGTTCTCCTTTCTACCAATGACTGTTCTGTTGTTGATGCTAGATCAAGCCGTATTGATAATTCTTTGCAGCTTTATCTGTCAACCTCCATCTTTGTTTTTGGTGACTTCAATGCTCATCATTCTGACTGGCTTCCTCACTCTAACTGCACAGATCTAGCTGGTGAAATCTGTCTTAACTTTTCTCTGTTTCATGACTTATCCCTAATTGTCACCTTCCCCACACTCTTTCCTGGTTATGATGATTATGATGATGAATTTAAGAATTGGTAGTTATGACTTATATAAAAGATAAGCGAGAGAGAGGGGCAGAGGGGGAGGGGAATATAGAGGAAGAGGGGGGGCGGAGAGAGGGTATAAGAGGAAGAGGGGGGCTCAGAAGTGCAGATCAGTCTCAGGATTTTCTCAGTGTGTCGTTTTCGAGTCCTGTCAGTTTCATGGCATCACTTTCACTATGGATGTTGGCAACCTTCACGTGGTCCTTCTCGTGAGTACCTGATTCTAAAAGGAATCAGGGAAACAAATGCCAACAACAGAATTGTGCAGGTCAAAAACGCCTAACATACTCAATCATACGAATTAGATCTTTTACAGCTATTTTGAGGTCTTGTACCACAACAAACAAAAAAACTCTACGATACTTATTTCAAATGAGAAAAATGGTTGAGTGGTAAGTAGAGGCTCATACATATTAAGGCATGACTTAATTCAGAACTGGTCTTGCGAATTCCCAGTTTGTATTGATAAGTACTGTACCATACTAAATCCCCCCCCCCCCCGCCTTCCTCATGTGGTAAGAGTGGTGGTAATGTGGTAGGAGTGTCTGAAACTCTGGTTCCTAGCAGGGCCATACATGGCGATCAGGTTTGGCTCCCAGCGGTATTAGGGCCACAACCCGGCTAACAGAGCTATGGTTAAAATCCAGGAGGAGCAACATCAGGATCCGTCATTCTGTGGTTGTCTCTGCCTCTGCGTGTCGTAGGCAAAGACGTGTCAGATGCAGAACCGCAAATCTATGGAATGAGAGTGGAACTTTGCTTCTGTGCTATTCATTTGTGTGTTTTGAGCCAAACCTTCCCCGACTTTGCATGTAACCGCTAAGCCTTGCTACTCTTGGTGTCAGGTGTAAAAACCTGCAATCCTGCAGGTTAACGAATAGCTGTGACAAAAGATGAGGATTTCATGCACACCAGATAATCCTGAGACACGATCTTCATGGGCTCTATGTAAAAGTCTGACTCACTTAAACAAATAACTATTGTACCATTCACCTACCTTTCCTCTTTTGATTAATCCACGAAAGACATCCACGGCCAGGGGAGGGGTCCATATAATTATTATAAGCCCAATCACTGATAATCATGAGGACATCGTTAATTAACGGAAAGATTTATTCCTGCGAAAATCATTAAATAACTACCAGACTTTGATCATTAAAATCTGACTTAAAATTGATAAAATGGGTTTCTAAAAATTCCTTCAAAACGGAAAGAATTTCTTTAATTATTTTCTAGTTTTTTACCTATATTTCTGTGGCGAGGTGTTCTTATTGTAATTATATTAATTAACATATTTTAATTATCATTCTGAATGTGACTGTTATATTGTCAATGTTTTAGCACAGATATATATATATATATATATATATATATATATTTTGATTTTATTCCATTAGTTGCGACAAAACAGGTTTTGTTTCATTGGTGTGAATAGCTACCAAATCATCGGGCCGGCGAAATGGATTCAAATGGCATAAAATTTTAAGTTCACTTTAACGGGAGATTGAAAATTGAAAATACATTGGAGGGGGAGGGGGATAGAGTTGGGGCTTTGTCTATAACGGCGACATGGGACATGAGAGGGGAGAGGGGGAGGAGGACCCCAACAAGTCGTGTTTCAAATTATTATGTGGGAGGTTTTGCACGTGTCAGTGCTGTGTCGATCTCAATCTCGGCCGGGGTGGGAGGAGGGAGATGGGGCGACGGCCAGAGTGAGTTAAATTTACAATGAGAATAAAATTATGATTACAACCGTCATTCTTACTTTATTTTAATTCTAATAAGTAATTATCATGTGGATAAAAATGTTTGATAATTTTAATTTAGGGTATTAATTGCTACTTTTGCATTTTATTTATTTTATTTTAATGTTTTGTTTATTATTTGTAGTGAATTTTGTTGTGATTATATTTTTTAAATTGTGATTATATTATACCGAGATCAATACTAGTGGAATCATTTTATAAGAGAAGTTTTCTGGTGTTACCAGTCTTATCATTAACAAAACCGATTATGACAATGGTAACGCCTGCCAATCATACCTACGATAGTCGCAGTGATAACAGCCTTATGTAAAAGCCTTAATAAAAATAAAAATAAAAAATAAAAAATAAAAAATAAAAAATAAAAAAAATAAAAAAATAAAAAAAATAAAAATAAAAAATAAAAAAATAAAAATAAAAAAATAAAAAAATAAAAAATAAAAATAAAGATAAATATAAATAAAGTTAGAATAAAAATAGAAATAGAAATAACAAGTTTGTAAGACTATTAATGATAATAACAATAATAATAATAATAATAATAGTATTAAAAAATAATAATAATAATAATAATAATAATAATACTAATAATAATAATAGTAATACTGATAAATATCACCATCATTACCATCTTGCTACTTGTGAAGTCATTGGGCGAAATAAGTCGACAAGTGATGGTGGGCTTTTTTAATTCCACTACCAATGACAAGGACTAAGTACCAGTTAATAATTAAGTGTTCAAGGTAGTGATCGAGGGGTTAAGTAATTGAGATTAGTCTAAGTGATATTATTGGTAGTTTAGAGGGGTGGTTATATATTTATTTATTTATTTATAGATTCATCATGACTTGTTGGGGTGGGATTGGGTTGTAAATTTGGGTGGGTGGGTAGGGGGTTATAGTGTGTTTTGGGGTAGTGTATAGTGGGGGTTTAATGTTATCATTCATTTTTGTAAAAAAACAAAAACAAAAAACTGTTAATTTTATGTTGAAGTTAAGTAGGGTTGGTGTGGGGTTAAGGTGGGGTATGTGGGTTGCTAAGGAGGTAGAGTCTACTATGTTAATTCTCATTGTAAATTTAACTCACTCTGGCCGTCGCCCCATCTCCCTCCTCCCACCCCGGCCGAGATTGAGATCGACACAGCACTGACACGTGCAAAACCTCCCACGTAATAATTTGAAACACGACTTGTTGGGGTCCTCCCCCCCTCTCCCCTCTCATGTCCCATGTCGCCGTTATAGACAAAGCCCCAACTCTATCCCCCTCCCCCTCCAATGTATTTTCAATTTTCAATCTCCCGTTAAAGTGAACTTAAAATTTTATGCCATTTGAATCCATTTCGCCGGCCCGATGATTTGGTAGCTATTCGCACCAATGAAACAAAACCTGTTTTGTCGCAACTAATGGAATAAAATCAAAAAATATATATTTTGCTCTGAATTTTCATTGAGCACTCTCATAAACCCGGTTTCAACTTCCTTCGGATTCATACCCCCTGGATATTTGTAACAAGTTAATTATATATATATATATATATATATATATATATATATATATATATATATAATTTAATAAATGTTCCGAATTTACTTTTTAAAAACATATCTACTAATACAATTGTTTCTGCCCATTTCAAAATATATTGAATTCATTAATTATAAAGAAAAATGTGTTTTGAAATGGGCAGAAACAATTGTATGAATGAAGATGTTTTTAAAAAGTTAATTCGGAACATTTATTAAATTAGTATATATATTTTGAACTCTAGTAATATAAACACTATTGTGCTTAGTATAAAATTTACTTATGATAAGTGAGCTACATGGAAATATTTGTTTCATTACTTTCAAGAGAATCGTCAGGCAAACTTCAGAATTTGAAATTCTACCATTCTTTTGTAGAGATAAAATACACATTACTAAAAAGAAACATTATAAAAATTATGCTTGGAGCAAAGATGAACCCAATAAGAGCGTTTGAGGCTGATGTCAACAGCCTGACTAATCTAACTGTGAATTAGAAGCCAAGAATGTGAGAGGAAGTAGGTTGAACTTTTAGAAGAGAAGATAAGTGGTTTATACAGACACTAAAAATCCAATTACCTTTAAGTTAAACTGGAGTGACCAGTTAGATATGTTTATATATTTTTTATTTGTATAGGATTCACTTGTAAACTAATTAACCAATCATTATGAATTTTGGAACACAGCTGCTCGGCGTAAGGATGTGTAACGTGGGCTATATTTAGTTTAATTTAATTTATGCAAAGGGGGAAAAGAGGGAGTGGAAGTCATTCGTGAAAATTCAGATATCTCTGATTATTTTTTACAATAGGTATTAGACAGAAAGTAATAAATATTCCCAAAATTTCAGTTTCTTAAGAGTATCTTCAAGAGATTTTAGGAGGAATAATATGGGTACCCTCCCATTTGAAAATTCAAATATTTCAGATTTGCATTAAATTTGATCGATGATCATTAGACACTGATTAAACAAGATTTCCTGAATTTTAATTTCTTCTTAAGCCCCCATAAGCTTAAGCCTTAGATTTTGGTCATTTTCTAGAATCAAAATAGTGTAATACATTTTGAACAAAAAAGGAATACGGATTACAGACATAAGTTTTAGTAGCATTATATCTTGATTTTAATCTCTGTAAGGCGATATAAAAGTGTTACAAAACTGTCCTGTTTGGGGAATTCATTTTATACCATGTGGGACGAGTATTTTTCTACCATATATATATATATATATATATATATATATATATATCATAATATTTATAATAAATATTAAATTATTTTTACATACAGACAATGTCGTTTCGAGCTTACTGCTCTCTTCAGTGTAGGGAAGTGATAATTTTAGATGGTCATGAGGCGCGTACCCGGTTCACAGAGCCACTTTTGGATTTGCACTCTACCCTCACGGCCACACAAGATTACCACGAGATACAGAGAATTTAAATTATATTCATGCTAATTACAGCATTAACATTAAGACAGACTAGAGAACTCAACGACCTTACTAAGAGTTTTGCTTTGTAGCTAATTGAATGTCTATTTTTAAATCTCTCATAACAGTGCTCAACTTGAATTTTCTTAAAGAGGCTTAATCATAATATTTATAAATAAATATTAAATTATTTTTGCCTACAGGTGACGTCGTTTCAAGCTTATTGCTCTCTTCAGTGTAGGGAAGTGATAATTACAGACGGTCATGGGGTGTGAACCCGATTCGCAGAGCCACCTTTGTCGTAGGAGAAATAACCAGAGTGCCCAATTACTTGTGCAAATGTCTATATATTGTTTCATTTCAATTCAGACTATCACTACATTAGTTAGTCTGTTTTATTTGAATTATTCAAGTTGTTCTTCTCATCTTTGATGTTATTCTTACAACGTTTCGGCCAATGTAACCTCTGATCTTCTTCAGGTGCATCTTATCGACCGAACTCAGGAATCTTTATGTCGTATGTTTTGAACGGAAACCTTTACTTGATCAACAGGGGTAGCTTTTGCTCGTTACACCAGCCATGACTTAAGTAATCAGTAATCGTATTCTAAGTATTGCTTGTACTAAGAATTGACCCTTCAGCCTCCAGAAGACTGAATTATTTGAGGCTTACTTTGAAAATCCGACAAGATACCTTTACATGTGAAATTATTAAAGAAGAACAACAACTTTTAATCACTTTAAACTTGAGAAAAAGATAGATATATCGCGAGCAAAAAGAGGCTAGTTTGAGATTATATCCTTTTATTTAAAAAAAAAATTTAACTGGCTTAGCAAACTTACATTTTCCTGATTCAAACAATCTAACCAGAGCTCAATCGGTGTTCCAACGGGTCGTATTTTTTCTAGTATTTAACATAAAGACCAAATTAATCGACAATCTAATAGTGCAGTATCTGTGGGGCGAGAATATTCTGTACAAGTTTAAAAGCTGTGTCCTGTGAGGCATGGCCATTAATCTTCTCCAGAATATTCTGTACAAGCTTAAAAAGCTGTGCTCTGTGAGGGGTGGCCGTTAATCTTGTCCAGAATTTTCTGAAAAGTTTAAAAGCTGTGCTCTGTGAGGGGAGGCCGTTAATCTTGTCTAGAATATTCTGGACAGCTTAAAAGTTGTGTTCTGTGGGGTGTGGCCATTAATCTTGTCCAGAATATTCTGTACAAGTTTAAAAGCTGTTAATCTTGTTCAGAATATTCTGGACAGTTTAAAAGCTGTGTTCCGTGGGGCGTGGCCATTAATCTTGTCCAGAATATTCTGTACAAGTTTAAAAGCTATGCTCTGTGGGGCGTGGCCATTAATCTTCTCCAGAATATTCTGTACAAGCTTAAAAGCTGTGCTCTGTGAAGGGTGGCCGTTAATCTTGTCCAGAATTTTCTGGACAGTTTAAAAGCTGTGCTCTGTGAGGGGTGGCCGTTAATCTTGTCCAGAATTTTCTGGACAGTTTAAAAGCTGTGCTCTGTGAGGAGTGGCCGTTAATCTTGTTCAGAATATTCTGTTACTATTCTACTTTTGCATTGTCATTTATATTTGTTTCTTCCTGAATTTTTTTATTTATTTATTTTGCACTAACGAATAACCGCTTATCAAGGCTTAAAGGCCGCTCGAGGATAAGGGTCAATGAGTTTGTCAGGTGAGGCAACACCTTGAGGATTGGTAACAATTGTTGTAATGGGTCAGAATTTGATTATCTAAGAAGACACATCAATAAGAATTTGTTAACATTGGACTTTAAAACGGCCATGTTGTAGTCAGCTGGAAAGCAACCCCATGGTATTGTGTTCTACAGGCGTGTAGTTCTTGAAAAGAAAATCTGATCATGGAAGTTCCGTTAAGCTCCAGGTACACAGAAAGAGAAAGGAAAATTATTTACAGTGGTTGTAGCTAGACGAGTTTTGCTGTAGAATGTTTTACAAGCGGGAAACGAGAAATTGGAGCTCAGTCGAGCACATACCATTAAAGTAACGGTAGTTCCTACTTTTTTTTTATTTCAACGAGAATTCGCCCATGCAAAACAATCCTCATTTGCATAAATGAACTCTCGTCATCGCACAAAAATAACAAGATCCTATCTTATAAGTGGAATGCTCTGATTCAATTCCAGATGAATGGCACACGGCACGACCGGCATTATTTTTCCTTGTGGATCTGTATGATGGCTGCTACAAAGACTAGCAACCTCTCTTCTGTGAGAAAGAGGTTATAGGGAAGAGAAGAGGACATCCCCCACTAGATTTCGAAGTCGATTTTATACTCTGTCAAAGCAGGAAAGAGTACTCTGATCCCCCCCCCCCCGGATGTGACAACAGTACTCTATCTTTGGACGTATTTGACTCTTATACATGGAGAAGATTGCTTCAGTAGAATGATACAACAATTTTTCCAACGACCTTAGTAACAGATTTGATGTAAGTCTTCCATTTCAGGTCTGCAATGAAGGAGAGAGCCGTCATTGTCGGGTTAGGGTTAAGTGAGGATCGAGCATTATTAGTGAAATGAGAGAAGCTTGGTTTTAGATGTATTAAAATTAATCAGCCACTTTTTCCCCCCATTGTACCACGTGTCCAGATCGGAAGAGAGAGAATCAGAAAGATATTAAAAAAATCTAAATAAAATCTTCAAAACAAAAGTTCTTTTTATAGAAATAATGAATTGCATAAAAGTTTGTAAAGACCAAAATAATTGGAAATCCAAAATGACAATATTCTGAGCAAAAAGACAAAGGATTAAAAGTCATGGTATGTAGACTTTAAGACCCATGCAGAGTGTAAATATTCTGCAGACATTATGTTGCTCCTATAGTTTATAATGAATCTAAATAAAATATCCAAAACTAAAGTACTTTTTATAAAAAAACTATCTGTATCGACCCGGCGTTGCCTGGTAGTATATTCACTTAATTTAATGGAATGAAAATACCGATATATTAATATTATTGTTCCTAAATTTTATATTTTTTCTAAAGAAAGGGAAGTATCTTTGAAATGGTAGAATACAGAATTATGTCCATTTTCTTCCAAAATGTTATTTTTCTCTCCCAAACAGAGTGAAGTATGTCTGTAATAGGTGAATACGGGGTTACCTCCATTTTTAAAACAATGGCAACCATACGAAAATAAATCCGACCAAATAAATTATTATCTAGAATGAATTAACTCGAATTACATTTTTTTTTATACTAATAGTTCACTACTTACCAAGGCTAAAAGTAACTCGAGGATAAGGGTTAGTGAGATTTTCATTTGGATGATGGAACAGTACTATGAAGGGATTGAGAACTAAGATTTATGTACATGACGACATGACATATTTGTTGACATTGGAATTGAAAACGACTATGTTTTAGTCTGTAGGGAAACATTCCCACAGTAAAATGTTCCACAGGTGGGAAGTTTTTGAAACTCTGTTCATGGAACTTTTGCTTTGATTGAGGAAGAAAGAAAAGTTATTTGCAGTGTTCGTAGAAAGAAGAGGTTTTGCTGAGAAAGTTTTTCGAGGGGATTCAGAGCTTGAAGCTCAGTCGAGCATCTACCATAGAAATACCGATAGAATAGGGAAAGACTAGCAACGCCTTTTCTGTGAGAAAGGGGATGCAGGGAAGAGAAGAGATCGTCTCCTGCACAGGCGATTTTGAACTCTCTCAAGGCAAATAAGAGTGCTTTGAGTGGCACCTCCCCAGACGTGGCAGCAGTACCCCATCTTGGGCCGAACCTTACTTTATATAGGTAGATGATTTCATTCGGAATGAGGTACTTTCTGGAGTGGTAGAAATGATCCAATCATTTTTCCAGCGACTTTAGCAACAGATTTGATGTAAGTATTCCATTTCAGGTCTGGAGTGAAAGTCAGTCCTAGGAGCTTGTCAAAGCAAGGGGCTTCCCTAAGAGAGCCAATCTAAAAGAAAAAACGTTGACAAAAGTTCAACAAAATAAAATAGCTATTCAGAATAAAATATTTATTTTGTAGGAAGGAACGTATCAGTGAGAAAAATCGAGAATCCAACTGACTTTACTTTATTATATCGACAACTAGCTGTACCGGTAGTGTATTTACTTGCAAATTGTTTTTCTTTTTTTTCTTTTTTTTTTTTTTTAACTATGCAGGGCTTTTTTATCCTAAATATGGACGAATACAGAGTTATGTTCCTTTTTTTCCATAATATTATTTTTCTCTTTCAACAAAAGAGTAGGCGAGTAGAAAGTGAACTTTCGGCAGCCTCGTAACTCTCGCTTCCCTTATTTTGTCCTTTAGTCCTCATATTACATGCGCGATGTGTCTGACAAAGGGAGAAGAATTGCTGTTTTCTAGGTCAGAATCTATCTATCTAACACTTATCGTTGGCTAGTTTTTGACCTTGAAGCCGTATTCTTTTTAGCTCTTCACATCAAGTGGTTTCATGTTTTGTCTGGGGCGATTTCCATAAAAAAAGGAAAGTAAGTCTGTAATGGACGAATACAGAGTTACCTATTTTTTTTTTTTTTGAACGAAAATAAATTTGACCGGATAAATTATTTTCTAGGAGCAATTAACTCCAATTACATTTTATTTTGTTTATAAACAGGGACCAATGTTCAACAAAATAAAATGAAAGAAATATTGATTTTGCAGGAAGGAACGTATCGATAAAAAATATCGAGAATCCGACTGATTTTACTTTATTATGTAGAAAAAGATATAAACTGCATGAAAGATTCTGAAGACCAAAAATGTATGATAATCCCAAATTATCAGAATATTCAGAATGGATGAACAAAAACTAATTAAAGTCTTCTAGAGAAATGAATTATTCTCCTCAATATCATTCGGTAAAGACTAGTGATGGGACGATTCCAAAAATTTTCCCGATTCTGTTCTCAATTCTCGATTCCGACAAAGTTACTGATTCCGATTCTTTTAAAATTTCTAAATATTTAATTAGAGATTTGTTACTATTCTTAATTTTTCAAATTACTGTAAAACCTCCATGTAATGTCCACATATATTTTTGCAAATGTAAAAAACAGACTACACGAGTAGATCTTTCTAAATATTTTTTCTCAAATGTTTTCCTTGTAATTGATTGAAAATTGTGAGACAACTAAAGATTTATTTTTCTTTTAAAACAAAGCCGATTGCCATTCGTCGTTAATACAACTTGGATTTTTTCTAAACAATTGAAAATAGTCGACGATTGGTATGCAAAATAAAAAAAACGGTGTAGGAACATAATAGTTAACAAAGCCTTCTCCCCATGTTAAGAATAAGTTTCTGAATAATAATATTACTATTTAGAAACTCATTCTTAACATGGGGAGGGCTGGGGGCTTTGTTCACTATTCTGTGCCTTCCCTCTATCAAAGAATGTTCGAATTTTTTATCCTAATTATAAAGATTTGGTCAGTTATTAGATTGATTTGTTTTACTGTAAAAAGAAAAACAATATAATAATAATAATAATAATAATAATAATAATAATAATAATAATAATAATAATAATAAATAATAACAATATACATATTATAATAATAAATAATAATAACAATATACATATTATAATAATAATATACATATAATAATAATAATAATAATAACAATATACATATTATAATAATAATAATAATAATAATAACAATAACAACATACAAACAACAACAACAACACACAAACAACAACAACAACGACACACAAACAACAACAACAACAACAACAACAACAACAACAACAACAACGACGACGACGACGACGATGATGATGGCAAATTTGTAGATTCATACTCTCAGATAAAGCTCCCTCCTCCCCCAAAAATGAGATTCTACTTTATTTAGGTGATTACGTGTGAATACCTTGAAAAACTTGTCGGAAAGAAAAAACAAAACAATTTAGAATTTATAGTAGGAGATCAGTTTCGTATATAAATTTAACATAAAATGATCATCATTTTCGAGCCATTCTAACTTTTTAAAGATGTTCACTAAATTCTTTTACCACTAAACCTAAAGCCGATTGGCAAGGTCGTAAAACCATGCATAATCACTTATAAAAATAGACCCCCCACAAAAAATAAACGCATAGAATTAATCTCCCAGAAAAAAATAAACACTTTTGGTCAACTGCTTTAAACCGCTAGATTATCTCAGAAATAGAAGCTCATTTTATGTTAAATCTATGTGTGAAACTGATCCCCCATTCTAAATTCTTAAATAAAAACGAGTAGAATATAATTTTTTAGGTGATTTAGCAGTGACCGGAGAAAAGCTCACCAAAATAAATTCAACACGGACAAAAGCCTACCAACGACACAAATAAATTAATTTAAAAAAATTAAATAGAAATTTTTTTATATTTAACTTTTTCATAATTATCAATAAATGTTTATCAGTAATTTTTTTTTCTTGACAAATGTTTTTATTTCAATTTTAAACATTTTTCTGGTACTTTGTAAATACGGCATTCATATAAAACTATCAGTGCTTTTTTTTTTTGCCAATTCGCAATTATAACTTTTTGTTGTGAAAGAAACTGAGGTATTATTAGAGCTCTATACCCTATGCTAATTCACTCAAAAAGAAAAATGCGATTCTCTAATTTTAGGCAATTACATGTAAACAGCCTGAAAAATTTAGTGATAAAAACAAAATAAAACAACAAAAATCAGTTTTGCATATAAATTAATGGTAAAATAATAACCCATTTCCGACCAGACAGTGGTAATACGACCAATAAAGTGATTATGTGTGGTTTTATTACATTGTTGGTTTGACTTAGGGTTAGTAGTAAAAAAATTCGTTAATGCCCTAAAAAGTTAGAATGATCCGGAAATGGGGAATCATTTTACGTTAAATTTATATGCACAACTAACTCTAAGTTCTAAAATAAATTTTTTTTTTCTTCAGTGTGTTCACACATAATCGCCTAAAAAAGAGTAAAATTTAATTTTTTTTTTTTTTGGGGGGGGGGGGTACTTTTAAATGTAGATATAATTTCTTTTTTAATTTGACAAACTTCTAAATATTTTTCCACTATGTATTGTATCCAAGATTTTGATAAACTGATTGTAAGATTTTCATCTATATTTTTCACTTGTGCCAAAACAAAAGCGAAAAAAATACAATAAAACATTAATTATTTCAGAGGATATATACTCGGTGATCAGACAACGACCAAGGTCAGGGCGGCGCGAACAAAATAAAAAAAAACATGTCCTGAGCGTTTTAAATCTGTTAATACTCAACTGTTAACTCTCTGAGAGGAATCATATAGACGTTTAGAAAATAGGTGCAAAAAGAAATTTGAAACGTTTTATAAGAGAATAGGAGTAAGTGAACTTTAGAATATTTACTTTGTTTACCATAATTTACCAATAAAAAAAATAAATTAGACTCGGAGACTCAATGCTAAATCTGGGAAAAGTATTCCTAACCTGCGGTCCTGTGGCCTTTAGTCTTATGTTGTAAATAAACAATTTTCTAATAAATTAATACATTTTGTTTATTTCATTTTTATTGTCAAGAAAAAATTTAAAGAATCGTTTTGAGAATCAGAAATAAGGCTCAAATTTTCTCTATTCCGATACCGATTCTGATAAGCCCAAAAGTTTCGATTTTTCCGATTCCCAATTCCGATTAATCATCCCAATACAAGTAAAGAACAAAACGTATGATATCTGCAGAATATTCTAATATTGAATAGCTAATGATGAATTGAATGAACTGAATTAGTAACCAATCTTTGAAAGTGCCGTAAGTGACCGAAATGGGACCTTGAGAATATTAATACACCTACTGTGGTAGAAGTATGATTAACTAGTAAAGGGTACGTTTGTTAGTCTGATGATTTAAATTCGCAGGGCAACGTTAGCACGTGGACAAGAAATTAGGTTCAGATAGTCAACTTATGCGCTAAGATGTCACTATGACTTGCTGTATGATAGAAAGGATGTGACGTCACATGGCTCAAAGAGAGAGTGAGTAGAGAAGTAAGCAGTTCGATCAAAAACTGAGGGTGTGAATACGTGGATTTAGAAATATCCTGATAAGAGATGATTAATCATTAATTATCAACCTTTCTCTGTCTCCCTTACCTCGCCCCACTGATCAATGATTTAGAACAAACGATCCAGGTGAATAAACCTCTTTCTGTCTTCAGCCGTTTGTCTCAACTTTGTCCTTTTTTCAGGATATGAACAAACTTGTTTACAGGCAGTGTTTCCTCAGTCTGGCAGGATAACTAAAAATGACATGTGCAGGAACAGGCGCTTAACAAGGTATCTTTATCAACTTCCATGTGGGGCACAAGGTTGAAACGTAACATATATAGTTATCCACAGACAACTGTTTCGCCATCTACAACTCATCAGTGTGGCTAGACGTAGCGAGTATATTTATGCCGAGATTCGAATCCTGAACGATAGGTCAGATACGAATGTGATCAAACAGTCCAAGTACCTAAGTCTATGCGGCAACAAATATCGCCACTGATAGTAGAAGAAATTCGAGTAGTTCATATGTAGTCTCTTTGTTTACGACTATATATTTTTTTAATGAAAATCACTCCAGACAAGGCACAAAGCCACTTGATGTAAGAAGTTAAAAAAATACTACTTCATGGTCAAAAATTAGCCAACGATGAGTGTTAGATGGATAGATTCCAACCCAGAAAACAGCAATTCTTCCCCCTTTGTCAGAAATATCGCTCATGGAATGTGAGGAGTAAAGGAAAAAATAAGGGAAGCGAGAGTTATGAGGCTGCCGAAAGTAAACCCAAGGTCCGCTTTCTACTCTCCTTTTAATTACGTCTGTCGGGGAAACCGGTGAAATCTACCACTCTTCAATATCCGACAAACCTCTCACAACAGTTGAATCATGCAAATACTTGGAAAGTTTCTTCTCGGCCAATTACAGCACTTATTGTGAGGCTTTAAACCATTACTTTATGCCCTTTTCACTTTCAAAACGAAAATCACAACCTCTATACCAACATATCTGGTTACCTGGCAGTTGTATAACTCCTGACGTATTCGGGTGCAATCAACTCCGGAGCCGGTTTGATTCCCACACAGTTCTAACTACACGGTAAAGGTAGGGGGTCGTTCCCAACACCCACATCAGTCTGCATCAAACTGCAAAGGCAGATCCACATTTTACTACCTTTTACTCTTTAAATTTCTCACCTACCATTTGGAGATACATCAGTGTGATACCTCCGGATGTCCAAATAATTCACAAAATGCCTATGACACGTCTTCTCATCCATTATTTCTCTCGACATCTGTGTATGTGGGGGAAATGTCCAAATTCTTCCAAATCGCTACCCGTGATCAAGCCTATTTAGCCTCATAATTTCTGGCAACCGTGAACTAACACACTCGATATGTCGCGTGTGTGGCCATCTTGTCTAATAGTTTTGGACATCTGTTGTACCGTGGTTTCGTTGCTCATTTTATTCTGACGTTGAGGAAAGCTGAAATAAAAATGATGAAAAGATTCTTGTCTTTTGAACAGACGGAAAGAAATAATCAATATGAAGACCTTTTTTGTGTGACACACACTCACGTTTATTGAGATGTAAGGTACATTGACGTGCTAGGAGCGAGAAAGAAAAGAGCTAGTGATAGAGAGAGAGCGATCTCCTTCCATTTCACAGAAACCCTCTTCCTCTCTATGACGTCCCTTCCTGTATCTTTTCACTTCCGTTTTCTAGCTTCAGATGTCTTGTATTCATTGTTAACCTCTTGAGCTCACAAAGAAACCTCCGTCCTTGAACGTTGTCAGTATTGCCAAAGTAAAAATCACCCATTACTCAAAACTAGTTAACTTACCCAATTTGATATTTTACACATTACCTTGTGAAAGAAACTGTCATAACAGAAATAATCTTCTTTTATTAAGAATCTATTAATGCAGGCTGAAGTGACTCAGTATGCGTTAAAAAAAAATTTAGTTCCATTCAAATTCATCGATTTTTATATTTTATCCTATCAGCCGTTTTGTCTTTGATTATTAATTTCAGCATCGGAGTAGAAGTAACTAATCCCCTCCAATAATAGGTCATCTCCTTCGACTCGTAACACTCAAAGAAATACGGTACAAATCTAATTAGGTTCATTTTTTCGTATTACACTGTGCGTTAGAAAACTCTGCATCAGTTATTACACCGACTAGCAATAGAACAGCTCATAAAAACAGTCAAGAAATTTTCGTTTTCTGATTTAAAGTTCTACAAAAAAAAAAAATGAGGAAATTCTTAAAATATACATAGCAACACATTTCTTTGTTTAAAACTAAAGTTTACTAAACCAGTTTGCTCTATTTTTCATTTTCATTGTCACACATAAGTGATTCGATTTCCAATATAATTATTTTGTAGTTTTTTTTTTCATTTAAATCTATTTTATATTTTATTTATTAGTCAGGAGTAGTTTTTGCACAAAGTATTCACTTAATCTTCTAATTAAGTGCTGATCTTACAAATATTACCGAGAAAAATTATTTTATTTACATTTAATTATATAAAATAATACCTTCTTTCCAGTGTTTGTGTATAGACAATTACTTAAAATTTCGCACAATGCTAAAATGACCAAAATCCACTCCCACGTTGCTACAGGGATGCTTTTTCTTAGTTATGAACGTTTAAATGTTCATTATTATGTATCATTTTAATAATTGAAGAACACAATTGGTTAAAGAAGGTGGGAGCAGGAGTTTTTTGGGTTCTTCAATTTTCTCGGGCGACGTTAATACACAGTTTTTTCATAAATCTAAATAAAATATTCAAAACAAAAGTTCTTTTTATAGAAGACAGCATAAAGTACACACAACTTTCTAAATAACTCCAAATAGTAAAAACAAATTAATAAAATAATCAACTGAAACTTACTTTCTATTGAAAACATGTGTTGATTCAGCCGGACGAATTAAATCTAGTTTTGCCTAAAGCACCAAAATATTTGCTCAGTTGTTTGGGCGGGGTGCGACAAATTAGAGAGGACATTGCCGATGGAATGTCACAAACTTTGTCCTTAATAAATTATGGAAGTGTTCATTTAAATTTATGACATGATGAATTATATTTTGAAGCCTATGTTTATCCATTATTAAATGTGTAGGGTGAGGAAAGCTGAGTGGTCACCGACCTTCTTGACAAGGCAGTTAAATAAATCCTTCCATACAATTTGTTAATTAGGCTCAAATAACATCATCAATATACCCAATATGTTTTGTTTTTACTATTGAGTCACCGAGTATAAACGACGAAATAATAATAATAATAATAATAATAATAATAATAATAATAATAATACCTGAGAAGAACAAGAAAGCTCTTAGAAACAAAATTATATAGCAGAAACCTAATCAAAGGAATAAATACCTGGGCAGTATCACTAATAAGATATTCTGGACCATTCATAAGCTGGACTAAAGGAGAACTCAAGCACCTTGATCAGAGGACTAGAAAATTAATGACTATGCACAACGCACTACATCCAAAAAACGATACAGACAGACTACGTGAAAAGAAACAAAGGAGGAAGAGGACTGGTAAGTATAGAAGACTGTGTGGCCGACACTAAAAAGAGCTGGAGAAATACATAAACCAGAACACAGAAAGGCTGATCACTGCAGCAAGAGACACCGTCCCAACGAACAACGCAGGAAGCATCGACACTGGATACAAACAGATAAGAAAAGAAAAATGGAAAGAAAAACAACTACATGGACGCTTCATAAGACTCACAAGAGAAGAAACCAACGTAAATAGCTGGACATGGCTAAGAAAAGGAAACTTGAACAGAGAAACGGAATCTTTACTGATGGCTGCACAGAACAATGCAATTAGGACAAACTACATTAAAGCTAAAATAGATAAAACTCAGGAAAACAGTAAATGCAGACTGTGTGGACAAAGAGACGAAACAGTAAATCATATAATAAGTGAATGTAGTAAACTTGCCCAAAAAGAATTTAAGAACAGACATGACTGTGTTGGGAAAGTAATACACTGGGAACTGTGCAAACAATTGAATTTCGAATACGCAGACAAATGGTACAAACATAAACCAGAAACAGTACTGGAAAACGAAAAACACAAAATCCTCTGGGATATGGATATACAAACAGATAAACTCATACAAGCAAGGAGACCTGATGTTATTATAATAGACAAAAAGGAAAAATCTTGTAAAATCGTAGACTTCGCTGTTCCGGCAGACCACAGAGTGAAGATCAAAGACACGGAAAAACGAAGTAAATACACAAAACTAGCCAGAGAACTGAAAGGATATGGAGCATGAAGAAAGTATAATACCAATAATCGTAGGAGCACTAGGAACAATCCCCAAAAAACTGGAGAAAACACTGGGAGAAATTGGAATCAAAGGGACCATCGAAACCATACAAAGGACGGCAATGATCAAAACAGCTGCAATCTTAAGGAATGCAGAAACCAACCCACATAAGCTACAAAGGGTAACCAGTCACAAGGAATTTACAACAGGGAGAAAACAAAACCACACGAAGAAGACCACAACACGAACCAAGGAACAGAAACTGCAAGAAACATCACTTCATAATCCCCTCCCCCTCCCAATAAATTACACCGGTTTCAGCTATCACCACACAAAAATTAACCAAGTAACAGAAATTACAAGAAACATCATAAGTTCCCCCCTTCTCTCCCCCCCCCCAAAAAAAAATTTTAATTAAAAAATGAAAAAAAAATGGTGCCGGCCTAGGCTGACACCAGACAAAATATTTTTAGAGGGTCGAGGAGGATGAGAAGACCAAGGAGGGACAGCACAAACCAGACCTCCACTGGAAAAGTGTGGAGAATGCTGGGACCTTGGGGAGGCTATTGCCACCGAAATCCCAGAGAAGACGAATGGTCCTTACCAGCGAGAAATCAATGGTAAGCAGCTGTTGCGATACCGCAACGTTATCGACAAGAGGTGAAGAATACTGGAAATCTGGGGAGGCTTGTTGTCACTCATGCTCCAGGAAATACCACTGGTTGTTGTCGGTGAGCAATCACTGACGATGATCTGTGTGAGAACTCCTAGTGAGTACAAATAATAATAATAATAATTAATAATAATAATAATAATGATAATAATAATAATAATAATAATAATAATAATAATAATAATAATAATAATAATAATAATAATAATAATAATAAAGACTGAAACTGACAGGTGAAGAACAACACCTGACAGAGATAAGAATACAGAGAAACATTTTTCCAGGGAGACTCTCTATCACCACTACTTTTTATCGATCATAGCCATGTATATGAACAACCTGAAACTGTTTTCAAAAACAAAAAAAGAACTAGAAAATTAAATAAATACAACCAGAACATTTGAATGAAGTTCGAAAAAAAAAAAAAAGAAAAAAGTATGCACTACATGAGATGAATGTAGGGGAACAAACTGGGAATGACACCGGTTTCTAAAGACACCAGCAGGTTATTCTTCTAGGTTAGATCTAATAAAGGAAGGGACAGAGACAGAGAGAGAGAGAGAGAGAGAGAGAGAGAGAGAAAGAGAGATTTGAGTACACCATGGTTGAACTTAATTCCACATGGCTCCTAATATGAAGAAGCACTGGCCTTTACAGAGATTCGTAACCTACCATACCTGGTAAAGTTCCACCACGAGTCGTGAGTAACGACTACATATATTTTCTTTTCTTGTATGTTGCATTACATGTACACTTGCACTTGTCAATATTTAAATGAATGCGTAAAATTGTATTTGGTTGAATTTCTTTTTCTTCTTTGTGCTCAATAGTATATGCATGTTCTTTCTTACAGAGTAGTGAAATTAACTGGTGACTCCGACGTGATTTGAACATGTAAACTTCTATGAAGAAGGGAAAACTCGAAACAGCAGAGGTCATAGGACTGCCCAACTTAAAGACGATGAGAGTATGCAAATACTTTTCAATGTTTCGTTTTCTTTTCTTCTTGTCAAAAATGTTTATAAATAAACGTCTGTCGAGGTTCAACTTTGAGCGTCCATATAAACAGTGTTTTATCAGGTCAAAGTGATCTCTTGAATTCACAACTACCTGTGACTTCTAATAAGAAAACGAGACAGACATTTCCACACAAAAGAGAATTTTATGCGTGTTCTGAACAGACGGTAATATTAAAACTGATATAAGCCATCGTTCACATCTACTTGAATAGGTTCAATAATAAGCCAATGGAATGACCACCAATCAGAATGACCACTAATCAGAATAGCCACCAATAAAGAAAGTAGAGCAAAAAAATGAAAGATACTACACTTCAAGCTATAAACTCATTTCTCTCTCTCTCTCTCTCTCTCTCTCTCTCTCTCTCTCTCTCTCTCTATTAGATCTAACCTAGAGGAATAACCCACTGGTGTCTTTCGAAACCGGTGTCGTTCCCAGTTTGTTCCCCTACACACACACTGAGTTATGAAAGCAATGCCAACCTAACAGACTTAATTTTTCTACCTAAACACCTACATGACAACTCGAAATATGGTCAACAACGACCGTTTCAGAGTTGCTTGGCAGACTACAACGACCTGAACAGATCGCGCTGACTACTGAACTGATATAACAAAAATTATGCATGGAGCCCGTATTTTTTAGGTCACTCTGTATAACAACACATTCTCTCATACGCCATACACCAAATAAATATTATTACAGCTACCCACTCTTCGTGTTCATCACTTTGGATTTTCTTTTTCGTTTGCATGTTGACCAAGGATAGTGTCTGTCTAGGACGTGTACGCAGTGTGTGATGATGAAACCTGACCAGTGAGGGTTGAGGACATGCGTTGCATGTAGAGAAATGATATGAGAATGATATAATGGATGTGTAATGAGAGTCTTAAAGATAGGCTTAGATCTGATGATCTCAGAGGAGAATTACATCTACACAGTAAAGGGAGATGTGTGCAGAACAGGAGACTGATGATATGGCCACGTTGAAGGAATGGATGAGAGTTCTTGGGTTAGTAGATGTAGAACAGTTGGAGGGCCAAGGAAAACAGTATGGGAAGTGATAAAGATGGACTTGAGAGAAAGGGATATAAATAAAGACCTGGCAAGAGATAGGTCAGTCAATTTCTAAAAGCTGTCCAACACATGCCAACATGTAAAATGGACTTCAAACCTACTATGATGATGATGATGATGATTTGAATTATTATTCTTATGTTGGTTGTTATTTTCACAATGTTTCAGCTGATGTAACCTTCGTATTGACACATGGCAACGGATAAAGGGGTTAAGTGTTAATCAGTTCTAAGTGACAGTCTTCTGGAGGTTGAAGGTTCAATCCTCACTACAGATGATAATAACTAAAAGTAAGAAATTACTTAACACTTCTACTTGGTCATGGCTGATGGAACAAGAACAATCTACCCCCATGGATCAAATAAAAGCTTCAGTTCAAAATTCAATATATGTTCCTGATTTCGAAAAGATGCGCCTGAAGATGGTCAGAGGTTACATTTGCTGAAACCTTGTGAGATGAGAATAGTAGTCCGGATAATCTAAATAATACAATGAAAATGCTATTCCAAACATTAGCGTGAAAAGTCGTCCAACACATGCCAGCATGTAAATAAACTAACATTTTATATAAGTTCTTTTCTAGTTTGGAATGTTGTATGGAAGAATAATACTTGGTTTTTATGCTGAATTATTCTCAATTTGTAACTGGATATGGTTTATATTCCTTGTCTCAACAGAATGTGAGAATATCATATTAAATATACATGTATTTGATGTTTGTATCTGATACGAACATGACACTGGATACCCTATGAGAGTGTGCTTGCACGATGAAGAATTTATATTGAAGCAAACATTGCACATATTTTAACCATATTTCTCCTGACTTGGCATCTCGGAAGTCCAGTGGCAAGGAGAAATCCAAGATGACCGGAATCAATGCTGGGATAAGTGGATGAATAAATACTAGTGTTATTTCTGAGGTTTCCTTCCCCTAGACTCGTGCTCTACCAAGGTTTGAGATTCTAGTCTGCCCCACTATTTAACCCATAACTCTTTGACCGCTTGAATAATGAGTCGTACAGTGGTCTCTCAGAGGCAAAGATCCGAATAATATACAGTCTCATTTTTCACTTTGTGGATTTTTTTGTTTATTCCTAGCCATGTGGACTAAATTAATTGTTTATTTAATAGTATTACTCATGCAAACATAAACTTCAACAAAAGAAAGCAGCATAATACATAATATGATGAATGCGACGTTTTGTCCTGCCAACGAATTACATATCCTTGGGAAGACCTGATATTCATATCGATCATTGGTCTGTGTCAAGCCAGAAAGCATAGAACTTGCATGATTGTGCACTTTCATGTGATCTGCACACTTTAGAGCATCAAGAGCATAACAAGTAATGATTCTGCACCTGTCTTGGCAAAGAAACAGCAGAAGATGAAATGTGATTTCATGTGATTAAAAAGACCCGCCTTTGACATCAGAGTCCGGTTACACACCTCACATCTCCACACATCTCCACAATTGGTTGGCAACGTTTCACGTTTCCTACATCCTCTCGTGAGTTTTGCACGATCTACCCTGGCTGCTTCAAAACGCACCTTGTAAATCTGCGCCTTCCAGTGCCCACGGTCAGATACTAGGGACTCCCAATTGTCAGCAGGAATAGCAAAGTAGGCCAAACTTTCCTTGACATTATCTCGAAATCGCTTTTTGGGCTTGTGCTGGAGTCTTTTGTCAGAAATAAGCTCACCATAAAACAACTGTTTTAGGGAGTTTACAGTCATCAAGCCGGACAAGATGACCCGCCCAACACATATGATTCTTAATCGTAGCAATATTGGTGATTTTCGCTTTGGCTGCAACACTTGTATCAGGAACACAACTGTCCCACTTTAAACACAGAATATGTCTGAGGCAGTGTTGATGAAGTCTTTTATGTAATATATATATATATACATATATACAATACCTTACATGGTAGTCCCTTGATCATACGGATAATAGTCTAAAATTATCAGACAACCTTCACATTAATTTGTTTTAAAGGCATCATATATTGTGGATAATATGACCTACTCTCTCTAATAGATAAGTGATGACTGTTCAGGGGCACAATGTGTACCATGTGGTAGAAACCTACCTGATCACAGGTGTTGTATCAGAGTTTTCCTTCTTCTAGACTCGTTGTCTTACCAAGATTTGAGAGTCTAGTCTACCCTACTATTTCATGTGAAAAAAAAAACTGCTGAAGATTTCTTCATTTGGGTTTCATGAGAAGCTACTGCAACAAATGATCTTCAGAGACAGTTGAGAGAGTTTTTAGCACTTCATTTAGCACTTCATTTAGCACTTCATTGAGGAATAACCTTGCACATGCTTAATCCAGCTCTCTGGATAAAAAGGTTAATTTACCCCAAAAGAGGAGCTGGTCTCCATCACTGCATTTGTTTACTTGCTTGAACAGCAGCAAGGTTAGACACAAAGTCAGTTCATGGTGGGAATCCAGCCCCCCCCCCCCGCCCTTCAAAAGCGGCCACTCTGATCTAGCTGTAAGTATATTCGTCAGCATCTGTCATGGATGAGGGTGCCTCAGATGACAGACAATAAACACATCTTCTTTTTGAAATCAGGAGACTAAAAGCAATAAACCCTTTGCAGCCTCTCAAAGGAAGCGGTAATGCCAAGGAGGTTGGTCTCTTAAGAAAGAACGGATACTACACTTTGAATTATTTAATCCCCTCAAATAAATTATTTTCACTTACAAATTAGGCAAAGGCCATCAAAAGCGTGGGAAGTGCAAGGGAGGGGATGCCGTTGTCATCATCTGTCTATCCTAATCTTAACTAAATGCATAAAATATCCCCAATAGTTTAAAATCAATTTTATTTACAAAAGATACGTTGATCGTAGCCCGCCCATCAAATTGCAGGTTTATTAGAACCAAAAAGATGGTTGTTTCCCATCTAAGTATCCTTCTGATTCTGCAGATACATTTTCACTTTTCAGAAAAACGAGTGGCCTGTTACTCTCTCTGGTTTTACTGCATGTTCAATCACCAAACCAACCATTTATCATACATTATACAAGTTGTTCAGTGATTTTGCAAGACGATTCAAATGCCCTTTGGCAAGGGTTATTTTTGTTATCTTGCCGATGGGGAGACCAGGTTAAACCAATGGAAATTAAAATGGACAAATGATTGTATTTATGCTAAGATTGAGAAAACTAAAGAGAGAGAGAGAGAGAATGAGAGAGAGAGAGAGAGAGAGAGAGAGAGAATGAGAGAGAATGAGAGAGAATGAGAGAGAGAGAGAATGAGAGCAAGAATGAGAGAGAGAGAGAATGAGAGAGAGAGAGAATGAGAGAGAGAGAGAATGAGAGAAAATGAGA
Organism: Sepiola atlantica; assembly: GCA_963556195.1. Classification (NCBI taxonomy): domain Eukaryota; kingdom Metazoa; phylum Mollusca; class Cephalopoda; order Sepiida; family Sepiolidae; genus Sepiola; species Sepiola atlantica. Next base: position 64,035,414 of record OY744532.1, on the reverse strand, counting down.
GAGGAGGGGAGAATCAGAGAGAATGAGAGAATGAGAGAAGAGGGGGGAATCAGAGAGAGAGAGAGAGAGAATGAGAGAGGAGGGGGAATCAGAGAGAATGAGATAATGAGAGAGGAGGGGGGAATCAGAGAGAGAGAATGAGAGAGGAGGGGGAATCAGAGAGAGAGAGAATAAGAGAATGAGAGAGGAGGGGGAATCAGAGAGAGAGAGAATAAGAGAATGAGAGAGGAGGGGGAATCAGAGAGAGAGAGAATAAGAGAATGAGAGAGGAGGGGGAATCAGAGAGAGAGAGAGAGAGAGAATAAGAGAATGAGAGAGGAGGGGGAATCAGAGAGAGAGAGAGAGAATGAGAGAGAGAATGAGAGAGGAGGGGGAATGAGAGAGAGAGAGAATGAGAGAGAGAGAGAGAGAATGAGAGAGAGAGAGAGAGAGAATGAGAAAGGAGGGGGGAATCAGAGAGAGAGAGAGAGGGAGAATGAGAAAGGAGGGGGGAATCAGAGAGAGAGAGAGGGACAATGAGAAAGGAGGGGGGAATCAGAGAGACAAAGGGATAGTGAGAGAAATCACTTTTGTTGCACCAAATAAAGTTGTGGTTACCGCTATTTATCTGACGATAATGAAAGGCAAAAGAGTTTGTTTATTGGTAGTACTTATTGAACTTTTGCTTTGACGATTGTTTTAGTCAATTCTTGGTTGCTTAGTGAATGTTTATGTTAGGAGAATTGCGGACTGATTGGGTTTTATGTATGGCTGCAGTGACTTTTATATTTGACTCCTGTTTGAATAAGTTGATGGAAGCAATGTAGCCAACTGACCGTTGTCATCACAACTGAAAAGACAGAAGGAATATAAATTGCTCATCTCTTTCCTTCTTTTCTTATATATATATATATACTAGCAGGGCTACCCGGCGTTGCTTGGGGCAAAAGTGTAACATATTTATATTTTTTTTATGGAAATCGCTCCAGACGAGACATGAAGCCACTTGATTTAAGGAGCTAACAAGAACGAAATATGATTATCGCAAAGACAGGAGATGCCTATTGACCGTAGTCCTGAAAAAAACAAGGCTATAGGTAGGATGAAAACAGTCAGCAGGAAGAGTGTTCCACAAGCTTGCTGTTCTTGGAAAAAAGCTACTGAGATAAGAAGCTGTATTACAATAAGATATCAAAACAGCGAATTGATGGAGACCACTAGACCAACGAGTCAAACGAGCTGGAACAAAAGAAGCAGGGAATAGATCACACAATTCTGTAGAATACATTGAAACTTCTATCTCTCTCTCTTTCCCCCTTCCACCGTTTTCCCCCTCCTCACTCACTCTTTTTTCTCCACCTAGCCCATTTCTCTCTCTCGATATACACACACACTTTTATAGATTATTCATTAGAAAAAAATCAGAGTTACTTTCCTTTAGTTATTTGGAAAAAGATGAAAAACCTTACCCCCTAACAAAGTCGTGGCCAGTTTACCCTCAAAGAATAAATATTTTTTTCTGAATTTGAGATATTATTCATTACGGGAAGCAGTGATTAAGAATATACCAACTTTGTGGGTGTTTCTGTGGTAGTTTTTGACTTTTAGCTGGATATAAACAGACCATTCCCTTTCTATAATAAACTAGCAGGTGTTACCCGGGACAAAAGTGTAACAATCTCTCTTTTCCCCGGTTGCCCGGGAAAAAAGCTGTCTTGTCTCCAGTCGCCCCCTCATCCCCACTCCCTCTCCCCAGTCGCCCCCTCACCCCTGCCCCCTATGCCTGGTCGCCCCCTTATCTCCGTCCTCCCCTGCCTCCCCTCTCCCAGGGCAAAAGTGTAACATATTTCTATTATTAAAAGTACTATCTCTGTCTTCCCCGGTCGTCCTACTCCCCCCCTTCGATGTATATTTAAGTTATCGTTTAAAAACAAAATTCTAGGGAGTCGGTTGAGATCGAACCATCAACCTCTCGGTCTTCATTCTTTATCGATAACCGTCAATAAATATCAACTTTATGGGAATTTGTCAAATATCTTGGGAGCCTTTTGCAGACATACAAACATACATACACACACATACAACTCTCCTTTATATATAGGAGATATAGTGGAGGAAATTATGATTTCTACTTAGCGTTAAAGGAATACCCCTCTGTACAAAGAATTGAGTACTTTTGGTTATCAGTATCGTAAGAAATATGAATAAATGAATAGATCCATTTAAATACGATATCATTTATCCCACTGCCACTATCAATTTTGTTTGCTCGGTCGGTAGAACACAGGATGCGAACTACTGGGGTCCCAGTTTTGAATCTCACTACGTTGAGTCATACTGAGTCATACTGAGTGTGTGGGTTAGGGGTATGTATAGGGTGACATCCTTAAAAATGCCATCCATGAGATCGCTAATAAAATTCACACTCCTTTTTGTAATCCAACCATATTTGGTACAAATAACCTTTAGTATATGCCTGACTTGTCCACCAAATTTCAGTCATGAATGTCCAACAGTCTTTATTTTAGTCCTGTTCAATGATAAGCACACCCACATATGATGTGAAAAATTGTCAATAACTGCGACATTCCCTTGATTTTGGCTGTGGTGATGGTCCTCTTCCGTTGAGGAATAGTCTGGGAATTGTTTTGATAGACATTATCTTTGAGATAATCACACAGATAGAAATCCGTGTATTCTAGGCCCGGTGAGTGTGAAACCCATTCAAGATCAGGACATGACTTTTATTGTTGTTTTGTGTCATATTTCATGGTTTGGTGTATGTGGTAATGTTAAATATTAGGCGAGTGGACCCGCTAGTATATAATTTAGTTAGTGGAAAATAACAGGAAATGAAAGTTCAGTCGGGGTCAACTTGGTGGACTCGAGGTTAGCATCGACTCGACTGTAGGAATTGGTAGAAACCGATGTGACGTCACATGACTCAAAGAGAGAGTGAGTGAGAGAAGTCGGGAGTTTGATCGGAAGCCTAGGGGTGTGAACATGTTGTTTTAGAAATGTCCTGATAAGATATGATTAAACAGTAATTACCGACCTTCTCTGTCTCCTCCTCCTCCCACTGCTCCACTGATCAGTGATATGAAACAACAACAAGGCGAATAAACCTCCTCTGTCTTCAACAGTTGGTTGTCTTGACTTGGTCCTTTTTTGAGGTATGAAAGAACTTATTTGCAGGCAGTGTTTCCTCAGTTGGGCAGGGTCATAAGAACGTCGCGTGCAGGAGCAAGTGGCTAACAAAGGTGTGATTATGAACTTTCATTTGTGTATGACACAGGTTTATTTTTAGGTGGTTTTTTTCAAAGGGATTTTATGTTCATCTCTTTTATGTGAGAAATTAATTATCACACAATAAACTGGGAAAAATGGTCGGTAAAAAGAGGCAAATGAGTAGCAAAAACAATAATAATAAAATTTGTTTACTTACATTATTTTCCCCATCTATTTATTACATTTTTTTCATTACACTTAAGTTGAATCTCAGAAATCAAGGGTCCCTTCTAAAGCTAATATATGATTTCTATAAGAGATGCAAATATATCCGAGTGTTCAATTAAAGTTCTCCTTTACCCCTCAAATGTTGAGTTAGTAAAACAGTGAAGAACACCAATTTTTCTCTCCCCAATTGACCAGTTAATTATGTTATAGTTTATCTTTATTCTGGTATTTTCTTTGTCTTGCCAGATTCGAGAACTTGAATTCATCTGGTGTGGTGGAGCATCCAGCTAAGTGCTGTTACTTGAGGTAACATCACTAGGAGAAGGTGCACCATTCCTCATATGAGCCATGTGTAGTTATGCCGAGGGGATCGTATTTGGGCTTCGAATACTACATTATTTTAAATATTTGATCAGGATTTACTTATAGGATGAAGTATCCTCAGGCCAAGTTGTCCTGACAAACCCCCGTACAGAGAGACCGAAGACATTCGAGGATGGTGTCTAGTAGGCGTTCAAACTCTCTCTCTCTCCCTCTCTCTCTCTCTCTCTCTCCCTCTCTCTGTCTCTCTCTCTCCCTCTCTCTCCCTCTCTCTCTCTCTCTCTCTCTCTCTCTCTCTCTCTGTTTAGCGGTTTACCTGTTTAGTTAAATGGATGAGAACTTCCACGACTTCATCAGTTCCAATATCAATCCCTACTGGTATGATTGCAACCCCATGGACTATTATCTGCGAGGTGCAGTTCAGAAAGAAACCAACCATACCAACTGCAACACTAAGACCGAGCTGCTTGCCAGGATCGAACTGGTGTTCTGGCGTCTCTCGACGGACACAATGAAGGCAGCATTTTCCAGGTTCAGGTCCCGGCGGTAGTGAAAGCTAAGGGCGGCTTCTTTGAGTGAGCTGTATTTGACAAAAGATCCTCTAGGAGATGCACTTTGAATTTTAAAAATGCATCAATTATTGGCCAAGATATGACGTCTTTTATTCCTATTATATAAAGTGTCAAATTTATCTCGAACACCCTGCTACTTGCACATTATTTCCTCTGTCTATTTATCACCTGTTCACCGGTTACCTTGTCAAGTATGTGTCAACTGAATGAATGGTGCTTCATTTTCTATTTATTATAATTAACTTACACCTTGCTGCATTTTTACTATTTAACTTTCCTTTTTCTTCTTTTTATGTTATTCGTTATTTAAATTTTTTTTCCTTTTACACAATTAATAATTAATAGATTATTTATAAGAATTATTTAGCAACAATTAATAATAATTTACTCACAGTCTATTCCTTCATTAACATGCCTGTAAAAATGTTCAATAGATTCATGACAGCTTTTTCTTTTTGTGAAGTCGCACGTGTTTTGAATATTTAAGTTAGCAATTTTTTTAAAATGTTATTTTTCCCTTTAACTCAAGAACTTTGATGGTTTGGTTAATACGGATATTCATAATTTACTTCGTTAGCATATCTGTAAAATTATCATCATTATTATTATGATTATTATTTGTACTCACTAGGAGTTCTCACACAAGTATTCATCAGTGATTGCTCACTGATAATAACCGGTGGTGTTCCCTGGAGTCTGAGTGACAACAAGCCTTCCCAGATTTCCAGTATTTTCCACCTCTTTTTGATAACCATTGCAAATGACTTTGCAGTATCTCAACAGCCGCTTACCATTGATTTCTCGTTGGTAACGACCATTGGTTTCTTCTGAGATTTGGGTGGCAATAAGCCTCCCCAAGGTCTTCTCCGCACTCTTCCAGTGGAGATCTGGTTAGTGCTCTACCTCCTCGGTCTTCCCATCCTCCTTGACCTTTCACGACTATTTTGTGTGGTACCAGCCGGGGCTAGTGCCATCACTTTTTATTGGAGGGCGGGGCCGTTTATAAATTTTTTTAGTTTCTGTTCCTTGGGTTTATGTGGTGGTGTTTTTTCTATGGTTTTGTTTTCTTCCTATTGTAACTTCCGTGTGATTGGTTACCGTTTGCAGCTTATGCTGGTTAGTTTCCACATTCAAGGATTTTCCTTAAGATTGCAGCTGTTTTGATCATTACCGTCCTTTGTATGGTCTCGGTGATCCCTCTGATTGCAATTTCTCCCAGTCTTTTTATCCAGGTTTTTAGGACTGTTTCTAATGCTCTTACGATTATTGATATCATGTTGACTTTCTTCATGCTCCATATCCTTTCAATTCTCTGGTAGATTCCATGTATTTGCTTTGTTTTTTCCGTCTACTTGCTCTTCACTCTGTGGCCTGCTGAAACGGCAAAATCTACGATTTGGCAGGATTTTTCCTTCTTGTTGACAGTTATGACATCCTTGCTTGTATGAGTTTATCTGTTTGCACCTCCATGTCCCAAAAGATTTTGTAATTTTCGTTTTCCATTACCTGTCTCTGGTTTATGTTTGTACCATTTGTCCACATGTTCAAAATGAAGTCGTTTGTATAGTTCCCAGTGGACTGCTTTCAATATGCAGTCGTGTTTGTTCTTGTATGTTTTTTAGCTAGTTTGCTGCATTCATTTAATTTACAGTTTCGTCTTTTTGTTCACACAATCTGCATTTACTGTTTTCCTGGGTTTTATCTATTTTAGCTTTAATGTAGTTTGTCCTAATTGCATCGTTCTTGTCAGTAGATATTCCGTTTCTCTGTTCAAGTGTCCTTTTCTTAGCCATGCCCAAGAATGTTATTGACTCTTTTCTCTTGTCATTCTTATGAAACGTCCATGTAGTTGTTTTTCTTCCCACTTTTCTTTTGTCCTTTTGTTTCTGGTTTTGGTACTTCCCGAATTGTCCAGTAATCAGCCTTGTTGCATTCTGAGTTATGTATTTTTCCAGCTCGTTTTTAGTGTCGTCCACCAGTTCTCTTCCCCCTTCGTTTTTTTTTACGTAGAGTCTGTCCGTATCGTCTTTTGGGTGTAGTGCGTTGTGCATGGTCATTAGTTTTCTAGTCTTCTGGTCAAGATGCCTAAGTTCTTCTTTAGTTCAGCCTATGAATGGTCCAGGGTATCTTCTTCGACGATGAGCTACTCACTTGGCCTTTTGGCTAAGATCAAAGTGTAGTATCTGTTCCGATGGATACTGCACCCCATAGACTGGTATTATCTTGGCCTTCGGGGCTTGATTTACGCCGGTCTATGGGTCTGTCCTGTGCAGTTCTAGGAGGTCCACCCTCCCAGGCTTCGCCTCCCCTCTTTAGGGAGGAGTAAGTTTATTGCTTACTGCCTGAGGCGCCCCTACCGGGGAATGCTGACGGGGCTGCTCAGGCAATTTTTAAACCCCACTTTCCCGACCCGACCTTGGGTCACATCTTACTTGTGGGAGTAAGATAAAAACTGGCCTTGTGCCTAACTCCTGGAGAGGAGTAAATCAATATTCCTTTTACTAGGTTTCTGCTATATCATTTCGTTTTTAAGACTTTCTTTGTTCTTCTCAAGTATTCTTTTCCAATCTTCTCTTTCATTTCAGTAGATTTGATTGTGTCAGCTACCAGAACTCCCAAATATTTATAGCTATCCTGTTCGCCTAGCGCCCTCATCACCTCTTGGTTGGGAAGTTCCATGCCCTCTATTCTCTCCAGTTTTCTCTTTTTTATCTCTAGCAGGGCACACTTTTCCATTCTAAATTCCAGTTGAATGTCCTGGCTGAAGATTCTGGTCATATTTATCAGCTGTTCCAGTTCATTTTTGCTTTTTGCAAATAGCTTCAGGTCGTCCATGTACATGAGGTGGTTTATTCTTTGTTCTGTGTATGAAACTTGTGTCCGGCATCACATTTCCTGAGTATGTAGTTGAGTTGCATCATGGCTAAGATAAATAGTAGTGGTGATAAGGAGTCTCTTTGGAAGATGCCTCTCTGTATTTTTATCTTGGTCAGGTGTTGTCCTCAAGCTATTAATTCTAGTCTCCATGTTCCCATTGTTTTCTTAATAAGATTAATAATCCTGTCGGGTATCTTGTACATTTTTAAGCATTCAATTATCCATGCTTGAGGGGTTCTGTTGTAGACTTTCTTGTCGTCAATCCATACTATGGATATGTTCTTTTTTCTGCTTTTTATCTCCTTTAAATTATGCATCCCTCTTTTCCCTTTCCGGCATCCTTTTTGTTCCTCAGGAGCAGTCCACGATTGTTTAGGGATTGATAGATTTGTTCTCTTAGTTGTGCCGTTAGGATTTTACACATTGTTGATAAGCAGGTTATTGGTTTTTAGTTTCTTGGGATTATTATTATTACTAGCAAAATAGCCTCCCTACGGTGGTCTATTTTTGCTAGGCTGCCGCGTCAGAAATGAACACTCACCCATAAACCGATGGCACCCCAGTCATGATTTTCTTCGTTTCGGACCAAAATTTTTTTCCCTCCCCCACCCAGAGAAATATTTTTAGTTACAAAAAAAAAAAAAAATTTTCGACTCCATCCCCCCCCCCAAAAAAAAATTGTTACCCTTCCCTACCAAAATAAATATTTTTAGTTAAAAAAGAAAAAAAAATTTCGACCTCCACCCCCACCCCTCAAAAAATGTTTACCCTCCCCCACCCAAAGAAATATTTATAGTTTATTCGTTTCATTATCATTATTGATTATTATTATCATTATTATGTGTTGTCCTCCAGCTGTTAATTCTATTATTATTATTATTATTATTATTATTATTATTATTATTATTATTATTATTATTATTATTATTATTATTATTATTATTTATTCTGAGTTATCACATGAGCCATTACCAGTGATTGCTCACTAGCAAAAACAGATGGTGTTTTCTAAAGTCCTGGTGACAACCAGTCTCTCCAGCACTCTCTGCTTCTTTCAATCAGTGTTGCAAACCACTTTGTATTTTTGCAACAGCCATTTACTATTGAATTCTTGTTGATAACAGCAGTTCACTCTTTTTAGAATTTAAGGACGATAAGTTACAGCCTAAAGACTGAGATCTGGGGAGCTATGAGACCAATGAAGGGGAGATGTGATCATGAAAATTTTCGCCATATATATTTTGAAACGGCTTCAGCTTAGTGATTAGGGGGATATGCAGTGGCAAACTATCAGAAGGTCGTTTGGACATGTACAGCGTTCTACCTCCTGCATCAATGCAATAACTTATCTCTGTCCAGGTCTTCATTTATCCCTCTTTTTCTCAAGTCTATTTTTATCACTTCCTCCCATGTTATCCTTAGCCTTCCCTTGTGAACTGGACTTGTTACTTCAACTGTTCTACATCTACTGACCTAAGAACTCTCATTCATTCTTTAAGCATAGCCATACCATCGAAGTTTACACTTCTGCACACATCTCCCTATACTGTTCAGATTTAATCTTCCTCCGAGTTCATCAGAACTAAGCCTCTCTTTAAGACTCACATTTACACATCCATCGTATCATTCTCATATAATTTTTCACACTATGTACATATGCCTGATATATTCTTCCCTCAGTCAACAGTAGTAATGCTCTGCTGGTTAGTAATGGCAGAAGCTCCCTGAACTTTCCATCCACTCTTAACTCTTAAAATCACACTAGAACCTGCTCCACCTTGTGTTCCAATGGTATCACCAAGGTAACAAAACTTCTCGACAGTCTCAATAGCTTCACCATCCAAATATACTTTGTCCACATTTGAGTTCTCATCCATCTCCATTGTCTTACACTTCTTGCATATAAATTGGTTATCATCTTTCAACCTACCAACTTGTGGAAGTCGCATGCCAAGAACAGAGTATTGTGGCCGAGAGAGCAAAGACTTTTGAAGAAAGCCACTTGGCTGCCCTCGAGGAGAAGAGGTGCAGGTGAAAAGACGTAAACATCCTCACCTATGAGGGGCTCACCACAAAGTATTAATATACAATGGAACCCATTGAACTCACTAACAAAAAATCCAAATAATCTAAAAGACTCCGAAGAATTCCCATTGTAAAATGCGCACATTAAATGGACTCAATAAGAATAGCAGTTTCTATGATTTCTCTTGGAATAGCAAAGGTTTTACAATTAATTACTGTTTATAATAAAGAACGAGTTGCATTTGTTTGTACCAACAAAAAGAAAATTAATTGCAGGGAGATGAAGAAACTTTCTCTCGTTGGTTCTCCTAGCACCATTCGCCTCCATCAATGGACGACACGGTACGCCATTTTCTAAAAGGAATCATTTCCTTCTTCTAATACTTACACTTAAACGTTTCTGTTTCAATTCCATCTTTATCAATAAATTCGGATACATTAGTCAATTGTGATGCAGTACATGACTTTGTCCGATCTAGCATTCCGATCTATCAACGAGACGAATTACATTCGTCTACCTTAGATTTGATGGCACTGTTTTTTGTTTTTTTTGTTACTAGTAAGTCACAACTTATCAAAGCCAAAATCCACTCGACGATAAAGGTTCATGAAATGAATAGATTGTCAGTTGAATGATGATAAATACTACGAGAGGATTAAAAAAGATGAATGGAAAGAACAAAATTTGATGAGGACGGTTTATGACAAGTATTTGTTGATATTGAATTTTAAGACGGCCATGTTGTAGTCTGCAGGGAAGCAGTCTTGTGGTAATGTGTTCTACAGATGGGCAATTCTTGGAAAGAAACTCTGTTCATGGAAATTCCGCCTGACGCTAGGCACATGGAAGAAAACAGAGAGGCTTGTTTTCCGTTGTGGTAGAAGACGAGTTCTTGCTGCGAATGTCTTACAAGGGAGAACCAGAGATTGGAGCTCAGTCGAGCACCTTCCATGGAGATTACGAATCACATTCGTCTAGCCTAGATTTGAGGGTACTTAATGCTAGAACAACAGTTACTTCTTTATTTAGGGGATTTTCAAGTATTCACTGCAGGGGCTAATACATTGCTTTCACTAATAACCTTGAGAAAGGTATGAATCCATGTATCCTCCTTCTAACTATGTTTATATAGTAGGGTAGACTAGAATTTCAGAACTTAGGTTGTAGAACTAGTCTAGAAGGATTACTCCAAAATACTTCTCTGCTTATCTCACATTGTTTCTAGTCAATCTGGACTTCCCCTTGCGACCGGACTCAAGCAATGAACTGCATAACTCTTGCACCCTTACAGCGAATATCCATTATCTCTTAAGACTGAAAGCATACCCCTTTATATATATATATATATATATATATATATATATATATATATATATATCCTCCACTCTATAATAAAGAGCAATGTGTATTTCTTTGAGTAATATATATATATATATATATATATATATATATATATATATATATATATATATATATATATATATACAGGCCTGTCTAAAAAGTATCCGACCGTAGGCCAGAAAAAATATTTCAAATACGTGCTTGCACACACTTAGCCCACCGATCTATCCACTGCCAAAAACACCTCTGGAAGTCTTCTTTTAGAATGGTGTTCATCTCTGCCGTCGCGTTAGATTCAGCAGGCGTTTGGAGAAGATGCGATCGGTGTAACACAAATTAAGGAGTGGTTTAACCGATTCAAAAATGGTTGCACATCAGCAGAGAGTGACCAGCGTTCTGGTAGGCCCTAAACTGCTTGGAGTGTAGCTGTTGTTGAGAGAGTGCGAAAAAAGAGATAATGCAGGATGCGACGGAGGAGATGAACACCATTCCAAAAGAAGACTTCCAGAGGTGTTTCCGGCAGTGGATGGATCGGTAATCTAAGTGTGTGCAAGCACAAGGGGCCCACTTTGAAGGGGATTAGGATCCCAACCCCGTCAGGTATTTGAAATATTTTTTCTGGCCTAAGGTCGGATACTTTTTTAAACAGGCTTCATATATATATATATATATATATATATATATATATATATACATTTGAAACCTATATGTTGAGACATACTATAGTTTCATTGACATGGATGACCTTTTACAGTTTAGAATAGGCCATTATAACCCATCCAAATCATCAGCGACTCACGAAAATGAAAACAAATCGAAGAATGGAGTTCAAATAATATCTTCTGGTGAATTCGCTCAAGTATTCCTTTTGGAGAAAGTACCGGGTTAATAGGGGTGGACTGTATGGTTGCATGGGTCCTAATTGTAACTAAGTATTATTTAAAAACAATTTAATTATTGATAACGGATACTGTATGTTTTCCTGTTTCAATATCGTATTCATATTTAGGAGTAATGGTGTGTGGTGTAATTTATTGGTCGGCGAGTGGGTTAGATTCTGGTGTGGCAGACTGTTATTAATTTACCAGTGTGGTGCATTACTGATATTAAAGGGTTTAAGTGTTATATTTATTTTTATTTTTTGGGGAGGGGGTGCTTATATTAGTGTAAAACTCTTGTTATAATTGTAGTTTATTAGCTAAGTTGCGGCTTGGTGTTAATGGAGGGAGGGTATCCTTAACAATGAAAAAAGGTTTCCTAAGGGGTATCAAATCAAGTGGATGGGTCAATATAGGCTTGCTATCATTGTAATATATGTGGTGGTACCTGTATGGGTCATGTGGGTCCTTGTATTCAATTAATTATGTTAACTTTTGCCTAATAACGTTTATGAGCCTCTTGGAGGGTCTGTGTGAATCGGTAAGGTTTAAATCTTGGTCATATATATATTTTACTTTTTTTTATATTATTTAATATAATTTTTTTAAAGTTTGCACAAATGTTTATGTAGTAGCATAGTAGCTCAATAGTGTATAATACGACTAGAGCTCTTAATTTAACATGATATAATTATAGTTATTCAGGAAAACATTCCATATTTCATCCCAAAACATTTTATTAACAAACAATTGTTTCTACCCATTTCGAAAATATACATATTTATGGTATGCAAAATGTACCAAACATTCACAAATGTATAGGCTTCATCAGTGTATAACTCTACACAGTCAGGCTGAAAAATCAAGCTGACTCCAATATTCATTTAATTTATACATATTTAATTTCTATATTCTTTTTTTCTTTCAAAGGAAAACCTTCATTAGACTCTGATTTTGCATTTAAGAGTTCATGATACATTATATATATTTATTATTCTTTTCGGCTAAAATGTTCATATTCGATTGAGAAAAAAATATATGTCAAAATGCACACATAAAAGAATAATTAATTCACACCAACCGTTAGGTATGTGTACATGTTTATATATTTGTATGTATAGGATTCACTCCTAAACTAATTAACTGATCATTATGAATTTTACAATAGAGCTGTTAGGCGTAATAATGTGTAATGTGGGCTATATTTAGTTTTATGCAAAGAGGGCAAATAGAAGGTGGTAGCTCTTCTTGAAAATTCACATACCTTCGATTTTTGTGAAATTTTAGCAATAGGTATTATACATCAATCAATAAATATTGGGGTATTTAAAGGATTCTAGTGGGGCATAATATGAGCACAGCCTCCTATTTGAAAATTCAAATATTTCAGATTTGCATTGAATTTGATCCATAGTCATTGGACACCAATTAAAAAAGATTGCCTAAATTTCAATTTCTTCTTAAGATCCTTTAAGTTTAAGCCTTACATTTTAGACATTTGTTAGAAGAAAAATCATGTAAATGATTTTGATTAAAATTTGAATAAAAATTCTAGACGTAAGGTTTAGTATCATTATATCATGATTTTAATTTTCGCAAGGGAACATAAAACCAATGCAAAACTCTTCTGCTTTGGGAATCTTTTTAGTATATATATATATATATATATATATATATATATATATATATATATATATATATATATAAGTTCAAATATATTGATAACATGAACTTAAAAACAATACTTTTTCAAAAAGTGCTCAATATAAATTAGAGCTTTCTTAAGTAAAATTAAATAAACATTAGAGACAGTCTATGCGGAGCAACCTGCGTTTCAACGCTAAAGCGTCCTGCTCAGAACTGTGAAGTGATTTAAGAAGTCAAAATTTAAATTTTCATAAAAGAACCCAGACAGAAAAAGAAACAGAAAGAAACGACAGTTAACCTAATTAAGCATGTCACTTGTACTTCCTATGATTAGATGGCCCATCCCCCCCCCTACTCCAACACATTTGACAGAAGACCTTCCTCTCACCTCACTCCCTCCCTTAACCTTCAATCTCCCAGCACATGCATAATTTGTTCTATCATAAGCAATTTAAGATTTATTAACATTCATGTTTCGAGTAAAAGTAAAATCACCTCTCACACATTATCCATTAAATATTTATATATATATACATATCATAGAGGATTGCTATCAGTAGTATACACATATTTATTCAAGTAGCCCCCCCCCCACCCCTAGCATTCATATTTCTGGATTAAAAACCAAACTATTCTGAATTTAATTGACTATTTCTATACTCAAGTTCGGTTTTTATAAAACTAGCGAATTATCTTTTTTCTTTTAAATAAATTATAAAAATATACAATTATTATAGATTTATCAAATAAAAACTTGGTAAACCAATATGGTACTTGAATTAAAATTAAAATAGAACCTCACCGTGATAGCCTTCTTATGCAAATTAGCAAGAATACAATTAATAAAGAATAATATAGCACTAAGATTACAATCATGTTCAAGGAAAATCTATCCCCCAATCGACCTTTCAACGAAATTCGAGTGGAGTTTAATAGATAACTCCATAATTAAACCTGTCAATTAAAAGATGAAATCTGTATTTACTAAACCTAACAATCTTATGCTAAGAAGAATTGAAAAATTTCAGAACCTCTCACCTTAAGAAATAATAAAATCCGGGCATTTTTAACGAATAAATGTTACGAAAGGCAAGATAAGTTACTCTTCTACTTACCTGGATAAATTTATTTGTTTTTAAAGAATTTTTTGTTCAAAACAAACCTGGTGTCCACCTGTTCAGTTAGAACAGAAAAAAAGGGCTGAAATTACAGAGTTTCGATAATTGCTCAAAAAACGAAAATTAAACAAAATACTGTTAGAACATTTTCCCACGATTGGTTACATTTATTGGATGTGTATCTAACACTATTTTGTTTCTTTTTCTATTTTTCACCGATTAACAAGGGTCCTTGTACAGGGCGCATGAACAGCCATTTTTCCATTCTACCTGAACAGGTGGACACCAGGTATGTTTTAAACAAAACAACTCTTTTGACACGGTTTATTAAATATTTCATGTAAAGTGTTATTTACTGGAAAATGCCGACTTAAAAGATGAAGAAACATGTGTCCAATTTTGGATTTAACTAGAAGATTAAACGGGGGGGGGGGGTATACCAAATAATTTTTCGACTTCTATTTTTCCCGCTTATGCTCCTATTATTGCTGCTGTGACCTCAATATTAATGTTAACATAAATGGCTGTTTTTTAAGGCGTTGTTGTATGTATAACTATTGTTATTGAAATTTTCTTCAGTAGAGGAATTATTACTAATTCCATGGCCAATTGATATAGGGATGTTTTTAATAATAGAAAGGGGATGATTTGACTTGGGATCAACATATATTGGGTCATAATTTTCTTTCATATATGGTTTATATGTGCCATAGTTAAGGTTAAATGTAATATCTAAGAAATTTGTAATTTTAATTCCTGCTGCGATCTCAATTTTAAGTCTTAAGTTTGGCATTTCGTGTATAGACTTTTTAATTTTTTCAGCTTTGGAGTTAGTGGTATTTCTAATTATAGCCATTCAATCATCCCTATACAGTCCTATATCCTTAACGTTAATCACACCTGATTCAGTAAGCTTATATAAAATAAAAAGTCAGACATTTCAGCAAAACCAGTGGACTCATTGCTACATCAAATGAATTCGTAGAATCTTTTTTCATCCATTGTTCATCATTGCAGATGATATCCATTTTTTACTCGTATGTAATATTGCGAAGTGCAATGCCTTGTGAAATAACTCTTTTGTAATTAAAGGGTTGTAGTCCACTATATCGAACTGGATGAAAGCACAATAATCCTTTTCTTCAATTTAATTGAACCAATAAATTGTACTGGTGGTGTTAATCCATTGGTTTAGATGCAGCTTTTCCTTAATGGTTGTATTGGTATTTTCAAAGATAATTTTACTGATTTTTCAAATTTCAAACCAGGTTGGGTTGATTAGTCTGGTAGTGGGCCTATTTTCAAAATCCGATAAACACCCTTCTGTTTCAGTTGATATACCTTGTCGCTAATCTGTACTTTATCATTATTTCTAGGTTAATTTCCTCGACAATATTGCGCTTTTCTGTAGTTTTTTGTTAGATTTTCATTTACTAATTTGTTGTAATCCGTTTTGTCCATCTGGTAGAAGTTTCTTGTTTTATCCGCTTTGATAAATAATTTATTTGAATGTCTAATGTTTTTTACTAAAGTTTTTCTTGATAGTCTGTGGAATTCTAAACTATTTACTATGTTGAATAGGTCATTCTGTAGACCCTTCATTAATTCAACACCAGAAGCTGTTTTCAGGCTCTTAAAACCGTATGTTTCTTTAGAGCTGCCGTCGTCTTTGCCACAAAGAAAATGTTTAGCCTTCCATCTCATTCTTCGGATAAATTCTCGCGTCTTTTGGATCAATTTTGTTTGTGGTAGGAATATTTTTCAGCGAAATTCTGAAATTCACTTCTTCCATGTTTATGTTTAGAAAAAATCTAGTAAAACAGTACTCAACTCATTAGGACCAGCATTAATTAAATAAGTTTAAATATATTGATAATATGAACTTAAAATCAATATTTTTTTCAAATAGTGCGTGTGCTGGGTAATTGAAGGGTGGGGGTGAGAAGAAATTCTTCTGTCAAATGTTTTGCAGTAGGGGGTAGGCCATCTAATCATAGGAAGTATAAATGACATGCTTAATTAGGTTAACTGTCTTTTCTTTGTTTTTCTTTGTTTTTTCTTTTTGTGTCTGGGTTCTTTTGAAAAAATTCAATTTTCAATTTTGACTTCTTAAATCACTTCACAGTCCTGAACGAGATGCTTTAGCATTGAAACGCAGGTTGATCTGCATAGACTGTCTTTAATGTTTATTTAATTTTATTTATATATATATATTGAGAGAGAGAGAGAGAGAGAGAGAGAGAGAGAGAGAGAGAGAGAGAGAGAGAGAGAGAGAGAGAGAGAGTATAGAAAGGCTAAGAGTGGCACAACACAAAATGGAACACATTATGCTCGGCATCAGTCTAAGTAAAAGAAAAAGAAACACCTGGGTCAGACAGCAAACTGAAGCAAACAACATCATGACCACCATACGAACAGTTTAATATAGATGGGCAGGTCACCTTTCGAGATCTATAGACAACAGGTGTACATCTAGAGCGACAGAATGGATCCCGAGGCAATGGAAAAGACTAAAAGGAAGTCTAAAAACCCGGTGGAAAGACGACCTCAACAGCCAACTTTGTCCTACGTGGCCACGCCGAGCCAGGGACAAAATAAGGTGGAATGAAATCAGGGAAGGGTTCCTCCTCCAGGAGTGATAAAAAAAACCCTGACGATGAGGATTATGATGATGATGAGGATTATGATGATGATGATTATAGTGTAAGGAGTACTTTTCACCTTCGACAGTCTCAACTATAAATCAATATGACCCACAGACACACGGATAATACAGAAGATATCGGTTAAATGTATGAAAACAGACAATGACGGAGTGGAAAACAGATAGTGCCATAACAACAGATAGTAACTTGATAAACATACAGTTACATGGTACACAATGGTACACAATGTGTAAAATCACACAATAAAACAGATGTGTAATGTACATATTTACGTGTTACAGATAAACATGTAATGCAGATATACGTTTAATGTATGAAAACAGACGATGACAGAGACGAAAGCACCATGGAAGAAATATGACGACAAAATAGGACATCTTCAGTTAAATGACCTACACCTGGATTTCGGCCACTTTATCATTAATATCCATTGCTTTAATGGCGTAGTGTAGGCGGACCAGCAATTATATATATATATATATATATAATGTATGTAAGGTTAGTGGGAGAGAACCCCGGCAGAATACTCGCTTATTAAGAAAATTAAAAAATAATAGCGTAATATTCTTTTATATATGTATTAAAGAAAATCAGAACAACATCGGTACCGTAGGTTTCAATACTTAACAAAGAGGGGGGGGGGCTATAACTGGTCTCCTTTACTGGACTCTCTTCAGTCTCTGTCTATGTCTGCCATATGAGGCTTCATATGGCAGACATAAACAGAGACTGAAAAGAATCCGGTAAAAGAGACTAATTATAGGCCCCCTCTTTATTAGGTTTTGAAACCGACGGTAACGATGGTGTTCTGATCTTCTGTAATATATATATATATATATATAAGAACAGGAAAATAAAGATATAATGTATACTTTTAAATTAGAATCTATCATGAAAGAATTGATGCTCGGTATACGAGATAGAGCAATTATATAGACAAGTAAAAGATGAGAATAAAGATTATAAAAATACAATATATATTACGTCCGCAGTTGCTCAAAACAAGATGTTACAAATAACAGAAATTTATTTTTCCTTCCTTAATCCATGGCTTTTCAGAGAATGAAATCTTATTATAAATCAGTCACTTTATTGTCCTACTTAATCACTTCCTGCTTTTAAATCTAATTTTACATTTGATGCTGGCCTGTATCCAGGGTCCCCCCCCCCCCAACTTTTTTTTACATCACCCATCTAACTCCTTACACCACTCTCTCTTTGCTACCTCCCACTTCTTTAAATGCACCCTGTTTGAATTTGCATTTCAATTTCTGTAACGGCTTAGTCAATTTTTCGATTTCTGTCGAGAAGCTAGTTTTTACTAGCTCTTTGCCTGGATTGAAACTATTTATTATTATCTCACTTTGAATTCCACTCCATAAAAACTATATTTGGAAAGTCCATGGGAATCCTTCAAATGGCTTTTAATACACAACTTACATCCTAAACTTTTATATTGTAACCTCTTCCAGCAGGATTACTTGGTCCTTTAATTGATTGACTTCTCCAAAATTCAACAGATCTCACAATTTTTTATGCCAAACTTTCCTGGATTTACAGCTCTTGAACTTGCTGCTACAATGACGCCTTCAACAGTGAACTTTTTCCTATATTTTCAACCTCTTCTCTTTGCATTAAACAGTTTCTATACTTTCTATTTTTGTATTTATCTGATATTATACAGGGTGGGCAAAAATAAGGGTCCTATTTTTAAAAATTCATAACTTTTTTATTTATTGATTTTTTAAATTTTTTTTTAGAATAAGTAAAGGACCCCTTCCGAAGCAAGCATGAGCCGTATTAGCCCTAAGGAACGTACCCTCATTTAGAAAACATTATTTTTGCTTAAAAAACTCAAAACAGTGTAAAAAACAATACTTTAGTTTTTGTAAGTTTTAAGAAGTGTTTTTCGGCTAAAATTTGTTTTGTTTATTTCAAAAAATCTCGGAAGGGTCAGTCTACACACATATAAAGTTTGGTGAGTTTAACTTTTATTTTGTGGAAGTTATTCAAATTCAAGTTATTCAAATTTAAAGATAGGACCCTTATTTTGGCCCACCCTGTATTTATATCTTTTCAAAGTATGACTTTTGGTAATTCCCCTACCACCTCATCTCTTTTTATTCATCTGATAAGATTTCATTCTTTGAAAAGCCATGGGTTAAGGAAGGAAAAATAACTCTTATTTTGAGCAACTGAAGACGTAATATTGTATTTTTACAATCTTTATTCTCATCTTATTATCAATTTCAAACTTATGGGTAAGAGACTAATGGACAAACAGATGGCAGGATGAGAAACCGACCGACCATCCCATGGATTTTGAAAGCCTCCTTATAGAGGATGCAACTAAAATGCATTTAACGACTAAAATGCTATTTCAAACTTAAGTATAACGGACCGACCGACGAAGCCTCTTATAGAAATGCTTGGACACAC
>OY744532.1:63901094-64011094 GCA_963556195.1 Sepiola atlantica | reverse complement strand
GATAGAGATAGAGAGGAAGATATATATATATATATATATATATATATATATATATATATATATATATATATATGAGAGAGAGAGAAAGAGAGAGAAAGGGAAAGAGATTGAGAGAAAAAGATATAGAGAGAGGAATATATATATATATATATATATATATATATATATATATATATATATATATAGAGAGAGAGAGAGAGAGGGGGGGGATGGAGAGAGAGAGAGAGTGGGAGAAAGAGAGAAATGGAGAGAGAGAGTGGGAGAAAGAGAGAAATGGAGAGAGAGAGAGAGTGGGAGATAAATAGATAGAGATAGGGGAGGATAGAAAGATGGAGAGATATATAGAGAGAGGGAGATAGATAGAGAGCGAGAGAGAGAGAGAGTAAATAAAAAGATTTACTTTGTGCATTTTATAACAACGATAGTGGTCCAAGAGTGAAGGCTGGCACTGAGTTTCTTTAGTAATTATTAAGATGGAATGTATTTGGAGACTTGTGTCAAATGCGGTCAAAATCTGATGTTGTTTTCGGGTAAACTTTAAAACGTTCATACATATTCTATTAGCTAAAATATCAAAGTATCTTGAACATTCTGGGCAAACAATGCGTGTGAAATATTGCCAACTTCAAAAGTCAACTGCTTCATGGCTATTGTGAATTTACTTGTTTATTTCGCTTGATCAATATTTTTCTTCTTCTGGCACACTTCATAGTGTCAAGGTTACGATGAGTAACATAGCAGGTGTTACCAGGATTCCATTATTGTAGAATACCAATTTTATTTAGTCAATAATCTGTTCACAGGTGATACATCGGTTAGTTCTGTGATTGAAACAATTATCGGCAATCTAAAGGTATTGCTTACAATGGAATATGATTCAACGCTGTAGAACATCAAAGTAATGCGACACAGTATCAATCTCTGGACATTTAATTGCCTTATATGGTCTTTGATCATAAGATCAGAGAGAGAGAGAGAGAGAGAGAGAGAGAGAGAGAGAGAGAGAGAGAGAGGGGGGGGGGGAAAGAGAGAGAGAGAGGGGGGAGAGATTACGAACAAAAATAACAATGAAATTATTAAATAATCATAAATACAAAAAAAAAAAAAAAAAAACAACGAAATCCAGAAACCTTATTTTCTTTTCTTTTCTCTTTTAAGGCAGGCTAAAATAAGTGGGTTCAAAAGTCAAATGCAATATATATTTTAAAAAAGATAGATTCAATTTTCAAATAAGATGGCTGATTCAAGTTTTCGAAAATATAAATTATGTCATAAATCATTGAGCTAAATTTTACCTGCAGTATTTACTTGAATCATGGAGATTTGGAATATTTCATTTTTAAAATATTTATACAATGAGATCGATGTTTTTGTCTCGTTGTGATATAACTAGTTAATCTTTGAACTCGACTTTTCTTATATATATATATATATATATATATATATATATATCCGCCCATAACAATATGGGCGACATAATATATGTAAGGGAGTTAACTCTCCAAAGCGCTTAGGAAGCACATCACTATTAGCTTTAACACAGATATTATCGCTAACAATAACAACAAATACGAAAACATTTATAAGCGATAAATCGTCACATATTGTGACCACAGTCTCTGTGGTCGTGGTTTCGAATCCTGTATAATAGTCAGCCACATTGATGATCTGCAGTAACGACGAAACACGTGTCCGTGGATAACTATTATCTCTCTCTCTCTCCGTCTCATATATATATATATATATATATATATATATATATATATATATATATATATATATATATAAACTTACCTGGATTACTCTCTCTATATTTAAATAAGTAAAAATTCAGAGAATCTTTACTGTGTTTATATAAAAGTTCTCAATAATAAATAGGTGTTTATTTTTTATACATTTTTTTTATTTATACCAACATTATTTAACTACACATTTTCGGACATGTTTCGGTCAGAGCCAACACCTTTTCCATATAGCTGCATTTGGATGGCATGAGACAAAATTACCTTCTGAAACTGAACACGTGATCAGCTCATAAAACCAGTTCAAATTGTGCAAGATATTTATCCGTTTAATTTTAAATTTATATTTTACATTTTTTCTTTCTTTTTCAATTTAAAAAAGGCACCAAGACACCATGACATCTATTATGGAGTTGAATTTGACACAATACACATAGACGTGCAAATCTTTATATCCGGCCCGCTGTATTATTTAACATCTACAGAATCACAACATGTAAGTTAATGCAAGCATACATTTAAAACAAGCGTTTCTATATATATACATATATACACACATATATGTATACACAAACACAAATACCTATGCACTTGGTTTGAACGTATACATACACATACATAAAACTATACACACAAACATGCACACATAGATACGTGCTTATTAATATATACGTGAATAAACATCCGTCTGTATAAATCCTGAAAACACTTACAAATGCAAAACTTTAGTCTAGTTAAGTTCACACAGAAACAAATACAAAACCGTTATGCATGCATGTACATATACGCACATGTCCAAGAATATACTAATATACAACTATATATGCCCACACAAGCATATACATACACACCTATATATACATACATATGTATAAGAAACGCATATAAACATACACATAAGCACATGCATGTACACCTTACTACGGACAAACACATACACACCTGCATACAAGGCACGAGTAAGAGCACTTAAACATAAACTGATTAAAATATATATGTGATCATGTGTGCACAAACAAATACATGTAACACCTCTATAAATACATTTACAATATGAAACGCATAAACTAACATATATAAATCATACACAAGCATGGAGTACATACGTAATACTTACATCTGTATGTAGGTGGGCATACAACCTTATGTCAACAATAATTCAAACGATAATTATTTCGACCCAATAAAATGCAAATTCTACAGATTCGTGGGATTATATGGAAGTTATTAAATTTGTGTACTTTGCTGTATTTACAATTAATAGAGATTTACTATTTTTTGTTAAGAGGTTTTCCTCTGTCACTAAATCTAATAATTTCTAATTTCTCATTAAGGCAAAGATAACCAGGTTTGTTTAAAGATTTGCATCTTTTAGCTTTCCTAATTACTTTCCACTTAATTATTGACGTTTGTGTTCAAGGTGGTGGGAAAATGCAGTAAGTATACTATATAGATAAAATTAGTAATTATATAGTTATTGCTATATACAATTTGTCTATACTCTTTGAGAAATCATATATATATATATCTATATATATATATATATATATATATATATATATATATATATATGAGAAAGGAAGGATGAGAGTAATCCGACGTAATGGGAAATGTCTACCCAATATTTCGATGTACTTGTATGACATTTTTCTTAAAATTATCATCCTGAGGAAGTCTTACAAATAAAGACGAAACGTTGATGAACATATAAAAAAAAGTATCTCTTGGTTTTTCCCTTTTCATTTCCCATATATATATATATATATATATATATATATATATATATATATATATATATATATATATATATATATAGTGTGTGTATTTAGGCAGCATTTTCTCATTTATGCAAACATTGTTAAAAATAACAGAATTCGTCTGTTTAATTATACCTTTTTTATTTTTTCAATTTTTCTGATGGTCTTTTTTGTATTAAAATCAAAAAAATTAATAAATGTCCCATAGGTTTCACGAACGTTTTCGATTCTTCGTCGAATCATCCTCAGGTGTCGAAAGCAAATGAACAAAAAAGCTGGAGAAAGAAGAGAATTTTAAAAAGACAGTGGAGAAACGCGCACAGAATGTTTTCCACATTGTTCCAAGAAGTTGTTGGCAATTTTAAATTCAGTAACGCTGGATGCATCACATAAATAAATATATATATATATATATATATGGATAGATGGAGGGATGAATTCAAAATGGCGGCTTGATTGGAATTCTGTCATCCTATTATCGGGAGGGGATCACGCGTGAGTGGTGTCTTCTTTCTGTTTTTTCATTAACTTTCTACACGATTTAACATCTTTATAAATGCTTTTTATTTTGATTTCTGAATTGGAATGAAGTTATGAGATCTACAGATGGGGGATCATTCAGAGAAAGAAAAATATCGCCCCATAATCTCTATAGTATTCTCAAATGAAGAGAATATGCTCAAAGGTAAATCCTTCGAAGACTGTCAGTAAAATGTAAAAAAAAACGGTACCGTTTTTTTTAAAGAAATGGCGTGAAAGAGGGGAAATAGAAATAAAGTATTAATTTATTGACACTTAGACATCGAGATATCAAGGGAGACAAATCATTAACCGAAACAAATTAGACTAAATCAAGGGGAAACATACTTATTATACCACCGATGACGGATAGCATTGAACTTTCTCAATTAGGCTAATTAAAATAATTAATTGTTAATTAAAACCTAAGGTACATATAGAAGATATTGTCTAAGAGTTAACTATAACAAATAAAGAGATAAAAGGATGAAATTAAGAAATTAAAATATAAAATATCAAACTATAAAAATATAAAATAAATTAAAGGAATATAAAGCAATTATACAAAAATTAAAAAATAGAGAGAAATATATACATGTATAAAAATATATCGATATATAAAAAAAATTATATATATATATATATATATATATATATATATATATATATATATATATAAGTATATATAAGAATAACAAAATAAAAAATATATAAATAAATATGAAAGTAAATAAAAAATAAGAAATATATAAATAATAAAGATAAAATTAAGATAATAGTGGTAAATTATAAATTATTATTTTTTATTATAATAACGGACGACCTTACAGAAACAATAGATTATAAGAATAAGAATAGTAATAATATATAGAACGAAAATTAAAGAAAAATTATAGAAAAATGAAAGAGATGTCAGGGGGAAGGAGAAGGGAGGGGGGGGGGAGAAATCCCTTTATCGAAATTCTACACTATAACAGGAGGTGGGGGTTGATATTTTCTATACTCAAGTAAAGAAATCAACATAATATCAGGCTATATTAAGGGGTGTAAAGCTCAATCTAGTCACTACAGAAAGACCTTATATTTAGATTGAGAGTTAATATATCAGGTTTTAAAGCTCAGTATTAATCTAAAATGAAGGGAAGTTCATCAAAATAGAAATTATTACTTCTAAACGAAAGATATTTATAATATAAACGTAGAATACTACTACTATTGTAAGAAGTTAATGGACTATCAGGTTCTTAGTTTAAAGTAGTATTGTTAAATATTTGAAAGAAGTGAGGTGAGGAAAAAGAGGAAAAAGATGGAGGGAAGGAAAAATATGGGCAAGGTAGGCAAATTAAGTAGAAAACAAAGATGAGGCCTTGTCTCCAGCTCAGTAAGAAATTTCATTGGAGAGATATACACGATCCTTCAGTAAAACAACAGGGGCTGTGGATCCTAAAGTGGTTATATTTGTACCAGATTTCATGCATGCATGAAGACAGAACCTCCTCCATTTTGTTTAGTAAAGGATCTTTATATTTAATAATGGACAAGGCTTCCTTCCTATACAGTTTGCAGTCTCTATCCCGGACCTAACTCTTTTAATTATTTGCCAATTGAGGGCATAAGGAGTGTTATTATTCTTAATAGACCAAATATGGGTAGCAAGGGATGTGAGTTTTTTCAGGGGTTTATGCATTTTAAACATCATCTTTGCTGATTGATTGTGTTCTGTGCAAAAGCAGACTCCATTTTTATGATGAAATCAAAATCGATTTTGCTCCCTCCACTTTTAGTGTTTTCTTATGCAGTCTTGTGACATGGCTTTCTTTACTTTATTTTTAATATTTCGTGACGTTTCGTGACCCCTGATGTTAACATACGTCAATTTACATTACCTGTGAAACTACGGAAGCTGGTAAATCAGGCTCTGCGCTAAGGCTATCTGCATTTAAAGTTTTGTAGAAATTATATCCAGGAGTTTTTGCGCCTATAGCAGAATGATAGACAGGTAGACACTTTATTTTATTTATGATATATAATCTTTATCTCTTATTTATTTATGTGGTTTGAAGGAATGACTCGAAGAAGGAGTTTAACATTGGTGCCTCGAGGGAAACTGAACAGGTGAAGAGAGGGACAATTATGGACAAGGAGAACAACAAGGAATTGTGGATGGGGAAAATGGCCGCAAAAGAAGGGTACTTTTTTGTTGCTTTGGTCAGTGTTGACTACCTACAAGCCTTGTGACTGCCAGAAATGAAGGAAGCAAAGAAGATAGAAAGAAGAGAAAGGAAGCAGAATAGAAAAAAAAGAAGTGGAAGAAAAAGGAATGAAATTATAGTGATTGCAAAAATTGAAATCATAGAATAAGAGAGAATTCAAACTATTTCTTTGACGAGAAGTGTAGTTTATTTTTAATGCTTCCGTCATTATACGTTAATTTACTATTACCGATTTAGGTTCATTCTAAAAAGAATTCATATCGGGAGTTTTACGACCTGTAAGTAAGTGGTAATTTTACAATGAAATAATGTTACTTTTTTCTTCCATAATCGTGACTTTCAGTACCGATAATAAACTGAAGAAATATTTTGAAAAAAAAAATCACTAGCAAAAATGTTAAAAGGTGACTTAAGTTCTGCCAAGTAGATTTCTTAAAACTTACTATGTTTATGCCAAATATATAATTAATACGACATAATCACACTGACACACCGGTTCCCATTAGATCATCGAAGTTAAGCGAAGTTCAGCCTGGTCAGTATTGAATGGGTAACCATTTGGGAATACCAGGTGCTGTATATGTTCTCCGCTTATCTCGACATTGTTTCTAGTCGTCCTGGACTTCTCCTTGCCACTGGAATCAAGCAGTGCCGATTCGGGATAGGTGCAGTTGGGATTGCACAACCCTTGCTTCACAATCACACGTGCAGTCACCCTACAGGGGGTATCCATTGTTTCTCAAGATTGAACGGTGGCCATGAATGCCAAAAAATGAGTGGTTCAAGAACCAATTTCCTTACTCAGACAGAACATAACTCCCGCCTATTGGGAAGAATTAGAAAATTTGTTAGTGTAGATATTTAATTCCATGACATTTACCAATTAATCACCTCTGCACTTCCAGGTGCGGTCCTGAATGTGACTTAAACTACATCCGGTGGTGAGGCCCCCAATTTTGGGAGCATTGGGAAGTGTGGAATCATCCTTTAGTTGTAACTAATCTCAGGTCTATTCTGACCCAGAGTCAGGGTCCCATCTATAGGTAAAATAGAATTTATCATTTACCAACTATTTGTCTATAAAACGAAAGGAATCTACAAACACTTCAAGATATTAAGTTGAAGCATAAAAACCTTTACAAAAATGATTGAACTCGTCATCAAATGACCCCAACACATGTAAAAGGGTAGATATAGCGTAAAACAAAACAGCCAACGAAACCAATCTTCCTAGGTGCAAAAACGATTAAAATGTCTCTTCTACTGTCATGTGGCTGATGTGTCATGTGACAACTCTACTTGTTATTGAGCACTATCTTATAAACACCATAGTTTCATTGGATTAACATCTATGAACTAACAACCATGTGACACTTTATATATGCCTTTCATTTAGGTCTCTGAGGAGCAGTGAGTAAATGAGATTAATGGCTGCATTTAACTCACTGAGAAACAATTGTAAGACCACAAGCAATTCTACCATGGAAAAAATATATAAATGATTTGAAAACAATTACTATATATAGCATGACCCGTGCCCCGGCGTTGCCCATGATAGATATAAATGAAATTTCAAAAATATAAGTATTAGAGTATTAATTCGTCAAAAAGCATTTGAAAACAATCCTGTAATTTAGGTGATTAAAGTAGGATTTATCAAAGTTTTAGATCAAACAAAATAGATTTCCCTATGTTTTGGGTGACTGCCCCCTCTCCGGCCTCTACGATTGTAATTATTCGAAAAAATACCCCCCAAGTAAATATGATCCAAAGAATATGCGTGAAGCTTTCCAAGGTCAGTGAAGGAAAATACTTCTAGACTGAGGCAATTGTTATCTCAATCCATAGTGCTCATTTTGGTAGAAGATTTAATTTACCAATATTGAAAATCGATCTTTCGTCTAACTCTGACCTTGATTTAAATATATGGCGATTGATTTAAGGAATTTTTTGTGGTTATTTTGTTTTCAATTTATCGCACTTTTTTTCTGCACTTTTACCATTGACTATGTTGTTGCTATTTCGTTGCCTCTCCACGAGGGGAAAGTTATACAATGGTGATGTTTAATGTGATGAAAATCCATCTCCTGGGAGGAAAATTTGCCGTAGTCTAAAAGGATTTATATTTAATGTGTTAAAAATCCATCTTATGGGGAAACAATTACCGCAGTCTAGAAGGATTTCTTGTAAAATTGACAAATAGTTAAATAGAGGGAAAGTAATAAAACAAATTAGCCGCAGTCTAGAAAGATTTTCCCTTGACTGACCTAGAAGAGAAAAGACAAAGTAATAGATACTGCACTTTAAGTTGAAGTATATTCAGAAAAGTAGAAATTAATATTTTCTGGAATATCAGTAGCAGTTTTAGCGTCGAAGAAAGTATGTAATAAAAGTAATGAAATAAATTTGAATAATGTTCGGTATGAATTAATATCGAATAATGTTCGATGAATAGGAAATGTAGATGAAAATAATGATTTTTAATGTTATGCCGGTCTGTGTTCAAAATTGATTTTGAAGCCTTTAACTGTCGCGAATTAATTAAAGGAACGTTATTTGTAACTGACGTATAATCATGATAATAAAAATATACTTAAATAAATCGACGAATGCTAATTTAGATCGAATGGAAGCAGAACAATTGTAGGTAGCTGTCTCTAATGTATTGTTGCGTACTGTGATTAATTAAAGTGGCGAAAAATAAACACGTTTTTTTAATAAATTTTTGCGAATGAATAGAGAGACAGAGACAGAGAGAGAGAGAGAGAGAGAGAGAGAGAGAGAGAGAGAGAGGGAGGAAGAGAGAGAGAATGGATGATAATAGGTAAATCTAAAGAAGAAAAGAAAATATCTTACATAAAATACCCTCCCACCCCCCAATAAAAAAGGAAGAATAACTAACGTGAAAATGTAAACACGAATGTTGGATTAATGTTAGATATGTATGGATGGTCAAAAAGTGAAACAATGAACTTATTTTGTCTGTTAATCTTTAGTGGAAGGTTCGTAGACAAACTGATATTACATGCTTCCATGTAATTGGTATCAACAAATGAATGTTGTCGAAGTAAACACTGCAGTTAGTTTTACGCTGTAAGTAATTTGAAAAAAGATTTTTAAGCCTTAAAGTTGTTATGTATTAAATTGTCTAAGTGTTTAAGTTAAAAAATGAAATTATCCCTGAAGTAATCGAAGATTGCTAAGGTAAATGATGGAAGTCGATTCGATTAAGAGATTGTAGCCGCCATTTTGAATCAATGTACAGTATAAAGGATTAAGTTTGTTAAATGTATTCTGTAAATTTCAAAATAAGATGAAGTCGATATGTAATAGTTAGAAATAACGTAATCCAATATTCTTGAAAATCAGTGGAATATGAGGGATCATCTATTAAATTTGAGCGGAATGTAGTGTATTATGTATTTAATTAATGGAAGATGAATAGAAAACAGTAACGGTGACGTTTTTCCAAAGTATCCGTTGTGTATTACTTCCTGGTGATGAAATGGAGATTGATAGTAAAAAAATATTAGAGGGAAAAGTGTTTGTTACCATCTCTATGGAGTATGTTTTAGGGAGAGTCTTTGATGGTGGTCTGAAATATTTATTGTTGGATGGAGAAAATAATCATGAATTTCTTCAAACACGCTCGAATGAATAAGCTGACTAGAGTGGTGAGTTTAGTAGCCTATGATGCATATGGTTATTTTCCTACTCTGGCCAAAAGTACAGGGGAAAAAGTTTTCACTTTATATATATATATATATATATATATATATATATATATATATATATATATATATATACGAGGGGTGTAATGCCCGTGACCCATTTCCCATAGCAGTAGATTAATGAAACTTGGAACAGTTATTAGTCTTTCTCTACATAGGAATCACTTAGAGTTATGCATTTCTCCCATCGTTTGATGCAACTCTGGACACCGTTTTTATAGAACACCCCAGGTTGGGCTTCCAACCACGTCGTAATTTCAGAAATCAAAGCTGCATCATCTGGGAAATGCTTTCCTTTCAAAAAGAACTTCATGGCTGGGAAGAGATGAAAGTCAGAGGGTGCAAGGTCAGAAGAGTAAGGGGGATGGGGGAGGGTTTCATAGCTACACGCTCATGCTTCTGATCTGGCGACATGCGAGTTGTGGACTGGAGCGTTGTCCTGCAGGAGGAGGATACCTTTTCTGATCTTGCTCCGCCTCTTGATTTTGATAGCTTCTCTTAATTTCATCAAAAGTGAAGCCCTCCTGTAATTGTGATACCCTTTGCCAGGAAATCTATCATCACAACTCAGTCCTGGTCCCAGAAGACTGTGAGCATGACCTTGCCTTCTTTGGCGGTGGTGAGTCAAAGTGCTTCCACTGCATTGACTGGGCTTTGGTCTCCGGATCATAGTGATGGACTCAAGTTTAACTCAAGTAATCAGTCTTTTGAAAAACTTTGACTCATCTTCTTGGCACATCTCCAAATTCATCCTCGAGCACTAGACGCATTCTTGCTTCTGGAAAGGTGTGAGCAACCTGGGAATCCATCTAGCAGACACCTTATGGATATGCAAATGGTCATGAATGATAGTTTACACAGACCCTGTACTAATCTTGACCTCATAGGCTATTTGGCGAATAGTAATGCGTCGATCTTCCAAAATGGCAGTCTCAACTTGATGGACAGATGCCTCATCAATGGCAGAAGAGGGACAACCAAGTCTGGGAGCTGTTTCCACAGATTTCCGGCCATATTTGAATTCACGATGCCAGCGTTTTACAAGGTCATATGATGGGGCATCATCACCATAAATTTCTTTCATTTCATCAAAAGTCTCCTTTGGTGTGCATCCTTTCAAATACAAAAACCGGATCACTGCGCGACACTCAACTGGCTCCATTTCACATCTGACTCAGTTCAAACACCTGTAAATCAGAAACCATGCTTAGTTCAGAGCTGTTTTTTGCAACCTTACCCATACAGATATAAATCATTACACATGCAAAATTTCATCTAGATCAGACAACAGGAAATGGGGCATTACTTATTGAACGCCCCTCGTATATACATATAGTCATCCACATACAGACTGTTTCGCTGTACCACAGCTCTTCAGTGCGGCTAGACCAGCTAGTGTCTCAAACCAGGAGCAAAACTCAACAATCGAGCTGACAGTCAGCGCTTCTATCCATACGCTTTCACGTGACACTGGCTGAATGTAAGTGAAATCTCAATGTAAACATTGTCAAGTGCCAGAAGCTCAAATTGGTTTTATCCAACGGCAATGCCTTAAAGCTAGTGGCAGTGGGCGATTGCTTTACGAAAAGCTCTACCCAAAAAAGGAATCTTATATAGTCATCCACATACAGACTGTTTCGCTGTATCACAGCTCTTCAGTGCGGCTATACCAGCTAGTGCCTCAAACCGAGATCGAAACTCAACCATCAAGCTGACAGTCGGTGCTTCTACCCCTACGCTATCATGCGACACTGGCTGAATGTAAGTGAAATCTCAATTTAAACATTGTCAAGTGCCGGGAGCTCAAATTGGTTTTATCCAATGAGCAATGCCTTAAAGCTAGTGGCAGTTAGCGATTTCCTTACGAAAGCTCTACCCGATAGGCAGCATTTTTTTTGAAGAGATATTTCCGTTAAATATCACGGATGATTCGTGTCGGCATAGTTTTTCCTTGGTCCTTTCTAGATGCGTGATTAATTTTTGAGTTTCTGGCTGAAAATGGTAGATTAATTTTCCATACTAGGTGTGTACCCTAGTACTTTCGGTTCCTTCTGTAGCCATCTTCAGGGGTAGGTATCGAGTAAAAACAAACATGTATTTTTAAATGAAATATTTAGGGAAGGGATAAAATATGCAGACACAATTCACCTGTAATATTTAATGAGATATATATATATATATATATATATATATATATATATATTGTTTCATTTTACTTCAGTCGAAGTTCTCATAAATTAAGGGGCCCCTTCCTGGTGCTAACACTTGATCTCTATATGAGATACATAGATATTCGAATATTCTATTAAAGTTCTCCTTTACCTGTCAAACGTTGAGTTAGTAAAGAAGTTAAAAACATTAATTTTCGTCTCCCCAGTTGACCAGTTAACTATGTTATAGTATATCTTTCTTGTAATCTCTTGGTCTTACCGGATTCCAGGACAAGAATTCATCTAGTCTGGTGGAGTATCCAGCTTAGTGTTGGTACTTCAGGTAACATCACTAGGAGAAAGTGCACTATTTCTCGTATAAGCCAGTGTATAGCCATACCGAAAAGATCTGATATGTGCTGAGAATACTATGTTATTTTGAATATTTGGTCAGGGTTTACTTGTAGGGGGAAATTTCCTGACAAACCCTTGTACAGAAAGACCGAAAACACTCGAGGGTGGTGTCTAGTAGGTAATTCAAACTCCCCAGTAGGTAATTCAAACTATATATACTGTATTGTGTTTCAGCAAGCTGACATTAATAGCCAGGAAAATTACCAGAAATTACTGGATTATCTATTATACTGTTTATTAGCAAGTTAAAGGTGTAGCAACTTAATGAAATAATTACAAAAAATTATATCCCCCTTCCCACCTCAATAATAGTCTCTTAACTACCGTTATACTGCATGGAGTAACTGTTCTAATGACTGCTACTCTGGATTATTATTATCTCTATAATATTGACCTTGTTACTACCATGGTACGACCGTTATCAACCTTCATGCCGTTTGGAAACATGAATTCGTCAAGATGGAAAGAAAAATAAATTTAATATTTATCTGATGTTCCTAATTTATTTTTTCTTTCTAAATTTCATTTTCAGACCTAATATTTCAAGGAGTTAATATTTGTTTATTTTGTGAAAACGTCTTTTTTTTTTTAATCTTAAAGTCACAATATAAAATAAGCTAAATAGTCTCTCTCTACTGTATCGCTATGTTCATGGTAGGTGCCAAAGATTCACAGCAAGAACTCATCTAGTTACAACCACAGCAATGCACTTTCCTTTCTCTATCTCTTTACCAAAATCCAAGCGAAACTTTCATCAACAACATTTCTTTCCTATAACCTCCCATATGTGGAACAGTATACCACGAGTCTGCTTCCCAACCGACTACAGCATGGTCGTCTTCAAGTCTAATGTAAACAAATACTTGTTGAGCCGTCATCCTCTTGGAAAATCAATTCCTCTTAAGTAATCTTCTGCCCATCTCACCCATTGCTTCCAATCCTCTCGTGGTAGTTATCATCGTCCAGCTGACGAGCTCTTTAACCCTTATCCTTGAGTGGACCCCGGGCCTTGATAAGTAGTAACCTATCAGTAACTATATATATATATACCTCTGAAAAATTAGCAATATTAAGAAATGTCTTCAATTTCACTTCTGTCAAATATAGACATCAGGCAAATATCTATTACTAATAGAGATTTGGTATCTGTCTGTCTGAAGACGAAATAGAGTCGGGGGCTGTGTAGTATCTATTCTGTTGTAATGATACCATTCGCCCAAGCATTATCTTTTCCTTTTTTGGGGGAGGGTAGGGGTAGTGTAGTATCTTTTCTGTTGTTATGAGACCATCTTCTAAGCCATTACCTCCTCTTTTGAGGGCGTAGTGTAGTATATGTTCGTTAGTTATGATACCATCATTCCTGGCCTTACCTTCCTCTTCTTTTATTTTTGGAGGATAGTATAGTATCTGTTCTGTTGTCATGAGACCATCCTCTCAAGCATTACCTCCACCTTAGGGATGTAATGTAGTATATGTTCGTTCGTCATGATACCATATTCCCAGACATTACCTTCTCCTTGGGGTGGGGGGGAGGGGTAATAGTGTAGTATATGTTCGTTCGTCATGATACCATTCTCCCAGGACAGCAAAGATATGCAACCGGAGGGCGTATATATTTGCTAATAATTATTAAGTTGATGATGAACAAGAAAAGACAATTCAGAGAGAGACAAAAAGAAATTTATAACACCATCTAATTTACACTGATTCAGCTAGGTATTGTAATCTCTTACTCAATAGGAGTTCTCACACCAGGTGGTGTGTTACGTTTCAACCTTGTACCATACATGAATGAAAGCTTATAATCATACCGTTGTTAGCTGCTTGCTTTTGTATGCACTTTTTCTGCGATCTTTCCAGACTGTGGGGACACTGTCTGTAAATAGGTTCTTTCATACTTTGAAAAAGGACTAAGTCACGGCAAAACTGTTGAAAGCAGAGGAGGTTGATTTGCCTTGATCTTCGTTTCAAATCACTGACCTGTGGAGTGGGGAGAGACAGAGAGATCGATAACCATTATTTAATCATATCTTATCAGAGCAGTTTAACATAACATTTTCACATGTGTAGTGCTGCTCTCAACGAACTGCCAACTTCTCTCACTCACTCTCTCTTTGAGCCATGTGACGTCACATCCGTCTCTATCAATTCCCACAGCCCAGTAAGTCTAACCTCGAATTCAGCAAGTTGAAGCCAACTCAACTTAAATTTCCTGTTATTTTCAATTAACCAATTTATATACTAGCGAGTCTACTCGCTCAATATTTAACAGGTGTTCCCTGGAGTCTGAGTAACAGCAAGTACCCTTTCATCTCCAGTAGTCTTTGTGTTTTGTTATCAACATTGCAATTCACTTGATGTTTTATCACCAGCCGTTTACCAGTGATTTCTCACTTTGAATTTTTTGGGGGACAGGGGATTTGAGTGACAACAAGCCTGTTCAATATTTCAGTACTCTTTCTTCCCTTCTAGCCGAGGCCTGAATAGTGTTATCCTTCCTTAGTCTTTCCATCCTCTTGGACCCTCCACAACCATTTTCTGTGGTACCAACCAGTGTTGGTGGCACTGCGTTTGTTGTTTTTCTTATGCTTAGTCAGATTATAGTATATTTTTATATGTTCCCCCAAAAACCAAAGTAGAAGAAATAAAATAATAAAAAAATATGTGTATCTTATTCATGGCTTATAACGGCAGTTTTGCTCAATTTACCCAATTATTTTATTTATTTCTTACTCACAAAGAATTCTGACATGAGTCTTTACCAGCGGTAAAAATAGACAGTGTTTCCTCAGAGTCTAAGTGATAATAAGCTTACCCAGATTATCATTTCTTTCCATCACCATTGTAAATCACTGTGTACTCGCACCAGCCGTTTAACATTGTGTTCTCGTTGATATTGGCTGGTGGCTTTCTCTGGAATTCATGTGACAATAAGCCTCCTCAGGATTCTGGTAGCTTTCAGTGGAGGTCTGGACAGTGTTCTCCTACCTCAGTGGTCTTTCCATATTCCTAGACCCTTCATGATCACTGGTGCTAATGAGTCACCGCTTATCAAGGTCAAAAGGTCATTCCAGGATAAGGGTTAATGAGTTTGTCAAGTGGACAATGAGACAACACCTTGAGGATTGATAACGAGGGTTCAAACTGGGAAGAATTTCATCATTTAAGAGGACGGCTCAACAAACATTTGTTTACATTGGACTTGAAAACGACCATGTTGTAGTCAGCTGGGAAGCAGCCCCGTGGTATTTGTGATTTGTGTTCAACAGACGAACAGTTCTTGGAAAGAAACTTTGCTCATGGAAGTTATGTTCAGATTTAGGTACACAGAGGAATAAAGGAAAATTATTTACAGTGGTTGTAGCTAGAGGAGTTCTTGCGAATGTTTTACAGGGAGTGGGACCTGTGGTTGGTCAGTATCATCTGGTTATGTGAGTTGACTTCCACATTAGTAAGAATATCATTATGTATTCACTAGAAGTTTTCACAGAAGTCAGTATCAGTGATTGCTCATTGACAACAAGTCTCCCCAGATTTCTAGCACTCTTAAATAACCATTGCAAATTAGTTTGTGTTATCGCAACAGCCGTTTACTATTGATTTCCCGTTAGCAACAACTGGTGGTCTTCTCTGGAATTTGAATTGCAATAATAAGAGTCCAGTGCTCCTTGCATCCTTCCAGTAAATGTCGGGTTGGTGCTCTTCCTCCTCGATTTTGCCATGCTTCTTGATCCTTCACGATCATTTTGTGTAGCTAGGCTGGTGCCACCACATGCGTGCGTGTATTTTTTTTTGTGGGAGGGAGGTGTTCAGTATATGGGAATTTTGGCAGTTTCAGTTCCTTTTGGCTCGTGTGATATTCTTTTTATATTTTTTGTCCTATTTCTATTTCAACTTACCTGTAACTAGTTAGCGTTCAATGGTTATGTGGATTCGTTTTCCTTAAGATTTCAGCTGTTTTCATCGTTGCCGTGCATTGTATCATTTTAATCTTCCCTTTGATTCTAATTTCTCTGCATCGTTTTGCCATGTTTTTTTCTAGTGTTCTTAGTACTACTACAGTTATTGGTATTGTAATGATTTCCTTCATGTTCCATATTCCTTTCAGTTCTCTGGCAAGTTTTATGTATTTGCTTCATTTTTCTGTTTTTTTTTCTCCTTATTTGCTATCATCACATGCTTGTATGAATTTGTCTGTTTGTATCTTCATGTCCCAGAGAATTTCATGATTTTCTTTTTCCATTACTGGCTCCAGTTTGTGTCTGTAGCATTTGTCGGCATGTTCAAAGTGCAGACGTTTGCATAGTACCCAGTCGACTACTTTCTCCATGTAGTCGTGTCTGTTCTTGTATTCTTTTTGGGCTAGTTTGCTGCATTCACTTATTATGTGATTTGCCTTTTCGTCTTTTTGTCCACAGAGTCTACATTTACTGTTTTCCTTGGTTTTGTCTATTTTAGCTTTGCTATATTTGGTTCTGATCGCAGTGTTCTGTGTGTTTATCAGTAGCGATTTCGTTTCTCTGTTTAGGTGCCCTTTTTGTAGCTATGCCCAGGTCGCTTCTCTGGTCAGTCTTATAAATCATCCATGTAGCTCTTCCCATTTTTCTTTTGTTGCCTTTTTGTTTTCAGTTTCGCTGCTCCCTATACTGTTCATTTTGGCAGTGTCTCTTGCTGTGATGATCAGCCTTTCTGTGTTATATATTTTTCTAATTCTTATTTTGTGTCTTCAACACAGTCTTTTATACTTACAGTACTCTTTCCCCTTCCTTCTTTTCATGTAGAGTTAAGAAGTATCATCCTTTGGGTGTAGCGTATTGTTCATGGTCATTAGTTTCCTAGTTCTTGAGTCCAGGTGCCAGAGTTCTTCTTTTGTCCAACCTATTATTATTATTATTATTATTATTTGTACTCACTACGAGTTATCACACAAGTCATCATCAGTGATTGCTCACTGATAATAACTGGTGGTGTTCCCTGGATTTTGAGTGACAACAAGCCTCCCCAAATTTCCAGTACTCTCCACCTCTTTTCGATAACCATTGCAAATGACTTTGCGGTATCGCAACAGTCGCTTGCCATTGATTTTTTGCTGGTGACGACCATCGGTCTCCTCTGGGATTTGGGTGAGAATAAGCCCTCCCCCCCTCAAGGTTCCAGTACTTTCCGCGCTCTTCCAGTGAAGATCTGGTTAGTGCTCTACCTCCCTGGTCTTCCCATCCTCCTTGACTCTTCACGACTATTTTTGGTGGTATCAGTCGAGGCTGGTGACATCACTGTTTTTTTTTTGGGGGGGGGGCAGTTTATGAAATTTATTCCAGTTTCTGTTATTATTATTATCATTATTTACTTACTTAGAGTTTTCATACCTGTCATTCAAAATTATTTCTCGATGATAGAAATTGGTGGTTATTCATGGAATCTGAGTGACAGCAATTCTCCTCACATATTCAGTTGTTGCCCTCTGGCTGTCAGTTCACGTCACCATATTTCTTTAGTTTTCCCCATAAAGTTGATGTTTGTCAAATAATTAAGCATTTACCTATATCTGCTTGGGGGATTGTGTCATAGGCTTCTTTTTGTAGTTTATCCATGCCATAGCCATGTTCTTATTTGTGTTGTAGACTTTTTTTTGTAGTTGTAAAGTCTGTAAACGTTTGAGCATTATATTTTGTATCATACAAGCATAAGAACAAAACAAAAGCAGAATGTTTGAAATAACATTTATTTACTGCAAAACCCAAAAGATTTGCTCTAGGTTGGATTGTGTGCATAAAAATGCATCCAAGAAAATCTTAAAAGAATATGTGCGGGTGTGTGTGAAAAAGTTGAGAGAATGTGTATCACACACCTTGGGTTTTTGGACGTGTGTTATGGAGAGTCGAAAAAAGAGAAAAGAGAGGGAATCTCTTTGAGTTTCAGTTTTTCATACTCTTGATTTCAGTGCCACCTAGCGTGGCAATAAGGGAGATAATTAAGTTTAAGTGCTTGCCGGTCTGTGTATATGTAATTGTGTGTGTGGAAAGGGTAGGTAATGCTACAGACATGCTATGCTATTTTTTGCTGATTTTATTTTGTTCAGAATCTTTTGGCCGATGTATGGCAGGTTATTATTATCAATTATTATCAATTATTATTATTATCAATTATTATTATTATTATTATTATTTACTCACTAGGAGTTCTCACACAGGTCATCATCAGTGATTTCTCACTGACAATAACCGATGGTATTCCCTAGAGTCTGAGTGATAACAAGTCTCCCCATATTTCCAGTACTTTCTACCTCTTTCAATAACCATTGCAAATGATTTTGCATTATCACAACAGCTGTTTACCATTGATTTCTTGCTGGCAATGACCATTGGTATTCTTTAGGATTTGGGTGGCAATAAGCCTCAGTAATATACCAGTACTCTCTGCATATTTCCAGTGGAGGTCTGGTTAGTGCTCTCCCTTCTCAGTCTTTCCATCCTCCTTGACCCTTCACACTCATTTGTGTGGTATCAGCCGAGAACGGTACCATCACAGTATGTGTGCGTGTTTTTTTGGGTGTAGTTTATGAAACTTCTTGCAGTTTCAGTTCCATTTGGTTTACATGCTGTTCTTTCTATTTAAAAATTGCTTTTTCTTTATTTCTATTGAGCCTTCCATGTAGCTGGTCAGCGGCCGTGGTTTATGTAGGTTGGTTTCTGCATTCAAGGATTTTCCTTAAGATTTTAGCTGTTTTCATCATTTCTGTCCGTTGTATAGTCTCAGTGTTTCCTTTGATTCCAATTTCTCCTAGTCTTTTTACCAGTTTTTTTTTCTTTTTTTTTTTGGGGGGGGGGGCTGTTCCTAATGCTCCTACGATTAATAGTATTATATTAACTTTCTTCATCTTCCACATCGCTTGCAGTTCTATTATTAACATTACTACTACTACTACTACTACTACTACTACTACTACTACTACTGCTAATTGACTTTTCAATACTTTGTTATTCATATTGGGTCTATCGCATCCAAGGTAAGTTTCAGGAATTTGTTTAACCAAGTTAACATTATCCTGGATAATAATTAGCAGATTACATTGAATTGCTATTGTAAATTATTTAATTACTTATCATGTCTATCTCTTTTGCAAATAAGTATGTTTGTATTGTGAAACGGGATTGATTGTTCGAAATATAAAACTTATTCTAAATACTAATCTGCTCCTGTCTGCTGTTTATCTATTTACCTAGTGAGCACATCTCGAATTACCTAGAACGATAATTTCAAATTTGAACGCTGTTGAAAATACGATGTTAAGAAAATATATACCTATTGGAAAATTGGGGCTGCTCAGGAATTTTTTGAGAGCCATAGTGCGCTACTCTTAGTGCACTGGCTTTTCAACTTAATGCATGACCTTGCGTCTAACCTCCTGGAAATGTAAATAAAACAAGTTCAATTTTTTCAAGCTTAAAGAACATGACTACTATAGAAATTCTATTGAAACAGAAAACAAAAAATATAAGTATCGGAACCCAATAACTAAACATTAAAATACTGACAACAAGAGAAATGACTTTTAGAAGAAAAAGACAGGAGACAGATTTAAAAGAGCAACACCTTTATATATACTCAAACGGAATGATATATAGTTTCAGATTTCATGCACTTGGAAGTGAAAAAGCTCATATTCGGTTTAACGTCCATTTTACGTGTTAACATGTGTTGGACGGCTTTTAGAAATTGATTTCCAAACTAACCTATCTTTAGTCAGGTCTTCCCTCTTTCTCTCAAACCCTTCCTTATCACTTTTCAATGTTTTCCTTGGCTTTCCCCTGTGAAATTAACTTCAACTGTTCTACTCACTCAAGAACTTTCATCCATTCTTTCAACATGGCTATAAGATCGAAGTTTACTCTTCTGCACACATCTCCCTATATTATTCAGATTTAATCTTCCTCTGATTTCATCAGAATCAAGCCTGTCTAAGACTCACATTACACACCCATTGTATCATTCTCATATCATTTCTCTCCCTGTAACACATATCCTCAACCCTCACTGGCCATCATCATACTGTGCACACATGCCTGATAGACTCTATATATGACAATAAAATAAAACAAACCATCTCTGCATAAGATGGTAACGATTTTTAAATTGTAGATATGGGTAGATGCATCTAAAACTGTGATTTCAAGTATAAGCATGGAAGACAAATAAAAATACATTCCCTGACAATTTTAGCTTGGAGCAAAGTGTAGTATCTGTTCTGATCCTACACTTACACTTTTCTGTACTCATTTGGTGAAGAAAAAAATCCTTCTAGAATGAGGACATTTTTATTTTTGTCCCAATCCAAATCCGAGCTTAGACACTGACTTAAATCAAGTTGTATGCGAGCTTAGACACTGACTTAAATCAAGTTGTATGCGAGCTTAGACACTGACTTAAATAAAGTTGTATGCGAGCTTAGACACTGACTTTAATCAAGTTGTATGCGAGCTTAGACACTGACTTTAATCAAGTTGTATGCGAGCTTAGACACTGACTTAAATCAAGTTGTATGCGAGCTTAGACACTGACTTAAATCAAGTTGTATGCGAGCTTAGACACTGACTTAAATCAAGTTGTATGCAAGTTTAGACACTGACTTAAATCAAGTTGTATGCGAGCTTAGACACTGACTTTAATCAAGTTGTATGCGAGCTTAGACACTGACTTTAATCAAGTTGTATGCGAGCTTAGACACTGACTTAAATCAAGTTGTATGCGAGCTTAGACACTGACTTAAATCAAGTTGTATGCGAGCTTAGACACTGACTTAAATCAAGTTGTATGCGAGTTTAGACACTGACTTAAATCAAGTTGTATGCGAGCTTATACACTGACTTAAATCAAGTTGTATTCGAGCTTAGACACTGACTTAAATCAACTTTTGCAAGTTGTACTTACTTTCTCCAAAGATATAAAAATGAAGTTCGATCTGGACAAATGTGCCGAATGCTCCCTCGGATCTGGGGAGAAGATCCACGCAGAGAACATACAGCTTGAAGAGACTGACATCAAAGACTTAGAAGAGCAGGAACAATACAAATATCTTGACATTGGAGAAAATGATTCATTCAACACGTCAAAATAAGGGGAAAAATTGGCAGAAAATATGAAGAAATATTCCAGGAATATATAGATATGGAAGGTTCTGTAGACTGGCTCAAAAATGATCGCTTCACTATGATCAGGAGAAGATGATTATGGCTTCCCAAGATCAAGGCTTGACGACCAATGCTTTTAAGAAGATGAGTGATCTCAGCAACGACAAGTGCAGGTTCTGCCACACAGAAGTGGAGAGTGTGAGCCACCTGACATCCAGTTGTCTGCTGGGGGATGGCTACTATACAATGTTACACCATGCAGTGTGTAAATATCTCAACTGGACCATCTGTAAAAAATTGAATATCCAGTGTAGCAGCAAGTCCTGAGAACATACACCAGAAAGAACTGTTGGAAATAAGTCATAAACCACCCACTATGACTATGCAATCCCTACAGCTACATACTTAGAAAATGCAGCTGTTAAACCTGACAGTGATATGGGACAAGAGGGAGAGAGTAGCACATCTAGTTGAACTTAGTGTCCCTCATGATGCTTGCCTAAACAGAGCTGAAAAGGAGAAAAGAACTAAATACTAAGATCTTGTACGACACGAAAGAAACTTGACCATAGGAAGATTTCAATCATTCAAGTAATCATAGGAGCCACTGGTCTCATAAAATAGTTTTTAAACTACATGAGGAATATACACGGTGAACCAAGTGCAAGAGAGATCCAAACAATTGCACTTAAAGGGACGGTTGGAGTCTCTGGAATAGGACGTGAATGTCTGCATCCGGTAGGATGTCTCATCCCCAGCAACACCAAAAAGATAAGAAAATTGAAAAAAAAATGGATGGACAATACAAATATAGTTTAAAACCTTCCTTGGGATAAGCCCCCTTTCACACAGAAAAGATGTTGCAAACCTCTCTCTACTGTATCGTTATGTTCATGGTAGGTGCTCGACTGAGCTCCAATCCCTGTAAAAAAAATCACAGTAAGAACCCGCCCGGCTACAGTCACAACAGATAAGTTTAATTTCGATCTCTCTCTCTCTCTCTCTCTCTCTCTCTCTTTACCAAAGACCAAGCGGAACTTCTATGAACAGAGTTTATTTTCTAGAACGTCTGATCTGTGGAACAAAATACCATGAAGCTGCTTCCCAACCGACTACAACATGGTCGTCTTCAAGTCCAATGTAAACAAATACTTGTTGAGCCGTCCTCTTGGATAAATCCTGTGCCCATTCCTTTGGT
Source organism: Sepiola atlantica (assembly GCA_963556195.1). Classification (NCBI taxonomy): domain Eukaryota; kingdom Metazoa; phylum Mollusca; class Cephalopoda; order Sepiida; family Sepiolidae; genus Sepiola; species Sepiola atlantica. The sequence continues at coordinate 63,988,242 of OY744532.1, read as the reverse complement.
TGTTTTCAATCCTCATGTGGTGGTAGTGCTCATCATCAAACCGATGTTCACTTTAACTCTTATCCTCGCCGGGCCTTGATAAGCAGTGGCACATTTGTAAAGAAAAACTATATATAATTACTTTCTGAAACGTTAGTTGGAATCGGGGCAAAAATGACAAAACCTTAGTTGCATTGACAGACAGAAAATACATCCTGGTCAAATATCGTTTAAAACCTCACAGGGAGCAATGTTCAGTACTGAGAGTTTAACCCGGTATTAAGTTGTTTACTTTTATTGATATTAGACAAACTTGAAAGAATTTGGATTCTTCAACTCTGCTGAACATTTAACAAAAAAAGCTACAATGTTTTTATTACATACCTAGGCCACCATTTGCAATTTGGGAACAACACATGTGCTAGCTGTCATGCCGTATATAACTAACAAGCGATAGCCATGCAAATTCGAAGTGTATATAAAGGCTAAGAATGTGTTGATTGGCGAGTGTAACTTTGGTGTTGAAGTAACAACAAAAGAAAAGAGAAAGACTGACAAGAGGAAGAGAAAAAAGAGGAAGAGTAAGAGAAGGAGAGAGAGAGAGAGGAAGAGAGAGAGAGAGGAAGAGAGAGAGAGGAAGAGAGAGAGAGAGAGAGGAAGAGAGGTACATGTTATTAAAGCGTCGCATTAGAAAAGAAGATAAAACTAGTTTGGTCATGAGATGTGATCATGTTTTCGCCTGTTAATGGCTGCTGTCTTTTCCTTTTATTTATTTCTTCTTGCATGGACATCAATCATCGACAACTAAACATTTTCCTGTTCTTACCCCCCCCCCTCTCTCTCCCTCTCCTTCCATTATTTTATTCTCTTCTGTTTTTTTTTTCTTTTTTCCAAATTAAAGCAAATGTCAGGAAGACAAAAAATAAAATCCTCCACTATATAATAAAGAACAATGTATATATATATATATATATAGTAGAGAATGGTAGTTTGCTTGAAGCATTGCTGGGTATAGTAGTAGTAAGTTTTTGAAAGGCTGTGGGCAATGCAATTCCGGGTAAGATGCAAGTTGAAAGGAAAGGAACAAAAACAATAAAAATAAATCGAATACGATATAAGACTTACTATTTATTTTTCCTTTTTTTTCCTTTTTTTTTTTTTTTTTTTTTTCTTACATAACAGCAAGAGTGTTTTAGCTGTCCGGGTGATTAAAAATCACTATTTGATATTTCGGGAAAAGACATCCCTTTTTCAAAAATAATTAGACCAAAAGAAGAATAATATTTTATTCTTCTCCGACTGTGTAGAGAATAATACAAAACAAAATGGCTGCCAGATATAGACCGCAGCAAAAAAAACAAAAAAAAAAACAGTTTCACAGAGAATATAAATTAAGTTAAGTTTTATTTTAATATTATGTTAAATATATGATTGGTGTTTAGAATATTAGTGTAATGTTGGTTAGGTGTATGGTGTTCGATAAACTGTTATTTTTGATAATATATATATATCATTTTTTTATTTTATTTATTTATTTTTTTTTTTTTTATATTTGAATATTTACTTTGTTTTATCTTCGTATTTTTTAATTTGTTTATCTTTCTATCGTAATTTAAGAATTTTAATATAAATTAAAGTAATTAGTCTCATATTTTAAATATTCTAGATCTATCTACTTATCGATTTCGATTATCATCTATTAAAGAAGTGTTATTAATTAATAACACTTCTTTAATAGATGATAATCGAAATCGATAAGTAGATAGATCTAGAATATTTAAAATATGAGACTAATTACTTTAATTTATATTAAAATTCTTAAATTACGATAGAAAGATAAACAAATTAAAAAATACGAAGATAAAACAAAGTAAATATTCAAATATAAAAAAAAAAAAAAATAAATAAATAAAATAAAAAAAATGATATATATATATTATCAAAAATAACAGTTTATCGAACACCATACACCTAACCAACATTACACTAATATTCTAAACACCAATCATATATTTAACATAATATTAAAATAAAACTTAACTTAATTTATATTCTCTGTGAAACTGTTTTTTTTTTTTTGCTGCGGTCTATATCTGGCAGCCATTTTGTTTTGTATTATTCTCTACACAGTCGGAGAAGAATAAAATATTATTCTTCTTTTGGTCTAATTATTTTTGAAAAAGGGATGTCTTTTCCCGAAATATCAAATAGTGATTTTTAATCACCCGGACAGCTAAAACACTCTTGCTGTTATGTAAGAAAAAAAAAAAAAAAAAAAAGGAAAAAAAAGGAAAAATAAATAGTAAGTCTTATATCGTATTCGATTTATTTTTATTGTTTTTGTTCCTTTCCTTTCAACTTGCATCTTACCCGGAATTGCATTGCCCACAGCCTTTCAAAAACTTACTAATATATATATATATATATATATATATATATATATATATATATATATATATATATATATATATATATATATATATATATATAAGATAGATGATAAACATGTACGAATGACACATTTATTTCAACTTCGATTATTCAATACAAGGTGTACTCGGTAAAAACATGTTTATTATCCTTTCCTTAAGCCAAGGCTTTTCAAAGATTAAAATCTTATCATCAGAGGAATTACATAGATAGATAAGTTGGCAGTGGAAATGCCAAAATTCAAAAAAATATTAAGTAATGGAGAGATTGAACTAAACATCTTTCTATTGGGTTTACTTCATTCTTGAATTTTTTCAATGTTGCCTTCACGAAAACCCTTCTTTTCCATCTTTAAATCTCTTTTCACTGGACACCTTATCAACGGACATTTACCAAATTGAGATTTTAAGACGGGGGATCAGTCTTGTTCGTCTTTTACCATAGTCCGTTTTTCACAACTTTTTACGTCTTAAAATCTCAATTTTTTAAAATTTCTTTCCAAAAACCCCGGAATTCTCTCGCGACATAATAGGTAATTGTAAGCAGAAGAATAATTTAAAAAATTTGAGATGGTCAAAAAGAGGGGGATCAGTCTACGTTGAATTTACATTGAAAACTGATCCCCGTCTTAAAATCTCAATTTTTAAAAATTTATTTCCAAAAACCCCGGAATTCTCTACTGACATGATAGGTAATTGTACACCGAAAAAGATTTTTTTTAAAATTGAGATGGTCAAAAAGAGCGAGATCAGTCTACGTTTAATTAACATTGGAAACTGATCCCCCACCTAAAATGTAAAATATTTGAAAAAAATTTATAAAAATCCCGGAATTCTCTAGCAGCCTGATAGGTAAGTGTACACCGAAAAAAGAAAAAAAAACTGGTCAGTAACAAGTTGTGAAAAACGGACTGTGGGAAAAGACGAACATGTGCCGAAAGTCCAATTTTATTTGTTTGTATTTGTTTGAGACAACTATAATATATATATATATATATATATATATATATATATATATATATATATATATATATCCGTCCCGTAACACAAAAGTTAGCAAGTATAAATCTGTCAGAAAAATCTATTTGAGTTATTTAGGGGAATTTAAAAAGCAAATCTATTTCTATACGTTTTAGCTACTTTCCATTTTTCTTTTTTTAAACTTTCCTTTCTCTCTTTCTCACATTCTTTTTTGGTTTTGTTTAGCTTCACCGATTCAGATGTTATTTTATACGAATATGAATACTCGTGCGAACACTGGTGAAGGATAATTTTTTCCCCTCATTTTTTATGAAGGATTTTCACTCATTAAATAATAACCGAGCTTGTGTCCCTTTGTCATATGAGTTCATCCTAACAATAAAAAGACAAGGCAACTCGTTGAATTAAATCCAAATCAGAAACAGAATCCATCGCTGCCATCAGAGCAAGTTTCCTTTGCTGATAGAAAAAAAGAACCAACATCTTAGACCAATTAACAAAGCACACAAACCGTCCTCATCATGGAGAAAAAATATCAGTTGTAGGATATTTCTTTGTCATGATTGTTTTAGTAGCTCTACTTGGACTCCACATGTGAACTGTGACTGGGTTTTAATCTTAAATTTCATTTTGTAGCTGGATACAGCAAGTTCAGAAAACTTCTGCCATTACTAACCAGCAGAGCGTTACCACTGTCAACTTAGGGAAGAGTCTATCAGACTTATGTACGCAGTCTGATGGTGTACGGAAGTGAAACCTGACTAGTGATTGTTGAGGACATGCATTGCATGGAGAGAAATGATATGAGAATGATACAATGAATATGTAATGTGAGTCTTAAAGACAGGCTTAGATGTGATGAGCTCAGAGGAAGATTAAATCTGAACAGTAGAGCTAGATGTGTGCAGAACAGGAGACTGGATAAGAGGTTTTGGGTTAGTAGATGTAGAACAGTTGAGGTAGCAGCTTCAGTTTACAGGCGGGGGGGGGGGGGTGATGGCAAACATGGGAGAAAGTGATAAGAATAGACTTGAGAGAAAGAGGGATACATAAAGACTTGGTCAGAGATAGGTTAGTTTGGAAGTCAATTTCTAAAAATCGTCCAATGCATGCCAGCATGTTAAACGGACGTTAAACCGATGATGATGATGATGATGATGATGATGATGATGATGATGATGATGATGATGATGATGATGATGATGATGATGATGATGATGATGATGATGATGATGATGATGATGATGATGACCTGGAACCTGGCTTTGGATTAATTGATGATCACAAATATTTATCTATTAATTCTACATTTGTGTCTCTCACTAACTGCCTTAACTGGCTATGTTGACAGCATGGTTCACACATGGAGTTCAGGCAGAGCCACCAAAACAATCATGACAATGTAGCCTCAAGTACAGTTCATTTATCATTGAGCAAATGTTTTATTTATTTATTTATTAAACAAATTTTTAAAATTTATTCTGTGAGTCATAGCTTGTGGATCAGTCATGTTGACTGAAACCCTCTCTGCTCGATAACAGATTGGCACTAAAACATGTGCTGGGTGAAGGGAGAATTGTAAGTGAAACCAAAAATTCAAGAAAATAAAACAATAATCAAGATTAAAAAAAACTCCTTTGACTAAAATAAGTTTGCAGGTAATTTTTATCAAATAAATTCTCATTCCGAAACTCGTAGTTGCTCTTATTCTGCCTCCACCAGTTTATCACTTATATTTCAAAAATAGTTTATCAGAGCCAAACATGTCAGAGATAAAGTGATGGACAAAGAAGAGCGGTACCAGTGTCTGTTAACAACATTTTTATATACATTTCCATTTCATGTTACATTACCTCCCTTCCGAGGTGAGGTGAGGTCTAAATATCTCACAAGTCAAGACCAAATGAAATCCATGGATTGTTATCATATCATAGCAGCACAATTAAATCTTATCCTACATTGTCCTCTCCTCTCGTGACTCAAGTCCTTTGTTCCCGATCGTCTTCATGGGGGAGGGGGGATTCTCACGGGAATTAAAGTTGGATACACAACACTCTGACACTCGTTGGTTAGTTTAGAAACAACTGTTTATTCAAAGGCAGCATATAAACTTGCATACGAGAGAGAGAGAGAGAGAGAGAGAGAGAGAGAGAGAGAGAGAGAGAGAGATGCGATTCTTATCAATAGATTTCACTACATCGGTCGCCCTATGTGCACTGTCCCGACCTGGGGCAGCCCACAAAACACGTCCTCTCTCGTTCAAGTCTTGCCAGCTAAAGGACAAGTGAGAGGGGTTCTACTAGAAGTCACCTAACCCTCTTAACATCTGCCAAGGGTGACCTCCGACCCCCAGGACCCGTTGAAAATGTGGTTTTCATTATTTAACAAGATGTTATTACATATTTGAGCTCCCATTGCATTGTCTCTGCTTCTTTCTACTAATCATAACCCAACAGTAAATGGTATTCTCTTCCCTACAACCCCTTTTCTCACAGAAGAGACGTTGCTAGTCTCTCTCTACTTTATCTTTATTTTCAATGGAAGGTGCTCGACTGAGCTCTAATCTTTGGTTCCTCCTTGTAAGACATTCACAGCAAAAACTGGTCTTGCTATCACAACGAATAAAGTATTTCCTTTCTACCACCATGTGGTTAGCGATAGGCAGAATTTCCATGGACAGAACTTCTTTGCAAGAGCTTCCGACCTGTGGAACACATTACTGCAGGACTGCCCCCTGCTGATTACAACTTGGTCGTCTTCAAGTCCAATGTCAACAAATTCTTCTCATGAATCATAAGCAATCAATGCAGTTTATATCATTGATCAATGTTAGTACTCCTATAATGTTCCTCATCTTTCGGCTAATAATAATTCCCATATCATTAACTCTTATCCTCTGGTACTACCAGATCAGCCTGTCTGAAGATATCGGCTTCCTGACCCAAAATGCACCAAACATTGATGTTTTATTGTTCTTATTTTCTCTTTGCAAAAACTCAATTATGTTCTGCAAAGCCAAAAAGAAAAACAAAACAATTTCCCTCTCCCTCCTTTCCCCAAAACTTTTATCAAAATGCCCGGATTCAGCATAAAATAACCTAAAAAAAAGGTTGATATGCCGTAAAACAAAACAAAACTTATCCTCAAATGGCTCTTGGCCTTGATAAGTGGTAACCCAACTAGTAAAAAGTCAAAAGAATCTAAATTTTTCTTTTACAAACATTTATTTATGAAAATCAAACTTTTATAGTTAGAAATGGCCCAAGTAACCTATTATTTTTCTCCACCTCTCCTGAACACTATTCCTATCTAATAATAATAATGTCTATAATAATACGCTACGGCAATGTTATATTCATACGTACGTTATCACCCTCCACCCATTTTTTTAAAAGATGAGATCGTTCGATCGACGAAGATGGGATGCAAAGAAAAAGTAATTTTTTAAATTTAATATGATGTCACTGTTGTGTTTAATGTGAAACCTGAGCTAAAATACATTTTCTTGGCCTTCGGGCTGGGATCAAAGGGTAGTATCTGTTCTGTCCAATAATATTGTAGCTTCTGTGTTTGCACCAAACGTTCACAGAATAGAAATATGTCACAGGTTTATGAAGATAGACCCCCATAACGAGATATATTTTGAAAGTACATTGACCAGAGTACTCAGTTTGAACGAAGGTGGTACAATCATTTCCTGGGGGTTTGTTTTGTGCTGTGCATCAATAGAATAGAAATATTTTTAAGCACAGCAGCAATAGACGAGGGGTGAAGATACAACTGTGGAATTTCCAGTGGTCTCGCTAATTTATATATATATATATATATATATATATATATATATATAAGACATTTAAATTTTTTAATCATGTGGAGGCAAGTATGAACTTCAAATTGTTTTGAAATTAAACACGGCTTATGACACATCTTAATGGTAAAAAAGTATAAAGGGCAGATAACTCTAATCTGCTATGCTAACATCGCCCACGGCTTTAAAACCATCTCACCTTCAGTTATTCGCCAATACGTTTTCATCATAATCATCATCATCATCATCATCATTATCAGTTCAACGTTCGTTTTACATGCTGGCATGCATTGAACAGCTTTAAGAAATTGACTTCCAAACTAACCTATCTCTGACCAGGTCTTTATTTATTCCTCTTTCCCTCATGTCCATTTTTATCACTTCCTCTCATGTTTTCCGTGCCCTTCGCCTGTGAACTGAAGCTGCTACCTCAACTGTTCTACATCTACTGACCCAAGAACTCTTATCCATTCTTGCAACATTGCCAAACCATCGAAGTCTCCTGTTCTGCACACATCTCCTGATACTGCCCAAATGTAATCTTCCTCTGAGGTCATCAGATCTAAGCCTGTCTTTAAGACTCACATTACATATCCATCATATCTTTCTCATATTATATCTCTCCATGCAACGCATGCCCTCAACCCTCACTGACCAGATTTCACTTTCATACATCATCGCACTGCATACACATGTCTGATAGACTCTTCCCTAAGTTGATAGTGGTAACGCTCTGCTGATTAGTAATGGCAGAAGTTCCCTGAACTTACTCCATCTAGTCCTAATTCTTGCAATCACACTAGCATCTGCTCCACCCTGTGTTTTAATGGTATCACCAAGATAAGAAAACTTTGCGACGACCTTCATTGCATTCAAATGCCTAGAAATAAGAAATCATTTACTAGGACATTGTGAATAAATCTTAGTTTTTATGGCTTCTTTGCTATTTCAATCACCAAAATTATTTAGAATGAAATCGTGTTCACCATGATTTGGGCATTATCTTGTAAATAACTTAAATAACAATATATTTATAAAAGAAAAAAATAGAACAGCACCTACAGTCTAAAATGTGGTTGTATTTCCATCAGTAATGGGCGATACTGTGCAGATGAATATAGATAATTCTTTTTCTTTGGGTTGGAGAGGGCATTTGCTTAAACTTCAAATTCAATTAAAGTAGACTTACGATGATAATCATATGCAAATTAGCCATGGAAAGTTCAATAGTGTCGAAAACGGCCTCTTACAACATCTCATGAAGACAACATACTAAATAGGTTAATTGCAAACAAATTAGTGTACTTCCTGCGAGCATTATTAAGAAATATATGATTCAAAAAAATATAATTCTCATCTCAAGTCCAACACATGTAGGTAAGTGTTGAAATCTCTTTTTATTAAGTTCTTATTGCTGGTTAGGTCATAAACGAAAAATTCTCTCAGTCTAACAATGTTCTTAGTCAGCCTACTTATCATCAGAAATAACCTTAAGCAAATTAAATTATATTCGAGTCACTAACATAGTTGAAAAATAAAAAAGAGAAAATTACCTTTTTATTATTAATAATCGTAGTCGGCCTAATTATTATCAGAAAGAAACTGAAGCGAACAAAATTAAATTCGGGCGAATAGCATAATGTAAGAAAAGAAAGGCTAGTCTGGATCAAGTATCGATTTGTCAGATCCATTGCTATTTGAGTCTGACTTTGAAAATCCAACAATATAAATTTATATGTTAGATTAAGATCTTCTGTAACTAAAACAAAAGTCTGCTTTCCATAAATAAATATTGGTAGGATGTCTCTACATCTCTTGCCACAACTTGTTCAACAAATGTGTGTTGATTTGTTAGTAACAAAGTTTGTGCCAACCTATGGTTGGATCGGGCCTTACTATTACTTACTACAACATATATTAATTATTCAGTATGTGATAAAGAATAATAATTATTATACTTCTTTGAAAGAGTTCCTGTTAATCGTTCATTGAAGAATATTTTTCCTTTCATAATGTCCAGCATATATGAATTATTACTTACTAGTTGAAGAAGTTGAATAATATATAGTTGTTGAGGTCGGTTGAATTAAGCGAACTAAAAATATATTCAGATCAATAAAAGTGGAAGAAAAAAAGGCTAATCCGAATCAAGTATCGAATTTTCAAATCCATTCCTATTTGGGTCTGACTTTTAAAAATCAACAATATGGATTTATATGTTAGATTAAGGTCTTCCGTAACTAAAACAAATGTCTGATTTTCATAAATAAATACTTGTAGGATATCTCGTGCCACAGTTTAAAATATTCAAGAAGAGAAGAACAGGGTCGGCAAATGTGTGTTAGTAATATGGTTGGCTCAAGCCTTATCATTGAATACAACGAATAATGAGGCGGTAAGATTAAGAACAATATATATATATATTAATTACGAGCGGTATTTACCCGGCGTTGCTCGTGTGGAGATATATTACTTGTCAGAAGGTTTCTTAGAGAAAAATAATTTCAAATATTGTCATATTTACAATTTTTGCCTTGAAAGGAAAATAAAAAATAACATTTTCAATATGAGGGCAAACATACTGGTTTAATGTTCTTAAAAAAAAAAAAACTACTTGTTGACGGTGTGTTTTTTAACGTTTCTATAAAATGACAAATGACTGAAGAATAAAGAATAAATTTCGTTTCTTTTCGGATATTTTATGAACATAATTGTCCCTAATGACCCCAGATGGAATCAAAGGAAAATTTCAATGGTGTCTTTAGATTCTTTGAAAATTTAAAATCTTATTTGAATGTTTTAACTGTTAACATATCGATTTCTATAAGACACAAACAAACATTGACTTATATATAGAGAGTGTCTGATAGAGGTAAATACTCATTATGCTTCTTTGAAATAGTTCCTGTATGTGAATTTTTCATAGAAGAATATTTTTCCTTTTATAATCTCCAGTGTAAGTGAAAAATGTAGTTATTTGAATTATCACATGCAAGTTGAAGAGATCATCATCATCATCATCATCATCATCATCAGCAGCAGCAGCAGCAGCAGCAGCAGCAGCAGCAGCAGCAGTAGTAGTTTAACGTCCATTTTATATGTTGGCATGTGTTGGACGGTTTTTAGAAATTGACTTCCAAAACTAACCTATCTCTGGCCAGGTGTTTCAAGAAACTCTAACGAGAACTTTCAATATTTAAACTGCACAACCTGAAATGTGGCCAATTTTCTTTGGAAGTCATTTCCTTAATTGAGGCAAGATTTTTATAGTCCGGATGCCCTTCCTGACGCTAACCCTGTGAGGTGATGGGAGGGGGGCCATCTCTAAGTAATTGCCACCAAGGCTAAAGAACACTTCACCTGCCCTTGAATAATTAAATGGTTGAATAATATATAGTTATTGAGGTTGATTGAGTTGAATATCCATTGTGTACAAAGATTCTGAGATGTTAATTCATTCAAACTTGAGGGCCAATTCATTTCATGAAGAAATTTATTTATTTATTTTTTATAATTCTTATTTGCTTAATCAAACGAACCTGATTAACAAGGATTTGTAGCAACGTACATACATCGTTCTTTTCATTGGAAATCAACTCGTTTTGAGGTCATTTAGTGCTGAAACCCAATACCCATAGTCAACAATTAATTATACTCATAAAGATAAAGTAATCCCTGAGACGATGATATCATGACCAAAAAAACGTATACTACACTACCTCGCCCCGTCAGAAAAAGGTGGAGATAATGCCTTGGAGGATGATTTCATAATTAACGAATATATACTACACTTCCCCCCAAAAAAGAGGAGGTAATGCCTGGAAGATTGATCTGATGACAATAGAAAAGATACTACACTATTCCCCTATGAATTGAACATTAGTCTGAAATAGTATAAGCATTAAAAGATAGTACAATATTACATCAATAGAAGTAATAGTATAGTTTCGGCTTCAGACAGACAGATACCAAATCTCCATTAGTAGTAGATATGATTAGTTGAAAAGTCACTATTTTACTGCTGCCTGGTTGAAATTTCGTATTCATACGTTTCTCAATTGTATTGGGCTAAATCACATTGACACACCGGTTCCTGCCATATCACTGCAGTCAGTACTTAGGTAGGTGACCATTTGGGAAGACAAGGTGCTGTAAGCAAACACTCAACCCATGTGTATACATATGTACCAGCCTTGCTGGGAAGTATTACTGGTGACAGACTAGCATCCTGTAATGGAGACGGTTGAGGCTATCCATTCTGATTAACATTATAAGACCGGAGATAAGTACCAGATGCAACAGCTATTGGAGCTGAGAAAGGGACAACTACTACTACTACTACTACTACAGTGCAAAATTCCATAGTCTTGTACGGTATCTCTTAGGCTAATCATACCTCTACATTTGCCGTGAAAAGAACAAATCATGTAATCTCAAATCCAGTTCATATAGTATTGAGCCAAATCAGATATTCACCCCTGTGAGTCATTCTGTTTCGTTTGTGGCTCAGTCATGTTGAACTGAGCTCTCTCTCTCTCTCTCTCTCTCTCTCTCTCTCTCTCTCTCTCTCTCCGCTCAACAACAGGAGTTGTGGTAGAGTTGGAGAGTGATAACAAAACTAAATTTAACATTAAAAACAATAAAAAAAGAGCAATCACGTTTTAAAAAAAAAGATGACGAATTGAACAAATTAAAATAAATGAATTTCAAAAACTCGCCACAGAAAATATAATCTAAAACAGAAACCAGAAATAAGATTAAAACAAAAACAAATATGGCCGAATAACTTGATGAATGACAGGTAAATTGACCGAGCTGCCAATTTGACGAAGAAGAAAAAACAAAATTGGGGACAAGCTGAAGTATCCGTCTGTGCCAATTGAAAGTGATTATATAACTATAATCCTAATTTACTTATTGCAGTCATCACTTATCAAGGCCAAGAGCCACTTGAGTATAAGAGTTAATGAGACAGGAATGATTGCTAGCCGAAAGATGAGGAACACTATGGGAGTACTTAACATTGATCAATGGTATGAACTGCATCTGATTGCTTATGGGGCGGTCAATGACAAGAATTTGTTGGCATTGGACTTGAAGACAACCCAATTGTAATCAGCAGGGGAGCAGTCCTGCAGTAATGTGTTCCACAAACGGGAAAGCCTTGCAAAGAAGCTATGTCTATGGAAATTCTGGCTGATGTTAGGCAGGCGGAGGGAGAAAGGAAATACTTTTTTTAGTTGTGGTAGCAAGACGTTCTTGCTGTGAATGTCTTACCAGGAGGAACCAAAGACTGGAGCTCAGTCGAGAACTATAATCTGAAAACGTACATTCATTAATGAAGAAACACTGCATCAACTTGCATTTAATTAATCGTATACAATATTTATTGTGTTTTGTTATTAAATAACACGAAAAGAGTTGATTAACAGTTGTGAAGTGGTAACATCTTTCGCAACAATAACAGCAAACTACTCTAAGTACTATAAGTATTTGTTATTGTTATGTTGTGTTATGTGAGAGTGAGAATAAAAAAGTTTCATAGTTTATTTCCTAACATTGTGTTCGAGTGTATTTATTGTATTGATTGATGTACAGATTGGTGGCGAGTGAAGACTTTTGTATCGACCTCGTCATCATTAACAAAATTACGAACAAGATGCAAAGAAAGTTCACCACAAAATAAATAAATAAATAAATAAAATGTAATACAACAAAGAAAAAAGTGTAGTCAAGATAAGGTAAGACTCGAAGAAAGATTGGAAAAACAATGTAGTCAAGATATGGAAAGACTCGAAAAGCAGCATCGATAAAACATTGAACAACAGGATAAAACTAATTTTCCAGTCGGCGAGAGAGAGAGAGAGAGAGAGAGAGAGAGAGTGAGAGAGAGAGAGAGCGAGAGAGAGAGAGAGAGAGAGAGAGAGAGAGAGAGAGCGAGAGAGAGAAAGCTATATTTGTTCTTCTTTGGCCGATACACAGCTGTTTAGTGCGACTCTCTTTTGATACTGTCCGATGTTGCTTGACCTGTGGATGTATATGTCAATTGATATTAGGATCACAAAAGGAAACTAAGATGAACGTATAATGGATTGCAGCCAAGATAGGCTGCAGTTCGCTCTTGTGGAGATTTTTTAATCCCCGAAAGAAAGTTCCGATCAAACTTCAAGTAAAAAAGATTTGTACTTGTAGATAAGTGTTGCATTTCAACCTTGTGCCATGCATGAAAATTCATAATCCTACCGTGTTAGCTGCTTGCCCCTGTACACCGCCTATAGATAAGTTATGTCATACCTCGACAAACGACCAAGTCAAGACAAAACTTGTTGGAAGACGGAGGATGTTTATTCGCCTTGATCTTTGTTCAAAATCACCAACCAGTGCGGGGGAGGGGGGAAGAGAGAGATAATTTAATTATATCTTAGCAGAAAAGTTCTCGAGAGAAAGTGACCAAGATAACTCTAATTCTTTTTCTCAGGATTCTGTAATCAACTCAATTGGAGAATTTAGATACAGACCAGAAGAAGAGATCATATTTGCAGCATATTTTCGAAGATACAAGGATATTTCTATAAGGATTATTGTACATGATCATATGGGAAAAAGTTTAACTCTTCCTTGGAAAATTCGGAGCTATTGAACATGAAAAGTAAGCTAATTACATACTACCAAACAATCCAGAAGATATATCGTCTCAGGAAACGATTTTGCTATCAACAAAGATGTTTGGCGAAAGGAGTTCACTTTTAATCATATTTTGGCAATGCCTTAATTTAATCAAAGAAGATTATCCAACATTTGCAAGTGTAGTATATAAGGAGTGTAAAAAACTCAAACTCAGTGAACTTACTCCAGACATGTTTAATATTTGCTGAACATCTTACATCTCCAAGAGACACAGAAATAAAATGGCGTCTACTATCAAAATTAGAAGATTCTGAATTAATATTACGAAATATAACGGAAGAGTGTCAATGAATAATAAATCTACGCCACAATACTGAAAAAATTGATGAAATAGATATTTCACAGAGACACTCACTCGAAAGAAAGCAACAAGTTAAAAAAAAGTTTATTTCAAAATGAATCCTTATTCTGGATGCAATAAAATACATTTATATAAAAAATGTCCATTTAAAAATAAGGAGTTCCATAAGTAAAGCAATAAAGGACATCATTTCTCACACCGTAGAAAAAGAACTCAGAAATAAAACGAATCCAGAATTTAAAAATACGGTTAGCTTTATGAAAACAGGAAACACATTTACTGCAATTAAAAGAACATTTGTTAATGTAAAAATGGAACACACAAATGTTAAATTTTAATTAGACAGAGGATCTGACTGGCAAATTATTTTTTTAAAAACTGCCCGAGGAATGACCGGTAATAAATTAATTATTTTTAAGTGAATGCTATGCTAATCTATCATTCATGAACAAGAAAATTAAACTGAAAGCATTTGTCATGGATTAATATCGAAACATATTCGAAACTGACTGGATGGTCATTTGATATATGAAACTTACCAATAAATACGTTTTTCAAATAGTACAGATAATTTAAAAAGTGAACATAAATCAAGGTTTAGGCATGTGCTCAAAAGCATTAGCTACGTTTGAAATAAAATAAAAAATTTACAACCGATTTTTAGACAAAAATAGCAAATATCCTTTGCAACTCAAGAAATAAGTAAAAAGAAATGAACTGTTTAGAAGAAAATTGGAGTTCTAAATAAAACAGAATATTGAGTAGCGGTGAAGGCAACATGAAATGAAAGAATAACAAAGTCAATCCATACAAAATTAATAATTTATATTCGACATCTGTCTTAAGACAATGAAAGATAAAGAGTTCTTGAAGAATGGGAGTTCAAAGTGTCTAAGGAACGTTCTAGGAGAAAGAGTTGTTTAGCGTGTAAGAAGAAATTGAGTACACATGTTTGTTTCGGTTAGTGTCTTGTGCGTTTACTTGTGTGTAAATAAATAGGAATGAAGATAGGTGTGTGTGTGTGTTTGTGTGTGTTTGTGTGTGTTTGTGTGTGTGTGCGCGCGTGTATAAGCGTACCTTTGTTTTGTTAGTGAAAGTGTGTGGGCGTCTGTGAACTTGTGTTTTCATTGAGTCGCGTATGTGTGCTTCACTGGACTACAAAAGTTTGTGAAAGTCTCTCATCATGTGTTTGCTATTTGTTGAGAGGCGTTCGGCCCAAAGGGCCTAGCCAGAAAGTATTGTATGCACTTGTGTTTGTCTCTGAAAGAAAAGGAAAAAAGATGGAGAAAGACGTTGTGTTTGAGCTTTTATAGTACGAACGAGATTTTATAAATTAATACTTTTTTACGTTTTAATTGGTAGAAAGAAACTGCTGATTTAATCTTTTGTCCAATGGAGAGTCGATACGTAAAAACAACATTTGCTGCCGCTGCTGCTTCTGACAATAGTGCTTGTGCGAGACCCACAGTTTATGCAAAAAAAAAAGAAAAAGATTCGGGTTTGTGCTGATTATTCATCTGGACTAAACGATTGTTTAACATCTTACAATTGTCCTGAAGATATATTTTCAAAGCTAAATGGAAGAAAACTATTCTCAACACTTGATTTATCAGATGCTTACATGCAAATAAAATTAGAAGAACAATTTAACTATAAACACAAACAAAGGTTTCTATAAATTGGATAGACTGTTTTTTAGTATGAAAGTGGCAGTGCCGGGAATATTTCAACAAATAATGGACGTCATGTTGAATGTCTTCGATTTTGCAATTGCTTATCTCAACGACATTTTAATAAAAAGCTAAAATAGAAAACAACACGCTGAACACGTGAAAATAGTATTTAATACAATTAAAGGATATGGCTTTAAGCTAAGCATCGATAAATGCGAATTTTTTTACAACAATTTGGGACACATAATTGATTAAAAGAGTCACAAGTCATACCCAGCCAGATCTACGGCAATAAAAAATATGCATCGTCTTACAAGTGTATGACACTGCAGCTTCTTTGGGATTTGCTCATTATTACAGTAATCTAGAATTCACGCATCAAAAGCTCCACTAAATACATTACTTTAAAAAGATACGAAATGGAGCTGATCTTCTGAATATCAAAACTTATTTGAAGAAATTATAAAGACCTTAATAATAATAATATTTGTAATGAAAATATTTCATGAATTTTTACATCGAATTATATTTATTTTGCAAACGGGCCATCGTCGAATTTTATCACTATTTGAGTCTATGAAAGAATTTGGAGATTTCTGCAAATAATCTTCAATTAGTCACGTGATCTAATCGTTCCATCCAAGATCTAATCGCCAAGCAGAATGATTCATAGCCACGTCTAAGTGAACGTGAAAAAAATCAGACGGAAATGAAAGCGAAGATGAATTGTTACAACAGCTTTTCAGAGTTTATCAGATAACTCCAAACCTGAGTAAAAATTACTTATGTTCGCAAGAAAGACACGATCCCTATTTGGTAAACTGATACATAACAAAACCAAAACGTTTTAAAAATAGAATATTGGTTAAAAATGTTTCAAGCCGAGCAAACAAAACAAAAAAACTATTTGAACAATGGATAGGTTAGCTGGGGGAAAAAGGCATTATCGAGAAACGAATTGAAAAACTAGCGTACATCATAAAATATCCGAAATGGATTATCAAACGACCCTATAACCAGCTTAAAAACGGGTATATAGCTGAACCAAATAACCGTAGAGAAAAGCCTGGAAGTAATTTATGATTTATTTAGCGAAACACCAAATAGCACAAGAACAAAAATGCTCTAGCAAGCGTAAAAGAAAAGCAACTTTAACTTTGAACGTTAATCTAAAAGAAAAAAAAAGTATGATTTCCGGAGGAAGTGGAATTTCAAAAGTGGGAGATGTGGAATGATAACACGCCTCACAACAATAATAGACTAAGAACGGAAAGGACTATAAATATGTTGTACTTGTTATTTATGACATGTCTAATGTGAGAGCGATGATAAAAAGATATATAGTTTATTTCCTAACCTTGTGTTATAACGTATATATTCTATTGACTGTTGGTGTACGATACATCATAAATTAAATCAATTAATAAATAGTTTCCAATAGGTATTATGATTCGGTATTAAATAACCCAAAAAGGGCGAATATGGCATAAAACAGGCAAACTCAAATCACTCACTGAATCGTTTCCAATCGTATGATTTTAAATAACTCCTAAAATATTGATATGCCATAAAACAGATCATCATCATCATCATCATCATCATCATCATCATCATCATCATCATCGGTTTAACGCCCGTTTCACATGCATTATATGACTTTAAGAAATGGACGTCCAAATTAACCTATCTCTGGAAGGTCTTTATTTCTCTTTCCCACAGATCCATTCCTTATCACTTCCTCCCACGTTTTCCATGGTCTTTTCCTATGAACTGAACCTGCTGCCTCAACTGTTCTACATCTACTAACCCAAGAACTCTCATCCATTCTTTCAACGTGCCCATACCATCAAAGTTTACTCTTCTGCTCACATATTCCTATACTGCCCAGATTTAGTCTTCCTCTGAGCTCATCAGTACTAATTGTGATAAAATGTCTTGTCGCCACTCGTAGCAAGTAAAAAGAGTGTGGAAGGGACTTACCTCAAATTTCTGGATGAGTTTGTGTAACGTGTAAGGTCCGGTTACGGGCGAAAAAGAAAAGCAAAATGGCGTCCACACCTGATTATATGCTGGCGGGGCTCGCGAAGTAACGTGAAATCTCGTTACTCATATGCAAATGAGATTGTGCCGGTTTGGATAAAAAGCCTGTTTTCAGAGAAGGGGCGTGATTTGGAGACGTGATTAGCTTGGAATCAGTTGACATTTGGAGTTGCTCAATCCTCGGATTATTTATTTTGTTGCGTTATTCCCCTTCAAAGATCGTTAAGTATTATTGTTACCATTGTTGAATTTCTTGTTGCTGTTGTTATCGCTGCCGTTATTGTTACTGTTGTTGTTTTTGAACTGACTTTTTCCTTTTTTTTTTACCACTGCTGTTTTGTTTTTTTGTTTTTTTTTGGTTATAAAGTTTTATAACCATAATGGCGACGGCTACTTGTAGCCCGAAGCCGGCTGACAAGATGAATATTACCGAGGAGCAGAAGGGGCCGGCCGAAACTACTCCTGGATGTTCAGAATGGAGTAAGCCTCCTAAAATTATTATAAATGTCAACGATTTTATTCAGAAGGCGAAACAGTGCCTACATTTAGTGACCGATACTGGACTACTCGTGGATATTCCAAAGTTGGAGGAAATTAAAAAAAAAAGCATTATCATTTTTGTCGTTGACAAAAAGTCAAAAACAGTTATCAGATCGTCTTCAGATCTAATTACGAAACTACTTTTAACGGCAGGTTATAAACCTCTACGAATTATAAGATGTAAAGGTTACAACACTTGGAACACGTTGTTTCCCAATGAAGAAACTTGTGTCAAACTATCCCAGACGGAAATTATAACTAAGGATTATATTCTTCGAATGGAATATTTGGGAAAACGGAAGAACGGCGGTGTCAGTTTTTAACGTTCCGTTCCATGTGGATGGGGAACATTTAGGTGCTTTTTTTCTTAAATATGGAGACATAACGTCCGTAACCTGGGATGAGCATGCAGGGTTATGGTCATTCGAAATTCTTCTGGATAAAAAAGCATTTGACAGCATCCCTTATTATTTGATTGTAGGGGATGAAAAACTGCCGGTAATTGTGGCCGGACGAAGGCCTGTTTGTTGGGCGTGTGAGGAAGTCGGTCACCTCACCGTTGAATGCCCTCAAAGAAAGCCCACGACGATAAAGACAAGAGTTGGCCAACACTTAGGGGTGCCAATGACAACAAGAGTGGGGATGCCCATCAATTCACTCTCTTCAAAATCTGATAACGACGACTACCCAGTGCTCCCTGATCTGAGTAAACAGGAGGACAGAGAGGAAAAAGAGTGGCTTATTGTTCCTGGGAAAAAGACACCTGGTCGTCAATCACTGGATGAAATGCGGGAGCAGGAAATGTTAACAAAGGATCCTGGCAAAAATAAATACCTCGAAGTCCGGGACCTTAAAAATAAATTGGACAGAAATAAAGTATCGGAAAGCCCTAAATCTCCCTCCCAAAATATTAGTTCACAGTCCCCCGCCAAATATCCCGCTCAAAAACCAAGCCCTCAGCTCTCCCCTAAAACAAAGACAACCTCCGAAACTCAGTCTTACGAAGCCACGTTCCCCCCAAAAGTTATGCCTCCTCCAATCACCACTCCCTTGAAAAACAAGGAATACAAATTAATCCCTCTAAGCCCAGTTAAAAAAAGCAAAGTCGTCTCCTCTCCTAAGCCTTCCCCTTTAGTCACCCCACAAAACACTCCCCCTCCATCCCCTGCAAAACAGCTCGCTCCCGCCTCTCCCTTTCTCGAAAACAAAAACACAACCCCTTCCCACTCCCCAATGAAAGAAGACATGCCACCTCCACCTCCACCCTCATCTCAAAAAGGGCACAGACGGTCATCTTAGCGGGAGACTGGAACGCGGTCCTGGATCCCGATATAGATCGTAATCAGGGTAGGGGATCTAACAATGATCGGGATGCTAAGGCATTGCAGGATTTTGTCGATAAGTTTGATCTTATCGATAAGTTCCGGAATGAAAAGCCCCGTGATAGCGTATGGACTTGGACAGCTAGGCGCGGCTCCGGTGCGGTACAACTTTCGAGTTATATCGACCGGTTCTTAATTAGGAGAGTCGACGTAGAATTATTAGAATGTCCAAGTTTTCATAATATAGTTTACTCGGATCATAGACTTGTTCGGGTTCGAGTAAACTTAGATAGACCTAAGCCTAGATTGGCTGGCTACTGGAAGCTCAACACTTCGTTGTTCGATGTGAAGGGCTACCAGGAACAGCTATTACTAACCTTACAGCGGGAATTGACGGGGGCTGTAATTGGGAATAGGAAGTGGGTTCACTTTAAGAAGGTAATTAGGTCCTTTTCTGCTGATTTTAGCCGACGACTCAATCTAACAACTAGAGCAGTTAAAGTGGCACTAGATTCTAGATTAGATCGGGCGGTGGAGGCGGGGGATAGTGCTAAAGTCACTATAATTAAGGCAAAGCTTGCGTCTGTTGCTATGCATCAGCACCAAGCTCTAGTGATTAGGGTTAGGTTAAATAGAATGCCTCAAGAAGCAACAAGTATGGCCGCTGAATTGCGTGCAGAGGAACGTCGACAAGCTGCTGATCGGCATATCGCACGTGTCTCATTGCCGGATGGGCGTCTCGTGACCACAAACGAAGGTATTCTGGAGGCGTTTCGTTCTCATTTCCAGGATCTTTTTACCAAGGAACCTGGTCTGTCATTAATACATTTCGACCCCTATTTAGCTGACTTTTCTCGTCTCGAGGCGACCGAAGCGGCTAGGTGCAAAGGTTGCATAACGGAGGAAGAAGTTCAGGAAGCCTTGAGGTGGGTTGGCCTTAACAAGTCTCCCGGTGTTGATGGTTTGCCCTACGAGGTGTATTTGAGGATGTCGCGCATTTTTGTTCCCTTGCTGACAGTTTTATTTAACTCGTGGTTTAGGAATGGGACTATTCCCGAGTACTTGACCATGGGTATAGTGAAGTTGTTACGCAAAAGCAAAAATGGTGGGGATGGGTTAGATAATTTCCGCCCCTTAACGATGCTAAATGCTGAGTTAAAGATTTTGGCCAAGATCTTAGCTAATCGACTGCAGTTTGTTTTGGCTGGTCTAATTAGCCCTGAACAGACTTGTGCTGTAAAGGGTCGGACCATTCAAGATAACTTGCATTCGATACGCCTGATCATAGATAAAGTTGACACAGAAGCCGCGCTGATCAATTTAGATCAGTCCAAAGCATTCGATAGGGTGGACCATCGGTACTTGGAGGCTGTTTTGGCTGCGGCCGGTTTCGGTCCGCAGTTTCGCTCTTGGATTCGCCTCCTGTATGCGAACCCCGGGGTGCGGGTAGAGGTGAATGGTGTGATGTCTAAGCCCTTCAGATTATCCAGATCTCTTCGTCAAGGATGTCCGCTTTCACCGATGCTTTATGTGCTTGTGTTGGAGCCCTTCCTTCACAGGCTAAGGGTGAATCCGGTCCTTAATGGGATTACTTTGGCAGGTGCTTGCACCACATTAAAGTACTCCGCCTTTGCCGACGACTTGACTGTGCTTGTAACGAGCAGTGCCGAGATTAGTGTCGTCGACAGAGAAATCAAAATGTATGAAACGATAACAGGGGCCAAAATTAACTGCGACAAGTCTGTTGGCTTGCGCATTGGTGCCTGGAGGGGTGTACCTCTGCAGGGGCCCTTTAGCTGGACAGACGGGCCTTGCAAGCTACTCGGCGTCTGGTTCGGTCCTGATCTGCAGCTGGAGAAAAATTGGTCGGAAGTATTAAAAGCGATTCGGGCCGCAGCTGGTCTGTGGATCCGTAGAAATCTTTCGTTAAAGAGGAAAGCGGAGGTGTGTTGCTCTCACATTTATCCGATCATCCTATATCAACTATCAGTGCTTCCTCTCCCGTCGGATACACTGCTTGAGATGCAGCGGGCTCTTTTCAAGTTCTTGTGGCTTGGCAAGCCCCTTATGGTCAGTCGCGAGATTTGTTATCTCCATCCTTCTGAGGGCGGTCTAGGTATGCCAAATGTCGAGATTCGACGTCATACACTTCGGCTTTTTTATCTAGATCGAATGAGTTCACAAACTGAGGGAAACGGTGTCTTCTGGAAGGAAGACACTAAGAAAGCCTTTCCGGCTTTTAAAAGTGTGCACTTGGATGAGGGGGAGGCACACAGGTTACCCCGAGGCGAGTGCTCCTTTTATCGCGAATGCAGACACGCTTTGAAGTTCTTCTTAAGGGTGAAAGAAAGCCTCTCTGACACCCTACTGTTGTCCCGAAAGGCATTATATCGGGTTATGGTGAGGGGGACTGTTCGAAATGACAGGATTGAGGGGCTCGCTTTGGCGAAGGGGGAGCTACGCTCAATCTGGCCTTGGGCGCCTGGGTTACGGTGTTTGATAATGACGAGGCAACGCTAACCTGGCTGATGATAAGAAATGCCCTCTGGGTCGGTAAGAAGCTTCATTCAGCTGGCTTGGTGAGTTCACCGACTTGTGTTAGATGCAGCGATGAAGACGAGACCGTGAGTCACGCCTTCTTTTATTGCCGCATCGTTGTGCCGCTGATTAGGCTTGTTACAGGTCTCATGGTTCGCATACTTAATGTATCATCTTTTGACCTGGAACCTATCAATGTATGTAGCAACTGGGTTCCAACAACAGATAGGCTGAGACGTTTTGTGTTCTTAAGCATACTAGCCGTTATGAGAGACGCGATATGGAAAACTTGTATGAAGGCAGTCTACGGAGCTGAGACCTTCACTTCTCTCGACCTTGTTACGATTTTCAAATATTACATGAAAGCTCGCATTAAGGCCGAGAGGGTGAAACGCTCTCCGGCAGATTTTGGTGAAAGGTGGGTGAGATGTGCGCGACTGTGTAGAGTGACAGGAGCTAGAATAGAGTGGTATTTAGACGTGCCTTAAGTATAGGATTTTGGGTTACAAAAACGAACTTCGATTATGACCCAGTTATAAGTTAGCTAAAAGACATGTTTCTTTTAATTTAAGTTCATAATTTAGCTAGTGTGTGAATGAGTTCATTATGGCCCCTTTTTATTTTCGTCCTTCTCCCCTCCCCCCATTTTTTTTTTCACCCCCATTTAGTTCCTAACTCCCCATCCCATCCCCAACTAGGTGACAGAGCGCTTGATTTGTCAGGATGCAGGTTACCCTTCGATATTTTCGAAGGTGGTGTTATTAAATAAAGCGTTAGGGCCTGCATCAACCTCCTTTTTTCGATTTTCGATTTCGACTGGCAAATCTGCGCATCTGCCACAGTTTAGTAATGGGGGGGGGGGTCTTTTTACTAACTTCAATTTTTTCATTGTAAATATTCATATATATATTTTGTACATATTATTTTTATTACCATACCCCCCCCCCCCCCCGTTGCATATTTTACATATATGGGTTTTAAGTAGGACTTTCACGGTGCGAATTCTTTTGGTGATTGGAGAAGGATGTATAGTATAAATGCGGTATTTTGGTGAATGATGGTCCCGAATGAAGCTAGCTAAATTAGACTAGTTTAATTTGTTAGTGAAGACCTAACCTTTCCCATCCCCATTTTCGGCCTCGTGCCACATTTTGTACATTTTTATGTATAAATAAATAATGATTTGGAGTCGTGAGTTTGAACCGCAGCGTGTGTACGTAGAATACTGAGGCGTGACGATTTTAATTGCGAGAACCAAAACCACCAGCTATTTTGGTGATTGAGTGAAATTAAGCAGTTGAATCCCGAGGCCGTTTAAAAAAGAAGGCAATGTGGTCGCGTGGCTTGATAAGCTGAAGTTGGTCGCGAAGCTGCAAAGGATTGATGACGTAGCAACATTGATCCCAATGTATTTGGAGGGGAATGCGCTAGTAGTCTATCTGGAAATGGGGGAGAAGAACCAGACCGATGGCGAGAGTATTGAGAAAAGATTAGGGACAGCATTTTCGGAGGGTGCTTTTGAGGTCTATAACAACATGAGATTGTGCCGGTTTGGATAAAAAGCCTGTTTTCAGAGAAAGGGGCATGATTTGGAGTCGTGAGTTTCGACTACAGCATGTGTACGTACAATACTGAGGCGTGACGATTTTACCCACAAAAAACAAAACCACAGTAAGCCTATCTTTAAGACTCACATTGAACATCCATCGTATCATTCTCATATCATTTTTCTCCATGCGACGCATGTCCTCAACCCTCATTGGCCAGGTTTCACTTCTATACATCATCACACTGCGTACACATGCCTGATAGACTCTTCCCTTTGCTGACAGTCGCAACACTCTACTAGTTAGTAATGGCAGAACTTACGCCATCTACTCCTAATTCTTGCAATCACACTGCTCCACCCCGTGCTCCAATTATATCACCAAGTTAACAAAATGGTTCGTTTCCAGTAAATATTCTATTTCAGAATTAAATAACACAGAAAGTTTTTAGTGTAAAATGTGTCCGAAATCGACAATAGTTCGTAACATTATTTGGCTTGTGAACCCCCTCCCCTGGGCTTAGAGGTATTTTATCATCTATGGACCTCTAAGTTTTTGGGAAATACAACCAAAAATTTACAGGCGTGACGTAAGTATGACTTATGTACAACGAATACTACGAAAACGAACCGAAAAAGATGAAAGAAGGTACGCCGTTCCGAATGTTACCAAAGCCCCCTATCGTCAAAATTTGTTTAATTTTTTTATTTTATGTCAAGTTTAATTAGTTACTATACGACGTTAGCACCGGAAGTTTCCTAGATTTGAAACGTTTGCATCTCATGCCTGTATTATTTTCTTGTTCCTCGTGCTTCTAAAATGAATCTGTCAATATTACATGAAATTTCACAATCAGTAGAAAGTTGCATTTTTTTTTTTTTTTGAAAGGAAAAAGGCGGGCGTTTTGTTGTAATAATGTTTGACTGAAAGGAAAATCGTGCAAATGTTAACTTGAGATAGTGAAATGAAATGATATCTTTTACGTGCGGTAAATGATTAGTTCAATTCTAAATAAATTAAACTAAATGAAATTAATAAAAAAGGTGGGGTGTGGTGGGGCTGTTCGTGTAATAAAACAAAAATGTTTCTCGCGAATGTAAGTATTTTAATTGTAAAAAAAAAATGCATGTAAATTTAAAAAAAACAACAAAAAAAACGACAATGCAAAGTTGAACAACATTTCAAATTAAAGTCAGTAAAGTATGTTTAAATGAAGTTTAAATGAGGTTTAAATTGTAATGTGGAAGAAAAGATGACTTTATTCTGATTTGACTGCTTTATAATAATTATGTGTATGCAAGAATGGATGATGATTCGAACGGACGAATGGGAAAAATCCTTCTAGGCTGCGGCAATATTTATTTTTGTCCAAATCTGGAATGCCCCTATTTTGAGGACCTGCATTTTTCCTCACATTAAGAACCGAAATTGTGCATAACTCTGCCCTTGAGGGTAGGCAAATAAAAGGAACAACATAGTAAAAGTGTAGAATGATTAATAGTAGAAAAAAATTTATAAGAAAAAAACAACAAAGACGTCTTTTATTTTGAAAAATAAATAAATAAATGAAAGACGAATGATGTTTAGCGAGATGTGTGCATGTCGTTTCATACGAGTTAGAAAGAAAACAACATATATACTTTATACAACGTTAAAGCCATTGTAATTAAAAATTTAAAAAGTAAATATGTCCTTACCCGCTCTGGCGGCAATATGTTAATTCCAATCCGTGTTTCTTTATTCTTAGAATATTTTCATAATTACAGGAAGAACGAAAATCAATTTGAGGAAGCGGTTGTTCTGTATGTGAATGTGCGAACATGTTTTATGCATATGAAGATTTTAAATAATAGAAAGATTTTAAACTTATTTTAATTACTGAAAGCATTGTTTATAAATTTTGAGCGTTGTAATAAATGCTATTACCGAATGGAAAAGTCGGAGACGCCATGTTTAAATTTAAGTTGGTGTTTGTTTAGTGTTCGTAAAACATATTCGATGAATCCAGAACAAGGATGTAGCCAGCCAATCATAACGCCGTAAAAGTTGGCAGAGTAGTCTCTGTAGGGAGCGATCCATATTTAACTTGTGTGAAAGGTAATAGCACGGAGTTAGAAAATTAAACAATGATGGACGGTGCTGCTAAATTTATCTTATGAGGAAGAAGTCCCGGTGTTAGATGGTGTTGGGGGTAGTAGATTTTTGCGTTTGAGTAAAAGTTACTCCGACTTCCTGTATGTCTCACCTTTTTGAGAGAATCAGGTATGCCGGAAAAAATGTAGGAAATTATGAAATGGAATGAAACTGATTGAGAATTTCCTGAAACACGCTTCCATTATTGGCATTAAGCGTGACCATATTGGCTTTCTGTATAGCATTTGTGTTTAATGACCTATAACGACTGTAGTTTCACGGGAAAAATCGAGATTACTTTATTATATAGGAGATTTATTTATTATATAGGAGATGATATACAAAGCATGAACACCGATAAGAAATATTTGCCTATCTGAGCTCAGAAATAGTGAAGATTAAGTGCCACATATGCGGTGATCGATATAATTGTTATACATATTATTATTTATATTCAACAGATTCCTATATGGGATCATTACAATTTATCATGGACCGCCAAAGTACAATTTTTCTCGTGGGACACGTTAAAGCTTCTGTAGACCCTCAGAGGTTCATGTGGAATCTCTGGTCTAAAAAATATAAACAGTACTTGAAGACCCTGTTCCTTATTTGCTTGTAGTCTTTTCCTCATTACCAGTTTTTGACTACTTGTTCCGCTTTGTCAGTGGCCCTTTTTACTTTACAGAGTTGATATGCTGTAAAAGAGTCGAATTAATCTAACTAATCTTTCACTTAGGACAAATTTTGGCATTAAATAAACCCAAAAGGGCTGATATGCCATAAAACGTGCTGACCGTAATATCTCCTGTGTGTCATAAGTAAATTGTTTGAATCTGTGGCAAATCAAAAAGTCTTCAACCTCAGCAAACACAATCTACTAAGTAACAAACAATATGGATTTTGTCCTGCAAGATAAACGTACTTTCAAGTTTGTAGCAAAAGAAAAGGTAAAGCCAACATGACTTTGGGGAATCATGTTTGGCGACAAGTAATGTCAGCACATGAGTCCTGTTTTTTTTGGGGGGAGGGGGGATAAATTAATAATTTGTGGAATAATTGTTAAACAAAATTAAATATCATCAAAGGGGTTTAAATTTATATTTGTTTTTAATAGAACGCATTCGACAGGCGAATTATGTAAAATAGTTCCTATCTTATTTTACATAATTCCCCTGTAGCAGTTACACGTTTACAAACTAATTTCTATTGCACAAGTTTATTCTTACACATGGAGTGATTAATACATTATCCAATCAGAACACTTTGAGTGGGAGGTACTTCTGCTGAACTGTTTGCACACTGTTTTCCTGCCCTTCAAGAGTCAGATAGTTAACATCAAACTGAACAGACGTGCAATCTTCACGTTCCAGACGAACCAAAGACTTGACATGCGCAGGACAAGTGGACGCAAGATTCAACCTGGGCACATACATGCGCCACCGCCCGCCCGACTCTACATGTTATGGAATTTCTTCTGAACTTGTTACTTAAACCCGTTCTATGGTCTCTTGCTGTTTATTGGTGAACCGATGTTTGAATAAAACTGATTTAAAATATAGATGGAGAGTTTGTCTTTATAATCGAGCTAATAGTAACCCCTCTGTCATCCTACTAAGTGGATCCTTTTAAAAGCCCTACCAAGGACAACACACACAACTCGTATTCATTCTATACCTCTGTCAAATTTATTCGTACAGTAGAAAATATTGTTTTTAAATTGATGAATCCATGTAAGCATAATTATGTCTTCGGTGAAGCCTTCTAGATTATTTATTCCGTAGAATATTTGTGATGAAAGTAAATTCGTATGTGTCAGCATGATGCAACCTTTTTGACCGGCTTGATTTTGTTGTTGGCATTCTTGTAAGAGGAACCACGTGGAGGTTGCCAACATCCCTAAGTGAAAGTGGTACTATAGAACCGACTGAATTTGAACTTGGCACACTCAGGTCGTCAGTCTGTGTCGTTAACCACTGAGACAACTATTAAACACCAACGTTGTTGAATCAATGAATCACCATATATCAAGGCTAATAGTCACTTGAGGATAAAGGTTAGTGAGATGGATAGAATGTCAAACGTTGTGAGAATAAAATCCAAGATGAGAGCAGTAGTCCGAATAATCTAAATAATACAAATTATCATTCCTCATCTAAAAAATTTTGAAACAAAGTAAATTTGCATAATTATATATATATATATATATACATGATAAAGTAAATTCGTATAAGTCAGCATTGTACAACTTTGTTGACCGACTTGATTCTGTTGTTGGCACTTGTGCAAGAGGGACCAAATAATGGTTGCTAACACTCCCTAAGTGAATGTGATACTATGGAACCGGCTGGATTCGAACTTGGCACACCCAAGTCGTCAGTCCATGTAGTTATCCACTTAACCACCGTCATCTCCCTAATTTGTGATAATTGTGACAATGAAAATCATGTGGTGCAATTGTTATTCTTACATACAGTAGATAAAAGAGATTAGTGTTGATTTGAGACAGAGAATTATTAACTTTCTACAATTCGGTAAATAGTTACAGTACTACTTCAAACTGGTTAGCTATGCTTATATCTAAAGCACGGTATAAAGAAGTTTAAACAGTTTGGAACAACAGAAAAATAAAACAAATTGTCACTGAGAACTGAGTGAAAACTGTGTCGTGAGGTTAAAATAAACCCAATAGTTGTTTTGAAGACATTGCCAAAAGTTTGGATACAATAAGTAAGAACGTAAGTACTCACACAATACAGCGTTGTTTAACTAGAAATGGGTTGTATGGAAACAGACCACGAAGAAACCCCTTTTTACAAACCATGTCAATTTGTTGCTCGGTTTAAATTTACCAAAATGTTCTTGGACAAAGAAAATTACTTTTGGGAACAAGTACTATGGAGTGATGAAACAAAAACTGAGCTTTTGAGATAGAATGATATACAGAAGATTTGGTACAGAAAGGTAAGTCTTTGCCCCTCAAGAAATACATTAAAACATAGAGGCAGCTCTATGATGTTTTGGATGAAAATCTACATCGATCAGTGCATAATCTTTTAATTTCTAGTAAGATAATGATTCCAAACATATGCCTAAGTCAGTGACTACATGGCTTTAGAAAAAGAATATTACAGATCTGTCATGGCCACTAACCGCATTAGAAAAACTAGACAGAGAGCCATTGACCTACAACTGAAAAGGTATACCCATCTCACCGCATGTTGGTTGAAAGCCATAGGTTTAGAAATTGTAGCGCAGAAGTCTATGATTCGCTGAATCAAAGGTCTTAGCAAAGTCAAGGAAAACAATATGTGCTGCATCGTCATCATCCATGATTTGAGTGACCCACTTCTCTATAATGAATAGTTGATTGGTTAAGGTAACCATGCAAGAGCAATTTGAAGATTAGAGCTAAATTCAGTTGCTGCCAGAATTTCTGTTAATCTACACATCATGTAAGACCCAGAGAAATAATGAACACTAATTACCCTCTAGTCTTGAACTAACTCCTGATTAAAGAAGTGTTCGTCCATTTAATTGAGTAAATAAAATCTAGTTTAACATCAAAATCGTTGTCGGCTCCTTCTTCAAGAATATACTAGTCTCCTGAAAAGGGTCAAGAGAATATCCCCTTCAAGATCTTAGTGGTCATTACTGAATGCTGTAGTTCACTTCAAACTCGGCTTTGTGTCACATCTGGCCCTCATGGGGAGGCAAGTAAATAGAGAGGACATCTTTACTGTTGGTCAGCGATATGAACAATTTAACTTCTTTCGTAGAAGGAGCATCTAATAATGTAGCCTCAACTCCAGCTCATTTACTATTGAGCTAACTATATTTAAATTCATGGTGCCTTATTGTCTGCAATTGCAGTAAAATTTCGCAAACCCAGTCATATTCTACTCTAGTCAAATTTCCTGCAGCATTCCAATAACTCATTGGGGAATTTCACAAAATACTTTACTCATATTTTTAACCAACTGAAGTACATGTTTATCATAGGAAAATGATGTTAGTTTTTGACCTCTAGCTGAAAATCTTATTTATTAAATTAAAATCAATTTTATTAATTAAATAAAAACCATTAAAATCAACACGTTTGCCATACAGAAACAAGTTCATACATTCTACTTCCATAAAATTCTGATATCCGGCATGCAGCCAGCTGATAAAAGGGATTTTCACTCACACGTTTGTTTGTGAAGATTTTCCGTAAAAAGTGATAGAGCTACTTGAAAAAGTGTTAGTCAGTAGGCAATATTTTGTTATACTATTTTCTTTTGTTGTAAATAGGGATATTGCTAAGTGAAATTGGCAGTCAGCTGAGTGGACAGCAGCAGCTGAAAGCCGTCCAAAGCTACAAAAGATGCAAACATCAGCAGGCAAGGTTTGGGATTCTGTATTTTGGGATATGCAAGGTATTTTATTCATCAATTACAAATAGCATTATTGGTGCGTTTGGAAGAAAATTTTTTTTTTAAATCGCCAAGAAACAGCCACAGATGAAGAAGAAAATGTGCTCTTTCACCAAGATAATACACAATGACACAAGTCGATCACAAAAATGGCAAAACTACATAAATTGCACTTCAAATTGCTTCCGCACCCACCCTATTCTCCAGATTTGGCTCCCAGTGATTACTGGTTGTTTGCAAAACTCAAAAGAATGCTTGCTCCAGGAAAAGAGATTTGGTTCTAATAAAGAGGTGATATCGGAAACTGAGGCATATTTTCAGGCCAAAGACAAATCCTTCTACAAAAAAGGCATTGAATTGTTAGAGAAACGTTGGAATCGGTGTATCACCCAGAAGGAGATTGTGTTGATGAATCAAGTCAAATTTTGCCTAAAAGTTGTTGTTAGGCCCGTGACTTATTGAGTGGTGCGTTACTCCTGCTCCCAAACATGAACGTTACATTAACATGTTTATAATGTTTTGTAACTTTCGAAGTTTTTATTTTATTTATTTACGCCATACCTTTACGCTACTTCTCTTATGCTGCTGTTATTCCTTTCCGCCTTTCTTCTTTATTTACATCATTCATCTATTTACATCATCTCCTTACTGTCCTTCTCTCAAGCTGCTGCTGTACTGCTACACTAGACTTTTCCTTTTCTTCTTTATTTACGTCATTACACAGCTGCTACTACTACTACTCCCCCTACTTCCCTCTTCCCACCAGTCCTCGTCTCATTCATCCGTTCGCCCAATCATCTAAAGCATTCTATATGCTACCAAGCAAGCAAGATTATCAGAGTTTTAGTATCATATGAATATAAAATTAGCATATTCAAATTTATTTAAATATTGAATGCCCATTTGAAGAATACAAAATAATAAGAGTGAAACCATGTAATCCTAAAATGGTGTTCCTTCCATTTAGTTGTACAACTCATTGAAACGAATATCAGTTCATCTAAATGTGAGTTAATCAACGTTTGTTTACCTCAGGCTTTTGTTCTTATATACTTTAATAACACAAAGTACATGCTACAATATACCTTAGTTCTGGGATTGAGTTATATCATATCATCATCATATTTGGGTTAACGTCCGGTTTACATGCTGGCGTGTATTGGACAGCTTTTAGAAATTGACTCACAACGCACGGGCAGGAAGATGTGACTCAAAGGTCGAAAAGTGCGATTTTGAAACCAGCGCTCAAGAAAATGAGCACTCTGGCCGAACAAAAATTGCTTCAACATTCCCCGGTAAGGGCGCCTCAGGCGATGAGCAATAAACTAACCCCTTCGCAAAGGGTGAGAAGGTAAAACCTGGGAAGGTGGACCTCCTAAAACTGCACAGGACCATACCTAAGACTGACAGAGAACTAGACACACCAGAATGCCGAAGACTCTGCCAGTCTGATTTTGGTATGAACCCCCCCCCCCCCCCGAAGGGCGGTTCCAAACTAACCTATCTCTGCTAGGTCTTTAATTTACCGATTTTCTTTTGAAGTCATTCCCTTAGTTGTGGCAAGATTTTTATAGGCCGGATGCCCTTCCTGACGCCAACCCAGTGAGGTGATGAAGACCATCTTTTTATTTATGTGTGAAAAAAAATTCTGTTTTAATTGTTCTAATGAGTCGTAATTTATAATTAATCGAACAAGTCACCCATCTCTTTCTCTTAGCTATCTATGTATTTCTTTCGCCCCTCTCACTCTATGTTAATTCAACAATTCTCTAATATTTCCTTATGTCTCTGTGAGCATTTAGAGAAAGAGTGGCTCTCTTTTCCTTGCATCGTCATTTATTGGATCTATTGTGGTCATTTACACACTCATACTTTTGGGAAACATATGAAACTGCAATTTCCCCCACCTAATGGGTATTTAGAAACTTGTGTTCGATTGATTGCATACAAAGAATCGTTTACAATAGGTATTGTAGATTGTATATTAAATAATCTAAAACGGGTTGATATGCCACGAAGCATGCAAACCAATCACCCCATTTGCCTCTCTCCTTCTCTATCCCCTCTCTCCCATTCTTCCATTTCTTTCTCTCTAGCCCTCTGTTTCTTTCTTTCCTTTTCATCAATCATTCTTTTCCTCCTCCCCCCCCCCTCTCTCTCTCTCTCTGTATGTTGTTCTCCCTTTCATTTAATCTCTCTTTTCATCTTTCCACATCTATCAGCCTTTCTACCCCCCCCCCTTCTTCATTACTCGCCCCTTTTTGACTCCCTCTGAAAAAAAAGGAGCAGTGGTTGTGAAGAATTATAACTATGCATTCCACTAAATGAATACTTGAAATATTTTGTCTCCCCACAATAACAACCTCCCCCTATCACACCCCCCATACCTCCCCCATCACTCACGTACTAGTCTGACACAGACTTTTTAAGTCTTCTTTTTTGTCCCCCCCCCCCCTTCACATTATGACACAAAATGACTTGATCTCCTACCCCTATTATTATTTTAAGGCAAGGATTCTCAAGAGGGGGACACTTGGCTCCTTAGAAAGTAATTTCCCTTTCTTTTTTTAGATGTGCCACATGTCTCTATAACAGGCTGTGTCGCTCGGTCGGCTTGTCTGTTCGTCTGTCATGCTTAAGTTTGAAATAGTCTTTTAAGTTATGCTCTTTGTCAGGTCAGTGAGTCCATCCGTTTGTTGGTTACTCTCTTATAAGTTTGAAATAGCATTTTTATCATTAAATACGCAGATGGAAAGGACGCATCTTATTTTAGATACGTCCAAACATCCCTAAAGTAGGCTCTGTCGGTCGGTCACGTTTTAAATAGCAAAGTTCGTTTGTCTCTCTCTATTTACTTACCTCCTGACGAGGGCAGAGTTAGACACAAGATCGGTTTTTAATGTTGAGAAAATCCAGCTCCCCCAAAAGGGGCACTCTGGATTGGGACAAAAATTTTAATTGCCTCAGTTTAGAAAGATTTCTCCTTCACTGCCCGAGGCCAGAAAAGATGAAATGTAGTATCAGAACGGATACTACATTTTGCTCCTAGCCAAGAGTTCGTTGGTGTGTCATGTTAAAGTTTAAAATAAAACTTTTAGATTTGTCCAAGCGTCTCTGTAAAAGGCAACGTCTGTCGGTCTGTCAATCTGTTGGTCAGTTCTTATTCGTGTTACGGTTACACTAAGCTACCTTTCATAGCGAAATTTATATATTTCTCATAGTTCTTGATGCCTTTTGAACGAATCTGGCTTTTAAAACCGCTTAAAAATTACCATAAAAACCTATATTGGACGTACATTTTTCTGTTTCAATCGGAGGTTCGCCCCCTCCGCTCTGGGGTTAATACCAACAAAATGGGGAAAAGGAAAAAAAAAAAGGAAAGAAAGGTTGAAAAAAGTCTTACTCCGAGGAAGATATCGAAAGTCTCAACATATTAAAAAAAATAATAATAAATGATTTTATCCATTTTACAATTGCATCATTGTTTGGTTTCCATTTCTATTATAAATATTCGTACATGCATGATGCTTCATAAGATGTGACCATTTCTATATTTAAGTTTTCATTAGTTTTGAAAGTCGTTCATTGCTCTGTGCTTACTTGTATTTGGGTTCTGCCGTTCGTTGCTCTGTACTCCGTTATATTTGTTTTTCGCCATTCATTGCTCTGTGCGCTGTTCCGTTTGGCTTCCGCTTTTAGTTCAACCATGTACCTTCTTTTTTTATTTGCATCCAGCATCACAGTTCGTCTTGGGACATTTGGCTCCTGAGAAAGCAATTACAGCATCTTTTTTGCCATTACATTCGTTTCACTTTAAGGACGAAATTCATATTTTTCCTATAGATTTTTATATGTCTTGATTTGAGGACATGCGTTGCATGGACAGAACTGATATGAGAATGATACGATGGATGTGTAATGTAAGTCTTAAAGACAGGCTTAGTTCTAATAATCTCAGAGGGAGATTAAATCTAGACAGTATAGGGAGATGTGTGCAGAACAGTAGACTTCGATGGTATGGTCACATTGAAAGAATGGATGTGAGTTCTTGAGTTAGTAGATGTAGAACAGTTAAGGTAGCAGGTTCAGTTCATAGGAGAAGGCCAAGGAAAACATGGGAGGAAGTGCGAAAAATGGATCTGAGGGAAAGAGGAATAAATAAAGACCTTGGCTGAGATAGGTTAATTTGGAAGTCATTTTCTTAAAGCCGTCCAATGCATGCCAGCATGTAAAACGGATGTTAAACAAATATGATTGAGTGAATCTAACATTCTAAAACCGCTTAAAATGATCATTTAAGCATATATTCAGACTTATACTGCAATATTCTAAATTATCTCTATTATGATGTTGATTAGACCTCTTTTGGGAAAAGGTCAGGTAACATATAATAGAAATATATCGAGAGTCGTACACAGTCCAAACGGTGACTTGGATAACATCTCCTCTCGTCTCGTGACGAGAGTTGCCTCTCTTTGATGCCCTTGGAGCATCTCATTCTCCAACCTCAGGAAGGGGTACTAGCTTACTCCACATCAATCTCCTACCCTATTATCATTTCAAAGCACTGATTCAAAGATGAAGAGGAAGACCACCAGAGAAATGGGCCGGCTAGATAAGGGTAAGACTGGCATGCTATTCCTGACAGCTTAAAGACTGGCTGAAGACCGTGATAAGTGGCAGAATTTTGTTTTCAAGCATGTGACGAAGCTTTTTGAAGGATGCAAATAAGTCAAGCATTGGATTGTCAAGTTCACTCCCAGGAAAGTAATTTCAGTATCGTTTTTAATTATTATGTGTCTTTTTAAGGTTGAATTCATGTTGTTCTGTGTTTTTTGTTTTGTACATTCTGAACGAATCTGACCTTCAAAACTGCCCCAAATTATTTGTATTCTTAAGTTAACGTCGTCTTTCAACTGTCGGTCAGGAGAAATGGTTCTCAACATAATTGAGGCACTTCTCAATTGGCTTAAATAAAACAAATAGTGTGCACCATTTTTTATTTATTTATGAGTCCCTACTTATCAAGGCAAAAAACACTCGAGGATAAGGATTAATGAGACGGATGAATTGTCAGTTGAATGATGAAGAATATTATGAAATAATTGAAAATGATTAATGGAATGAACAAAGTTTGATGACTGATGGGGACGGTTTTTGACAAGTATTTGTTTACATTGGATTTGAGGACGATTATGTTGTAATCTGCAGGGAAGCAATCCCGTGGTATTGTGTTCCACAGATGAGAAGCCTTTGGAAAGAAACTCTGTTCATGGAAATTCCACCTGACACTAGGCACATGGAAAGAAAAAGGAATGTTTTTTTTCGTTGTGATAGTAAGACGAGGTCTTGCTGTGAATATCTTTGAAGGATGAACCAGAGACTGGAGCTCAGCCGAGCACTTTCCATGGTAAAAACGATAGAGTAGAGAAAGACTAGAAACGTCTCTTCTGTGGGGATAGGGGATGTAAAGAACATAAGAGATCATCTCCCTACTTGATTCCAAAGTCGATTTTGTATTCTGTCAAGGCAAGAAAGAGTGATCTGAGCGGCACCTCCCCAGATGTGGCAGCAGTACTCCATCTTATGGGGTAAACTAGCCACACAATTACATAGTATTTAGCAGTAATGCTTTTAAAAATTCAAAAGTTTATGACGTATGACTGACAACATTTGTCTCCAGGGGCAGCTATGGGGCCGTTACGGGTAGGCTACTGATTGGTTTCTTTAATCATGTGACCTATATTATATTTTAATTTAAATTTCAGTTTTTTTTCTTTATGTTTCAGAATTTTTTAGATGAGGATTGATAATTTGTATTATTTCTATTATTTGGACTACTGTTCTCATCTTGGATGTTAATTTCTGGAAGACTTTCTGTGAGATTTGCTGAACATTCATAATATTCTCGATGTACCTTTTTTTAGACATGTTACATTTTTCCATCAAAGTTGATTCTCTTTACTTAAAAACTTTAGATGTTTTTTTTTATATTTTCTAATTTGTGCTAACAGTAATATAATTTTACTGTGTCACCCTATGATCTACTATTTTATGATAAAATCTTGCATTTTTTTTAATCCATGGCTTTGGGAAAAGAAAAAAAATTTATTTATATATTCCTTGTTTAAACTACTTGATAATTCAATAAATATTGTTCTTTTTTTCAATTTTTTTCTCATCCCTCATTTCATATATATATATATATATATATATATATATATATATATATATATATATATATATAGGGAATCGTCAGGCTGACGATTCCCTACGGGATGAAACGCAGAAGCCTCTGTGTAGCTTAATTGCCATAAATATATTTTCATAACTTACTACCTAGCTCTACTCACGTATTGAGCACTGTTAAAGTAGATACTGAAAATCGATACATTAAATAGTATATCTCCTTATAACATTTTATGTGTACACAGGAAATAATCTATATCTATATATCTATCTCTCTCTCTATATATATATCAGGACCGGCGGGACCGTTATAAAAGTGTGTGGGGGGGGGCTCTCCTAAAAAGTGTGGGGGGGGCGGTTAAACACATGCATATATAACTTCATTATTGATGACCGTAAAGTAGGGGGGCAAAGTAAAAAAGTGAGGGGGGGGGGCTTGAGCCCCCCCCCCCCTGACCCCCCGGTGCCGCCGTCCATATAATATATATATATATATATCATTTGATAGTTATATTTAATAGCCTTTATTGCTGATTCCAATAAATTCTTTAATCATAAAAATTCATTTTTTATAATTCTAAAATCAGAGTGAGATGGAACAAAGGTCCAATTTTCATTCTAAAGCAACAATCTTTACAGTCCGCACACAACCTGACATTTTACCCTTTTGGTACCAAATTCTTTACCATTGCACAACACAATGTCATATACTTTTGGCAAGAAGCTTATTTTTACTCTTGTTACAAAAACACCTCTAAAATGAGTAGCAAGTGGATCATGTGACACACAAATTAGCCTCGAACGTCACATAGTGAATGAACAATCTCAGGTCAATTTAACCCATTGCTATGTTGTACGTCAAGTGTAGGCTACATGCGATATTGGTACCGAAACGGTTAAGCTCATAAATAAATCGATGAATAAATTAATTAAAAAGAAATACATGAAAGAAAATATTTCTTACTATAAAACTAATGTCATCTAAACCGACACAAAGAGATTCAGTTGTCAGAAATAATTGAATGTATGTGGATATAAAATATATAATTAAGTCTTTAAGCTTTCAAATCTATGCAATATGTATAAATAATTGAACACAACATTAGGCAAAAGAAACATATTTTTTAATGTTTATATTCCGAGAAATCTTTTTGTTGAACTTCATCAGAGAAGAATGCATCAAAAAGTTAATTAAATCCGAAAAATTTTATAAGTATAGAAGTCAGTGAATAATTAGTATTATGAAAATGTTATTTCAAACTTATGGACGACTAGTAAAAATGCTATTTCAAACTTATAGCCGATTGGCGAAAATGCTTTTTTAAACTTATAGCCGATTGGCGAAAATGCTATTTCAAACTTATGGACACCTGATGAAAATGCTATTTAAAAGTTATGGACGACTGATGAAAATGCTATTTAAAAGTTATGGACGACTGATAGAAAATGCTATTTCAAACTTATAGGCGACTGATGAAAATGCTATTTCAAACTTATGGACGACTAGTGAAAATGCAATTTCAAACTTATAGCCGATTGGCGAAAATGCTTTTTCAAACTTATGGACGACTGATGAAAATGCTATTTCAAACTTATGGACGACTGATGAAAATGCTATTTCAAACTCATTAGCGACTATGAAAATGCTATTTCAAACTTATCGGCGACTAGTGAAAATGCTATTTCAAACTTATAGCTGATTGGCGAATATGCTTTTTTAAACTTATAGCCGATTGGCGAAAATGCTATTTCAAACTTATGGACGACTGATGAAAATGCTATTTCAAACTTATGGACGACTGATGAAAATGCTATTTAAAACTTATAGGCAACTGATGAAAATGCTATTTCAAACTTATGGACGACTAGTGAAAATGCTATTTCAAACTTATAGCCGATTGGCGAAAATGCTATTTCAAACTTATGGACGACTGATGAAAATGCTATTTCAAACTTATGGACGACTGATGAAAATGCTATTTCAAACTTATGAGCGACTGATGAAAATGCTATTTCAAAGTTATGGACGACTGATGAAAATGCTATTTCAAACTTATGGACGACTAGTGAAAATGCTATTTCAAACTTATAGCCGATTGGCGAAAATGCTATTTCAAACTTATGGACGACTGATGAAAATGCTATTTCAAACTTATGGACGACTGATGAAAATGCTATTTCAAACTTATGAGCGACTGATGAAAATGCTATTTCAAAGTTATGGACGACTGATGAAAATGCTATTTCAAAGTTATGGACGACTGATGAAAATGCTATTTCAAACTTATGGACGACTGATGAAAATGCTATTTCAAACTTATGAGCGACTGATGAAAATGCTATTTCAAAGTTATGGATGACTGATGAAAATGCTATTTCAAAGTTATGGACGACTGATGAAAATGCTATTTCAAACTTATGGATGATTGATGAAAATGCTATTTCAAACTTATGGATGATTGATGAAAATGCTATTTCAAACTTATGGATGATTGATGAAAATGCTATTTCAAACTTATGGATGATTGATGAAAATGCTATTTCAAACTTATGGATGA
Source organism: Sepiola atlantica (assembly GCA_963556195.1). Lineage (NCBI taxonomy): Eukaryota > Metazoa > Mollusca > Cephalopoda > Sepiida > Sepiolidae > Sepiola > Sepiola atlantica. Next base: position 63,949,102 of record OY744532.1, on the reverse strand, counting down.
TTGATGAAAATGCTATTTCAAACTTATGAATGATTCATGAAAATGCTATTTCAAACTTATGGACGACTGATGAAAATGCTATTTCAAACTTATGGACGACTTATGAAAATGCTATTTCAAACTTATGAGCGACTGATGAAAATGCTATTTCAAAGTTATGGACGACTGATGAAAATGCTATTTCAAACTTATGGACGACTGATGAAAATGCTATTTCAAAGTTATGGATGACTGATGAAAATGCTATTTCAAACTTATGGATGATTGATGAAAATGCTATTTCAAACTTATGGATGATTGATGAAAATGCTATTTCAAACTTATGGGCGACTATGGGCGACTGATGAAAATGCTATTTCAAACTTATGGATGATTGATGAAAATGCTATTTCAAAGTTATGGACCACTGGCGAAAATGCTATTTCAAAGTTATGGATGACTGATGAAAATGCTATTTCAAAGTTATGGACGACTGATGAAAATGCTATTTCAAACTTATGGACGACTGATGAAAATGCTATTTCAAACTTATGAGCGACTGATGAAAATGCTATTTCAAAGTTATGGACGACTGATGAAAATGCTATTTCAAAGTTATGGACGACTGATGAAAATGCTATTTCAAACTTATGGACGACTGATGAAAATGCTATTTCAAACTTATGAGCGACTGATGAAAATGCTATTTCAAAGTTATGGATGACTGATGAAAATGCTATTTCAAAGTTATGGACGACTGATGAAAATGCTATTTCAAACTTATGGATGATTGATGAAAATGCTATTTCAAACTTATGGATGATTGATGAAAATGCTATTTCAAACTTATGGATGATTGATGAAAATGCTATTTCAAACTTATGGATGATTGATGAAAATGCTATTTCAAACTTATGGATGATTGATGAAAATGCTATTTCAAACTTATGGATGATTGATGAAAATGCTATTTCAAACTTATGGATGATTGATGAAAATGCTATTTCAAACTTATGGATGATTGATGAAAATGCTATTTCAAACTTATGGACGACTGATGAAAATGCTATTTCAAACTTATGGACGACTGATGAAAATGCTATTTCAAACTTATGAGCGACTGATGAAAATGCTATTTCAAAGTTATGGACGACTGATGAAAATGCTATTTCAAAGTTATGGACGACTGATGAAAATGCTATTTCAAACTTATGGACGACTGATGAAAATGCTATTTCAAAGTTATGGATGACTGATGAAAATGCTATTTCAAACTTATGGATGATTGATGAAAATGCTATTTCAAACTTATGGATGATTGATGAAAATGCTATTTCAAACTTATGGGCGACTATGGGCGACTATGGGCGACTGATGAAAATGCTATTTCAAACTTATGGATGATTGATGAAAATGCTATTTCAAAGTTATGGACCACTGGCGAAAATGCTATTTCAAAGTTATGGACGACTGATGAAAATGCTATTTCAAAGTTATGGACGACTGATGAAAATGCTATTTCAAACTTATGGACGACTGATGAAAATGCTATTTCAAACTTATGAGCGACTGATGAAAATGCTATTTCAAAGTTATGGATGACTGATGAAAATGCTATTTCAAAGTTATGGACGACTGATGAAAATGCTATTTCAAACTTATGGATGATTGATGAAAATGCTATTTCAAACTTATGGATGATTGATGAAAATGCTATTTCAAACTTATGGGCGACTATGGGCGACTATGGGCGACTGATGAAAATGCTATTTCAAAGTTATGGACGACTGATGAAAATGCTATTTAAAACTTATAGGCGACTGATGAAAATGCTATTTCAAAGTTATGGATGACTGATGAAAATGCTATTTCAAAGTTATGGATGACTGATGAAAATGCTATTTCAAACTTATGGATGATTGATGAAAATGCTATTTCAAACTTATGGATGATTGATGAAAATGCTATTTCAAACTTATGGGCGACTATGGGCGACTATGGGCGACTGATGAAAATGCTATTTCAAACTTATGGATGATTGATGAAAATGCTATTTCAAAGTTATGGACCACTGGCGAAAATGCTATTTCAAAGTTATGGACGACTGATGAAAATGCTATTTCAAAGTTATGGACGACTGATGAAAATGCTATTTCAAACTTATGGACGACTGATGAAAATGCTATTTCAAACTTATGAGCGACTGATGAAAATGCTATTTCAAAGTTATGGATGACTGATGAAAATCCTATTTCAAAGTTATGGACGACTGATGAAAATGCTATTTCAAACTTATGGATGATTGATGAAAATGCTATTTCAAACTTATGGGCGACTATGGGCGACTATGGGCGACTGATGAAAATGCTATTTCAAAGTTATGGACGACTGATGAAAATGCTATTTAAAACTTATAGGCGACTGATGAAAATGCTATTTAAACTTATGGACGACTAGTGAAAATGCTATTTCAAACTTATAGCCGATTGGCGAAAATGCTATTTCAAACTTATGAGCGACTGATGAAAATGCTATTTCAAAGTTATGGACGACTGATGAAAATGCTATTTCAAAGTTATGGACGACTGATGAAAATGCTATTTCAAAGTTATGGACGACTGATGAAAATGCTATTTCAAACTTATGGATGATTGATGAAAATGCTATTTCAAAGTTATGGACCACTGGCGAAAATGCTATTTCAAAGTTATGGATGATTGATGAAAATGCTATTTCAAACTTATGGATGATTGATGAAAATGCTATTTCAAACTTATGGACAACTGGCGAAAATGCTTTTTAAAACTTAAGTGTTACAGATAAACTGACAGACAAAGACTCTTCTAGAAATGCGAGGAATTAATTGAAAAACACATTTTTGTTTTAATGGGCAAGTGACACTAAGTAAAAAGAAAAAAAGAAAGATTAAATCACAATCGAAAAGCGGTAAGATATTAATTTACATAAAAATTGATGGAACGTTAAAAGTCTTTAAGCACCCTATAAAAAGAATATCCTTTTATCTACATAAAAATCATTGTTTATTATTAAATTTTGTTCACGATGCCAGTAATTCTGCGATATATAAAGTTTTTAAAACATTCTAGAAGATTCAAAATTCAGGATCTCAGTAAACTCAGTCAGCGGTCGATGCCATTTGTTAAAACAAAATCCTTGTTTTATCTTTCTTCCCTTTTCATCCCCACCCTCTTACAAATATACATTCTTAAATCTCGTAACCCCTCTCAAAGGAGGGAGATAATATTATTTGAAGAATCAGTTTTTACACGGTTTACAAAGAATGAAAATAAAAATAAATCAAACTAACGGTTGACAAAAACTCGAGCCATCCAAACCTGTAAACGCCCTTTTCTTTTCTATTCCCTTTTTAAGGTATATTTTATTCCAGGATTTTTATTTCTATTTCACTTGACCAAATCTAATTGTATCCATGTCTAGTACCTCTGTCACAGTTTTGGTAATACTGTACTACCATACACAAATTTAAATGTAATTTGAACAAACATCTTGTTGCCAAATTCCCCACTTAGGATGCCTCCCATAAATCCTGTTTCTAATCACAGTAGCCCTTATGTCTCGGTGGCAATGTGCCCTGTTTGGAGTCAATAAAAGTAAAACAAGCAAACAAACAAAAAGAAATTTATATATATATAATAACGAAGATATTTTTTTTATAAAATATTTAGAAAACCTTGCACAACGCAGATTATTTGTTTTTAAAAATAAATTATTTATTCATCTTAAAAACATTTTTTTATGAATTTGAGTACTTTCGGTAAATCTACCATCTTCAGAAGAATATTTCTTCTTTTTCTTTTTTTTCTTTTTTCCTCTTGGTTGAGACATTCTCGTGGCCAAGTTGAAATCCGTCTAGGTGTTATGACGAAGAGAGAAAAGTGTTGATATGGCTGTGTGTCACGTGGTCGGCGTGGAAAGGATACTTTGAAAAGTCACACAATTTGAAGCGCTGGCAATAATAACGAAGATATTTTTTTAATAAAATATTTAGAAAACCTTGCACAACGCAGATTAATTGTTTTTAAATAAATGATAATTCATTTCATTTTATAGTCAAAATGAAATAAATTATCATTTATATTTCTGCTCTATATTTTTATTGAGCACTCTTGTAAACCCGGTTCAACTCCCCTGGATTTATACCCTGTGGATCTATACCATACTCGGATTATATATATATATATATATATATATATATATATATATATATATATATATATATATATATATATTAGTGTGTGTGTATGTCAAGTTATATTGAAAAGAAATGAATAATGTGACCGATATTTGAAAACTATATGTTACATATTTTAGAATCGTACCGCGGTTTCATCCAGATAGACTGACTTTTTAAATTAAAAAAAAGTCTATACCCAAAGAGAATCGTCAGCGTACTCGTAGAGAGTATCCTGACGATTCTGAAATATGTAACATGTAGTTTTCAAATAAATTATTTATATATATACATATATATACATATATATATATATACATATATATATATATATATACATATCTATCTATATATATATATATATACATATACATATATCATATATATATGTCTCTTTGCATATATAGGACACTGGACCCTTTTCCATTTGATGCATTTTCCTAATCAATGTCTAATAAACTTTTTACATTTTAACATATATATATATATATATATATATATATATATATATATATATATATATATATATGTATATATATATATTATAGGTGCAATTCAATGACCAAAGGAACAATCAAACCATACCTTTCATTTGTTTCTTCATTTTCTTAGTCTTCATATTTCGTCGAACAACCACAACCATAGTTTTCTTCTGTTCTTTCATCTTTTTACCTTCATATATCAGTGAATACCAATAATTTCTCCTTCTCTTACAGGCAAACAAAATTCTCTTAATATGTTTATATTGTATTTTTTTTCCAAAATTAATGTTTTCTATACATCCTATGCACGTTTCGCAGCAGTCGAGAGAAAATACAGTCTTTCATCTCAGCTATGCAGCTTATCAGATAAAAAGTTCAATTTAGTAGCCATAGGAACCCCTCCAATCCAAATACATAGGAAAAGAGGATAGAAAATGTTTAAAATAAGCTCCCGACAAAGGCAACGGCAAGTCCAAACACATGAAAAAAAAAACTATATATACATGAAAAAAAAAAAAACTTACTTGAGAAATGGTGACAAAATACCCCCCCCCCCCAAAGAAAGAACTTATCTGCAAAACTTGAAACGATATGTCTAACCGACTTTAACAATCGAATTCAACTGAGCTAGCAACGATCCGTCTTATTGCAAAACAAAAACGGCACTTCTGCAGTTTAGCTGTTACTCACACTTTATTTGCTTTCCTTTTTTTGAAGGCAGGGGTAGATAACCAACCGGAAGTAACAGAATTAGATGTTTTTATCCAAAATGACAATAATAACAGCGAACAATGTTTTTTTATGGAATATGAAAACATTTTATTTAATAATGTAAAAATTTATAAAAATAATAAATGTTTTTTTTTATTGTATGAATTAAAACTTTCTCAAAATAGTCAACAGTAAGTTTTAAAACGAAAATTTATCATTTAAATCAATAGTCAGTGAGTTTTTTTTATTGTATGAATTAAAACTCAAAATAGTCAATAGTGATCTTTTAAAACGAAATTTTATCATTTAAAACGAAAATCCAACAAACAGTCTACATTTTTTTTTTATATAAAACTTTGTTAAACTACCAATATCTCGCAGATTGAGGTCATTCAGATCCATTTTGGGATTAAAAAAAAATTGAGTCTAACACTTCCGGTTGACTGGGTTGAATGAATGGAACTCTTTAATTACGATTCTGATCACAGTGAGTGAGTGCTAAACTGCAGAAGTGCCACAAAAACACCCCCCTCCCCCATGGAAAAATAGATTGGTGAATTATTAATACTGAAATTAACAATAAAGAATTAAAAAAATAAGAAATACCCTTCCTCAAAGATCCCATATGCAAAATAAGAATTAGTACGAGACCATCATTGTTTCAAAAAAGACATCCCGCACAAATGATAGATTCGCACAAGAAAATAATACAACACAAAGCATTAAAATTGAAAAATATTTCCACGTGGGGATTAAATTTTATATTTATTTATATTTTGCCAAAATAAAATTAAAAAAAATATAGCTAATTAGATTTCATTCCTAAATATTTCTTTTAAAATATTTATTATTTAAATTCACGGAATAAGAAAAAAAATTTCTTGCTCCAAACAATATTATTATTATACCAAAAAAAAAACCCTTCTATGAAAAAAACAGAAAGCTATCTCTCCTTAAACCAAGTTTATAATGCTCTATTAAAAATTGAAATTATATATTGGTGATCAAAAATAATTAGAAACAATTAAATGTAGGGATAAAAATGAAAGACAAAAATAAAAGCATAAGGTATAAAACAAAACAACAAAAAAGCCTATTTTTCCATAAAAATAGGACAATCACTTCATTAAATCTATCTTAAAGGTTTCTATGTTTTTTAATATATATATATATATATATATATATATATATATAAAAGCAGAAAGGAACACGATTAAACACAGGAAGAAATAAACATCAAACGAGAGATTGACTGGTTTCGTTCGTCTTCAGAAAAAGTGAAGATTTAGAATTTATTAAAAAGTTTTTTTTAACAAACGACAAAACATGCGAAACGGGATATTTTTGCATCCTGTTTCGGGGTTTCTTTCCTATGTTTTGTCTTTTTTTTTTTAATAAATTTAAAATCTTCACTTTGTCTGAAAACGTTCGTTAATCCGAACAGAACCGGTCGATCTCTCGGTTGATTTTAATTTCTTCCCGTGTTTAATTGGTTTTTCTTTATGTTTTTATATACATTCTGCCTCCCCCTATATTTTATTTTATGATATGTCGTGTATATATTTATATATATATATCTATATATATATTCTATGAAAAATGCCAGTATACTGAAATCATATGCCCTTAATAGGGTTAAGATGAAAATTCATATACACTAAATGTACAAAAGCAAGGAAATTCCCAAATTTTTACACTTTTATTGTCATTAAGGGTATGACTACATATCAATCAAACCATTTCATTATCACATCACTACAGTATAAATCTCTATGCATGAGTAGATGAAGTGTGTGAGGTGCGCTGAAGAAAAATTCTTACCAGTAAAATACATAGCCCTGTTGTGCTCGCATACTCTTAATGACAATAAAAGTGTAAAAATTTGGGAATTTCCTTGCTTTTGTACATTTAGTGTATATGAATTTACATCTTACCCCTATTAAGGGCATATGATTTCAGTATACTGGCATTTTTCATGGAATGTCACTACTTTTGTAAAGGCTATGCCTCAATACAATGCCTTCTCATAACAGATGTAGTTGGTAGTTTGACTAATCAAGGTATATGGTAAACTGAAATTAAAATGCCATCAACTAGACACTAGAACCTCTATCTTTGCCAAAATCAGCTGAATCCATCAAATGGTCAATAAGATATAGAATAAAGTGTATGAATACTGGTCATTTTTAAGGTTTTTTGGAATTTTCTGGAAAACTAAATTATATGGTAAACTGAAATTAAAATGCCATCAACTAGACCTTAGAACCTCTATCTCTGCCAAAAATCAGCTGAATCCATCAAATAGTTGATGAGATACAGGGTGGCACATACATACGTACATACACACAAATAACATGATTTCATGATTGAACTTTCTGGATCTCTGTGTTTCCTTGACTAATGATGCTGAAATTCTACACACTTATAGAACCTATCAAATAAAAATTTTGTGCAAAGTTTTAACTAATTTGGTTTATTGGTTTTTGAGTTATGATTGATCAAAGAAATGAGATTTCCAGCATAGGCCATTTGTGAAGTCTATTAATGGATAGAGCGCTCTCGCGCCTCCCTTGATATATATATATATATATATATATATATATATATATATATATATATATATATATATATATATATTCTTAAAGGTGCTTCCAAGAATTTCCATAAAATTTTATTACTACATAAACGGCCACGCGCTACAAGAAGTTCACAATTAAAAAAATAGGACGTTGCTCAGTCTAACCACCCTGCGATGATGTTTGACCATCGCTACGCAACATTGAGGTGTACAGCTGACATCACGGAAAAATAAAGGTATTGCCATTCGAAATTAATTTTTTAAAAAGTAAAAAAAAGAAAGAATTTAAATAATTTTTAATGAAATATTGCATCGCAAAATATGATCTCCAAAGGTATTTGTTTGCAATTTCCTAAATGTATTAAAGATGCTTCCAAGAACTTTCCTATAATTTTATTATACACACACACACACACACACATATATATATATATATATATATATATATATATATATATATATATATATATATATATATATATGTGTGTGTGTGTGTGTGTGTATCTTGGCAGCATCTTTTCTTTTATACAAGTATCATTAAAAATAACGGACATCTTGTGTCTGGATATTTTTTCTATGATACTTTCCGTTTTTCTGATTAGGTTCTTAGTTTCAGACGGAAACTGGCTGATAAAATTGCCAAAGCTTCCCAAAGCGCTTTCGGGCCCTTCCAGGTCCATCGTCAGTGGAGTAATGTTAACCAGGCATAGACCTAGGAGCGAATATATATTCTATTTAGGCGGGAAAAATAAAGGACTGTGTTTAATTTAAATTTATATTTATAGGCAGCACCTCTATAAAAAGCATTCCTGCCCCCGTTCGCATATCCGTAAACTTCTAGTAGATAACACAAAAATCATCGCACAAAATACTAATACACTTTAACTCCACATACTCGAAGCCCTATACATTAAAACAGAAAAACCAGCTATTAACAAGATTAATTATACTATTAGTACTAATATACTCAAATGCCTATAAATATAAATTTAAATAAAACAAAATGTTTACAATTTCACTTTTGATCTCAGACTTGAAATTATCATAACAATCACAGTCGCATTCCAAATGTGACGTTTACCTACACCCCTGACCTACATCTCGTTACAATTTAGGTTATAAAAAAGTAAAGTGGTTGACCATAGTCGAGGGCGATCCGAAAGCTCCCTTTTTATTAGGTATGACACTGAGGTAGGGGAGGGCGCCACACCTTTTGGCAAGATTATTTCACTTACTCTTCATACTCACCTTATAATGCTGAGTGTTTAGCAAGGAGGCATCAAGTATCATTTTCTAAGTCTTCGGTATGACTCGACCGAGGATTGAACCCGGGTCTCTTGGCCCCTTAGTGAACACCCTAACCAGTATGCCAAATAGGCCGGTTATAATACTTATTTACTATCCTGCCTTTTCTGATCAACTCGGGATAATATCATTACAAATAGATGTTCACGTCCAATTAAGAATTTTGTCAAGCTTATGGATTGGATTGGATTGGATTGGATTGGCGTAGCTTTCCAACATTTGCCTGATCTATTTACAGCTTCCCATTCTGTTAAACTCAAGGAGAATATCTTTGTTGGACCTAAGATCTGAGGGGGTGCAAAAGAAAACAGAATTTGAGAAGAATCGTACTCTCAAGAAATTGAGATCACGGGAAGAATTTAAGTTAGTCTGTCATGACTTCCTTCGTAGCATACGAGTACTGGGTTACAACAAGTGTGTCTAGAAATTGTTACTATAGGCTTATGAGGATATGGGGTGTCGAATGTCACTCAAGATTCAATTTCTTCACTCTCATATCTTCTCTGTGAACCTCGAAGCATGGAGAAACATTCCACTATAATATTATAAAGATTGAGAACAACTATTAAGACAAGTGGATCTCGAACATGACAAGCAACTCCCAGAGGCAAAGTACACACGATCAGTACAAAAACACGCGCCTATAAATTTTTAGTTCTTTGGTATTGTTTTTTAAATAAGCGACAAACGCTAATCAAACTATTGCTACTATTTTACAAAAGAAAATTATAGGAAAATACAACATGGCCGCCAGCGATTAAGTAATTGCATTCAAATTCAAGTTTAAAGTCTTGAAAAAATAAAATATAATTTTATTTTGGGATCAAAAATACAATGTAAGAATAATTAATAACTTTCATCCAAAATGTTTGTTTGTTTACATAGCATATTTCTTTAAGAAAATCCACAGTTACATAAAATACATATTTAGTAAAAAGAATTTACGTGAGTTACATTATTATAAGTTTTTAACACATTTAAAACGATAACAATCATATGGGGAAAAAGGAAAATAGAGGGTTGAAGGAGGGAGGGAAATAATGGGGACATGGGAAAGAAAGACGGCTAAAGAAAGAGGAGAGATTGAAGTTTTTATATAAAGATGTTACACACACTCTTTAATTTCTACTACTTTGTTTTTTATCGCCCCGGGCAACGCCGGGTAGCCCTGCTAGTTCTATTATAAAAGCAATATTTATTTCTGCCAGAATGCAGCAGGTGCTAGTGCGCTTACAAGATTTAGGAGCGGAACTTATGACTACCAGCGGAGCATTATCACTGTCGACCAAGGGAAGAGTCTATCAGGCATGTGTATGCACTGTGAGAATGTATGGAAGTGAAACCTGACCAGTGAGGGCCGATGACATATGTTGAATGGAGAGAAATGATATGAGAATGATACGATAGATTTGTAATGGGAGTCTTAAAGACAGGCTTAGTACTGATGACCCCAGAGGAAGATTAAATCTGGACAGTATAGGAAGATGTGTGCAGAACAGGAGACTTTGATGGTATGGCCGTGTTGAAAGAATGGATGTGAGTTCTTGGGTTAGTACATGTAGAACAGTTAAGGTAGCAGGTTCAGTTCACAGGAAAATAGAAGGCCAAGGAAAACATGGGAGGAAGTGATAAAAACGGACTTGAGAGAAAGAGTAATAAATAAAAACTTGGTCAGAGATAGGTTCGTTTGGAAGTCAATTTCTTAAAGTCGTCCAACACATGCCAGCATGTAAAACGGACGTTAAACCGATGATGATGATTATGATGATGATGATGCCAGTTCTCTGCATTTATCTTATTTTTTTCTTTCTGTAAAATATACCTTTTTAAATATTGTATATTAAGAATATACATGCAACAATTCAATAGAACTTTTTTATTGTCAATTCTTTAAATTCAAAACAATCCTTGTACTTTTATTTATTTATTTTTGTTTTTAACATTTTTCAATTTTTATTTTTGTATTTATTTTAATTTGTATCTATAATTTGTTACAGTTTTTGAACTTTTAATATTTTACATTATTGTAAAAATTTTTTCCAAATAACTTTTTTATTTAAACATTTTTACATTTTTATTTACTTTACTTTTAACATTTTTATTCATTTTTTAGTCAATTCAATTTTTCATTGCTCGTTTTTGTTTTATAAATTTCTACAATTTTAAACTTTATATTTTCATTTTCATGATTTTCTATATTTTAATTTTTTACTTTTTAATTATTATTTATTTTTAAGCTTTTTATTTTTACTTTTTATGTAATTTGTTTTTCACATTTTTGTTTACTTTTGATATTTTTTGATAAATATTTATATTTTATTGTGTACTTTTTATTTATTTTAATTTTATTACATACTAGATGAAGTAGCCGACTATGCCGGGTTTCTCAACTTTTCTTGAATTCTATAGTCAAGATTAGACGGTAAGAACATCTATTAACCATTTTTAATCCATTTTTAATTAAAAAATAAAACTGGAACCCTATAGCAAAATATAAATAAAAATAAAACAATTGTCTGGTGTGAGATTCGAACATGAAAGATGGCATACATATTGGAACTGAAGGTGAACGCTGTATCCACACGGTCACCGATTAAACGAAAATATTTTGTTTTTTTAACATACATAAACTGGGTTTATGAGTTCCGCATGAGGATACAAAATTAGAAATTTGTTTTACCTCTTTGCATAGATCTAAAATAGTTCCATTGACTACAATAAATAAAGAAACATAAGGAAACATAAATATTCAATAAAAAAAAAACTTTTATTATAGTCAAATGTATTAATGAACATTTATCAAATAGTTTTTATCCATTTTTAATTTAGAAAAGGATAAATATTTTCTCTTCAAAGTAAACAATATGTCAAATACGTACAATGGTTTGATGTGAAAAGTATAAACGATTCGTATGCTAACCAATTAAAAGTTTTTTTTAATTGTTTTCTTTACTTTTTTATACTTTACCGTGACTTATTTTTCCTTTTAATGGTAGTGAAAAGATTCAGATTATTCTAAGTATGTTGTTCGGTCGAATAATAATAGAAAATATTAAACTTGAAAGGAAATGCTAAAAATGTCAGAACATTTATTTCTAATTTTATTTTTACATACTTTTAATTTTGAATAATGAGTTTTAAAAAAGGTTCAAGAACTTCTGACATCGATAAGAACATCGAATATAAGGTGCGGATTCCAAATCTGTGATTAGTTTGGCTTTTAGATCAACAATCTAACTGTGATGCCACGACACACACACACTTGTACAAGCAACTTTGTTTTAATTTGGCTTATATTTCAATTTTATTAACTTTCCATGCAATACTTTAAACTTGAACGATAAACACACACATTACTCTACAGCGCGTGCCAACGCATATCTCGTTCGACACCGGTTTTGAATCCTACCCGTCATTTCATAACAGCAAGGCGATGACGTCGTACCATCAAAGACGTTTATCAAATTAACAAAGAAATAAGTTTCTTTATTCTTGTTTTTTGATAAAAAAATAAAAAATAAAATAAAAATATGACTCAATACTGGTCACCCCTGAAGAAGGAATTTTATTCCGTAATCGATAGGATTAATGTAAGAAAAAAAAATAATAATAAATTAATCTTGTATTGCTAATTTGGCTTATATTTCAATTTTATTAATATATATATATATATATATATATATATATATTACTTGGTTTAGATGCATTACAATAACAAGAATAGCGATTCTTAAGATGCATTCATTCTATTTGTGCATTTAGCGATTAAATTGCTTCTGTCTGACTCCAATTGCCAACAGGAAGACATTTGCATGAGCACTTCGAATAACTAGTCCAAAAAATTGTATTCATACGTCAAGATAAGCCAATTAGTCAGAGATAAACTTTGAGAAAATAGTACATAAAAATATGTGACTGCTACACCTTTCCACAACCTTATACCTTAGAGAAGGAGTTGCTCATATGTTTTTCTCCATAACATTTGAAAGGGTGAACGTTTTATTATTAAATTGAGTGATTTTTATTAAATTGTACATTGCTAAATGATCATATAATTGATTTTGAAAACCACTATTTATATCGTTATCAAAAATGCTTGAGTTGAACAGAGGTGAAACAAATTTTTGATGACCCCTACTTATCGCATCTCTACGAGAGCTCCATGTGACACAAGGTCTATTTAATGTGGGTATATCCAGCACTCCAAAATGGGGGCAATCTGGATTGGGACAAAAATGAAAATTGTCACAGTCGAGAAGCATATCTTCTCCTCTTACTGAAGAATTAACAGATACTACAGCTTGATCCAGGTAATGCCAGATATTTTTTGGTTACTACAGAATTGACATAATCATAATCATAATCATAATCATTATGATGTCAACCGATATCTTTTAACGTAGTATTTTGTTATTGACTACACATTTGATGACATTATCCCGCTCTGGTGAATATCTAAACCACACAGCCTGGGGGAGGGTATAATTTCGTTAGTGTAATATTTCACTGACAGTTTTTTCCAGTCCTTGTTTATATATATATATATATATATATATATATATATATATATATTATAATATAAAATGAGGTAATAAAATAAGGTGTCAATCAAATTTTATTAGAATTCAAAGTTCAAGCAAAGTATTCTTAAGTCCTTAGCTCATGAGTTTTCAAAGATAATTCTTCTCTTCAGAGGACCATTACCGCAGTTATACTACTACAGATAATATCTTTGAAAACTCATGAGCTAAGGACTTAAGAATACTTTGCTTGAACTTTGAATTCTAATAAAATTTGATTGACACCTTATTTTATTACCTCATTTTATATTATAATATTAATGCTCTATCCAGTATATTGAGCTTCAGTTTTTATCCGGATGTTTCACTAATTATAAGATATTAGTTGACGCTTATATCTTTTGTTGGATTACTTTATATATATATATATATATATATATATATATATATGTTTGTGTTTGTGTATGTTACATTTAAAGTTTTTAAATATAATTTTTTATAACAGAAAGGTTTTTGTAATAGCTCAATAGTGCAGAACTAGAGCTCAAATAAATTTTGAATATTATGTAAACCTCAGTAAATGTAGGGAACACATCTTCATGAATTCATTGCAAATAAACTTTTATATGCAAATAAAACTGTCTTTTTAATGAATTTATGAAGATTAGTTCCCTACATTTACTGAAGTTTACATATATATATATATATATATATATGAATGGTTTTATTCAAACATGTACAAAGTCTGCTACACTGGCGTGTCGATGTTATCGATCTACAGCTATCAAGAGCTGAGGTCTCATCAGGCAGAAAGTTTTTTGTGATCCAACCCGGTCGGTGAAATCCAGGAAGAATGGAGCTAAGCGAAAAGAAGGAGGAATAATAGTTATGTGACCAATTTTTTTTTAAATTGCCGTTAGAAAAGTTTAATTTTACAATAATTCATAATACAGCTGTATATTTTTATTGAGCACTCTTTTATATCTGGATTACATATATATATATATATATATATATAGTAGACCTCCGTCAGTCATGGTCGATTATGGGTTATGTCTCCTAAGCCTATTTGTCCTTTTTGTCTGCTCTGCTGGAGCAGCAAACAATAGGTTTGTTGGTTGAGCGTTGTTAGATGCTAGCCTGGGCGGTGTGATATGGAGGACAGGCTGTTGCCCATATAGCACGCCCCCCCCCTCTCCACGTCGCTGATGGACCCAACGGAAAAACAAGACTGTTACAGTTTGGCACCAACGCCATCGAAGAAACTGGTAGAACGAAGTTGTAGGTAATGTCGAACTGCCTTAGGGGCTCCACTCCAGATTCTTCCTCAGGATTTTCTCCTGAAGTCATTCCCCATCGCTGGGTATTCCACAAGGCAGCAGAGGTTTGAAATCAGGGTTTTACCTTTCCCTAGGTGGACTGCCTTTCAAGGCTGACGAGCTCCACCTACCCGCTAGCTTTGCCGGCTGGCTATCGCTTAGCAAAATTTGCTACTTGAAATACTTGAAACATTAATTTAAAATGATACACATTTCATTCATAACGTTGTTGTAAGCAAGGAACAAAATATTTCTCATTTATTCATATAGATAGATAGATAAACATTAACATTTTGATAATTTCGATACAAATTTATCTATCTTTTTAATGTGACCGTAAAGAAAGAAAAAGAAAGAATAAATCAATTTCGCTTTTTACTTGCAGTTTAGAAATAGATCACAACTTGTTGAAAATTAAGTCGGACCCTCTAAAGAAAAGAACATTTGAACACAGATGCTAAATATTTGTCTCAGAAATAAAACAATATTGCGAAACAAAATTATTTGTTATATTAAAATCAAAACAATCATTGAGTTAAGAAACAATAACAAATAATAGTTAATTAATAAAATGTCCTTTTTCAAAATCAATATGCAAATTAGTTAACCTTGCGACTGATATCGCATATACATAAGCAGTACATAAAAAAGACGATGCGTTTATTGTGTAAAGTTGAATTGACTTGAAATAGGGCATTTTGACTTTACCGTTAGTGCAAGAAATGGGCTCAATTTTCGCATTTATTCATTTAGATATATCATGTATCATTATTATGGTGACAAAATTAAAAATAAGCAGCATTACATAGTAAGGAGAGAAAGAAAAAAAAACTTGTCAAAAGACCATTCGACTAAAACCTAAAAGTTGTTGAAAGAAAAGTAATAATAGTAAAAAAAAGCTTAACTAAAAACTAGAACACTGTTATTTTTATTATTATGATTAGAGCACCCTTTGCGATAGCCTAATCTCTCCAATTTGCCTTCTGCAACAGCAAGTTTCACGGAACCTGATATTCTGTTATCAAATTCTTGACCATTATGTTCCAGGACCCCCCCCCCACTCTATAATAAAGACCAATGTGTTTTTTTTTTGTATATATATGAATATCCATCTCTTTACACAGTGAGTAAAAAACTGCCGGACGAAACCATTTCAAATGTTATAGGGAAGATATATAGCAAAAAGCAGGTCAGACAACCCCATACCGTCTGAAATTAATTCGGAAACAAATTCCTCACTCTATTTACATAATGAGATGATTTCTTTCTTTTTTCTTCTTTCTATTTTCTATACCGATGTATACGTTTTTTTTCTTTCGTTTTTTTAAAAAACTTTCTGGTTTGAGACGTTTTCTTTCTTCTTTCTTTTTTTTTTACTTCACCGCTTGAGACGTTATTTTATACGAATACGAACACTGGCGAGGCATAATTTTTCCGTCATTTTTTTGAACGAGTGTGTACACTCTTGTAATACATTTTAGGCAAAATCTTGTAACAGAAACACTCCTAAAATGAGTAGCGAGTCGATCACGTGACACAGAAATTAGCCTCCAGCGCCACCTAGTGAATGAAAACTCTCAGGCCAATTTAACCCATTGGTACATTGTAAGCCAATTGAAGGCTACACGTAACATTAGAATCGAAACAGTTAAGCTTATGAATAAATCAATGAATAAATTAATTTAAAAGAATTATATCAACGAAAATATTTCTTACTATAAAACTAATGTCATCTCAATTTGTAATAAGTAGGTGAATGTGTGGATAATGTCACATATAATGCTATCTTATGAGGTTTTAAAGTTAAACCTTTTTTTAATGTACTAACGAGTCACCGCTTATCAAGGTCCAAAGGCCACTCGAGGATAAGGGTCAATGAGTTTGTCAGATGGATGGTGAGATATAACACTTTGAGGATTAGTAACGATGGTTGAAACTGGACAGAATTTGATTATTTAAGAGGACGGCTCAACCAGAATTTGTTTATATTGGATTTTAAAACGACCATGTTGCTGTCAGCTGGGAAGCAGCTCCGTGGTATTGTGTTCTACAGACGCGTAGCTCTTGGAAAGAAACTTTGTTCATTGAACTTCCGTTTAGTTTTAGATACATAAAGGAAGAACGGAAAATTATTGCAGTGGTTGTAGCTAGACAAGTTTGTGTTGTGAATGTTTTACAGGGGGAGGGGAACATAGATTGAAGCTCAGTCAGGCACCTAACATGAAAATAACGATAAATAGCATTTAAGCTAAAATGTCAAACTTTGATTCTGACTAACGATTGTTTATTGTTATACCATGTTATTGGCACTATACTAGCGTACTTCACAACAGTTTATTCAACAGTTTATTCTTGCCAGGAAAACTCGTAGTATGGAAACAGTTTCAAATTGTGACCGAAAAATCAAAACCAGCAAGTGGAATAACTCATATATTTTTAATTGAAGGATATAAACAGAGTTGTGTCCCTTACAACTAATATTTTATCTTTTTCTGTATAAGTGTAAAAAATGTGCAAAATATCATCATCATCATCATCATCATCATCATCATCATCATCATCATCATCATCATCATCATCGGTTTAACGTCTGTTTTACATGTTGGCATATGTTGGACGGCTTTTAGAAATTGACTTCCAAACTAATCTATCTCTGGCCATCATTATTCAAACTATATAACTTGAAATGCGATAGATTTTCTTTGGAAGTCATTTCCTTAGTTGAGGCAAGATTTCTCATAGGCTGGATGCCCTTCCTGACGTGAAAATGATGGGAATCAGTGTTTTTATCGAGACACCATCTCTAGGTGATTGGCTACCAAAGCTAAAGAGTGCTTCACCTGTCGAAACAAATTAACGGTAAAACTTATTAAGTTACTTCCCTGTATCCCGGGCAACATCGGGTAGATACAGCTAGTATATCATAAAATGTAGGATTTTTATAATCTATTATGTCTTTAGTACTACGGGGCTGACTAAAATATTGCCGTCTTCAAGTCCAATGTAAACAAATTCTTTTTGAGCCGTCCTTTTAAATAATAAATTCTGACCAGTTCACAACCATCGTTACGAATCCGCTCGACGTTTCACTGTCCACCTATCAAACTCAATAACCCTTATCCTCGAATAGCCTTTGGACCTTGATAAGCGGTGACTTATTTGTAAAAAAAAAAGAAACAAATGTATACAAAACGTATAAATAAATAAATAGGATATTAAACAACAGGAACATTTTTTTAAATATTTTTATTCGGGGAAATTTCTTTAATCAACCCTCATCAAAGAAGAATATGTCCAATTTAGTGCGCATATTATATATTTGCATTTCCACAAAGCATTTGATATGTTTACAAGTAAAAATTAAAAAATGTTGGCATTTCTAACAAAATGTATACAATAACATGCTAAGGCATTACATGTTCGTACGTACGTTATCACTTTTCACACACATTTAAAGAAATGAGATCGTCCGAACAACAAAGATAGTGATTGGTGATTAATCTAATATCGTTAAGGTACACAATTCTGATTTTTACTCATTTAACACGAATTGTTCACAAAATCAAATTATATCGTTCCGTCGATTAAGAGAGTACAATTTAAAATAAATACATTTCAAATATTGGCATTCGTTTTATCGATTTGAAGAATATTTTGCTGACAGTAATGTTTACAGTAAGAAGACAGACAATATTTATTGTTTTAAAAAGAATTAAATTGCTACAATTTTAAATAAATAAATAAATATGAGACATATTGGTTTAATTTATTTAAAGCATATTTATCTGACAATGACAGTTACTTTTAGGGAAGGTGAAGTCATTTTTTCTTTATAGTATTGACCCTGACAGACGTTTATTATTTGAAAATGAATATCATTATTAACAGTAAATTATACAGATTGATGTAGAAAGCACCGTGGAATTTCCACGGGGTCCTGTTTATAAAAAAAATAATAATATTAATAAAATAAAGTCTACATTCATTTATTTGTTGTTTTTTTTTTTAGTTACTTCTCCTCGGGTAGGTCCTTGTATGTTAACATGTAATCACACAAGTTTCATTCCAATTTTTTCATTAGTTTTTTCTCCATTTTCCAGTAATGCATCACTTCCGGTTTTTCGTTTTTACCCATACATTATTAATGTAAGGGAAACTTACAGCTATGTTTAAAGTTTATAGAACAAAAACTCGAGCATGTGATCCGAAATCAAATATAAGAATTATTTTTCGCATGTGCTACTAATAAACCAATGTAATTTTCCGTGTGAAACTAATTGTCTTCGTACGTTTTCAGCGTCACAAATTACCTGTTCGTATTCAATTTGAAACTTTCAGAGTAGAAATTGAATATCACATTACTTCAGAAATTATAGTGTTAATTGTTATTTATCCTTTAGGGTCCCACTAGCAGTAAAAATTGTAAGATAGTTTTAGACAGATAAAACTATGAAGGTGTAGCAGTTACATGAGTGAACTATTTTCTATCGGTCTACATGACCGGCAGTGAGATGTGATTCAGCTTGGTGATTATGTACCCATCGCCTCTTCACTGTACGAGATTCATACGCAATGAATCGTGTTTTGGTGCAAACACAAACCATGTGATGAGCGGAGATCTTCAGTTCCAGCCTGTATCTCAAACAGACAAGATGTATATTCCTGCGGTCTCTCCCAGGCCCACGGTAGGCGAGTCAACGCACTTCAGGATAAGATTATTTCGTCTTTGTCAACATTAATCAACCCATTGTACAACCTTCATTTTATTCCTGTGTTTCCAGTAAATAAATCTGCACACCTCTTTAGTCGTGAAGCCATTGTTTATTTCGTGAGGAACGGTGATCCTGTTTTGTTTATTCTATTTCAGTCAGACATGGCCACACAAATTACTCTTTCAAGTCAGTCGTCATTCTGATTCTCTTCTCGATTTGAACTCAATACTAAAATTGGCAACATCAACTAAAAAGGTACGATTTCGTATTTTCACAGGTGTGTGTCACTAATTAAAGTGTTTGTCTGTCAGGATACCTTAAATCGACGTGGGTACAAGAACTCCATGTAAGATGATATCCTAAGATTGCAACTTGAAGATTAATAAAATGGATATTATTTGAGAGAAAAAAATTAATGAAGAAAAATTCATGCAAATAAAATAAGCAAACAAAACATTTATGTGCGTGAAGTGTCCTCACTTTAGGGCTGGTCTAACATTTTGGATAGAATTTAATAAATAGGAAAACAAAAACAATTTTGTAACGCTAGTGGCCAATGGGTACACTGCAAAAAGGATCTCTCTCTCTCTCTCTCTCTCTCTCTCTCTCTCTCTCTCTCTCTCTCTCTCTCTCTTGTATTATTTGGATTATTCTCACAACGTTTCGGCCGATGTAACCTCCGGCCTTCTTCAGGTTCATCTTGTCAAAGTTGAGAATCTTTCTGTCGAACTCGGGAATCTGTACGGAATTTCGAACAGAACCCTTTATTTAATCCACGAAGGTAGTTTGCTCTCATTCCATCAGCCATGACCGAATAGAACCTTAACTAATTCATAATTGTATTTGTAGTATCGCCCGTACTTAGGATTGAACGTCTAACCTCCAGAAGACTGCCACTTCGAACTGATTATTACTTAGCACTTATATCAGTTACACTACAGCCCCCTTCTCTCTCTCTCTTTCTTTCTCTCTGTGTTTTCCTTTTTTTTTTCCTTCTCCTTCTCTTTTGTTCTCCAAACCACAATTCTAGTTTGCACCAGTTCCAGAAACAACAAAACTGAACCGTAATCAAAAACCATCGCTTTTTGTCCCTCCTCGGTGTCAGGTGAAAAATGGGAATCTTGCGCTTGAGTTAACCTCGTTTTGGCCAATGGCGTCATTTCATCATATGCTATGGATATTTGTTAACAATGCTCTATTCTACGCCCAAGACTGTTTCTTCTCTATATCAATGATCTTCCAGAGAATATTGTTCAGAAAATTAACATCTATGCTGATGATACCACTCTCTATTCTGGTGTTGCTTCTCGCCTATCTCCCTTGGATCAGTCAAAATATGCAGCTGATCTAGAAGTTAACCTGAGTTCAGTTGTGGATTGGAGTACAAAATGGCTTGTTTCATTTAATCCAGTTAAGACTCAGCTTGTGTCTTTCAATCGTAGACGTGTCCCTTTTCTTCCTGAGATTCTCATCGATGGCTCTGCTCTTGAGGAGAAATCGACTCTGAAATTTCTTGGTCTTTCTCTCTCATCAAATCTTTCTTTAAGTTCATATATTAGATCCATTGCTCTTTCTGATTCTCGTAAAGTCGGTTCTCTCTATCGCTCCAAACACTTTCTCACACTTGAGGCTATTCTTTATCTCTACAAATCCACAATCAGACCATGTATGGAGTACTGTTGTCATATTTGGGCTGGTGAATCTCTGTCCCATTTGAGGGTTTTTGATAAGGTGCAGAAACGTGTCTGTAATTTGATTGACTCTACCCTTTCTTCTTTTCTGCACCCTCTCTCTCACAGACGTGATGTTGCTAGTCTCAGTCTTTTTTATAAATGCTATTATAGCATGTGTTCTTCAGAATTATGTGATCTATTTCCAGCTTCTTATTTTCCACCTCGTTTGACTCGTTGGTCTAGTGGTCTCCATCAATTCGCCGTTTTGATATCTCATTGTACTACAGCTTTCTATTCCAGTAGCTTCTTTCCAAGAACTGCAGGCTTGTGGAACTCTCTTCCAGCTGACTGTTTTCCTTCTACTTATAATTTTGGTCTTTTCAAGACTAAAGCAAATAGGCGTCACCTGTGTTTGCGATAATCATATTTCGTTCTTGTTAGCCCCTTACATCAAATGGCTTCAAGCCTCGTCTGGAGCGATTTCCATAAAGAAGAGAGAGTGAGACGTTGAAATCAAACTGAATTTTAATAAGCAAAGTGTGTACATTCTGCGGAAAATAAAAACAAAAAAAAACACTATAATGCTGCAAAACAAAGTGAAGAGAAATTGTCATTTTCTGAGTAGGACGAAACAGTTTTCAAATCAAGGTTTGGTTATTCAAGTCGTTTAACCGTGAAGGAAAAAAACGAAAAAAAAGGTATGTCGATTTTCTTTTGTTAATCAGAAACATATAAATAAATTTTGCACGAGCTTATTTATTCCACTGAGAGGTTACGAACTTACCCCCAGTAAGAAAAGCTATGAATATATATATACACGGAAAAGTCAGTTTATTTGAAGTAACGAAAAAATGGAGAAATGCAAAAATGCTATTTTAGAAATTTTCAGGCATCAGCTAGATCAGCAACTGCAGAAAGAGCAAGCATCATATGAAAAGAAAATGGATGCAGAAAAAACGAAATATGAAAAGAAAATGGATGCAGAAAAAACGAAATATGAAAAGAAAATGGATGCAGAAAAAACGAAATATAAAAAGAAAATGGATGCAGAAAAAATACAATTGCATAAAGAGCAAGCAGAATATCAAAAGAAAATGGATGCGGAAAAAATGGAATTGCATAAAGAACAACAGAAAGAAAAACTTCGAATGGAAGAGAAATTCCAAGAACAACAGAAAGAACAGCTGGTAAAAATGAAAAGATTTGAATACACACCTTGCATTGAATAACTGAAGATGAAATAGATTTGTCATTTTTACATTTTTATTTCTCTTTTTTTATTTATATATGTATATATATATATGAGTGCATGAATGATCGTCCTCTACCTTCTTCATCTCAAATATTTTTATTTGGGTTATTTTGAATTCAAACATTATTTTTGATTTTAATATATTTCATAAAGTATGGAAAATGTAGTAGGAAAAATAGAAACTCAAATCAACTTTTTGAAAGTGAGTTGGAGAATTGACCCGTATTTTCCTAAAAAACAAAAATATATGAAATTAAATTCCATCTGTTTGTTCGCGATAGACTAAGAAACCGCTGAAGCGTTTTCAATCAAACTTGTCATACAAATCAAGCACGACCCAAGCGTATCATAGGCTATGTAAAATTGACCAAGGTCAGTACTGAAGGTAAAGAAAGGTCACACTTGTCGTTCAACTGTTTTGTATGTTTTTGAAGTCGTATATTTGCTAAGAGAGCTGAAATAAAACAACAAATTGCTTATTTAAAAATTAATGGAAAGTACAATAAATGGCTTTCAAACGGTAAAAGTCTATGTAAGAATACAAAGTATTTAATTTTTATTTTATATTGATTATTAGAACTTTACTGAAGAGTACACATCAATTATTAAGCAGTATCTTTGTATCATTTGGATTATTGGAATTTTATTAAAGAGTACACATCAATTATTAAGCATTATTTAGATTATTGGAACTTTACCGAAGAGTACACACAAATTATTAAACATTATTTATGTCTTATTTGGATTATTGGAACTTTATTTAATGGTACACATCCATTATTAAGCATTATCTTTGCATTATTTGGATTATTGGAACTTTACTGAACAGTACCCATCAATTATTAAGCATTATTTTTGTATTATTTGGATTATTGGAACTTTACTGAAGAGTACACACAAATTATTAATCATTATCTTTGCATTATTTGGATTATTGGAACTTTACTGAAGAGTACACATCAATTATTAATCATTATCTTTGTATCATTTGGATTATTGAAACTTTACTGAAGAGTACACATCAATTATAATCATTATTTTTGCATTATTTGGATTATTGGAACTTTACTGAAGAGTACACATCAATTATTAAGCATTATCTTTGGATTATTCGAACTTTACTGAAGAGTACACACCAATTATTAAACATCATTGCATTATTTGGATTATTGAACCTTTACTGAAGAGTGCACATCAATTATTAAGGATTATCTTTGCATTATTTGGATTATTGAAACTTTACTGAAGAGTACACATCAATTATTAAGCATTATCTTTGCATTATTTGGATTATTGGAACTTTACTGAAGAGTACACATCAATTATTAAGCATTATCTTTGCATTATTTGGATTATTAAAACTTTACTGAAGAGTACACATCAATTATTAAGCATCATTGCATTATTTGGATTATTGGAACTTTACTGAAGAGTACACATCAATTATTAAGGATTATCTTTGCATTATTTGGATTATTGGAACTTTACTGAAGAGTACACATCAATTATTAAGCATTATCTTTGGATTATTTGAACTTTACTGAAGAGTACACATCAATTATTAAACATCATTGCATTATTTGGATTATTAAAACTTTACTGAAGAGTGCACATCAATTATTAATCATTATTTTTGCATTATTTAGATTATTGAAACTTTACTGAAGAGTGCACATCAATTATTAAGCATTATCTTTGCATTATTTGGATTATTGGAACTTTACTGAAGAGTAGACATCAATTATTAAGCATTATCTTAGTATCATTTGGATTATTGGAACTTTACTGAAGAGTACACACAAAATATTAAACATCATCATTGCATTATTTGGATTATTAAATCTTTACTGAAGAGTGCATATCAATTATTAAACATTATCTTTGCATTATTTTGATTATTGGAACTTTACTGAAGAGTACACATCAATTATAATCATTATCTTTGCATTTTTGGGATTATCAAAACTTTACTGAAGAGTACACATCAATTATTAAGCATTATTTTTGCATTATTTGGATTATTGAAACTTTACTGAAGAGTAGACATCAATTTATTAAGCATTATGTTTGCATTATTGGGATTTGCGAAACTTTACTGAAGAGTTCACATCAATTATTAACCATTATCTTTGGATTATTTGGATTACTGGAATTTTACTTACTAGTGCACATCAATTATTAAGCATTATCTTTGCATTATTTGGATTATTGGAACTTTACTGAAGAGTATGCATCAATTATTATGAATTATCTTTGCATCTTGAATAAAACACTGCAACAACAACATGTAAATAAATTGGTTGTTAAAAATAAGTTGTCAAATAGGCCAGTATTTTCCAAACATCACATTTTCTTTGCATTATTTGGATTATTCAGACTACTATTCTCATCTTGGTTGTCATTGATTATTATTGTCACAACGTTTCGGCCGATGTAACCTCCGGCCTTCTTCAGATGGATCTTTTCGAATTCATGAATCCTTATGTTTAACTTGGGAACATCAACATAGTTTTGAACAGAACCCTTTATTTAATTCAGATTGTTCCGTCAGCTCTGACCAGGTAGAAGTATTAAGTAATTTTTATTTTATTCTTAATTATTATTGCCTGTAGTGAGAAATTAACCTTCAACTTTCAGAAAACTGTCGCTTAGAACTGATTGTTACTCAGCGCCTTTATCCGTTGTGAAACACGTCCACGTGATACAGGCGATAATAACAAAGAATAACATAAAAATTAAAAATATATTTGAATATTTGATATTATGTTATCCCCACAAATGCAAAAAGAAACAGAGTTTTAAACGAAAAAAAAAGGCAATTTTCTCTTTCTCTCTTTTTCTTTTTCTTTCACAAGTGAAGATATTTTAAACTAGTTATATGTACTCGGCGTTGCCTGGGATACATTGAAGTCATTTTAGTTTTTAATTTTATTTCTTTGCCTATTTTTAAACTTAAGGTAGACAACTCCTATCATATTTTTCAATTTAAAATGAGTTATCCTCCTTGCTGATGTTTAAAATTATTTTTAGGTGATGATTTAAAAAAAACGTTTCATATTAGCAGTTGTTTGGACCGAACTTCGTCATTTTAAAACTAAAGTATAGCTAAGTACGTTATTATATTGCCAATAACATGATACAACAATAACAAATGAAAATTGGTTAGTTAGAAGCAAAGTTTGATTTGTTAGCTTAAATGCTTTGAAAATCCGACAAGATAACTTTATATATTATTTATTTAATTACATAACAAGTACACTAAAATGGTAATGATAATAGCAGGGAGACAAGAAAGAAAGGAAAGGGTGAAGATAAGAATAAGGAAGGAAGGAAAGCAATGATGAAATAAAGGAAGGAAGGAAAAATGAAAGAAGAAGGGAAGGAAGGAAAGGAAAGGGTGAAAGTAAGAATAGGGAAGGAAAGAAGGAAGAAAGGAAATGATGACACGAAAGAAGAAATGCAAGAAAGAAGGAAGGAAGTACAGAAGGGTAGGAAGAAAGGAGAAAAGGAAATCAATAAAAATAAGAAAGAAAAGAACGAAAAGAACGAACGAATAAGAAAGGAAAGAAGGAAATAATGAAATGAAAGAAGGAAAGAAAGAAGTGAGGAAAGAAAGTGGTGTTTTAATTTTCACATATATGATATGGCCTTGAAAAGATTCTGGGTGATATATAATTGGGTGTGGTTGTCATGGGGATACCTTGTGGCCGTGGGGCAGAATCTTCAACTGATATGATAGACAGATAAGCTGCAGTCTGGATAACAAGTTCACTGCTGCAGTGACGTCCAGAGAGAAGAAAAAGAAGAAGAAGGTAGAGAAGAAGAACACAATGAAAAAGAAGAAAGAAAACACACTAATAATAATAATAATAATAATAATAATAATAATAATAATAATAAAATATAATGTTATGGGCGTTATAATATTATAAGACTTTCCAGTTCATACTGATCTGACCATAAATTCTAATTCGCCAGACAATACAATTAAAGATCTGAGGAAGGAGATCGGCTTACACATAAACATGGGCATTTCATCTGACAAAGACATCTCTATAAAAGCAGACGAGAAGTTTTCCAAATGTAAATGCCTTGAAATTGAAATCAGCAAAATCAGCAAAATGTGGCACCTCCAGATGCAGACCATCCCTGTATTGATCCATGCTTTCGGAATGATTCTAAAACGTGGGATAAGAGTCTGTTTCGACACTATCTCTGGGAAATGCAATAAAAATGTCTTTAAATAGTAGTGTTCAGTATAAAAACAGTGGTGCATTAAGAAAAGTCCGAGAGTGTGGAAACCAGGCTACATAAGTGTTACACCGGCCGTTCTTACACAGGAGAAACTACACCGGTTGTCACTATAAATAGTGCGAGTCACCAGAGACACAGAGAAGACAAAGCACAGTTTTGTAACTGTCTAGCCAAGTGCTAGTCACTTTCTTACTTTGCTAATACACTTGTTAAACCAACCCTCGACTTGACTTCCTTTATTTATTATTTACTGTTGGACAACTTCACAACTATAAGAAAATACCATTAACCAACCACGGGAAAATAAAAATAACCGAACTAGCAAAACAAACAAATTACATACTCTATTCAGTGAGCTTCGTCACATGATTTGGAACAGAACTTCCACTCATGTCCCATTGTGTCAACAGATGTGTGGATTAGCAGTACTGAAGTATTTCCTAAAGGCATCTTCAGGGCTGTATTTTTATCATTCATTTGTTTAATTTTTTAGTACTCTGATAGCTGACACACCATGTTTCCATGACTTTGTATTGTCAACGTTTGGACAGGCCCGAGAGTTGACGAAACTATTAACCAAGCAGCTGATAACTCAATAAAAAAAAAAATGAATTTTATATAATCTCTGTCAGCTGGTTGAATCTCCCGAAGGACTAATTGAGTTTTTTGGAAAAAATGTAAAAAAAAAAACATTGAAAAAAAGTTTTAAAACTTTTGCTTAACAAATCAAACAAAATCACCTTTTGAAACTTTCTGGTGCACAAACAAAAAAAAAAAAACATTTGATTTTAAAATATTGGATTAACAATGGTTCCTTTGACAACAAAAAAAAACAAACAAAAATAAACATCTAATTAATAACAGTTGTTTAGCTATGGTTTGTTCGTTCTTTATTTGTATATATATATATTTTAGTTTGGTATTATTGTCGTAATTTATCAGCTGTCAGTCTTCAATTTATCGTTTGGCAGTTTTCGCCTCGTCAACTCTTGGGCGCTTCCGTAACCTGCCCGAATGTTGACGACGTCACAGAAACATGGTGCGTCATCTATAAGAGTACCAATTTTTTTTTCAGAGAGGTTTAGCTGTTCTCCCACATTCAGCGCCTGGTATTTCTAGATGGTCACCCATTTAATACTGGCCGGGCTCAGCATTGCTTAACTTTGGTGATCTAATGAGAACCGGTATGTAAATTTATCACTAAAATACCAAACACAAGACAAAGGAAAAGTTTTACATAGTAAGACGAACCCTAGAGAGCTGTGATTACCTACGTAAAGTTTGAAGATATGTAAGGAAAAAACTACAACCTGACCCCACTCAATAATTGCAGTGGGGTCAACATCGTTTGTTACCAGACAAAATCCCAAAACCCCATAATATTTTTAATAGTATATAGATGAGGATACAGAGTTCAAGCCTACGTGGAAGAAGCTGATTCTTTCTTTCTGATTATTCATGATGTTTTTTTGGGTTTGTTTTTTTAACAGAGTTTTATAACTTGAGGGATGAGTATGTATGTTTCAGGGAGTGCTGGGTCAGATTCAAGGTTCTTAAAAACATGTTTATACGACTGCATAGTTCTTCTGTTGTCTTCATTTTAATGGGTGTTTTATCTTCTACCCTACCCCCCCCCACCGCTTCACACACACACACACACAGACCCAAATGTCTCTCTTGCTTATTTTAAAGTTGATAGGTTCACCCATTTTCTTCTTACATCTCTTCTACTGTATCTTATTAACTGCGGTAAGACAAAAAGGGTGGAGCTACTCGTTGGGACAAATTGTAGGATTAAGAATGTGACCTTTCATTGGTATTTTTTTCTTTTTTATCATCATTTCCGTTTTCTTCTTTCTTCTTCTTTTCTTAAGTTCATCTCTTTTTTTCACAAAAAATACAAAATCATAAATAAGCCACAAAACACAAAAACAATAAACCCCTCCACACACACGCACACATGCATTCAGAAGAGACCAAAGAGGGTAAACACGTTAACCTTTAGTACCCCAAGTACCAATTTTCGGTAAACTTTAAGATTGTTTGAAAAGGCGAAAAGGCGATTATTTGAAGCTCTATTTGAGCTAGTTGGATTTTTTTAAAAAAAACAACATTTTTTTTTGATGGAGAGTTCAATATGAAATGTGGATTTGTTCTGAATTGGTCACTAGTTTTTTTTTTAATAATCACAACCCAACAAAAGTGTGAGAAGTAGGAAAGAAGAATAAAGGGAGATTGTTAATGTCATATAGACTACTGCCTTTTGTTTAGGAATAGCCACCAGGGCTAGGACCTATAAGAGTGTGGTAACCATGTTGGATGGGTTTAGAAGTTAAGTAACAATTGGACCAGAAGGGCTGTTAAAGAAATTGGATTACCAGTGGATAGTATTAGAATATTTAACAGCTGAAAATAGCAGGAAATTTCTGCAGGTAAAAATATTAAATTAAATTATAAAGCTACAACTTAATTTCGGCTCAGATATGTCAATGATAAATCTTCAAACGTGGCAAAAAATTGGAAAAAACAATTTTGATTAGAACGAGCGAAATAGCTAAATACATGATTAGTGAACAAATACAATTTGAAAGCGAACTAATCTCTAACGTTACATTAAAAGGAAAGACTTTGAAATTAAGAATGTTCGTAATGAACAGCTCAAACAATCTCTTGGGTACTGACCGGATAGAAAAATTTAAATTATGGAATATGCCCATAAACTCTTTCTGTCATAATATTGGCCCCTACTTTAGCTGATATCTTCGTCGGATATTACGAATCCGTTTTATTTAGGTCTGTAAATATGCCCACTACTTATGTTAGATATGTGGATGACACTTTTGCGATGTTTTCTTCGCAGAGTGGAGCACTTGCATTATTTCATAAGTTAAATTCTATTCATGAGGCTCTAAAGTTTACGATGGAAAGTGAAAAGGATAATTGTCTTCCCTTCTTGGATGTTCTTGTTGAACGTTCAAGGGGTGGCTTTCTCACTTCCATCTACAGGAAGCCTACTTTTACAGGCCTGTATGTAAACTGGTCGTCTTTTGTGCCTAAGTCTAGAAAGATAGGCTTAATTTACACTTTGGTGCATAGAGCTCTCGTTATTTGTTCTTCAAATAGATTAGACTGTGAACTCGATAGGATCAGGGATATATTCATTGATAATGGTTATCCCGAAGACCTTATCAATGATTGCATTAATAAAAAGGTTGCTGATTTTAAATCCCCTAAAATACTTGGGCCTGTAAAATGCCCCATTTATTTAAAATTACCTTGGATAGGGGGAAATAGTATTAAACTAGGTAAACAGATTGTTGATAGCATTAGCAATTGCTTCTACTCTGTTTCCTTACGATTAGTTTATGCTACAAGACCTGCTTTTCCTTCCTTTCGCAAGGATAGTGTGCCCTATACAAATTATAGTAATATTGTATACCAATTTAAATGCCAATGTGATGCTGGCTATATAGGGCGCACTTCCTTGCATTTGCAGACTCGCATAAACCAGCACATTCCATCAAAAATACGTCAGGGAAGGGTAGGGTCCTTGTGTTACCCTCCTCTAATTCTTTGGACTCTGCTATTGGCCAGCATTTGGTTGAAAACCCTAGCTGTGCCAGTGGCTATAAAATAGACCGTTTTGAGGTCTTGCATCGAGCAGATTCCAAGAACCATTTAAAAATATTGGAATCTGTCTCTATTGCCATTCGAAAACCTTCCTTGTACCGGCAGAAGGAATTTGTAAGATCGCTGAATCTCTTTGGGGAACTTTGAACTCCTTCCCAATTTTTTTTTTTTTTTATTTATTTTTTTTTATCCCCTAACGTAGTGCCTTTTAATCGACTTTTAATCGAAATCATTAAATTGAATTTTAATCGCTTTAACGATAATTTTGGCACACTCAATTTCCCCATTTTGCTCTTTCTTTCGACGTTATTATTAATTAAAACTATCGATTTTCTCCTGACGAGATGATAGTCGAAAGGGCCTTAGAGAGATTTCCGCATATTCTTTTCAAATCTCTCTCTCTCTCTCTCTCTCTCTCTCTCTCTATATATATATATATATATATATATATATATATATTTCTATCATCCATCCCCATCTCTCTTTCTTCAACCACGGGTTATATAGTATTACTACTTGTGGTGATATTCCCTTTTGTTTATAATGGACTAGTTTTATAGGGATGCATCATTATCTTTACCATCATATTCGGTTTAACGTCCGTTTTACATGCAGCATGTATTGGATGTCTTTAAGAAATTGACTTCTAAACTAACCTATCTCTAGCCAGGTCTTTATTTATCCCTCTTTCTATCAAGCCCATTTTCATCACTTCCTCCCATGTTTTTCCTGGCCTTTCCCTGTGAACTGGACATGCTACCTTAACTGTTCTACATCTACTAACCCAAGGACTCTCATCCATTCTTTGAACAGAACCATACCATTGAAGTCTACTCTTCTGCACACATCTCCCTATACTGTCTAGATTTAATCTTCCTCTGAGGTCATCAGAACTAAGCCCGTCTTTAAGATGCACATTACACATCCATCAAGTAATTTTCATATCATTTCTCTCCATGCAACGCATGTCGTCAACTCTCATTGGCCAAGTTTCATTTCCATACATAATCACACTGCGTAAACATACCTGATAGATTCTTTCCTAAAATGGTGAATACAAAAACATTCTTAAATAGAATTCGTCATTTTACTGAAAAACATTTTATTGCAAACAAATACTTGCCACACCTGAGCAAAATCTGTTCAATCTTTTTGCGATGACATTCTTTGTACTTGTCATGAATTGGCTTTCGAAATCTTTTTGATGGTTGCTAAGAAAGTTCTTATTGTAGTTTTACCTTTTTTGCTAGCTTTTCTGCCGTCATAGACGTTTGTCATCTGTAGCTAGCGATGATATCTGCTGCTATGCGCAATCTGTCACGAAGCCCTTCCCAGTGCAACTGACAATAGGGCAAACTATTCTACAAATTTTACATTAAAGGGGGTTGTGTCTTCAAGCCTTTCAAAATAATCACTTTGTAAACGAACCATACAGAAATAATACTTTCTACCCGATCATGGCTGACAGAACAAAAACAATCTACTTCCATGGATTAAATAAAGTCATGAAATTCCATATAGATTCTCGAGTTTGGCATAAACATTCTCAAGTTCAACAAGATGCACTTGGAAAAGGTTGGAGGTCACATCAACCAAAATGTTGTGAGAAAAATATACAAAATGAGAATAGTAGTCCGAGTAATCCAAGCGATACATATTTGTTCAAACAATGTAACATATTTGGAATAATGCCTTCATTGTTAATATCATGGGAATATATGATGGATGGACTCTCTCCCGTCGATTTCGACGTACGAGTGCCCCACCAGGGGCGGCCCGCGCGTGAATTTGTAATTGCAAGGGTTGCGCAATCTCTAACAACCGCTCTCCTGAGTCGGCATTGCTTGATTCCAATGGCAAGTAGTAGTACAAGACGACTGGTAATACTAGTTATAATATCAGTAATAACTAATTATAACCACAGCAAAATTACGAGAGGCATCAATAAGTAATGCCCCTGACCCATTTCCCATAGCAGTAGATTAATGAAACTTGGCACAGTTATTAGTCTTTCTCTACATAGGAACTACACAGTTATGCATTCCTCCCATCGTTTGATGCAGCTCTGGACACCGTTTTTGTAGAACACCCCAGGTTGGTCATCCAACCACGTCGTAACTTCAGCAATCAAGGCTGCATCATCTGGGAAACGCTTTCCTTTCAAAAACAACTTCATGGCAGGGAAGAGATGAAAGTCAGAGGGTGCAAGGTCAGGAGAGTAAGGGGGATGGGGGAGAATTTCATAACCACACGCCCGTGCTTCTGATCTGACGACATGCGAGTTGTGGACCGGAGCGTTGTCCTATAGGAGGAGGATACCTTTGCTGATCTTGATTTTGATAGCTTCTCTAAATTTCATCAAAAGTGAAGCATGATAGACTCCTGTAATTTGGTATCCTTTGCCAGGAAATCTGCCACACTACTCCGTGAGCATGACCTTGCCAGCGGAGGGCTGCACCCTTACCTTCTTTGGAGGTGGTGAGTCCAAGTGCTTCCACTGCATTGACTGGGCTTTGGTTTCTGGATCATAGTGATGGACCCAAGTTTCATCCTGTGCAATCAGTCTTTTGAAAAACTTTGACTCATCTTCTTGGCACATCTCCAAATTCATCCTCGAGCACTCGACGCGTTCTTGCTTCTGGAAAGGTGTGAGCAACCTGGGAATCTATCTGGCAGACACCTTATGCATATGCAAATGGTCATGAATGATAGTTTCCACAGACCCTGTACTAATCTTGACCTCATGGGCTATTTGGCGAATAGTAATGCGTCGATCTTCCAAAATGGCAGTCTCAACTTGACGGACAGATGCCTCATCAATGGCAGAAGAGGGACGACCCGGTCTGGGAGCTGTTTCCACAGACTTCCGGCCGTGTTTGAATTCACGATGCCAGCGTTTTACAAAGTCATATGATGGGGCATCATCACCATAAGTTTCTTTCATTTCATCAAAAGTCTCCTTTGCTGTGCGTCCTTTAAAATACAAAAACCGGATCACTGTGCGACACTCAACTGGCTCCATTTCACACCTGAATCAGTTCAAACACCTGTAAATCAGAAACCACAATTAGTTTAGAGCTGTTTTTTTGCAGCATAACCCATACAGATATAAATCATTACACATGCAAAATTTCATCTAGATCAGACAACTGAAAGTGGGTCAGGCGAATTACTTATTGAACGCACCTCGTAATTTATGATCTAATAGATTAGAAGTCATCTAGTCTCTATCTATATAAAGACAGATATGTTTACATGTTTGTATATTTGTATGTACAGGATTCCCTCCTAAACTAATTAACCGATCATTATGAATTTTGGAATACATGCGTAAGAGGTTCAAATGTGGGATATATTTAGTTTAATTTAGTTTTATGCAAAGGGAGGATAAAGGGGTGAAAGTCTTCATAAAAATTCAGATACCTCATACTTGTGTGAAATTTTAACAATAACATCAAACAATAAATATACCCTAAATTTCAATTTATTTGGAGTATTTAAAAGGGGATTTTAGGGGGCACAATATGGGCAGAACTTCCGATTTGAAAATTTAAATATAACAGATTTGCATTGAATTTGATCCATAGTCATTAGACACCAATTAAGCAAGATTCCCTGAATTTCAATTTCTTATTAAGACCGCTTAAGCTTAAATTTGAGATATTTTCTAGAATCACATATGCAAATCACTTCAGTTTTTGCACAAGATAAAGCATAATAAAGCATGCAACGAATTGATTGATTACCATTACGCAATGTATGCACCGAGATGAGTGCACAGAGCCAGCTTTGTGCAGGTGTAAAGAAAAAAATAAAATGATTTTAGCTTGACAGGATATGAACATACAAATCGCAGAGTGCACAAGCGGGTACGGAACGGCTTTAAACGATCAAATTTGTGCGCATATGTGAAAAGAAAAAAATGAAAACTTGAATCAGCCTCTTTTCTTCTTAAACAGGAGACAAATTGGACATCTAAAATGGTGGAAATCATTTCATATTATACAGGTCTACAATACTATCGTTACATAAACAGCAAAGACAACGTTTAACCGTACTTTATACTTGCTATACCCACCCGGCGTTGCCCGGGATGCAGTGAAGTCATTTATGTTTTTCATTTTTAATTTGTTGAAAAATAGATGTCAGTGAAGAATCACAGCTATTCACACAGTGATGGCGATCTCTTCAGGCAGAAGTGGTTGATAACGAGTTTTATGTAAAAATGGTTTTATTCAGTCTATATGACGTTTCGATATATGCTATAACTTCTTCAGACATGCAAGGTCATCAGAAATCAAATTCTGCTTTATCTCTACACCCCTTTCCTTTCGCCCATCTTCTCTTCTTTTCTTTTTTCTCTTTCTTTTTCTTTCCCCTGTAAATTATATTTCCTTATTCATTTGTAATACTATCTGTTTTCGACTCTTGGCTTTTGGCATATCCGAAGAAGATGTAACGAAACGTCATATGGAATGGGTAAAGCCTTTTCCACACAAAAATATTTTTCTAATTATCTTTATACCATATTATTGGAGATTTTTTTCTCATTTTCCTAAACACACACATACACACACAGATATAATATTTGTTCTTCACTTTCTGTTCTTCAGTAATACTCTCTTTCTCCTTCACGAGTTGTTTATCTGGTTGCCAAGCTTTTCCGTATCCCCTCTCCCACTAACCCAATCTGCTGACGTACATCCAAGATCAGAAGACGCATCCTTCATGTCATGTCCTCAAAGGTTCTGAAAATTTGGTAAGTGAAGAATCTTTCCACTCAATTACAAAAGGCGAAAAAAGGGAAGAAGCAGAAGAAGAAAAAAAGCCTCTCAGCGTGTGGAATTTCTTTTGATTCGCTTAAAAATGCTAAAAGAGTCTGTAGTCACTTATTTACTCAATTTTATGTTTTAGCAGAAGGATGGTTTTACATCTTTCCCTGCATGCTGTTCCTCTGTGGGATTGTGTGCGTGTTTTCCGCCAATGGCGCAGTGGAACTGTCGAAAAAACGACCAGGTTTCAATTTCAACCTGAAGTCCTTGCATTCATTCCATTCATCATTTTCAACCCTCTTATAATATTCATCATCATTCAACTAGCAATTATTTTCGAGTGGCATTTGGCTTTGAAAAGTAGTGACTGATTAGTAAAAAAAAAGTCTATCCATACTGAAGACTTGTGATACGGTATAACAGTCCTTCTGTGGATGTCTCTCTCTCTCTCTCTCTCTCTCTATATATATATATATATATATATATATATATATTATATCGCTCAATTCAAATTATAAAAATAGGGACATTCTATTAAATTAATTATTACCTATCTCCCCTTTTTTTCTTTTCCATAATTATTCCAACAAACTAAAATAAATCAGCTATTACTTTAAAAATAAAAAAATTAAAAAAATACATAAATGAATTAAAGATTCAATTCATCCGTCTCATTTCAATAATGTAGACGTTCGTTTTTGCGTTCACGGCTTGCTGTAGTATTTTAAAAACTTCCATTCTTTCACCCGCTTTTTGTCATTTTTTACCCTTTTATACCATCAAACACCTGATGATGATTCCAGAAGGAGTCAAAAACGTTCGTGACTATAATCGAAGGCAACCTGGCTTTCAAAATAAAATGTTTCTTTGTTTTTTAAATTTATTTTTTATTCATCTCGAACAAGGCATATTGCCACTGAAGCTTAAGTGGCTACTGTGACAGAGGCCAGATTAATAGGGTGAAGCAACCTCACTGGGGAACTAGGCAGCCAGATATTTGTTCATCTTACATTTAAATTTCTGCATATGGATACGGTAAGGAAAATAGGGAGCAAGGAGGGAATTCCAAAGGTAAATGGTCCAAGGAAAGAAGATATCAGAGTAGAAAATCTTCCAACATCTAAAGACCTCTACAGTGAAGGGGTGGGATTCTGGTGCTAGTCAGATGGGTCGGAGCTATTTAAGGTGGGGTGATATAAGTGCAGTAAGCTCATCAGAGTACATTCTGTGGAAGTACAGAGATGCAACACTGTGGAAATGCGATAGGGGCTGGAGTTTAGTAGACAGTGTGGTACATATTAGTTTAGAGACTATTTTTTACCTTGTCCAAAAGGGAGAGGCTAGTTGTTGATGCACCAGCCCAGATGTGGCAACAATACTCCATGCATGGGTGAATCGTAGCTTTACAGAGATACAAGTATGAACAGGTACCCCACACTCTTCCTGGTGACGGCATCAAATGTAAACATAACCCCACACACTTCTTTCTGACCCGTGGGTATCGTAGTCGGCCACTCGCGCACAGGTGTTTGATATCCCGGTCGCAGTGCCAAGTAAAACAGATACCTCACTCTGATCCGATGTCACTGAACCACTTGTAACATAGGTGGTCCACTCGTGTCTTTATCTCTGTACTCACACGTCTGATCCTCGGCGCAGGAATCCTTCTAGACTGTGAACACCCTCTTTGGCGATGATCGTCAATAGTGGCTGAAAAAAAAAAATGATGTGTCGAATTCCTCTCGTCGGATGAATGACGATTTCATGATTCTGTGAAGGACAAGGTTACACAGCGGAACAATTCAACAATAGGAATAATTTAACAACTTCGGTTTCTTTTTGTATCCATTAATTATTAACAAGATAAAAACTGTTTCTAAAACGGCGAATTAGAGTCTGCTTTTCGATAATGCCTTTGTTTACTAACTATCTCGTCTCTCTGTGTGTGTATTCATCTTCGATGGCAAGTCCTTAAGTAAGTTGTAACTTAATCTATGTTTGGAGAAACGGTGGTGGGGAATACCATGGGCAATGTCATCCAAACGAGGGGCCTTTCGCGCGATCCCCCGCTTGCCGGTCGCTAACACAACCATCCAGGCCGAATCCCAATTTTTAACTGACTGTCCACTCAAAACAAAATCCTTTCTTTTCCCAAAGAGGCATATTGTAACACTCTCTCTTTCTCTCTGTGTCTTTCCTCCTCTCTCGGAATCGGGGCGGTGTGGGACATACTGATTTACTCTCTCTCTCTCTTTTTCTGAGTCTTTCTTCACCTCCGGGTGGTTTGGGGTTGAGCGGCACGACAATTGAAATTCTCCACCCAGGCCCTCAAATATTATCTAGATAAAAACAGTTATCCGTACCCCGCTGGAGAGAGGAGGCTCTCGCCCTAATTAATGATCACAGCCTAAGGGTCGATCTCCACTCCGGCCTCATGCGCCCAACCGCATAGTACTGACACACGTATGTTTTTCGTTGGCGATAAAAAAGATTTGGCCAAAACCCGGCTCACCTGTTTAAACTCGGCCTGTGTAAGATTTAAATGCAATTGACAATCTCTCATGGCTTTCTCAGACAGCCCGGCACCACCTTCCCAGCTTGTTTTGTATAGCCGATTCTGCGGAAAATATGTACTAGTTCTTAGATCTCCACTTGTTTTTACGTAGGGCCCCCCCCCCTTAAGATGCATATTAGTGCGCCCCAAAGGGCAGACTCTGTCGGTTACAATCACTGTTTCATACAAGCAAAAACCTACCAACCATCCAGTGGCTATTAATCTAGCTCTAAGTATTTTTTTATACATTACATATCTTTCATATAAATATATTGCAATTTAAAAAACTAACTGTTTTCATTAAAATTACCTCCCTTGAAAATAAATAAACAAAATATTTTTAGAAACAGTTTAGTAATTTATCTTTTTTTCTATTAAATAATTGTAATTAATTACAAAATATATGTAGGAAAATAGGGCAAAACTATTGCATATATATATATATATATATATATATATATATATATATATATATATATATATATATATATATATATATATATTATATATATGGGAAATAGGACAAGAAAATTACAAATGAATAACACCAAACATTAATTTATTATAAACTGTTTAAAAAGTAGTCATGCAAATTAGGCATACGCATAACTGTGTTTGGGTCTTGGCTTCCTACTATATATACAGTATTTCAAAAGACTATGTTGTATTATTGATTTAAATAACAGTGAGCCGTTTTGATGTTAATATAAGTGTGATAGTTGAAAACAAATCTTTTGCATTTATTCATTTAGAAGATGGAAAAATTGTTGGATCATTCTGCCGC
The DNA here is from genome assembly GCA_963556195.1 of Sepiola atlantica. Lineage (NCBI taxonomy): Eukaryota > Metazoa > Mollusca > Cephalopoda > Sepiida > Sepiolidae > Sepiola > Sepiola atlantica. The sequence continues at coordinate 63,910,364 of OY744532.1, read as the reverse complement.
TCCAGAAAGTATCTGACTCCTGATGCAATCCTCTACCTGTAGAAGAGTCAGATGCGGCCCAAGATGGAGGAATGTTACCACATCTGGGGAGGTGCCGCTCAAAGCACTATTTCTTGTCGTGACAGAGTACAAAATCGATTTCACAATTTAGTGGGAGAGGATTACTTCTTTTCCCTGCAGCCCCTTTCTTACAGAAGAGAAGTTGCTGGTCTATCAGTATTTCCACGGTAGGTGATCGACTGAGCTTCAAGCTCTGGTTCCCCACCGTAAAACTTTCTCAGAAAGAACTCGTCTTCCTACCAACACTCCAAAAACTCTCATTCCTTCCTCTTGGTAACTAAAATCAAACAGAACTTCAATGAACAGAGTTCCTTTCCAAGAACTTTGCACCTCTGGAACACGTTACCACAGGAATGTTTCCCTACAGACTACAACATTGTCGTTTTCAAGTTCAATATCAACAAATATCTGTCGAGTTGTCCGGTGAATCAATCATAGTTCGCAATCCTTTCATAGTACTGTTCCACCATCTAACTGAAAATCTCACTAACCCCTATCTTCGAGTGGCTTTTGGCCTTCATGATCCATTAAGATATGAAAAAGAAGATATAACCCTAAAATGTTGATGTGCTATAAAAACAGGGAAACGAAACCAAATTTACTGTAAATCTTTCATTGAACTGAAGTTTCTATTTTACCTAAAGCTGTGGGAAAATTGGGGGTTCATACCAGTCATAATGGTATCAGTGCATAAGTGAACACATCAGATCCAATGGGATTCGAACTCAATTTTACCGACTCCATCGTCTGTATTCGTATCCGTTACACCAATCCTATATCTCTTCAGAGTTAAAGATGGAGTCTAATGTGTGTGAAGGTTTTGGCTGTAATTCAAGTTGAAAACCAAAGAAGGTTATCCGTTTCATCTGGTCGACATTACGTCATATAAGTAATTGGTTTCTGACTGCATAAATGGTTTTAACACAGATGTTATATTTTTTGTTTGTTTCTGTTTTAAATTCTATTTTCACAGTAACACCAAAGAATGCGTAACGGTATGACTCTCGTAAAACAAACAGTTTTACATGGAATTAATCTGACTCTACATAAATGTTTGCCTGGCTTGTTCTTGAGGATAATATAAAAATTTCTGATATATAATACTTAAACAAATATATTTTTGAATTAAAAAAACATGTTGAAAACATTTTGTAGAACTCATAAAATGACTTCATAGCTCTGGACATCCATTGTGTTACATATAACGTTGCAGTAGTATGCTTTTGAAGTTAAGTGTAGATATATGATTTGCCGACTGTATAAATATGGTCATTTAGGTATGACTGATTCCTTTACCTCTTGACTAGGAGTAAAGTGAAGAATCTGTTCTGACACTAGAGTTCATCTTTTCTGTCCTCAGTCGGTGAAGGAGAAATCCTTTTAGACATAGACAATTTAAATTTTTGTTCCAATCTAGTGCCTCTTTTTGAGGAGCTGGATTTTCCCCACATTAAAAACCTACATTGTGTCTAACTCTGTCCTCGTGTGGAGGCAAGTAAATAGGGACTCTAGGTTCACTTATCCGTTGATACAAGGGTAGATAGACGATTGCTTAATTTCATCATGTGACATAGACGGATTTGAGGTTAGAATAGTTGCTGTCTGCTATAATGATTACACAAGTACTAACGTAAGGTCCTGCAAGATAGTTGCACTCATGCTCATGTAAGGATGGTACAGCCAGAAAGAACTCATAGTTGAGGAAAATGGATCCATAGTTAAGTTTTTAAAAGTATGTTTGAATGAATTTAGTCTTGCAATGGACATGTTGGTTGCAAACACCCGTTTTAGGAAAAAAGAAAGCCATCGTGTTACATATGAATCTGGTACAGCAAAGATTCAAGTAGATTATCTGCTGGTTAGGAAAAAGGACAGAAAGCTCTTAAGTGATGTGAAAGAAATACCTGGTGAAGAAATCGTGACACAACACAAAATGGTTATTTGCAATTTCACACTGAAGAAAGCTCATGAGACAAAGAGAAAGTTTATTCAGAAGAAAAGTGTTTAGGTTGGATGAAGAACATGTGAAACCTGAGTTTAGTGACCAAGTGATAAAGGGTTTGGCTACTAGATCCACTACAGGAAGTTTGGAAGAACAATGGAAGATGCAGAAGGATGCACTGTTGGATGTAAGAGACCAGACTTGTGGATGGATGGAAGGGCCCCCAAGGCATAGGGTGACATGGTAGTGGAATGAGGAAGTTAAGAAGTATATCAAAGAAAAGCATAAACGAAAGAGTCAGTGAATAAGAGGTTTAGTAAATAAGGATGTGTATCTGGAGGCAAAGAGAGAAGCAAGAAGATCAATATACAAACCAAGAAGGAGGCTGAGAAAAGCAGGTTTCCAGATATACTACGAAGGGATGACCAGACGAATGAAGTATTCAGGATAGCTAAACAGATAGCAAAAACAAATATGGATATTATTGGAGAGAAGTGCATTCGAAATAACAGTGGAGTGTTAGCAACAAATGAACAGGATATGAGGAATATTTGAGAAATTATTGAATACTGAATTTTCATGGAACCATGAAAATCTAGGAGTTGCAGAAACAGTATCCAGTCCAGCTATAAGAATTGAGAAAGGAATAGTATTGAAAGCTGTGAGTAAGATGAAGAAGGGTCAGGCTGCAATACCCTCAGGCGTTGTTGCAGAATTATTGTAGGCTGCAGGTGGAACAGGCATTGAGATGATCACGAACTTGACAAATCAAATCATACAAGAAGGAGATATTCTAAGAGACTGGGAACTTAGTACAATTGTGAATTGCTATAAGGGTAAAGGGGAAGCACTAGATAGAGATAATTACAGAGGCTTAAAGTTGATGGATCAGTGATTGAAAGGAAAAGTGATTGAGAGAATAATTGAGCAGCAAATAAGTCAGATAAGCATAAGTGAAATGCGGTTTGATGTTATGCCTGGCCAAAGTACCACTAGTGCTATATTTATCCTAGGACAAATGCAAGAAGAACCCGTATCTTGCTTTTGTGGATCTAGAGAAAGCTTTTGACAGAGTACCAAGAGAGGTGGGTTTGCGCAAATTAGGGGTAAATAAGTGGTTAGTGAATGTTGTTCAACTAATGTAATGAAATACTCAAAATCGTGTTAGAATTAGCAGCCTGGTTAGTGACAGCTTTAATGTCAATTAAGAGTACATTAGGGTTCTGTAAAAAGTCCACTGCTTTTCATTTGTGTCTTAAAAGTGTTGTCCAGGGAGTTTTTGTACGGGTTGTCCATAAGAGATGCTGTATGCTGATAATTTAGTACTTGCCTATGAAACAAGGGAAGGTCTACTTGTTTAGTTCAAAACTTGGAGTGAATGTTACCAAGACAAAACTGATGATCAGTGGTTGTAGTGTTGGAAAGCTTTCAAAAAGAGGAAAGTTTCCCTGCTCAGTTTGTGGAAAGGAAGCCGGATGTAATTCAATCTTTTGTGGTACCTGTAAGCAGTGGATATGCAAGAAATGCAGTGGAATTACTGGTAGGATAATCAGTTGATGTGCAAGAAGTGTAAGACAATGGAGATGGATGAGAACTCAGATGTGGACAAAGTGCATTTGGATGGCGAAGCTATTGAAGTTGTTGAAAAGTTGTGTTACCTTGATGATATCAATGGAGCACAGGGTGGAGCAGGTGCTAATTTGATTGCAAGAGTTAGGAGTGGAATGAGTTAGTTCAGGAAACTTCTACCCTTACTAACCAGCAGAGCATTACCACTGTCGACCAAGAGAAGAGTCTATCAGGCATGTGTATGCAGTGTGGTGATGTATGGAAAGTGAAATCTGACCAGTCAGGATTGAATACATGCGTTGCATGGAGAGAAAATGACACGAGAATGATAAGATGGGTATGCAATGTGAGTTAAAGACAGGCTTAGATCTGATGATCTCAGAGGAAGATTAAATCTGGACAGTATAGGGAGATGTGGGCAGAACAAGATATTTTCATGGAAGGAAAACATGGGAGGAAGTGATGAAAATCGACTTGAGGGAAAAAGGGATAAATAAAGACCTCGCCAGACATAGATTAGTTTGGACGTCAAGTTCTTAAAGCTGTCCAACACATGCCAGCATGTAAAACGGACGTTAAACGGATGATGATGATGATGATGATGATGATGATGATGATGATGATTCAAGATGAAATGGTCTTGGTTTCTTTCATCATGTGTCCAAGATTGATGTAGGTATAAATGAAAAATATAACAATATGCGATTGACCATTTTGTAATGTTATTAAAAGGTATTTAATAAAAACTCGAATGGCCAACATACAAATATAAAAAGGTTTATTAGTGTAAGTGTACAATTCAATAGGTAGTTACAAGTTGGGTAACTGGCTTGTAATGTATATGAGGAACGGCCCAGCTGTACTCATACAACCGTCGTACTCCTCGAAGCTAGCATGGTCATCATTGATATACTACTCGGGATAGTTCATTCTATATGAAAGTGGGTGTCAGTACTTTCTCTACAACACATTTAAAAGAGAATAAAAGAAGGATCGGCCACTTTTCTCTTTGACTCCAGACAGATCAGACATCGAATTTGCGTTCTCTTGGTTCAATCTTAGCTCAGGCACAATGTTACGGAAATAGATTTAAGGATTAGTCTATTTTTATAATGCCCAGTGCTATCATATCTGGGAAGGTGCCGCTTGACAGAATACAAAATCGACTCTGCAATCTAGTGGGGGGGGGGGGGTGAGCTCTTCTCGTCCCTACAGCCTCTTTCACACAGAAGAGATGTTGCTAGCCTCTCTCTACTGTATCGTTATGTTCATGGTTGCTGCTCGACTGAGCTCCAACCTCTGCCCCCCCACCTCTGTAAATATTTGCAGTAAAAACTCGTCTAGCTATAACCACAGCAATGAACTTTTCTTTTTTTTCTCTCTTTAACAAAAAACGAAACGAAACTTACACAACCAAAGTTTCTTTCGAGAACATCCCATCTGTGTAACAAGATACCACGAGTCTGCTTCCCAACCGACTACAGCATGGTCCTCCTCAAGTCTAATGCTAACAAATACTTGTTGATCCGAGCTCTTGGATAATCGATTCTTCTTAAGTAATCTTCTGCCTATTCCACCCATTGTTTCCAGTCCTCTCTTGATGGCGATCATCACCCAACTGACGATCTCTTTAACCCTTATCCTTGAGTGGCCCCCAGACCTTTATAAGCGGTGACCCATTAGTAATAAATAAATATATATATATATATATATATATATATATATATATATACATATGCTTGTTGAGCCGTTCTCTTGGATAATCAATTCATCTTAAGTGACCTTCTGCCCATTCTACCTATTATTACCTATTCTTTAGTGGTGGCAATTATCGCTTAACTGACGATATATTTGACCCTTATCCTCGAGTGTCTCTCGAGCTTTGAAAAGTGGTGACTCATCAGTGTATATATATATATATATATATATATATATATATATATATAGAGAGAGAGAGAGAGAGAGAGAGAAAGTACAAGAAATAGACCAAAATCTAAACGCAAAATAGTGAAAAGATGATGAAGTAAGTGTAGAGAAACGACAAATAATAAGTTTATATAATTACAATTTTTAATCAATTGACGATTGTTGTTTTGTTCAGATGGAGGCTTCAATCTCAAATTTTCCATTTAACTTGAAAGATAACTATCTTACTTCAATTGAATTTGCCCCTGAGAACCTTGATAAGTTGTGACCCATTAATAAAAAAGTTTAAAAAAAAAAAGTTGAACTGATTCTTTTCCTCGATATAGAGTAACTGGTATTGAACAGCATCGCTAACTCTCTAATCCTTTGCGAGGGTCTTAATCTATCGTCCTTCTTCTTTCATGTGAATCACATGATTCTGGTGTTGGCATTAGTTTCCCCAATGTTTTTCTAGTTAGAAATCTTTCTGGAAAGACATCGGGTACTTACGGGAAGGACCACGAGAAAGTTGCCAACATCCCTAAGTGAAAGTGGTAGTGTGAAACCAACTGGATTCGAACTTGGAACACCCAGGTCTTCAGTCCGTGCCGATATCCACTTAACCACCGTCACCTCCCAATCTATCGTTAATGACTGTAGATTTTGTAGTTAATAGACATATTAACAAAAAGAACTGACTCTACTTATCTCTACTATATTATACATGTTATTTTTCTGTTCAAAATGTACGATCACAGCTCGTCTTCTCATAGTCTCTTCGTTATTGTCCACTATTTTAATTGTATCACTGGCGACCAGACTGATCGATTGTAAAAATAAAATAAACAGTCTCATAGTTTAACTTTTCTCTGATCAGAAAAAACATGTTTGAACCGTGGTATTAATAGGCTATTTAACTGTTTCCCTCTCCCAGGTTGGGGGTGTCTTCTTAACCCCCTAGTACACATATTTAGTTAAGCTGGAATTTTGTTTTGTTTCACAGTGTTTACAAAATATATGTTTTTGTATATTTATACGAGAATTATAGCTTCTTGCCCTCATGAATAGTCGACTAAGTTCACGATTTTGGTTGCTTGCTCTTTTCTCCTCCACTCCCTCATGACTTCTTCACATACGTCTGGTATGGCAGGCCACGCACTTGTTCAACTACCGGAAGTCCAACACTGGCCTGACTTTCTTTGTAAGTTGAACCACTGCCATGAGTGGCAGAATTCCTTCAACCTTCTCTGACCATGGTATTAAAATTCCTTCGTCGATCCACCTCTCAACTTCCTTCTCGAACTGCAGTCTTATCTCTCCTCTTAGCGTGCTTTCATAGCAGCTACCCCGATTTGTCAGCATGGGCGGTCTCACGGTCCAGTGCAACTTTACTGCCCACTTGTCACCATCAAAATGAGCTTGGAAATCTTCACACTTAATCTGACATGGCCTGGGTTTTATCAGCAGAGTGGCATTGTTACTGTTTGCGCTTCTTGCCATTCTAGTTACATACCGATTGCCGAACTTCACCTTGCTCTTAGAAATTGTAGCTCCTCCCAGCCTGTCTATAACATACAGGCCCAGTATCACATCGATTTCAGCGACGAGCCTATCCAGCACAATTACTCAGAGTCATAGCAGTATATTCTTTACCACAATCTCGGCATTGGTCTCTCCACAACACTTCACCTCTCTGCCATCTACTGCTCTAATATTGCTGGCTCCATTCCAAAAGTTGGCGATGCTTGTCGTGCGAGCGTAGTCATCATACAGCTGGTATCAACAAGGGCTCTAGCCTTCCTCCTGTTGACAGTGACCACTATCTGTGGCAACAAACTCTCACATGCCTTTTCAAAATCAAAAGGGTGATTACTGGCACAATTACACCCCTTTACTTGTTTCCTTGAAAGGAAGGATAATTTGTACTAATATGCGACACCTGGCCACACTGAAAACAGATAATGTCCGGCCTTGGTTCTCTACAGTCTCTCATCAGGTAGGACCTTCGACATCTGAAGCATTTTCCAATAAATTTACGACTTTGTCTCCTCACTGTCTGCTCCTCTTCGCCAGGCTTGTTTACAGTAGGAGTTGCAACTGCCTCTTGTTCACTGGGATGTTTTGACAGCACCCTGGCATGACTAAAAATTTCCTCTACTTCCATAGTTTCGATCTCAGTTATTTGTTGCAGTTCCATCGAGATACGGTTAGGAAAGCCATTTTAAGTCTTCTAAAGGCTTTATCTCGTGTATCTGACCAATCCTGCTAGTCGCCTCATTTCTGCTGTATACACGTCCACCGGTCCAGGTAACTCTTCTGTTGTTATAGACCTCAAAAGCACCCTCCGAAAATGCTGTCCCTAATCTTTTCTCAATACTCTCGGCATCGGTCTGGTTCTCCTCCTCCATTTCCAGATAGACTGCTAGCGCATTTCCCTCCAAATACATTGGGATCAATGTTGCTACGTCATCAATCTTTTGCAGCTTCGCAACCAATTTCAGCTTATCAAGTCACATGACCACATTGCCTTCTCCTTTAAACGGCCTCGGGATTCAACTGCTTAACTTCACTCAATCACCAAAATAGCTGGTGGTTTTGGTTCTCGCAGTTAAAATCGTCACGCCTCAGTACTGTACGTACACACGCTGTGGTCGAAACTCACGACTCCAAATCATGCCCATTTCTTTGAAAACAGGATTTTTATCCTAACCGGCACAATCTTGTTTGCATATGAGTAACGAGAATTCATGTTATTTCGTGAGACCCACCAGCATATAATCAGGTGTGGACGCCATTTTGCTTTTCTTTTTCGCCCGTAACCGGACCTTACACGTTACACAAACTCATCCAGAAATTTGAGGTAAGTCCCTTCCACACTCTTTTTACTTGCTATGAGTGGCATCAAAGCATTTTATCACCTGCCCCCTTGATCTTCAAGATCAATAATTGGTTTCATAATTTTTCATCCAAGCCAGGCATCTTCGTCTGCATTGCGACCTTCGTACGTGTTCTTTGTGGGAACTTAATCAACAACCACTTCATCTGATGGTAAGGAAACTCTGTATATCTAGTATGTAACGTGGCACACTGTTAACTGACACTTTGTTCTTAGATAGTACCTCAGTTACTGTTTCTGGTTCATCACGGTACAAATGTCCAGTCGCCTCCAATTTTGTCTTACATGCAGCTCCCCTTTTTCGTACATGGACGGTGCAGGGTCAGTGGATTCACACTTCCTACATTGCTCCACCACCTCCTGAACATCTCTCATTGCGATGTTTGAATTCACTTTCCTCGCCAGATACAAAGTTCTTACCTCATCAAAATGATGCATATTATGCAGGTCCTTCAGATCTTCTACTACACAGCACATCGGAGCCACACCTTTCATCTCCCGTAGCCAGGTCTTCTTCACTCTGGTCAGCACATCTGCCCTGTTTTTCTGTGATGGAACGAATGTGACGGTTACTTTCAGCCCAAATTTCCTGTTCAAGTCTCTAAGAGCCTCAAGTCGACACTTGTGAAACATCTCACTTATAATAATGGAGATTATGTATCTGTTTGTCTGTCTGTCTGAAGCCGAAACTCCATCGGAGTAATATTACTATTTATTTAGTCTGCCAGCTTCTATATATAGTACTACAAAAACCGCCGTGAACATATAAATAAAGTAGAAAGAAATGTCACGGCGAGACTGCGATTAGAACAGAAAACGTGTCAAGAATCTTACTTAAACTAATACTTTTTCAACTTCCTTATATACTGTTACAAAAGTCGCTCAAACACTTGCCATT
>OY744532.1:63893594-63896094 GCA_963556195.1 Sepiola atlantica | reverse complement strand
ATATATATTTCATATATATATATATATATATATATTTCATATATATATATATATATATATATATATATATATATATATATATATATATATATATATATAGATCTTTGTATATTGTATATATGAATAAATGTGAAATTTCTCCCCATTTATTCGAACTATATATATATACAAACGCCTTAGGCTTATTTAATTCACTGATATAACAAAATATTTTTAAACATTACGTATATATCGATCGGAACATTCACTCCTCCCAAAACACAACTACCCGTATGCTTTATTTGCATACTTATTTTATAAACAGTTTCTAATAATTTGTTATGTTGTTCTCCTATTTCTTATATACATGCAATAGTTTCATTGGTATTGATATTATTATTTAGTAGTAGTAGTAATAGTAATTAAAGTGATTCAATGAAAATTTTTTAACATTTTAAATAATAACTTCTGATTAGATTATTTTGAAATTCGAATGACAACTTCCAGTCAAGTTTACGCACGAGTGCATTTACACACACTAACAACGTAGATTACCTTGGAATAATTTCTTAAAACAAACTCTCCATTGAACGCAATGACTAACTAAGTTTTTCTTTTGATAATTACATAGATACGTTTACTTTTTAAACTAAATTTGTTGTTGTTGTTGATGATGACGATGATGATCAAATTTGCCATGAAAAAGAAAAAAGAAAAGCCCCCCCCCCTCATCTTACTAAATTACAAAAAAAAAAAATTCATATTTTTTTAAAATCTTCAATAATTTTTTATTTTCACTTGTCTATCTTTAAGAATAAAGGGAAAAACACAAAGTGACCTTTCAAATTACTCAATTGTTTTATTTGATCAATTGACAAACACACACACACATATATATATATAACAAAAGCTTGAAAAAAAAAAGTGAATTTTCATTTAAATTGCACGATTGTTGATTTTCAAAATATTTCACTGAAATACATTTTCATGAGTGCCTCAAATATGTTGTCAATTTCCTTATATATATATATATATATATATATATATATAGAGAGAGAGAGAGAGAGAGAGAGAGAGAACTTGAATGCCTACTAGAAGCTGTCCTCGAGTGTCTAAGGTCTTTCTGTACAGGGGTTTGTCAGGACAACCTGGCATGAGGATACTTCACGCTATAAGTAAACCCTGGCCAAATATTCAAAATAACATAGCATTCGGAGCTCAAATAAGGTCCCCTCTGTATGGCTACCCCACACTAGCTTATACGAGAAATAATGCACCTTCTCCAAGTGATGTTGCCTCTAGTAACAGCACTAAGCTGGATACTTCACCAGACTAGATGAATTCTTGTCCTGGAATCTGGGACGACCAAGAGAATACAATAAAGGCATACTATGAGATAGTTAACTGGTCAATTGTGGAAAGGAAAATTGATGTTCTTAACTTCTTTACTGGCTCGGCGTTTGAGAGTAGAAGAGAACTTTAATGGAAATTCGAATATCTATGTATTTCATATGGAGATCAAGTGTTAGCCCCATGAAGGGGTCCTTTGATTTCTGAGAACTTTGACTGAAGTAAAATGAAACAAAAAGGAATATACACAAACATCGACCGGACTCTACTTATTTTACAACTTGACGTGTTTTTCTGCCTCCACAGTGATTCGACCCCTCGGGGTTAATACCATCAAAATGAGGAAGAAAAAGAAGAAGAAAAGAAAAAACTATAAGACAGTCTCGCCTGACAAAGTTGTTTTACAACGAAAGCTTTTACAACGAAAGCTTGCAAAAAACAAAATTAAATAAATGATTTTTTCATTTAAATTGCACCATGTGTTGATTTTAAACAATATTTAATTTAAATACAGTTTCATGGGTGCTTCAAAGATGTTGTCAATTTCCTTTATATATATATATATATATATATATATATATATATATATATATATATATATATATATATATTAAAAGAATACTCGTCCCAGGACGAGCTAAATTAATTTTCTGAACAGAACAGTTTTGCACAGATTTCATGAACTCTTACGAATATTAAAATCAACCTACACTGATACTAAACCTTATGTTTAGAATTATTATTCCAATTTTTATCAAAATCTATTACATTATTTTGCTTCTTGAAAAGTCTAAACTGTAAAGCTTAAGCTTAAGGCGTCTTGAGAAGAAATTGAACTTCAAGTAATCTTGCTTAATTGTCTATGGATGACTATGGATCAAATTCAATGCAAATCTGCTATATTTTAATTATTCAAATGGGACTTCTGCTTATATTATGCCCCCCCCTAAAAACCCTTTAAAATAATCCCCAAACATTCAAATTTGGGCAATATTTATCAATTGCATAATACGCATTGTTAAAATTTCACAAAAATCGGAATTATCTGAATTTTCTCAAATGGTTTCTACCTTTTTTTTTACCTCTTTTCCATAAAACTAAATTAAACTAAATATAGTCCACATTACGACTCCTTATGCCTAGCAATTGTGTTCCAAAATTCATAATGATC
>OY744532.1:63853594-63886094 GCA_963556195.1 Sepiola atlantica | reverse complement strand
TAATGGGGAGTGCTGAGGAGAAGGAGAGGAAGAGAGGAGTTACTGATTATTATTGGAGAAGAATCTTTCCAACGTTGCCCGGTGCCGGTGAATTTTACTGCAACACGTGTGTCTCCATAAAAGGCACCAGATGCCTGTTGTAAATGAATGAACTTGGGTGTGTGTCAGGCCACGGCCGTGGTTAGGCGCCTGAAAACCCAACTGTCTGACTTGGTCGAGTGAGAACTGTTGGGCTTGGCTGGTAACTCACTCAGACATACTCACTGTGACAGATTGGTGTTAGGAAGAGCATCCAGCTGTAAAATCCTGTTTTAATTCTCACTATGACTGTTCTGGGTGAGTGATAACAAGAATTTCATATTTGTATCGCCATAGCCAACATATAATCCACATCTGGTGTGGGAAAGACGCGTTAAAAAAAAAGTGGAGCACGTCCAAAACAGACAAAATTAATTTGTATTGGAAACGCACTGTTTCAACGATATTAATATGTGCCTAATGTTTAGTAAATGTTGATTATCGTTTGACTTTTCGATGGGATGGAACCGTGATTTTTATTTAATAAAAATTAAAAAGTGGAAGACCACTTTTCACATCATGTTGGTCTGCAGTTTCAACTTGTTACTAGCTATCTTACTTATGCTTGTTGCTGGGCGCAACATTTTGAACCGAGAGAGGGATCTAACTGTCGTACAAAGCTAGATCTCTATATTAACAATCTTAAGTACAGATACTCCTTCAGATATTGACACTTTTCTGAATGAAGAAGTAGCACTCGTCTGACAAGGCGTTGCAGTCATCATATGTATGTATGTATGTATGTATGTATGTATGTATGTATGTATGTATGTATGTATGTATGTATGTATGTATGTACTCAATTGTTGAGATGTGTGGATCTGTGAGGTGTGTAACCAGACTTTGTACTCAAATCCAGGTTTTGTTAATCCCATGAAATCACATGGAAGCATTTTATTTACAGCCGTTTCTTTCCCAAGACAGACACAGAATCAAAGCTTGTCAATCATGCTCGCAATATCCTAAAGTGTGCCGATCAGCTGGTGGCCTTAAACGTCACATGAGGGTGCACAATGATACAAGTTTTGTGCCTTCTGGCTTGGCCCAGGTTAATGATTGACATGAGTGTCAGGTCTGCCCAAAAATATGTCATTCGTTAACGAGACTGAAGAGCCATCTTAAGGATCATTAAATGAAAGAGTTGCATTCGTCTGACAAGACGTCGCATTCATCATGCATTCAAATATTGAAATACATTTTTTATAATAGTGAAAATATTCTAGAATCTTTACATTTTATATTTTCATAATAAGAAAATGTTTGAAGTCTGAAAGGACATTTTTTTCTGCTCGAAGCATAAGTATACAATGCGATACTGTATGGTACGGTTGCATTGGTTTGCATTTGAGGACCGAAAAACGTACAAATTCTGGGGCAAAATTTTCGGAAAAAGAAAATTGTGTGGATTCTGTGTTGTTTGTCTTCTTTACTTGTATATAATGGAAACGAGACATTCTGAAGATGTATCCGTTTAATCTGCATGACAGACCAATATCGCGTAATCACGTTGACAGACTAATTTTAACAATGATGTTGAACTTGGTCAGTACCAGAATCGTAACTATTTTAGAATACCAGGTGCTGTATGTGGTAGTACGTCAACATCTTCTTGCAAAAAACTTCAAAAACTAACGTTGTTAAACATCTCGCCTGAGTGGGATACACATGCGATTTGGGGTCGCTTGTAAATTTGATATTCCCTAGAAACCTTTTTCTTCGGAGGAAGCCTGTTGAACATGCCTAGGGTACGTGCTGCACCAGAACAGGACATGACAGACCAAAGAAAATGTTTTTTCAAACTTACCCATGACAGACCAACCAATTGATGGATGAAGCCTCTTATAGATATGATTAGACGCATTTAATTTTAGATGTGTTTATCCAATCAGTTCGTTTACCAAGGAAAATGCTAACAAAATATAATGTCTTACAGACTGACGAAAATTATGTTTACAAATCAACCAATACAGACCAAAAATGCTATTTCAAATTTAAGCATGACATACCAACAAAAATGATATTTAAAACTACAGTATGGTTATGTCAGTGAGTAATAACTGATAATGACTTATGCAAAAACTCCGAGTGAGAATAATAATAATAATAATAATAATAATAATAATAATAATAATAATAATAATCAAGAAAAACAATAAATGTAGACTATGTGGTCAAAGAAACGAAAAGATAGACAACATCATAAGTTAATGCAGCAAACTAGCCCCAAAAGAGTATAAAAACAGACATGACTGGGTCGAGCAGGCAGTCTACTGGGAACTGTGCAAGCGACTGCATTTTGATGATGCAGACAAATTGCATAAGCACAAACTGAAAAATGAAAGGCACAAAATCCCCTGGGAAATAAAGATAAAACAAACAAACAAACTAATTCAAGCAAGAATGCCAGATATGATAATAATCAACAAGAAAGAAACAATCTGTAATATAGTAGATTTTATCGTCCCAGCTGATCACAGGGTGAAGCTGAAGGAGGCATAAAAACTAAGTAAATAGACGAACCCTGCCAGAAAGCTGAAGGGAATATGGAACATAAAGAAAATTAATATAATACCAACAATTCTAGGAGGACTAGAAACAGTTTCAAACGCCCTAGACCCTAACCCTAACCTGACACAATCCTCTACCTGTATAAGAGCCAGATACATTCTAAGATAGAGTATTGCTGTCATGTCTTCACAGTCTTAATGGAGTACAACATCGACTCTGCTATCTAGTGGGGTATGATCTCCTTTCGTCTCTACAGTCTCTTTCACACAGAAAAGATGTCTCTCTACTGTATCAATATGTTCATGGTAGGTGCTCGACTGAACCCTCCTCTAAAGTAATCAAATTTTGTCTATTCCATTCATCATTTTAAATCCCCTCATAGTATTGTTCATCATCCAGCTAACCATCTTATCAACCCTTATCCTCAAATAGCCTTTGGCCTTCGTAAGTGGTGGCTCATTAATATAAAAAAAAAACCCAAGGGAGCTGATGTTACTTGGGTAAAAATATCAGAAAGATGCTATAACCTGACCCTTCCCCAAATTAAAAAGCAGTGGCCCCGACATCAGTTGGCACTACAGAAGGTCGCAGTGGAGGGTCTGAGATGATTTAGGAAGACAGAGGAAGAATAACACCATCCAGATCTCGACGAGAAGGGGATAGAGAATACTGAAATCCTAAGGAGGCTTATTGTCACTCAAATTCCAGAGAAAAGCAACGGCTGTTATCAGCGAGAAGTCAATGGTAAACGGTTGATGCGAGAACACCAAGTGAGTTGCAGTGGTGATGCAAAAAGTGGAGAGTACTGAAAATCTACGGAAACTTGCTGTCACTCAGACTCCAGGGAAAACCACCTGTTTTCATCAGTGGGAGATCACTGGAAAAGGCTGGTGTGAAAAATCCTTGCGAGTAAGAAATAGTAGTAGCAGTAGTAGTAGTAGTAGTATTGACTAATTTGATGTCGATAATATTTCCTTAAACTTAGAATATTATGTCTACAGAGCCACAGCAGATAGCCTAAAATATCCTTTCATTTGGTAATAAAATAAAATTTCCAAGAAAATTGAGAATAGTCCATAAAAAACATTCTAATCTGTGCCCTCCTCACAAAAGGACACCCGAATATGTCCCTATATATATCTTATCTTATCTTATATGTATAAAATAAAGTAAGATTCTCCCCTATTTCCTTGATTAATAAAAAAAAAATGCTACATAAAAAAACTATTTTGTCATTCATTTTCACCATAAATTGGTTTGTGTCATGAAAAAAAAAAATGTTCAATCACATTGACCGATTTCTCTATTTAGACAGGATCAATATTTCAGTTTTTACTCGTCTTATTAAGAGACGGGTGGCAAAGGTTTTGCCTCATTTACATGTACTACGACCACCACCCATTACACTGGGATCATTTATTTAGTAAAATAAGTAATCTTGCTTCACCAGTTACGCATACGTGCATCCATACATTACATTATATTCAGTGTTATCATAGTGTCATTCTGCCTTCAAATATCGTGCTTTAGGTACAAAATCAATTTCGAAATCTAGTGGGGCATGTCTTCTTTTCTAGCTTACAGTCTGTATCTCACAGAAGAAACGTTGCTAGTCTTTCTCTACTCTACCGTTATTTTAATGGTAGATGTTCGACTGAGGTCCAATCTTTGGTTTTCCCCTGTAAAGCATTCACAACAAAAACTCTTCTTTGGAATGTGCTCCAATAAACTTAATGCACTTGTATCCCCCCAATGATGTAAATACCCTCGACCCACCCGACTAGCAGCAAAATTCCACCTCTTCACTGTAGAGGTCCCTAGATGCTGGAAGATTTTCTACTCTGATAGCATCTTTCCTCGAATCGTTTGCCTTTGGAATTTCCTTCTCTGCTCCCTGTTTCCCTGACCATACAAACATGCTGCAATTTAAATGTAATGTGAACAAGCATCTTGATTTCCGGCTTCCCCAGGTTGTCTCCCCCTGAAAAAACAAAAAGGAACTGACTCTTATCACAGTCGCTCCTTGCGTTTCAATGGCAATATGCCTTGTAAAATAAAAAAAAGAAAGTGTAAATGTATCAACTAATGTAGAATGTACCAATGTTGACCTAATAGGTCAGAGGTCGTCTAGGGGTCGTCTAGTATTATCTAATATTCATTACATAATCAGTTCTAATATTTAATCTCTAAGGTCAAAATTCAGACCATTTTCCAATATAAAGCAGGAATTATGGAAATGTGCCAAGAAATGTTTGCAACTGTGATTCAGAAATGTTTCTTTTTTTTGCGCTTGACGCAATCCTCTACCTGTATAAGAGCCAGATGCTTCCTAAGATGGAGTAGTTCTGTTATATATGGGGAGGTGCCGCTCGGAGCACTCTTTCTTATCTTGACAGAGTACAAAACCGCCTTCGAAATCTAGAGGGGGGATGATCTCTTCTCTTTACTACAGCATCTTTCGCACAGAAGAGATGCTGCTAGCCTCTATCTGCTGTATCGTTTTGTTCATGGTAGCTCCAATCCCTGAGCCCCTCCCTGTAAAACGTTCACAACAAAAACTCGCCTAGCTACAACCACAGAAATGAACTTTCCTTTTTCTCTCACTGTACCAAAAACCAAACGGAACTTCCATGAACAAAGTTTCTTTCCTAGAACATCCCATCTGTGGAACAAAATACCATGAGCCTGCTTCCCAACCGGCAACAACATGGTTGTCTTCAAGTGTAATGTAAACAAATACTTGTTAAGCCGTCCTCTTGGATAATAAATTCCTCTTAAGTAATCTTCTGCCATCCCACACATTTAAAACAAATTTTTTTTATGGAAGTCGCTCCAGACAAGGCATGAAGCCACTTGATGTAAGGAGCTAAAAAAACACTACTTCAAGTTCAAAAGCAGCCAACGATAAGTATTCGATGGATAGATTCCGATCCAGAAAACAGCAATTCTTTCCCCTTTTTCAGAAACATCGCTCATGGAATGTGAGAACTGAAAGACAAAATAAGGAAAGCGAGGCTGCCGAACGTAAACTTATGGTCCACTTTCTACTTGCCTAAATTTGATTCCAATCCTTTCGTGTTAGCGTTCATCGTTCAACTGAAAATGCTCACTAGTATTTACATTAATATTAAATAACATCTCAATCGATCACATGTTATGGTGATCTACCCTACTGCGTCACTACGTGGACTCTTCCCGATACTATAGATAAAGGTGATAACAGAGAGAGTCACTATGTCGAATCCAGAAGCAGTCTCTGGCAACACATTTTGTTTTTTTTATGTATTTTCTGTAAATATAAACTCTTGATAGCTACCTCCTTGTTGTCTTATATAAGGCCGCATCGTGAAAAAAAAAGAAAGAAAATGTCTCAAACTGGAAAGTTGAAAAAAAAACGAAAAAAAAACGAAAGAAAAATAAACGGAAAAAAAAAACGAAAAAAAAAACGGAAAAAAAAAGAAAAAAACGTATAGGAAGAAGAAAGGAAAAAACGTATAGAAAAAAGAAAGGAAAAAACGTATTGAAAAAAAACCGAAAAAAACGTATAGAAAGAAGAAAGGAAAAAACGTAGACTAAAGACGACGGAGGCGTTATCTGATTTTCTATTTGCTTCTTTCCTTTCCCTAAACACTTGAAATGGTTTCATCCGACAGTTTTTTACTCAAAAACTTTTGCGTGACGGATGGATCTGCAAATAAATACACATTGGACTTTATTATAGTGAAGGATAAGATAAATAAATAAAGTAAGATGATAGAATGTAACTAAGAAACAAAGACAGAATTAAGGAATATAAAAATTTAATCATGAAATTAGTTACTTTAATGACCTGTGTAGAAATCCAATTTCCATTTTTGCTACCTTATTATATATATATATATATATATATATATATATATATATATATATATATATATAAGTCAGGTTCATATTATATTCCAATAACCATGTTTTTATTTTATTATTTTTATTTTTATTTTTTCACATTTCCAAAAAACATAACATTTCTGTGAGATATATTTTGTACGGTTCATTTCATTTGTCTAGTGCCAAACAATATTTTTATGTCAATATCGTCTCTACAACATTATAAAATCGTCAGAAAAATTCACAAAGAGTAAAAAGTTTTTTCAAGACACTTTAATCCAAGAACTTTTTTTTGGGGAAGTAAAAAAACCCGAACATCTTCCAAATTTTCACGATCAATGGGAACTGCAAAGTAGAGCAAAGCAGAAAAGTAAGTATATTAACGAAAAGGAAGGTAAATTTGTAGAGCTCTCTAAGTAAGTCTAACTTGTGTGACAGCTCTTTTTGTCTACAGAGAGAGGGCCACCGCATGATTACGCTTACTGCCTCCAAGACACTGAGGTGGTGTTTGAAACGAGCCTTGTGCACAATGCGGATGCAACCATTGGAGTACACATCACCTTATTGTCATATGTGCTGGCCAATGGACGACTCATGAATTTGTGAGTGCCCGGATGTGCTCTGTAAACGCCCGGATGTGACCTAGGAACGTCCGGATGCACCCGTTAATAAATTCATTTTCTCATCCGTGACTTGCGAAAGCAAGCAGGCACATGTTGTCCCAATCTGACCTCCAAATGCTGAAAAGTACGACCCACATAGTCAGCATCACATTGACATTTTAAGTTCTATATAACTAAATGCTGAAAAGTACGACCCACATAGTCAGCATCACATTGACATTTTAAGTTCTATATAACTAAACTCTTTTGTAGTGTAGGAAGTACATCTTTGTGAAAGGAAGGGAAGGCAGTTCTGATGCCAAATACAACACGGGGCTGTACTGCATAAAAAGCAGCGAGCTACTGCAGACAAAATTTTGCCAGAAAAACCTTGACTAATAGCACCAATGAAGGGGAGTTTCAGATAAACCGGATACTTGGGTGCACCAAAAAATGTGTTAGTATTAAATTTCTCAATTTTTTGGTGAATGCACTTGGAAATTATACCCTCGAGGAAACCATTATTAATAAGAATTTTAATGATCTTTTTTCTTTCAACCGCAAGTTTACTCTCAGTGCAAATCATAAGAGCACAATGAATAAGGGTGTTGGTCAAACTTATCTTTCTACTCATAGGGGTAAAGAATCCCAACTAATATACAGGCCTTTAAACGTAATAAACAGGCCTGTAAACTGTTTCCTGTATATAGTAGTGGTGAAGTTCCTATTTACTTGCCTCCCCACGAGGGCAGAGTTAGAGACAAGCTCGGTTTTTAATGTGAGGAAAATCCAGCTCCCCCAAAAGGAGCACTCTGGATTGGAACAAAAATGAAAATTGCCTCAGTCTAGAAGGATTTCTCCTTCAGTGACCGAGGACAGAAAAGATAAAGTGTAGTATAATCAGAATAGATAGACTTTGTTCCGAGCCAAAAGGCCAAGAACCGTATGAAGTTATTCGCGGTCTTTTCAACCGAAACGTCCAAAATGGGTATAGAGCTATTATGCTTTTAGTGCTGGGTGGAGCGTATTCAACTTGAGAAAAAAAGTCGCTTGCCTCGTGTCGGGACTTAAAGATGATAAAAGTATCGTTCACATAGCGCTAATAACAAAAAGTCTAAGAACACGATTAAACAGCAAAGATTCCTGAAAACCCATGAAAATATTTGCTAAAATTTCGCCCATTGCCACCCCATCAACTTGCTGATACATTTCGTTATTAAAACTGAAAGATTTAGTGGCCAAACCCATAATCTCCAGAAAAATGCTCTCAGGAAAGGCGGGAGGGTTTAATGTGCATAAAGCATATCGGCACAGATTTTTATGGTTTTCTTGAGGGGTACATTTGTGACATCAAAAGAAAACAGAAAGTTTGTTTTCGAATTACAATGCAGTTCGCGCAACAGAAAAAATTCATAATACAATTAGCTGAAAACTTATTTAGGACTGGATCAAGGATATCATCCAGCCATTTGGCCAGCTCATGTTGAGGAGAACCAATCATAGAGAGGATAAGTCTCAAGAGTACTTTCTCCTTATGGATCTTAGGTAGCTTATACATTCTGGGTCATTGCGGACCCACAGGGTGGATCCTGCCATAAGTGTCCTTTGTCAGAAATTTCTTTTTATCGAGTTGAAGGAAACGTTTTTCAAGTTTTACTTCAGTGCTCATAGTATTGTCGGTTGCTAAAGGCTAATAAAGATAATTACATCACCAATCCAGATAAGGGTGCCGGTGTTAGGGTTATTCTTAACACCAAGTACTACACCAATGAAATGTTGGATATTTTGAGCGCCAAAAATAAATTCAAAACGCTTGGAGACGTATTAGTTTTCAGCTAATTGTATTACAGATTCTTTCTGTTTCGCATCATTTATGTGCGAACTGGATTGTAATGCGAAAACAAACTTTCTGTGTTCTTTTGATGTCACCAGCTTGTTCACAAATGTTCCCCTCAACGAAACCATTAAAATCTGTGGCGATATGCTTTATCGTACCACATTAACACCTCCCGCCTTTCCTGAAAGCATTTTTTTCTGGAGCTTATAGGTTTGGCCACTAAGTCTGTCAGTTTTATAAGTTTATAAAAAGTTCAATGAAATATTATATTTTAATAAATGATGCTTAATTTCTCATGAAAATATTAGTAATCTAATCAGAAAATAATAAATGAGCTCTGTTTGTTTATTTAGTCATAAGTTTTGGGTTCACGCTAATCGCGATCTTTCATATGACTCTGAGTCATACACAACAAAATATGGTAAATGCTTACAGATCAGGAGTCTGGTGATACCAGATCAGGCTGCCCTGTGGCTCCCTGAGACGAAATTCACCTACATTGACGTTTTTTTTTTTTTTTTTTTTTTTGTAAAACTTAATTATGATCTACAAAACCAAAAACAAAAACAACAGCCCCTCTCCCTTTCTCCCTCCCCTTTTTTATTTTTATTTTTCTTACCCTACTCCCGGTCCTGGATATGACCTTAAACTACATCCGATGGTGAGATCCGGCTTACGGACTTTGGGGAATGTGGAGCCTCCTCTTAATTACCATTGCTCCCAGGTCCACCCTGACCCGGAGTGGTAGTACCTGTTAGGGTCCCAACTATGGGTTAAATAGAAACAGATATTAAAAGGGGAAGGAAACAAAAAAGAGAAGAAAACAAGACCAGATTCGGCATTAAATAACCCAAAAAGGGTTGATATGCCGTAAAACAAAACTACCAAACTACCAAACCAGATAAAGAGTGGATAGTTAATGATCAGATAACAAGAAAAGACAGTAATTGTTATTCATAACGCAGTCATCAGACTGAGTAATTAGTTTGAAGCCCTACAGTATTAAATCACAATCCGTTGAAGTCAATGTCAACAGGTTGGCAACGATTCTTTGAATAAAAGACTCAGCTAATCGCTCACCTGTGAATAGCAGACAAGCATTTATTATGAATAAACAGACCTTTATGGAGGATTCAAATAGCCTATAATTTTTCTCCATCTCTCCTAAATACTAGACCGGTCTAATAATAATCCTCCAAGCAGTCATTTATATTAATCAGTGGTCGACTATAGTCAACAAGTTTACCGTAACAACAATTAGTTATGCTTCAATTAATAATTTAGTGACCAGATCATCTCAAAGGATACTGATTTAGTCAGTGGTCGCCCGTAGTCGAAGGCGACTCGAAAACTCCCTTTCCATTAGCTACTACACCGAGGTGTAGGTGAGGACATCATTCCTTTCCCAGGATTACTCCACTTACCCTTGATTCCCACCTTATAATGCTGAGTGTTTAGCAAGGGGGCATCAAGTACCATTTTTAAGTCTTTGATATGACTCGATTGATCCTGTGTCTCCCGACCTATTAGCGAACACCCTAACCATTATGCCAAATGGGCCGGTTTGTAGTTGGCCTAAATAACTTATTATTTTTTTGCATCTCTTCTGAACACTATCTCAATCTAATAATAATTAACCAGCACTGACAATGTTGGTATAGGCGTAGAATATAAAATATAGATTTGAATAAGTGATGCTAAGACAGTTGTCCCAAACGAGTAGTGTAGGAAAACAGTAAGAAACCGGTGCTGAGATAAAAACCTGCATAAGAAGGAACAAAAAGAAAAACAGTGAAAAACAGAATGAGTAAAAAAAACTATGATAGGACATCGAGAGTATAGGTATATGTCATTGTTACTGTGGATTTGGAGTGGGTTAATATTCAGGAGAGCTGGAGAAACGTGCAGGATCATGGGTTATTAAGGCCTTCCATAACTATAAACGTCCGAGTTTCATATATAAATGTTTGTAAGAAGTATTCAAGAAAAAAACAGTCACAGTTGAAGAAAAGCCAGCACAAGAAGGAACATGGAGAAAAACTGCAAAAAGGAATGAGTGAAAAAGACTACAATAGAACAGTAAAGGTATACTTATAGATGTTATTGTCACTCATCATCATATTCGGTTTAACGTCCGTTTTATATACTGGCATGTGTTGGACGGCTTTTCGAAATTGACTCCCAAACTTATCCCCCTCAGCCAGGTCTTTATTTGTCCCTCTTTTTCCCAAGTCCATCCTTATTACTTCCTCCTCTGTGAACTGAACCTGCTACCTTAACTGTTCTACATCTACTAACCCAAGCAAATCTACGGTTCTTCACAGATTTAATATTCCTTTGATGTCATCAGATCTAAACCTGTCTTTAAGACTTACATTACACATCCATTGTATCATTCTCATATCATTTCTTTTCATGCAACGCATGTCTTCAACCCTCAGTGGTCAGGTTTCTGCACAGCATCACACTGCATACACATGCCTGATAGACTCTTCCCTTGGTTGAAAGTGATAATGCTCTCTACTGGTTAGTAATGGCAGAAATTCCTTGAACTTACATTTAAGGAAATTAATTAAAAAATTGAAATTTTCCAACTGTTTAATATTATTAGGGTGCTACATGAAATTATAACCATATAATTTAAACACATGAAAAAAAATTATATCATTAATAACATCCTGCATAAAAGTAGTAAGAAACAAAGTAAATGCATTATCTTTTATTATGATAATAACAGTAGACCTGACACAACACAAATAATGAAATATCTCCTAAAAAAGTATGCGTGAGAAATATGTATCACCCACTATATCATTCGGACCTTTTACCAACAGATTATAATCTCTTTAGAAGTTTGAAAAATCATTTAAGATGATCAAGATTTACTTCAAGACAAAAAGTCTAAAAACGAGTTTTTCAGTTCAAAACGTAGGGAATATCATAAACGTGGCATTAAACATTTTTATTGACAACTGGAAAAGGTCATCGAGAAGAATATGGATGACATCAACGATTGAATAAATCTGATGTACTGATTCTTTTTATTGTTTTATTTGGCTGAAACAATGACTGAATATTTGTTACAAACTGAAATATATATACATATTAAAGCTGATCTAATCAACGTTTGTTTCCTTAAGAATTTTTCCTATATATTTTTATCACACAAAATACATGTTAAAAATATTCCTCGGTTTTGGGATTGAGTTATGTTTAAAAAACACACTTTAATTTTTCTAATTAGCCATAATTTGCAATTTGCTCACCATATCACCCATCTCTTACTAAGTTTCTGCCTATTACACTCCCCTTCAAACTGTATGTTGTTTGACCCCCTCCCCCCACGTTTTTATTTTATACAGTTTTTATCACCCCCTTCAGTTATTTATACAATTTCTATCATTAGCCATTCCCCCCTCTCTCTCTCTCTCTCTCTCTCTCTCTCTCTCTCTCTCTACTATAAAACTAACTATAAAACAGAAAATTGGAAAAGTCCATTATAATCAATAGAGAACATCACCAGATAGAGAGAGAGAAAGAAAGAAAGAAAGAGAGAGAGAGAGAGGGAGGAGATATACAACCAGAAAGACTAATTTTGAATTTTGTCTTTTTATTTTAAAAAATGTAACTCGCTTTTCACACTCACTTTTTCCTGATTCAAATAATCTAACACGAGCTCACTGGGTGACCAAGTGGGTCACATATTTTTAGTATATATATATATATATATATATATATATATATATATATATATATATGTGTGTGTGTGTGTATGTGTGTGTGTGTGTGATTATATATATATATATATATATATATATATGCACATACATGTATACACATATATGTGTGTATTTTTATCGATGCAAAAACTGTCTACAAGTGTTTAAATGTGTGTATGCATGTGCGTTTCTGTGTGCGTGCACGTCAGTCTGTGTGCGAGAACGAGTGCATATAAATGTGTAAAGTGATGATTGAATTACAGGAATATATTTGAATCGCACATAGGAATTAAATTTTGCAAGTCAAATGCAATTCACTTCCATTTTTCCTCATTTTCATTGCACCAGTGAAGAATTAACACAATAAACAAAAGTTATATTTTTGGTTTCATGTAAATGGGTTCATGTAAATGGGTTCAAGGACACCAAAGCATTTGATATGGAGTTTCATTTCTCTTTGTTTGGTTTGAAAATTCTTGAAAAGAAAAATGTTTAACAGGCAGATGTGAATACAAGCCGATGGCCAATCAAATTGGACCAAAGTGAAACACGAACAATGATTGGGTGGATGATTACAGATGCTATTTCAATAAAGGATATATTATTGTTAGAATATTTAAGACTTTAATAAAACTTCATACAGAATACTTAATATTTGTACTTCATGTTCATGGCCTCCTTTCATGGGCGACCACCTGAAACGGGACAGCATTTTTGATTGGTCAGCCAATAGAAATATCCATAAAAGTAAGGCTACATAGAGATCAAATTTAAATCAAATCAAATTTATTTGGCAAAAATTAGCAAAGTGCAACACGCCATTTAAAAAGACAGGTAGAAGATATTTGTCGTCTAAATGTTTGTCCAAGGCGGCTTTAAACCTGGACATTTGGCAGGTTGTTCCATAGAACAGAAACACGGATAGAGAATGCTGCTTTTGAGCTGAAAGCGACAGCGGAGATCACAATTTGGCGCTGGGGTGAAAAACTCCATGAAAGGTAGACTTAATTTCCTGTTGATTATGTTGTACGCCAGAATCAAGTCTCCTCGCATCTTCTGCTGTTCAAGTGAGAATAGATTTAGTCTTTGGAGTTTCTCTGTAGGTAAGTATAGAGAGTCCTGTCACCGTCCTGGTTGCCAACCGTTGAACACGCTCCAGGTGTACAATATCGTTTTTAGATAAAGATTTGTTGCTTGGATGGCATACTCAAGAATGGGCTGCACCTTAAGTTATGTATAAAGGGCGGAAAGTGTCTGCTGTTACGTTGAGATAAAGAGAAATGAATCAATAGTTGGGAACAAGTTCTGCCAACGATCATGAGAATCAGCTGTTCATTTCGATCGGTGTCAAATTTTACCAACCCTAAAACATCCAATATTCGGATGAGCTTTGTTTGACACAAGGCCATTCTATAGTCTACACTAGCCATAATTGAAACGATGACATCCAAAATGGCGGTATAATCTTTATTGATCATAGGAAAGACATATTGGTGTTGAACAGTTATGGCCATGCAGATCGTTACTATAATGTATATGATGTGTGTGTGCGTGTGCGTGTGCGTGTGTGTGTGTGTAAACGTGCTCTGTGTGCATTCACTGCACAGGCCGTGATCGTCCACTCGTTGTGCTTGTCTTAATTCGGTGTTCAATTCCAATACCGGTTGCAGTGTCAATCATGTGGTCTCTGTCACTGTTGTAACAAAAGGATTCTCCCGCCAAACAAAACCACAACTCCAGTTCAAAATAAGTCACGATGTTTTATTTTGAGAGACGTTATAATGATACCCGTTTTCTTCTATTGAACCACAGGCCTGCAAATCAAGCCAAACATATCTTCAAACTGAACACAATCCGTTATTTTAGGGCCCAAGAACCTATCTGTCTCTGAGAAGCATACAAACCCAACTGACCTTCTCTGCCTCTCTGCTAAAATATATATAGATATTACTTGGACCACACCAGAGAGATCACTGGAGACTATTACCTGTTAATCTATGTACATAAAAACACTGACTGACCATGAAGCCCACCATCTGGTATGAACATTAATTTTGTAAAATCTCAAGTGGGTCATCATCACAGCATAGGACCTCGTATCTGAAGGGAAATTATTTTTTCAAGGACTTTAGGTGGCTTGATTTCTCAACATGAACCTCCATTTAAAGCACACTAACTTTTCCAAGTGGAGAAATCAAATTTTGGTTGGTCAAACCATATTTAGGGTGGTCTCTCTCTTCACTTAGCCAAATATTTCCTACTTTCAGACCTGCCTTCTGTAGCATACATCTATGCATCCCATTAAACATGCTGCCTTCCGCATGTTTCCATGTGTGTTTGTTACTTAAAAGAAACATGGTGTGAAATAATATTGATCATTACATAGCTTGCCAGAATGTTGGATTGTTTCTGAATGCTCCCCAAACCAAATATATGCACCGGAACCCCTTTGTTCTCCTCAGATAGTGTACTAATCGAACTTGTTCAAGACTTCAAATTTCTAACAGGATTGACCGCTTCCTTTTATGATATGAATATGCATATTGGTCAGGCGTGGGCCACAATCAGATCTAGATCAGCTGCATATTCAAACTGATCCCAGGAAGATGGGCGAGAAGAAACAACAGAATAGAAAGGTGTATCATCAACATAGAGGTTAATATTCTGAATAATATTCCCTGGAAAGCCATTGATATAGAGAAGAAACAGTGTTGGGCCTAGAATAGAGCCTTGAGGAACACCAGCATTGATAGGAAAAGAGGATGAGGAGACACCACTCAGAGTTACTCAGAAGCTTCTATCAGAAAGAAAAAACCTAATAATGTCAAGAACCTTACCATCAATACTATAACCCTGAAGTTTGTGTAGAAGACCAAAATGCCATACTTTGTCGAATGCCTTTGAAATGTTAAGCACAATGGTCCTATTTTCTCCCGAATTATCCATAAACCGACAGATCTGTTCTGTTACAACAGTTAAAAGATCAGCAGTTGAATGAACACCACGAAAGCCATACTGAACATCACTAAACAGGCCCAGACTTTCGAGAAAATGAACACGCTTGCTGTTGACTAACCTTTCAAAAACCTTGCTAATAACAGAGAAGAGACTAACAGGACGATATTTAGTTAGGTCAGATCACTAGCATTTTTAAAGATAGGGACAACAAAGTACTCTTTCCAACAAAAAAGGGAAGCAGTATTGAGATAAGCAGAGATTGAATAATTTAGAGAGGATAGAAAAAAGTTATGGAGTTTGTGAATGATAACAGGAATTGAATCAGGACCGGAAGCCTTAGACTGATCAAGATCAGAAAAGAACCCTAGCAACCATCTTCGGAGTGATTATGACAGAGTCGAGAGAGTGATCAGTTTTCGAAGAAAAATCAAGAATAACAGCACAAAAATCATCAAGAGAAAAATTGTAAGAAAAAAGACGAGGAAAGAGATCAGCCTTATCCCTAGAAGATGAAACAACCTGAAGACCGTTAAAAAGAGGAGGAATGGCAGACTTGCTACTATTAGCAAGACTATTGTAGACTCTCCAAAATTCATAAGAGCCAACTTTTGAGATGAGATAGAGTCACAAATGCTTTGAGAATAGCCAGACAGTTTCAGAGATTATTCTCTTGCAGGCATTGCTTGCTCTTCTGTAGGATTGTCTGGAATCCGCAGAACTATCCCGACGATACTGATTAAAATAATGATTACTCAAGACTTCTACTAGGTCACGGTTGGCGGAAGGAGAGCAAGCTATCCCCGTATCAAATAAAGGTTTCCATTCGAAATTCTGTACAGATTTCCGTGTTCTACATAAAGATTCCTGAGTTCAACAAGACACACCCGAAGAAAGTCGAAGGTTACATCGGCTGAAACGTTTTAAAAATAGCATGCAAGATGAGAACAGTAGCCTGAATAATCCAAATAATACATACATACATACATACATACATACAGATAGGGACATTTTAAAAAGATGTAAAAACAATACAAGTATCTAGAAAAAACTGATTATAATGGTAAAAAGTCTATGAAAAATAATTCTGTTTTAATGTGTTTTAAAAATGATACCAAATAAATGGTGGTTGTTGTTGACAATAGATTGATAGAATCGTTCCAGGAGGGTTTTCATAACTCTCGGTGTCATCTCAGGTGGAATTGCTCAGATTTCCTTTCTGATCCTTTTCTTCAAATTTTCAAAAGTTTGAGGTCGATATTGGAAAATCTTTTCCTTAATTTATTGTTAGATGGAACAGATTCCATCTACAATATAATAATATTTGTATTTATTTTAAGTAAATCTTTGCCTTTAAGATGATCAAAACAGCATTTTGGGAAGCAGAGTTAGGTCCCGTGCATTTGGCCAGACGAGAATGGGTAAACACATTTCAATGGACGTTTGCTCAGCGACTTACAATTAAATACATCCTCATTTAAAAATAATTTTTTAAAGTTATATTATATAATGAATAATTCTTATGTTTTTCTATACAGAATAGTTTTCTTCCAATTTATTTCGCCATATTTGTGCCTTATCACTCACAAAAGACCAGGTATTTTCAAATAGAAAGTCACAAATGGCTTCTCTTAAAGAGATCTAACGCCCACGAAACATTTCCTTCAACACTCTATCATTATTAATAGAGAAAGTGAACATGATAGAGAAATTATAATAATTGATGAGGAAAATGCAAATCGAGTGAGACCCACCCCGCCTTTTACCACCGCTACAACAAGCACAGCGTCCACTCTAAATGTGGGAAATCTTTATAAGAAAAATAAGATATACTAGGAAAGATGAGACATCTACTAAGTTCTGGTTAAATTGTGTGGATCAGGAAAAAGTGAATTTGCAAATCCAGTTAAATATAAAGAAATAAAAAACAAATTCGAAAATTAGTCGCTTTCTGTTATATATATATATATATATATATATATATATATATATATATATATATATATATATATATATAAAGCTCTGGTCATCATCGACAAATATGATAAAAGATTCAAATTTAACAACGTTGCTAGTTCTCTCCCTCTATCTGTTTCTTACTATGATCATAAATTTAAAAAATAGGGCTTATTTCTCCCGCATTTGAAATGTGGTTATCACAATGGCCGAGTGATAAGAAGCTTTGATGGAAGTTATTCAGGTCCGGGGTTTGAGTCATTCAACCGGCAATACATCATCCATACTGATGATTCTTGGTGAACATAAAACATATATTTCTATGGATATTAAAATATTTATTTATTAAAATATATATATATATATATATTTGTGTATATATTTTTTCAGAAAATTTACCAAAACTGTTCAATGTAAAAGCTCGATGAATGTCAACATTTAACAAGAGAGCACATATAAGTAAACAATGGTATGTTCAATTCAAATGACCAAGCCTTTATTCATTTTTTCTTGACGAATTTCAAAATAATTCAATGTAACTTGACAATTGTTTCACGCATTATATGCATTTCACATAGAAATAAGTTAAAATGGCCGGTTGTCTATTAATGGATTCCTTTTTAATCTTTTTTTTTTGCTTGAGGATTTTCTTCCAGGAGTGATCTGTTGGTCTTCTGATAAGCTGCATGAACAAAAGATTCTGGTAATTATATTTTATATTTCCGTTTGTTTTGAAAATATGACCCTCTTCCTTCTCCTCCTCATCCTCCTCATCCTTCTTCCATTTACAAATTACATCTACCTTCTCAATGCTATGGAATAACCTGCTAAATCTTAAAGTAATACTTTAATAGAATTCTTGCCGCATAGTTAACAGTTGAGAATTTAGAAAACAAACTAAATATACAACAAATAACTTTTACCAAACACAAGAAAATTTAATTTTTTACCGACCTGAATAGCTTTAAAGTTCTGAAACTGTTTAAACTTTTTATTTATTTCAATGTCAGATTTCATCAATATCTGTTGTTTAATGAGTGAAAATCGCTGTCAGTTCTTTCTTTCAGCTTCTATGTCTTATAGTTAACAATCGACAAATCGAAATTTTAAAAGAATTACAACTAATAACTATCACCAAACGCATTAAAATGCAATTTTCGATCAATCTGTATATTTTAAACTTACTGAAGCTGTTTTAAGGGTTTTCTTTATTTCAAAATAAGTTGCAGTATCTCGAAGCATATGGCGCATGTGTTAAAGCTTTACGACGGATTGAAACAAATTCTGAAATAAAAAAAAAAACTTACAAAAAGTTTCAGAAATATAAAAATATGTAGGTCGATAGAAAATTAAATTTTCTTGAGTTTGGTAACAGTTATTTGTTGTATATTTTGTTTTGCTTTTCGATTTCTTGGCTGTTAACTATACTATACGATTTGGCACTTTTACTTTACATAAAGAATTTTTCAAAATATATTTGTATTTTGTCGTGTTCTAAATTGTTGACGTCATAAAACTGAAGGATCCGTTCATTCGTATCTGCAGTCATATAACATAGAGAGCGTGACACACGTAAGTCAGTAGACATAGGATGCGAGTATATTCAGAGATAGATTGTTTTCTTTCATGTAAATTGAAAGGAAACTTACATAAATCAATTTCTGTTTCTATCTTTCTTTAGACACACCATTTTATATTCTCATACCTTTGTCCATGATTGTTGTTTCTTTTCTTCTACTGTTTTCATTTTTCTTTCTTTCGTTGCTTACCTTCTCCCTTTCTTTCTCTTTCTGTCAAAAGTAGTTCTCTATAATTGTATTGTCCTCATCTTTCCTCTTATCCTTTTTTTTCTTTTTCTACTCCCTCCTTCCGTGTCTTCTGTGCTTCTTGCCCTTTCCTTTCTCTCTTTGTCCTTTCCTTTCCTTCCCTTAAACTCTTCGATTCGTTATTGTCGACCCATGCAAATTAACTAAATTCAGTCCAAGGGCATATGTTTGTTTCGACTAAACGGTGCTTATTATGTTGCTAAGTTATTCCTAACTAGCTGAAGCACAGCTCTACGTCAGGTGAAAGCATATATATATATATATATATATATATATATATATATATATATATATATATATATATATATATATATATATATATATTAAAAAATGTAATCGCCTTGCTTGGATGCTTGAATAAGGCCGGAGGGTCGAAATAAATTATTGCACCGATAATTATGTGATTCTGTGTTACTTTATTATATATATATATATATATATATATATATATATATATATATATATATATATATATTAGTACTTCATGTATCCACATAAAATATTATAAGGAGATATAATTTTTTTATGTATCAGTTTTCAGTATTTACTTCAACAGTGCTCGATACGTAAGTAGAGCTAGGTAGTAAGCAGTGAAAATATATATGGTAATCAAGCTACACAGAGGTTCCCATGTTTCATCCCCGGGGGGGGGGGAATCGTCAGGTTAAATGCATGGAGTTATTTTTGTCAGGTGTTTTTATATACATGGCTTGCTAGTTAACCAATCAGATTCTTTGTTGTTCCCTCAGCCAATCGTTGGGCTTCCCGCGAACAAAGGCTTTGTTGGTGACGCGACTAGGCCTATCCTATTTTTTGTTAACAATGGGTTTTCCTATATCTTGTTTCCTTTGTTTTGTCAATACAGTGGGCGAATTTATTTTAACACGTGGTTTCTTGCAAGAAATATATATCCGATGTTGCTGCTTATCGGATTGGGTGGTGGTATTTATTTTGAGGGGGCACAAGTGCAGTAAGCTCATCAGAGCAAATCTCATTGAAGTACTTGTAAAACAAGCACAGTGAGGCAACATTGCAGCGATGGGACAGGGGTTGGAGTTTGGTAGACAGTGTGGGACCTATTAAGTTAGAGACTCTTTTTTGGACCCTGATCCTTGTTTTTTTTAACTAGTTTTTTGCAAAAAACTCTTAAAATTTTTGAACAAGCATTTGTGTTACTTAGGCATGTCATAGGCAAGATTATCCTATGTAATAATTTATCTAAAGAAATCATTGAATCATTAATATATTTTAATCAACTTAAAATCATGTGTATGGTTTTCCTTCAAGGACAGAGGCCAATTCTGTTAGTTACAAGAAAAGCCATCTGATGGGCTTTCTTAATATAATTATTTAATTAATTCAAACAAAACGTTCTTAGAAAAATAATGTATTTATTCAACCAGATGCTCGTCTTGTAACTGAAAGGTCAAGGAATTGTGGAAAGAGAGAGAGAGAGAGAGAGAGAGAGAGAGGAGAGAGAGTTACTTATGGTTTAAGTACATAGCTTAATTATTTACCACTTTATTAGACCCTCTGAAAAACGTGTCTTGTTGGTTCATTCGCTTCTGCTTAACTCTCAGGAGCTGCGCCTACTACTCTCTCTGCCGTTCATGTCTAATGTCATGTTTGGTCGTTTCATCGGATTCCAGTTTTAACAAGCAGGTGAGTTAATCCCTTGACTCCTTCGTGGCCACTTGTCTGAAACGTTTTCTGTTTACCAAGATATATCTCAATAATAGATACTATCTAATAGCTACTAGTAAACGTATCCCCCCATTAAATATTCAACAGTAGTAGGGCCAATAAAGAACTGAGTTAACACAACCGCAAGAAGAATAAGAGAGTCGAAAGGTTTAAGTATTATAGCAAGTTTTATTCTTGACAAAACAATATGGTACAGGTAGTTGCTTAGTCGGCTTGGTTAGCATAGCATAACCTGGACAAAGGCTTTCTGGAACATGGGTTGTAATTGCCCTAAAAAAGGACATGTTATCGCATGCAGTAAATTGTAAAATAACCTTCCCCTAAAAAAGACAATTTATTGCATGCGATAACATTTGAGTGAGATGTTGTCCTTAAACAGTTGGTAGCGGTCGATAATAAGATAATAAGATTTTGTCTGTTATCTTAGACCCTAAAATCACACACTGCTGCTATGATTATGATGATGACTAAATGATGGTTAGAGTGGCCCTCGTCATCGCTGACAGTAGCAGCAGGGCGTGTGCTGCACTGTAGTGGGTCAAAGTCCCAAATGAATTAGGGATAGAAGGTAGCTTCATGGGTTGTGTGTGTGTGTGTGTGTGTGTGTGTGTGTGTGTGTGTGTGTGCAGGAAACAGACCTCAGTGAGAGGTTGGATGAGAGGAGATCCGTCTCAGTTGATTGTATGTGTACAAGAAACATGAGTCATCATTTTGCATGTGTGTAGAAAATGTGGCTGCTGCATTGGAAAAAGATATCTTGTATGACTGCTGTGAAACTGCTGAGTCTCTTTTGTGTATTGTTTTTTTCTCTTTCGCATTGTTAAGTCGGCACCTTGTTTATGTGACCATGAGATAGCAAGTTGCCAGATTCTAGACCCACATTAGGCGGGAAATCTCCTGATTGGATGCGTTGTTCAGCAACATGAACATCCAATCAGTTATTTTGAGTTCACTCATGCGACGTCCTTGGAGAGCTGTCACCTGACCTGTAATCAGTTTCAGAATCCTTTTAAAATTATAATGAGTCAGAATGAGATCCTTTCACTGTTAGTTATACAGTTTCTCCAGATATCATTCCGATTTATGTGTACAGGGTGTCTGTGAAGATGTGTGTATGCGTGAAAAAGTTTATCACTGAAGAAATCTTTGAAATGTGCTGGAATCTGTTTTTGTGTTGATTTTGTTTTTCTTCAAAATATTATGCTTCTTTAATGAAGTCGTGAAGTTAGTTGCAATTAAGATATGAATTCTCTATTTGTTTTGCTGCACGCTTCTGACACAGCAAGTTTATGAAAGCAAGTGAAAAACACAAACACTGAATAATAATTAAGCAGATTGTATTGATCAATTACAGGAAAATAAAATGTTGAGGTAGTGTGTTTTTCGTCTTCTTACAGTATGAGAAACATACAGATGTAGTTGTTGTTGTTCTTGTTTCAGAACGATAGATATGTTTTGATTGTTGTTTGATTTTTGTTGTTAGGACGATAGATGTAGTTGTTGTTGTTTTTGTAGTCAGGGCGATGGATGTTGTTATTGTTGTTATTGTTTCAGAATGATAGATATGTTTTGATTGTTGTTTGATTTTTGTTGTTAGGACGATAGATGTGGTTGTTGTTGTTTTTGTGGTCAGGGTGATAGTTGTGGTTGTTGTTGTTTCACAA
The DNA here is from genome assembly GCA_963556195.1 of Sepiola atlantica. Lineage (NCBI taxonomy): Eukaryota > Metazoa > Mollusca > Cephalopoda > Sepiida > Sepiolidae > Sepiola > Sepiola atlantica. The sequence continues at coordinate 63,863,378 of OY744532.1, read as the reverse complement.
CGATAGATATGTTTTGATTGTTGTTTGATTTTTGTTGTTAGGACGATAGATGTAGTTGTTGTTGTTTTTGTGGTCAGGGCGATAGATGTTGTTATTGTTGTTATTGTTTCAGAACGATAGATATGTTTTGATTGTTGTTTGATTTTTGTTGTTAGGACGATATAGGTAGTTGTTGTTGTTTTTGTGGTCAGGGCGATAGATGTTGTTATTGTTGTTATTGTTTCAGAACGATAGATATGTTTTGATTGTTGTTTGATTTTTGTTGTTAGAACGATAGATGTAGTTGTTGTTGTTTTTGTGGTCATGGCGATAGATGTTGTTATTGTTGTTATTGTTTCAGAACGATAGATATGTTTTGATTGTTGTTTGATTTTTGTTGTTAGGACGATAGATGTAGTTGTTGTTGTTTTTGTGGTCAGGGCGATAGATGTTGTTATTGTTGTTATTGTTTCAGAACGATAGATATGTTTTGATTGTTGTTTGATTTTTGTTGTTAGAACGATAGATGTGGTTGTTGTTGTTTTTGTGGTCAGGGTGATAGTTGTGGTTGTTGTTGTTTCACAACGATAGATATGTTTTGATCGTTGTTTGATTTTTTGTTATTAGGACGATAGATGTAGTTGTTGTTGTTTTTGTGGTCAGGGTAATAGATGTGGTTGTTGTTGTTTCACAACGATAGATATGTTTTGATTGTTGTTTGATTTTTGTTGTTAGGACGATAGATGTAGTTGTTGTTGTTGTTTTTGTGGTCAGGGCGATAGATGTATTTATTGTTGTTCTTGTTTCAGAACGATAGATATGTTTTGATTGTTGTTTGATTTTTGTTATTAGGACGATAGATGTAGTTGTTGTTGTTTTTGTGGTCAGGGTGATAGATGTGGTTGTTTTTGTTTCAGAACGATAGATATGTTTTGATCGTTGTTTGATTTTTGTTATTAGGACGAAAGAGGTAGTTGTTGTTGTTTTTGTTGTCAGGGCGATAGATGTTGTTATTGTTGTTCTTGTTTCAGAACGATAGATATGTTTTGATTGTTGTTTGATTTTTGTTGTTAGGACGATAGATGTAGTTGTTGTTGTTTTTGTGGTCAGGGCGATAGATGTTGTTATTGTTGTTCTTGTTTCAGAACGATAGATATGTTTTGATTGTTGTTTGATTTTTGTTGTTAGGACGATAGATGTAGTTGTTGTTGTTTTTGTGGTCAGGGTGATATATGTGGTTGTTATTGTTTCACCACGATCGATATGTTTTGATTGTTGTTTGATTTTTGTTATTAGGACGATAGAGGTAGTTGTTGTTGTTTTTGTGGTCAGGGTGATATATGTGGTTGTTCTTGTTACTACAACGATCGATATGTTTTGATTGTTGTTTGATTTTTGTTATTAGGACGATAGAGGTAGTTGTTGTTGTTTTTGTGGTCAGGGCGATAGATGTTGTTATTGTTGTTCTTGTTTCAGAACGATAGATATGTTTTGATTGTTGTTTGATTTTTGTTATTAGGACGATAGAGGTAGTTGTTGTTGTTTTTGTGGTCAGGGCGATAGATGTTGTTATTGTTGTTATTGTTTCAGAACGATAGATATGTTTTGATTGTTGTTTGATTCTTGTTATTAGGACGATAGAGGTAGTTGTTGTTGTTTTTGTGGTCAGGGCGATAGATGTTGTTATTGTTGTTATTGTTTCAGAACGATAGATATGTTTTGATTGTTGTTTGATTTTTGTTGTTAGGACGATAGAGGTAGTTGTTGTTGTTTTTGTGGTCAGGGCGATAGATGTTGTTATTGTTGTTATTGTTTCAGAACGATAGATATGTTTTGATTGTTGTTTGATTTTTGTTGTTAGGACGATAGATGTAGTTGTTGTTGTTTTTGATGTCAGGGTGATAGATGTGGTTGTTGTTGTTTCAGAACGATAGATATGTTTTGATCGTTGTTTGATTTTTGTTATTAGGACGATAGATGTAGTTGTTGTTGTTTTTGTGGTCAGGGCGATAGATGTTGTTATTGTTGTTATTGTTTCAGAACGATAGATATGTTTTGATTGTTGTTTGATTTTTGTTGTTAGGACGATAGATGTAGTTGTTGTTGTTTTTGTGGTCAGGGCGATAGATGTTGCTATTGTTGTTCTTGTTTCAGAACGATAGATATGTTTTGATTGTTGTTTGATTTTTGTTGTTAGGACGATAGATGTAGTTGTTGTTGTTTTTTTTGTGGTCAGGGCGATAGATGTATTTATTGTTGTTATTGTTTCAGAACGATAGATATGTTTTGATTGTTGTTTGATTTTTGTTGTTAGGACGATAGATGTAGTTGTTGTTGTTTTTGTGGTAAGGGTGATAGATGTGGTTGTTGTTGTTTCACAACGATAGATATGTTTTGATCGTTGTTTGATTTTTGTTATTAGGACGATAGATGTAGTTGTTGTTGTTTTTGTAGTCAGGGCGATAGATGTTGTTATTGTTGTTATTGTTTCAGAACAATAGATATGTTTTGATTGTTGTTTGATTTTTGTTGTTAGGACGATAGAGGTAGTTGTTGTTGTTTTTGTGGTCAGGGCGATAGATGTTGTTATTGTTGTTATTGTTTCAGAACGATAGATATGTTTTGATTTTTGTTTGATTTTTGTTATTAGGACGATAGATGTAGTTGTTGTTGTTTTTGTGGTCAGGGTGATAGATGTGGTTGTTTTTGTTTCAGAACGATAGATATGTTTTGATCGTTGTTTGATTTTTGTTATTAGGACGAAAGAGGTAGTTGTTGTTGTTTTTGTTGTCAGGGCGATAGATGTTGTTATTGTTGTTCTTGTTTCAGAACGATAGATATGTTTTGATTGTTGTTTGATTTTTGTTGTTAGGACGATAGATGTAGTTGTTGTTGTTTTTGTGGTCAGGGTGATATATGTGGTTGTTCTTGTTACTACAACGATCGATATGTTTTGATTGTTTTTTGATTTTTGTTATTAGGACGATAGAGGTAGTTGTTGTTGTTTTTGTGGTCAGGGCGATAGATGTTGTTATTGTTGTTATTGTTTCAGAACGATAGATATGTTTTGATTGTTGTTTGATTTTTGTTATTAGGACGATAGAGGTAGTTGTTGTTGTTTTTGTGGTCAGGGCGATAGATGTTGTTATTGTTGTTCTTGTTTCAGAACGATTGATATGTTTTGATTCTGTTTGATTTTTGTTGTTAGGACGATAGATGTAGTTGTTGTTGTTTTTGTGGTCAGGGTGATATATGTGGTTGTTATTGTTTCACAACGATCGATATGTTTTGATTTTTGTTTGATTTTTGTTATTAGGACGATAGATGTAGTTGTTGTTGTTTTTGTGGTCAGGGCGATAAATGTTGTTATTGTTGTTATTGTTTCAGAACGATAGATATGTTTTGATTGTTGCTTGATTTTTGTTATTAGGACGATAGATGTAGTTGTTGTTGTTTTTGTGGTCAGGGCGATAGATGTTGTTATTGTTGTTATTGTTTCAGAACGATAGATATGTTTTGATTGTTGTTTGATTTTTGTTATTAGGACGATAGAGGTAGTTGTTGTTGTTTTTGTGGTCAGGGCGATAAATGTTGTTATTGTTGTTATTGTTTCAGAACGATAGATATGTTTGGATTGTTGTTTGATTTTTGTTGTTAGGACGATAGAGGTAGTTGTTGTTGTTTTTGTGGTCAGGGCGATAGATGTTGTTATTGTTGTTATTTTTTCAGAACGATAGATATGTTTTGATTGTTGTTTGCTTTTTTTTTTATTAGGACGATAGAGGTAGTTGTTGTTGTTTTTGTGGTCAGGGCGATAGATGTTGTTATTGTTGTTATTGTTTCAGAACGATAGATATGTTTTGATTTTTGTTTGATTTTTGTTATTAGGACGATAGATGTAGTTGTTGTTGTTTTTGTGGTCAGGGTGATAGTTGTGGTTGTTGTTGTTATTGTTTCAGAACGATAGATATGTTTTGATCGTTGTTTGATTTTTGTTATTAGGACGAAAGAGGTAGTTGTTGTTGTTTTTGTTGTCAGGGCGATAGATGTTGTTATTGTTGTTCTTGTTTCAGAACGATAGATATGTTTTGATTGTTGTTTGATTTTTGTTGTTAGGACGATAGATGTAGTTGTTGTTGTTTTTGTGGTCAGGGTGATATATGTGGTTGTTCTTGTTACTACAACGATCGATATGTTTTGATTGTTGTTTGATTTTTGTTATTAGGACGATAGAGGTAGTTGTTGTTGTTTTTGTGGTCAGGGCGATAGATGTTGTTATTGTTGTTATTGTTTCAGAACGATAGATATGTTTTGATTGTTGTTTGATTTTTGTTATTAGGACGATAGAGGTAGTTGTTGTTGTTTTTGTGGTCAGGGCGATAGATGTTGTTATTGTTGTTCTTGTTTCAGAACGATTGATATGTTTTGATTCTGTTTGATTTTTGTTGTTAGGACGATAGATGTAGTTGTTGTTGTTTTTGTGGTCAGGGTGATATATGTGGTTGTTATTGTTTCACAACGATCGATATGTTTAGATTTTTGTTTGATTTTTGTTGTTAGGACGATAGAGGTAGTTGTTGTTGTTTTTGTGGTCAGGGCGATAGATGTTGTTATTGTTGTTATTGTTTCAGAACGATAGATATGTTTTGATTTTTGTTTGATTTTTGTTATTAGGACGATAGATGAAGTTGTTGTTGTTTTTGTGGTCAGGGTGATAGATGTGGTTGTTTTTGTTTCAGAACGATAGATATGTTTTGATCGTTGTTTGATTTTTGTTATTAGGACGAAAGAGGTAGTTGTTGTTGTTTTTGTTGTCAGGGCGATAGATGTTGTTATTGTTGTTCTTGTTTCAGAACGATAGATATGTTTTGATTGTTGTTTGATTTTTGTTGTTAGGACGATAGATGTAGTTGTTGTTGTTTTTGTGGTCAGGGTGATATATGTGGTTGTTCTTGTTACTACAACGATCGATATGTTTTGATTGTTGTTTGATTTTTGTTATTAGGACGATAGAGGTAGTTGTTGTTGTTTTTGTGGTCAGGGCGATAGATGTTGTTATTGTTGTTATTGTTTCAGAACGATAGATATGTTTTGATTGTTGTTTGATTTTTGTTATTAGGACGATAGAGGTAGTTGTTGTTGTTTTTGTGGTCAGGGCGATAGATGTTGTTATTGTTGTTCTTGTTTCAGAACGATTGATATGTTTTGATTCTGTTTGATTTTTGTTGTTAGGACGATAGATGTAGTTGTTGTTGTTTTTGTGGTCAGGGTGATATATGTGGTTGTTATTGTTTCACAACGATCGATATGTTTTGATTTTTGTTTGATTTTTGTTATTAGGACGATAGATGTAGTTGTTGTTGTTTTTGTGGTCAGGGCGATAAATGTTGTTATTGTTGTTATTGTTTCAGAACGATAGATATGTTTTGATTGTTGCTTGATTCTTGTTATTAGGACGATAGATGTAGTTGTTGTTGTTTTTGTGGTCAAGGCGATAGATGTTGTTATTGTTGTTATTTTTTCAGAACGATAGATATGTTTTGATTGTTGTTTGCTTTTTTTTTTATTAGGACGATAGAGGTAGTTGTTGTTGTTTTTGTGGTCAGGGCGATAGATGTTGTTATTGTTGTTATTGTTTCAGAACGATAGATATATTTGGATTGTTGTTTGATTTTTGTTATTAGGACGATAGATGTAGTTGTTGTTGTTGTTGTTTTTGTGGTCAGGGCGATAGATGTTGTTATTGTTGTTATTGTTTCAGAACGATAGATATGTTTTGATTGTTGTTTGATTTTTGTTATTAGGACGATAGAATTAGTTGTTGTTGTTTTTGTGGTCAGGGCGATAGATGTTGTTATTGTTGTTATTGTTTCAGAACAATAGATATGTTTTGATTGTTGTTTGATTTTTGTTATTAGGACGATAGATGTAGTTGTTGTTGTTTTTGTTGTCAGGGCGATAGATGTTGTTATTGTTGTTCTTGTTTCAGAACGATAGATATGTTTTGATTGTTGTTTGATTTTTGTTGTTAGGACGATAGATGTAGTTGTAGTTGTTTTTGTGGTCATGGCGATAGATGTTGTTATTGTTGTTATTGTGTCAGAACGATAGATATGTTTTGATTGTTGTTTGATTTTTGTTGTTAGGACGATAGATGTAGTTGTTGTTGTTTTTGATGTCAGGGTGATAGATGTGGTTGTTATTGTTTCACAACGATAGATATGTTTTGATCGTTGTTTGATTTTTGTTATTAGGACGATAGATGTAGTTGTTGTTGTTTTTGTGGTCAGGGCGATAGATGTTGTTATTGTTGTTATTGTTTCAGAACGATAGATATGTTTTGATTGTTGTTTGATTTTTGTTGTTAGGACGATAGAGGTAGTTGTTGTTGTTTTTGTGGTCAGGGCGATAGATGTTGTTATTGTTGTTATTTTTTCAGAACGATAGATATGTTTTGATTGTTGTTTGATTTTTGTTGTTAGGACGATAGATGTAGTTGTTGTTGTTTTTGTAGTCAGGGCGATAGATGTTGCTATTGTTGTTCTTGTTTCAGAACGATAGATATGTTTTGATTGTTGTTTGATTTTTGTTGTTAGGACGATAGAGGTAGTTGTTGTTGTTTTTGTGGTCAGGGCGATAGATGTTGTTATTGTTGTTATTGTTTCAGAACGATAGATATGTTTTGATTGTTGTTTGATTTTTGTTGTTAGGACGATAGATGTAGTTGTTGTTGTTTTTGATGTCAGGGTGATAGATGTGGTTGTTGTTGTTTCACAACGATAGATATGTTTTGATCGTTGTTTGATTTTTGTTATTAGGACGATAGATGTAGTTGTTGTTGTTTTTGTAGTCAGGGCGATAGATGTTGTTATTGTTGTTATTGTTTCAGAACGATAGATATGTTTTGATTGTTGTTTGATTTTTGTTGTTAGGACGATAGAGGTAGTTGTTGTTGTTTTTGTGGTCAGGGCGATAGATGTTGTTATTGTTGTTATTGTTTCAGAACGATAGATATGTTTTGATTTTTGTTTGATTTTTGTTATTAGGACGATAGATGTAGTTGTTGTTGTTTTTGTGGTCAGGGTGATAGATGTGGTTGTTTTTGTTTCAGAACGATAGATATGTTTTGATCGTTGTTTGATTTTTGTTATTAGGACGAAAGAGGTAGTTGTTGTTGTTTTTGTTGTCAGGGCGATAGATGTTGTTATTGTTGTTCTTGTTTCAGAACGATAGATATGTTTTGATTGTTGTTTGATTTTTGTTGTAAGGACGATAGATGTAGTTGTTGTTGTTTTTGTGGTCAGGGTGATATATGTGGTTGTTATTGTTTCACAACGATCGATATGTTTTGATTTTTGTTTGATTTTTGTTATTAGGACGATAGATGTAGTTGTTGTTGTTTTTGTGGTCAGGGCGATAAATGTTGTTATTGTTGTTATTGTTTCAGAACGATAGATATGTTTTGATTGTTGTTTGATTTTTGTTATTAGGACGATAGGTGTAGTTGTTGTTGTTTTTGTGGTCAGGGCGATAGATGTTGTTATTGTTGTTATTGTTTCAGAACGATAGATATGTTTTGATTGTTGTTTGATTTTTGTTATTAGGACGATAGAGGTAGTTGTTGTTGTTTTTGTGGTCAGGGCGATAGATGTTGTTATTGTTGTTATTGTTTCAGAACGATAGATATGTTTGGATTGTTGTTTGATTTTTGTTATTAGGACGATAGAATTAGTTGTTGTTGTTTTTGTGGTCAGGGCGATAGATGTTGTTATTGTTGTTATTGTTTCAGAACAATAGATATGTTTTGATTGTTATTTGATTTTTGTTATTAGGACGATAGATGTAGTTGTTGTTGTTTTTGTTGTCAGGGCGATAGATGTTGTTATTGTTGTTCTTGTTTCAGAACGATAGATATGTTTTGAGTGTTGTTTGATTTTTGTTGTTAGGACGATAGAGGTAGTTGTTGTTGTTTTTGTGGTCAGGGCGATAGATGTTGTTATTGTTGTTCTTGTTTCAGAACGATAGATATGTTTTGATTGTTGTTTGATTTTTGTTGTTAGGACGATAGATGTAGTTGTAGTTGTTTTTGTGGTCATGGCGATAGATGTTGTTATTGTTGTTATTGTGTCAGAACGATAGATATGTTTTGATTGTTGTTTGATTTTTGTTGTTAGGACGATAGATGTAGTTGTTGTTGTTTTTGATGTCAGGGTTATAGATGTGGTTGTTGTTGTTTCACAACGATAGATATGTTTTGATCGTTGTTTGATTTTTGTTATTAGGACGATAGATGTAGTTGTTGTTGTTTTTGTGGTCAGGGCGATAGATGTTGTTATTGTTGTTATTGTTTCAGAACGATAGATATGTTTTGATTGTTGTTTGATTTTTGTTGTTAGGACGATAGATGTAGTTGTTGTTGTTTTTGTGGTCAGGGCGATAGATGTTGTTATTGTTGTTATTGTTTCAGAACGATAGATATGTTTTGATTGTTGTTTGATTTTTGTTGTTAGGACGATAGAGGTAGTTGTTGTTGTTTTTGTGGTCAGGGCGATAGATGTTGTTATTGTTGTTATTGTTTCAGAACGATAGATATGTTTTGATTGTTGTTTGATTTTTGTTATTAGGACGATAGATGTAGTTGTTGTTGTTTTTGTGGTCAGGGCGATAGATGTTGTTATTGTTGTTATTGTTTCAGAACGATAGATATGTTTTGATTGTTGTTTGATTTTTGTTGTTAGGACGATAGATGTAGTTGTTGTTGTTTTTGATGTCAGGGTGATAGATGTGGTTGTTGTTGTTTCACAACGATAGATATGTTTTGATCGTTGTTTGATTTTTGTTATTAGGACGATAGATGTAGTTGTTGTTGTTTTTGTGGTCAGGGCGATAGATGTTGTTATTGTTGTTATTGTTTCAGAACGATAGATATGTTTTGATTGTTGTTTGATTTTTGTTGTTAGGACGATAGAGGTAGTTGTTGTTGTTTTTGTGGTCAGGGCGATAGATGTTGTTATTGTTGTTATTGTTTCAGAACGATAGATATGTTTTGATTTTTGTTTGATTTTTTTTATTAGGACGATAGATGTAGTTGTTGTTGTTGTTTTTGTGGTCAGGGCGATGGATGTTGTTATTGTTGTTATTGTTTCAGAACGATAGATATGTTTTGATTGTTGTTTGATTTTTGTTATTAGGACGATAGAGGTAGTTGTTGTTGTTATTGTGGTCAAGGCGATAGATGTTGTTATTGTTGTTCTTGTTTCAGAACGATATGTTTTGATTGTTGTTTGATTTTTGTTATTAGGACGATAGATGTAGTTGTTGTTGTTTTAGTAGTCAGGGCGATGGATGTTGTTATTGTTGTTATTGTTTCAGAACGATAGATATGTTTTGATTGTTGTTTGATTTTTGTTGTTAGGACGATAGAGGTAGTTGTTGTTGTTTTTGTGGTCAGGGCGATAGATGTTGTTATTGTGTTTATTGTTTCAGAACGATAGATATGTTTTGATTGTTGTTTGATTTTTGTTGTTAGGACGATAGAGGTAGTTGTTGTTGTTTTTGTGGTCAGGGCGATAGATGTTGTTATTGTTGTTATTGTTTCAGAACGATAGATATGTTTTGATTGTTGTTTGATTTTTGTTATTAGGACGATAGATGTAGTTGTTGTTGTTTTTGTGGTCAGGGCGATAGATGTTGTTATTGTTGTTATTGTTTCAGAACGATAGATATGTTTTGATTGTTGTTTGATTTTTGTTGTTAGGACGATAGATGTAGTTGTTGTTGTTTTTGATGTCAGGGTGATAGATGT
>OY744532.1:63773594-63841094 GCA_963556195.1 Sepiola atlantica | reverse complement strand
ACAACAATCGAACCTGAACAAAGCAGGTTGGCAAGCAGCCCCCCCATACCCCAAAGCAGGCCCAAACACAATAGAACAATAAAGTATTACCAGTAGATATGCCAGCAGTATAAATCATCCGTGTGAATGTATAAGTAATTTGCAGTATAATTCAGTAATAATACATTACAAAACATCAGAAATGCATACGAAGCCTGTCTAAAAAGTATCCAACCTTAGGCCAGAAAAATATATTTCAAATACGTGACGGGGTTAGGACCCTAACCCCCTTCAAAGTAGGCCCCTTGTGCTTGCACACACTTAGCCTACCGATCCATCCACTGCCGGAAACACCTCTGGAAGTCTTCTTTTGGAATGGTGTTCATTTCTGCCGTCGTGCGATGTGTAACACAAATAAAGGAGTGGTTCAACCGATTCAAAAATAGGTGCACATCAGCTGAGAATGACCAACGTTCTCGCAGGTCCCAAATTGCTCGGAGTACAGCTGTTATTGAGAGGATGCGAAAAAAAGCGATAATGCAGAACGCGACAGCAGAGATAAACACCATTCAAAAAGAATACTTCAAGAGGTGTTTCCGGCAGTGGATGGATCGGTGGGCTAAGTGTGTGCAAGCACAAGAGGCCTACTTTGAAGGTGATTAGGGTCCCAACTCCGTCACATATCTGAAATATATTTTCTGGCCTAAGGTTGGATACGTTTTAGACAGGCCTCATACTTATATTACACGTTCAGTCATGATGATGATGATGATGATGATGATCATCATCATCATCATCATCATCATCATCATCATTATCATCGATTTTATGTTCATTTACGTGTTGGACAGCTTTAAGAAACTGACTTCCAAAGTAAGCTATCTCTGGCCATCCGTTTTATCCCCTTTTCTCTCAAGTCCATTTTTATCACTTCCTCCCATGTTTTCCTTGGCCTTCTCCTGTGAACTGAACCTGCTACCTCAACTATCCTACATCTACTAATTCAAAAACTTTCATCCAAGCTTTTAATGTAACTATACCATTGAAATCTTCTTTTCTGCACATCTCCCTATACTGTCCAGATTTAATCTTCCTCTGATGTCATCAAAACTAAGCCAGTCTTTAAGACTCACATTACACATACATAATCACACTGCGTACACATACCTGGTAGACTCTTCCCTTGGTCGATAGTGGTAATGCTCAGCTGGTTAGTAATGGCAGAAGTTCTACTACCACTATTTATTCTACTTTGATTACATTCAAAAATTTATAAACTGTGATATCTATTAAGGCATTCTTCTTGCCTAACTCTTTATTTCTCTATTATTTATTATTATTATTATTATTATTATTATTATTATTATTATTATTATTATTATTATCATCAAAATTATTATTATTTATACTCACAAGGAGTTCTCACACAGGTCATCATCAAAGATTACTCACTAATAATGGTGTTCCCTGGAGTCTGGGTGACAACTACCAGTCTCTCCAGATTTCCAGTACACTCCACCTCTTTTGATAACCATTGCAAATGACTTTGCACTATCGCAACAACCAATTACCATTGATTTCTCACTGGCAAGGACAATTGGTCTTCTCTGGGATTTAGGTGTTAATAAGCCTCCCCAAGGTTCCGGTACTCTGCGAACTCTTCCAGTGGATGTCTAGTAAGTGCTCTCCCTCCTTGGTGCTAACCAGTCACGGTGGTGTGCATTAAAATCCCCAAATACATGTATTTGGGCATTCGAGTCGAGTGAGAGTGCTTTATCTATGCTTTCAGAGACAGAGTTTAGCAGGGTACAGTCCTGGGTTGAAGGTGAACCGTATAAAAAATATAAGTAACTAACGCTGTGATGTAAAGTCAATCTAAAGCACATGTCTTTGTCATCTGATTCTAACCTGTGTTCTCTAGTCAGGGGGCGGGGGGTGTTCCAAACATAAACTGATAGCCCGTGCATATGTTTGTCAGAGTCTTTATGGTAGAGTAGGAGGTAGTCAGTCATGTCAAAGTGGTGAGAAGAAGTTGAGGATTGAAGGTTCGTTTAACTTAGTGCTAGGATATCCGGGGAGTTTGTCAGGAGAAAAGTTTCTACGTTGTTGATGTTGGTTCTAAGTCCCTGGATATTAATGGATGCAAGCCTCAAGGGTGGAGGCAAAGATGTCTTTTGTTGGGTGTCTGGTTTAAGTTTGATTTTTTTTTTGGAATGACATGTTTGTTTTAATATAGAGTGGGGTGGGCAAGGTGAGTGCTTGTTAGGTGCCAATAAGCTCACACAACCAGTCCATTAATCTCAACCTGGTCCATGGGGGTTAAGGCCTCGGGAAAGCCCACCGTGGATAACTGTAGGGTTCCTTTCCATGGGCAACATGGCACGTACAGCTACCCACGGTATTATACAACTGATGATGGAGCAGCTGTTCTTAGCTCTACCTAAGAGTTTGGGCTCCTGTCCTGTCAGTCGGAATCAGCAGCCAGACAAGCTGTCTAACTTGTACCCTCAACCTGTCGGAACAAGAGAGACCCAGACTGGCCATGTAAGACTTAATGACGAAAAAACTTTCCCCAAGTTGCCCACATAGAGAGAAAGAGAAACGGCGTTCATTGTCCTAGTCAGGAAACAAGGCCAGGCACTGGGTGCCTTTGAGGTGTCCTGCGCTGGTACCTCTGCCCCTGGTTAATAGACAGAGAAGGCCGGGCGATAGGCAGAGCCCATCTACTCCTTAAGCAATTATGGGTTTGCAAACCGGATATTTTGTTCGAGATTCCAGCTCTAGGATGGTTGTTGATCAGGACTAAAGAGGCCTCCCCCCCCCCCACGGTTTGCTGCCACGATGTAAGTGATTAGTAGCAAAGTTTTATTATCAGAGATTTCCTTCTCTTAGATGGATGACCTGACAAGGTCAGGGGTCCAACACACCGAGAGGGGAAATAGTCTGCACCCGTGTACCAGTCGGGTATTTCCAAGTCCCCGCAGGTAAAAAAAAAAGAAAAAAAACACAAGTTTCCCTCTCACAAGTAATTACAAATAAGAGAAAGACAGCCATAACTTCAGGCCAGATGGTGGGTTTAAAAATTACTTGAGTATGAAATCAATAGACAAGCAGTAAAACAGAATATATAGATAAATAGATATCAAGAATTAAGTACATTTAAATAATACAATTAGAATTTAGAGAAGAGTAACATGTGAGTAGCCAAAAAAATAAGATGGAGGGTGGGCGCTATCCATTCTATGGATGGTCGGATCTTTTTCTCCTCTTATTTTTAGCTACAAAACAGGCATTTTTTAGGCCAGTAGGGTAATACTGGGAAATTGATTTCATAAGGAAATAATTTACTATTTATAAATAAAAGGCACACGGAATAAAACAAAAAATAACATAAAATATGGTGAAGTAAGGCCCAGACAAGGCTTTGGACCATCGTTACATTGTCAGGTGGAGGTATGCAGTCACACGGCTGATTTATGCAACATATTTGTTCACTATTAGTACCTAAATGTGAAGAATGGAATAGTCTGTTTTTCCTAAGAACGAGAACTAACCCGATATCATTGGACTTGCTAGCTCAATCTATCGATTGCTAAACTACTTTGTTCACCTTGTATTTTTTGTTTAGTAAAATTTCTTTCCTATCATTAAAAATTGTTAGGACTTTTCTCCATTATTATCTTTTCATTTTAGTAATGAGTCACCACTTATCAAGGTCAAAAGTCACTTGAGGATAAGGATTAATGAGATGGATGGCGTGTCAGTTGAATGATGATGAATTATGAGCGGATTCAAATTGATCAATGGAATGAAGAAAATTTTATTGCTTATGGGAATGGTTTATGACAAGCATTTGTTGACACTGGATTTGAAGGCGGTCGTTTTGTAGTCAGATGGAAAGCAGTCTCATGATAATGTGTTTGACAGAGGGGAAGTTCTTAGAAAGAAACTCTGTTCATGGAAATTCTGCCTAATGCTAGGCACACAGAGGAAGAAAGGAAAGTTTCTTTGAGTTATGGTAGAAGACGAGTTCTTGCTGTGAATGTCTTACAAGGAGGAACCAGAGATTGAAGCTCGAGTCTGTTAACCCTGAAACTCAGTTTACAACACTAACTTATTTTCGAGTTATTTTCTGTGTATGTCAACTGTAAACAGATATATTTGCTAGTTATTCCATGATTTATACCTGACATATTTGCTAGCTATTTTATTCTCTGTGAATTTGTAGCAGTCATATTTGCTAGCTATTTTATGATTTGTACGTTACAAACAGACATATTTGCTAGTTATATTGTTATTTACAAATTGCGAATAGACATACACCTGCATTCACACCCACATCTGTTCTATTACGTAATCCCCATTATCTATTTATTGCAAGCGGAATGTCGACATTTCTTTTAACACACTGCTTTATAGTTACAGCCAACTCCCAAACCCCATCTTGGGGGAGCAAAAAGCGAAACGTCTGCTCCCTTCGATCGTCAAATCTGTTCTCATGTTTATCCCAAACTTTTCTTGATCGGTGACGTATGTCTGTAATTATTTTCGATACATTCCTCAATTCGCATACTTCAAAATACAAACAATACAATGTTTACAGTTTAAATTTTTGTCTCAACTTTGCAATTATCTAAACAATCACAGTCGCATTCCAAACGCAACGTCTTACCCACGCCCCTGCATCTCATTACCATCTAGATTATGATTCCTATTCACTATTCTGCTTTTTCCGGTAATCTTGTTACACTTCTAGGATATTCTCTTCAACTTTCTCCACAAAAGTATCGATCAGAAGTTAAAAATATAAATACAGAATAATGAATCCCAAAAGGTTTTTCAGAGTTGAAGTACAAATGCTTTACTGATTCATCATCATTATCATCATATTATGTTCAACGTCCGTTTTTCATGATGGCATGTGTTGGACAGCTTTAAGAAATTGACTTCCAAAGTAACAAATCTCTAGTCAGGTCTTTATTTATCCCTCTTTCTCTCAAATCATTTCTTATGAGTTCCTTCCATGTTTTCCTTGGACTTCCCCTGTCAACTGACCCTGCTACTTCAACTGTTTTACATCTACTAACTCAAGAACTCTCATCCATTCTTTCCATTTCTCAAAACAAAATAAACACCATCACATATTTTTTGCTGCTTTCTTATCATACAACTAGCTTTTACTTTTTTTCTTCTTTTTATTGAGTTACCAATTTCGAGGCCAAAGGCCCCTCGAGGATACGGATCAATGAGATGGATTGTCAGTTGAATGATACAAAATATTATGAGAGGATTGAAAATGAATGGAATGAATAAAATTTGATTACTTATGAGGGAGGTTTATTACAAGTATTTGTTGACATTGGATTTAAAGACAACCATGTTGTATTCTGCAGGGAAGCAATCCCATGGTAATGTTTATTTATACTAATGGTTCACTCGAGTATAAGGGTTAGTGATATTTTCAATTGAATGATGGAACAGTTCTATGAAAGGATTGAAAACTATTATTAATTCACGACATGACAGATATTTGTTGACATTGGACTTGAAAACGACCATGATGTAGTCTGTAGGGAAATATTCTACAAATGGGAAGTCCTTGGAAAGAAACTTTTTTCATGGAAGTTCTGTTTGATTTTAGGTACACAGTGGAAGAATGGGGGGTTCTTCGCAGTGTTGGTAGTAAAATGAGTTCTCGCTGAAAAAGTTTTTTTTCGGGGTCTGTGAGAAAGGAGCTGTAGGAAAGAGAAGAGATCATCTCCCACTAGATTGCGAAGTCAATTTTGTACTCTATCAAGGCAAGAAAGAGTGCTATATGCGACACCTCAGCAGATGTGGCGGTAGTACTCCATCTTAGGTTGAGTCTGACTCTTATACAGGTAGAAGACTGCACCAGGAGTCATGTACCTTCTGGAGCGACTTTAGCAATGCATTTTTATTTCTACGCCACTGTAGACAGGCTAAATCAATCTCGACATACGATTTTAGTACATTATATACAATAATACCCCATAAAGAACTTATTAAAGAATTAGGTAATACTACAGATTTAGCTTTTGCAGGAGGAAAAGGTAAATACATAGACTTTGCAAAATCTAAAGCCTTTTGGTGTAAAACTAAAAATGGTAAGACGAGTGTGTCCAAAATTGGTCTGACAATGCTTATAAGTCACCTTATAAACAAGAGTTACTTTCAAATAGGAAATAAATTACTACTCCAAACAATATGTATTCCAATGGGTTTGGATCCGTCTCCATTTTGGGCAAATCTATATTTACATAGACTTGAATATATGTATATGTCATCATTAATAAAAAATGATATATCTAGAGCGTATAGTTATCATGGATGTAGGCGATATATTGACGACCTTGTTTGCATTAATGATAGCAAAGAGTTTGCAAATACTAAACATTTAATATATCCTAAAGAGTTAAAATTAAACTGTGAACATAAGGGAACACAAGCTACTTTTCTTGATTTGGATATAAAAATTGAAGATAAAATATTTATCTATAAACGGTTTGATAAAAGAAATTCATTCCCTTTTCGTATCGTGTGGATGCCGCATAAAAATAGTACCTGCCCTGTGTATATATTTTACGGGAGTATTATGTCCGAATTCCTGAGAATTGCTCGTGTTACCTTAAAATTAGTAGATTTTATGCCCCCAATTTCTGACCTAATAATAAGAATGATTAAACAAGGTGGCGATCAAAATAACATATTTAGCCAATTAAATAAGGCAATTACTCTCCATCCTGATGCTTTTAAGTCTTATCAAATTAATCAAAATAAATTGATAGAGCAAATCCAAAGCTATCTAAATAAAAATAATGTAGAATATGTATAAACGTATATATAACAAATATACTAATTATAATGAGAAAAAGAAAAACAATAATAATAAACAGTAGAAAGGGAGAAAGAAAGAAAGAAATGTTAAAGAAGAAGAAGAAGATAAAGAAGAAGAAGAAAGGGAAAAAATCGGCAGTTAGCTTATGAACCCTGATTGGAAACGCTGTGAGTGAGCAAGAAGAAGAAAAAGGAGAAGGAGAAGGAGAAGAAGAAGAAGAAGAAGAAGAAGAAGAAGAAGAAGAAGAAGAAGAAGAAGAAAGAGAGAAAAAATCGGCAGTTAGCTTATGAACCCTGATTGGAAACGCTGTGAGTGAGCAAGAAGAAGAAAAAGAAGAAGGAGAAGGAGAAGAAGAAGAAGAAGAAGAAGAAGAAGAAGAAGAAGAAGAAGGAGAAGAAAGAGAGAAAAAGTCGGCAGTTAGCTTATGAACGCCGATTGGTAACGCTGTGGGTGGGCAAGGGAGAAGAAGAAGAAGAAGAAGAAGAAGAAGAAGAAGAAGAAGAAGAAGAAGAAAGAGAGAAAAAATTGGCAGTTAGCTTATGAACGCCGATTGGTAACGCTGTGAGTGGGCAAGGGAGAAGAAGAAGAAGAAGAAGAAGAAGAAGAAGAAGAAGAAGAAGAAGAAGGAGAAGAAGAAGAAGAAGAAGAAGAAGAAAGAGAGAAAAAATCGGCAGTTAGCTTATGAACGCCGATTGGTAACACTGTGAGTGGACAAGAAAGATTAGTATTTATTTGAGGTTGATGACACCAGGGAGTTGGACAACAAAGGAGAAGGAGGAGGGGGAGGAGGAGGGGCTAAAAGTATATATATGTATATATATATTTTTAAAATTTTTTTTTATATTTTGATATGTTGATACTTTTTATATTTTTAATATCAAACTAAAAATAAGAATACATTAATCACCTAAAAAGTAGTATAATGGATTCGTCCAAACAATTTAAAATGCAGCAACATTTTTGTAAGTAACGGATTAATTTTATTAGACAGACGAACAACACAGGTAAGGAGGACTTTTTTTTCTTTTTTTTAAATAATTAATATAAGTTAGCAAAACATTTATATGGAACAAAACTTAGATTTAGTATACGGAACGTTTATGTTTTTGTCTTTTAAGGGAAGTGGGGTCTGATCAACTATGCTGGGAAGCCATGAAATTAAATACTGTCTTGTTTTTAAATTCCCGGAACAGTTTTTCATGGTAAACAACTGATGATCCCTTAAATAATGTTAGAAGCAAAATAATATAATAACTGTAAAAAATAAATTGACTTATATGAGTAATTTTCCACTGAACGACTTGGGACTAAAAGTTAAATTTTTTTTTATATATATAGTTGTAAAAGTTAAGAAAACTCCGAGACTATATATATATATATATATATATATGTATATATATATATATGTATATATATATTTATATAATATATATATATATATATGCATATATATATGCATGCATATATATATATATATATATATATATATATATATGTGCATATATATATATGCATATATATATATGCATTTATATATATATGCATATATATATATATGCATATATATATATATGCATATATATATATATATATGCATTTATATATATATATGCATTTATATATATATGCATATATATATATATATATGCATTTATATATATATACATTTATATATATATATGCATATATATATATATATATATGCATTTATATATATATATATATGCATTTATATATATATATATGCATTTATATATATATGCATTTATATATATATATGCATATATATATATATATATATGCATTTATATATATATATATGCATATATATATATATATATGCATTTATATATATATATGCATATATATATATATATATATATGCATATATATATATATATGCATATATATATATATGCATTTATATGTATATATATATGCATATATATATATGCATTTATATATATATATGCATATATATATATGCATTTATATATATATATATGCATATATATATATGCATATATATATATGCATATATACATATATATGCATATATATATATATATATATATATGCCTATATATATGCATATATATATATGCATATATATATATATATATGCATATATATATATATATATATGCATATATATATATGCATATATATATATATATATATATGCATATATATATATATGCATATATATATATATGCATATATATATATATATATGCATATTGTTGTGAAGTTGTTCCACAGTAAATAATAAATAAAGGAAGTCAAGTCGAGAGTTCGTTTAACAAGTGTATTAACAAAGTGAGAAACTGACTAGCTCTTGGCTAGACAGTTACAAGACTGTGTTTTGTCTTCAGTGTCTCTGGTGACTCGCCCTATTTATAGTGACAACCGGTGTAGTTTCTCCTGTGTAAGAACGGCCGGTGTAACATATATATATATATATATATATATATATATATATATATATATATATATATATATATATATATATATATATGCATATATATAGATATGCTTATATATATATATGCATATATATATGCATATATATGCATATATATATATATATGTATATATATGCATATTTATATATATGTATATATATGCATATATATATCAATATATATATATATGCATATATATATCAATATATATATATATATATATGCATATATATATCAATATATATATGCATATATATATATCAATATATATATATGCATATATATATCAATATATATATCAATATATATATATATGCATATATATATGAATATATATATATGCATATATATATGCATATAGATATCTGAATATATATATGCATATATATATATGCATATATATATGCATATATATATATATATGTATATATATGCATATATATATATGTATATATATGCATATATATATGTATATATATGCATATATATATCAATATATATATATGCATATATATATCAATATATATATATATGCATATATATATCAATATATATATATGCATATATATATATATCAATATATATATATGCATATATATATCAATATATATATATGCATATATATATCAATATATATATCAATATATATATATATGCATATATATATGAATATATATATATATATGCATATATATATGCGTATAGATATCTGAATATATATATGCATATATATATATATGCATATATATATGCATATATATATGAATATATATATATATGCATATATATATGCATATATATATATGAATATATATATATATGAATATATATATATGCATATATATATATGAATATATATATATATGAATATATATATATGCATATATATATATGAATATATATATATATGAATATATATATATGCATATATATATGCATATATATGCATATATATATATATGCATATATATGCATATATACGCATATGCATATATATATATGCATATGCATATATATGCACATATATATATGCATATGCACATATATGCACATATATATGCATATATATGCATATGCACACATATATATGCACATATATATGCATATGCATATATATATGCACACATATGCATACATATATATGCATATGCATATATATATGCATATATATATGCATATATATGCATAAATATATATATATGCATATATATAAATATATATGCATATATACATATATATATATGCATATATACATATATATATATATATATATGCATATATATATATATATATATGCAATATATATATATGCAATATATATATGCATATATATATATATATAAATGCATATGTATATATATGCATATATATATATGCATATGCATATATATATATATGCATATATATGCATATGCATATATATGCATATATATATATGCATATATATGCATATATATATGCATATATATACATATGCATATATATATGCATATGCATATATATATATATGCATATATATACATATGCATATATATGCATATGCATATATATATGCATATATATATGCATATATATATGCATATATATATGCATATATATATATGCATATATATATGCATATATATATATATGCATATATATATATGCATATATATACATATATATGCATATATATGTATATGCATATATATATGCATATATATATATATGTATATGCATATATATATATGCATATATATGTATATATATATATGTATATGTAAGTGATTAGCTGAAACGTTCCAACAAACATTTCTGAGAAAGATCCAACTAGCCCTATGCACTAATATCAGCAACATAGATAGCATGCATAAAACGGAATAAAAAACGTAAATGCCTTATTGGCCTATTTCAATTACTTTATA
Organism: Sepiola atlantica; assembly: GCA_963556195.1. NCBI lineage: Eukaryota > Metazoa > Mollusca > Cephalopoda > Sepiida > Sepiolidae > Sepiola > Sepiola atlantica. The sequence continues at coordinate 63,829,890 of OY744532.1, read as the reverse complement.
TTAGACAATTAACACTCAAAATTCAACATCCACTCCTTGCTTTATTTGCAGAGCTGGTGCTACCAGATCAGGCTGTCTGAAGATAGCGGCTTCCTGACCAAAAATGTACCAAACATTAATACTATTGTATTTTTCCTTTCCCTTTGCAAAACTCAATCATGTTCTGCAAAGCCAAAAACATTTTTCTTCTACAAAACAACCAAACCAAACCAAACACTATGAATAAATAATTGAACATATAAAGAACTTGAAGCATAAAATCTTCCGCCAAAATTACGGGATTTAGCATTAAATAATCCGAAAAAGGTTGATATGCCGTAAAACAAAACAACCAAATCAAACCAATTATTCACAAGATGATAAAAATACATAAACCTTTTTTCTATGTAAAACAAACTGACTATACTAATATATCTGAAAGATTATACCAACATCATTACCTACATGGCTGTTTGCTTGTTTGCTTGTTTGCTTGTTTGCTTGTTTATTGGTGTTTAACGACCTTTCAACCATTCTAAGATCATATCAGGTCACTTTTTTCTCTCCCTCCCTCCAATTCAGACAGTTTTTACAGTGTTACTTCTTTGTGAGGTGTTTTTAGAGTGTGGGATTTGACTATTCATAATGTGTTTTTGTTTGATTTTTAGATTTTGGTATGCTTTTTTTTGTTGTTTGAGATATTATTTGGGCCATTCTTTTGAACAAAGTTTTTCAAATTGTTTGATTGATGACAAGATAATTAACATTTCTATGCAAGTTAATTTGTATTTGTTTTTTCTCAGATTTTATTTTGTTAATACTGGATTTTTGTAAATAGATTTTATTTATCTAGTTTCACCCAAATTCTAATCAGTTTTTCCACTTTAGCTAAAATTTCAATATGTTAACAAACATGTAAATCCAACTATCTTCGCTCTGCCCTATACACACACACACACTGGCACACACACACACACACATATCTATATATATATTCTAGTCATGACTCATAAAAATGTTTACATATATGTTTGGGTTTCTAGTAGAGCATGAAAACGGAAATACATTGAATAAAATGTTCAGCAGATAAAAAATCAAAATTAGTCGCAGGTGTACAAAAAATATGGAAATATTATCCCAAACCAAAACTACAGAGGACAAAATACTTCACAATTTAATAAAGAAGAAAATGATATGTCATTATGGAAAAAAAAGATTGCAGAAGAATACATATAATATACCAGGCTACAGTATAAATAAGATAAAATATGACCTACAAAGAAACAAATATACATTAGGACTACAGTAATTGAATGGAAGGACAAACAACAACGCAATGTCTATAAGAAAATACATCTATTTGTGGTATCTCTGTCTCTCTGCCCAAGGATGAAATTGAAAACAAAGCCCATTATCAAGATCAAACACAACTTTCCTCAATTATAAATTTATGAGAAATCCAAAGGTCTTCTTTTTTTTTTTTACTAATGAGTCACCACTTATCAAAGCTAAAAGCCATTCGAGGATAAGGGATAGTAAGATGAATGGATGGATTGTCAGTTGAATGATGAAGTATATTACGAGAGGATTGAAAATAATGAATGAAATGAACAAAATTTGGATTTTTATGAGGACAGTTGACATTGGATTTGAAGACGACCTTGTTGTAATCTGCAGGGAAGCAGTCCCGTGGTAATGTGTTCCACATTGATGTTGTATTAGATGTTTACACCATAATATTGTGAGGTTGCATTCATAAATAGAAAAGGCGACGTTTTGCTTTATTTTATCCATATTTTATTTCATTTAACTTGAAAATGGAAAATTATAGAAATGAAAAAAGATAAGATTAAAAATAGTATCTTGGATTCATAACTGGGTGCTGGTGTAGACTGTAGTTCTCAGTCATTCCCGGGAACTATAGGGTGATTGCTCACTGATAATAACCGGTGGTGTTCCCTAGAGTCTGAGTGACAACAAGTCTCCCCAAATTTCTAGTACTCTCCACCTCTTTTGATAACCATTGCAACTGATTTTGCGTCATAACAACAGTCGCTTACCATTGATTTCTCGCTGGCAACGACCTCTGGGATTTCAGTGGCAATAAGCCTCCCCAATGTCCCAGTACTCTCTGCACTCTCCCTCCTCGGTCTTTTCATCCTCCTTGAACCTTCACGACTATTTTCTGTGGTATCATCCGAAGCTGGCGCCATCACTTTATTTTTTTTTGGGGGGGGGGGGGCATTTATGAAATTTCTTACAGTTTTAGTTTCTTTGGGTTTTTATTTCAATTCTACATCACGTGTCTACTTTATTTTGTATTTCTATTTCCACATGTCTGCTTCCTTTTGTATCTTTATTTTTCTCACCTCCCCCCCATACTTTAAAAAAAAATCTAAAATTAAACTTAGAATTTAAAACTAGTTAGTTCTAGACGACTATTTTGTGTGGTATCAGCAGGGGCTGGTGTCATCACATTTTTTTTTTGGGGGGGGGGGGGGGCATTTATGAAATTTCTTGCAGTTTCAGTTCCCTTGGGTTCATGTGGTGATGTTCTTTCTATGTTTTTTGTTTTATTTCTGTTGAAACTTCCATGTGACTAGTTAGCATTCTGCATTTGATGCGAGTTGGTTTCCGCATTTGAAGATTTTCCTTAAGATTTCAGCTGTTTTCATCATTGCTGTCCGTTATATAGTTTCAGTCTTCCTTTTGATTCGAATTTCTCATAGTCGTTTTACCATGTTTTTTCTAGAGTGTTCCTAGTGCTCCTACATTTATTGGTATCATATTAACTTTCTTCATGTTCTATATTCCTTTCAGTTCTCTGGCAAACCCCGCGTATTTGCTTCATTTTTCCATCTCTTTGATCTTTACCTGTGGTCTGCTGGAACGACAAAATTTACAATTTAGCAGTTTCTTTCCTTCCTATTAACTATTATGACGTTCAGTTTTATTATTATTATTTGTACTCACTAGGAGTTCTCACACAGGTCATCAATGATTGCTCACCGACAGCCGGTGGTATTCCTTGGAGTCTGAGTGACAACAAGTCTCCCCAAATTTCCAATATTCTCCACCTTTTTTTGATAGCCATTGGAAATAACCTTGCATATCGCAACAGCCGCTTACCATTGATTTCTCGCTTGTAATGACCATTGGTGTTCTCTGGGATTTGGGCGGCAATAAGCCTCCCCAAGGTCCCAGCAGTCTCTGCACTTCCAGTGGAGGTCTGGTTTGTGCTGTCCCTTCTCGGTCTTCTCATCCTCCTTGACCCTATGCAAATATTTTGTGTGGGGTCAGCCTAGGCTGGTAGCATTTTTTAATTTATTTTTTATTTTATTTTATTTTATTTATTTATTTTTTTTAATTTAATTTTTTATTATTATTATTATTAATTATTATTATTATTATTATTGTATAGAAGTATTATTATTCTTAGATAGAAGTGAAGAGACTTATCATGTTGCCATCTAATTTACATACGCGCTTGTGGTGTGTACAGACACATGAATGTAAATTAGATTACGATGCTGAGAAAAAGAGTGTTACTCTTTTTCTGAACGCTCACAGTAACATTAAGAAATACTAAAGAGTGGTTGAATCAACAGAGTGAGAGGTGGCAAGATCAATACATAGATAGCTAAGAGAGATATGGGTGACTTTTTCAGGTAATTATAAATGATGGCTAAGTAGAACAATTAAAACAGAATTTTTTTGTCCAACATAACTCAATTCCAGAACTAAAGTATATTTAAGCATGTATTTTGCACTATTAAGATATATAAGAAAAAGTCTTACAGAAACAAACGTTGATTAACTTATATTTAGTTTAATAATAGATATAGAAAGAAATGGCGCTTACTCGAGTAAATACGGTGTCTAATTAAAAGAATGCCTTCAAAATTCAGTTTTTGATAAATACTTACCTAGTATAATGAATTTCTAACTTCATTAGGTTGGAGGGGGGTATATATATATAAACGGCAACTTTGTGCATAAATTTTATGAGGGAGGCATTTTTTACAAAGAAAGGAAGAACTAAACTTTTTAATTGCATTCATAATATAATAAATGTGTATATCATTTGTTTGTAGTAATAACAATGACAATACGGGTGTTGTAAGGAGAGAGGTTACTTACCACCTGGACCAAAATGGGCATGTAGGTGTTTCGCATTCAAATAATTTTTGAAAAAAAAAACATGGCTGCTTTAGGAACAAGAACTAATAAAAAAAATTTTTTTTTTAAACTGTAGACTCAAAGTATGGTAATTAGACCAGCTTATTCTCTGGGTTCTCATTGGTTGTTAGTTTTTGTATGGATACTGTGATCAATAAATATTCATCATTCGACTGCTTTGCTGAGTTGAGTACGGTCCTGTATAAAGTTACAGCCTGCTTTCTTTTTGTTTGCCAACTGGGCGCTAGTTGGGGACTTTATTACGATTAGTGTGATTTTATAGGATTGTCAGAATACAACGATTAAAATTACCAACAGTGATGAAGTATGCAGATTGGCAAGATCAAGTGAGAGACATGTATTAGAGGCGACCACAAAGAGGCAAAATAGTTTTAGTAATTGACATACAAAACCCCCCTAAAAGAGCCTTTAACCTAGTAAATTCCATATTGTCTATCAAGCTCTGGCCCCTGTCCCATCATCACAATTTTCCAACCCTGAGCATGTTTTTCAAGTACTTCAACAGAATGTACTCTGATGAGCTTGCTGGACTTGTGTCCCCTCAATGTAAATACCCCCAACCAACTTGTGCCTCCTCAATGTAAATACCCCCAACCAACCCGACAAGCAGCAAAATCCCACCCCTTTTACTGTAGAGTGACACAAATGCCGGAAAGCTTTCACCGAACTGCTTGCCTTTGGAATCCCCTCCCTATTCCTTGTTTCCCTGACTGTACCAACATGCAGAAATGTTAATGTACTATAAACAAACATCTCGCTTCACAGCTCCCCACTTAGGATGTCCCTATAAATCTGACCTGCAATTTGCAGTAGCTTCTTATGTCTCAGTGGTAATGTGTCTTGATTGGCGTGAATATAAGTAAAAAAAAAATTTTTTTTTAAATTAAAAAAAAATGCTACATGTTAAAGTAATGGAAACGTTGCTTGTTCCAGTTGTTGTGAAGTTATTCATATTGGAATAATTTATGTAGAAGAAAATACAGTCTTTAAATCAAGTGAAGGGACGAGGTAAAAACAAACACGTGTGGTCCGTATGACTTATATAGCTGGAACTGATAAAAATCGTATGCACCACACATTTGTTTTTACTTCGTCTCTTCACTCATAGACAGAACCAAGACCAAACAATGTAGAAGTTATGAGTTCAAACCTCACTTGAGGTATAAGTATTTTTATTTTTCCCCAAAATTAACTTAAAACGAACCAGTAATATCTAGTGTGGTATTAACCCTGGCTGGGTTAAGCTGACTTTCTCCAAAGGAGGAAGTTTCTAGGGAATATCAAATTCAAGATGGTGTCCAACTGCATGTATATACCGGTCATGGGAAGATGACATACAGCACCTGGCATTTCCAAATGGTCACCTATCTGATACTGGCCAAGGTCTACGTTGCTTAACTTCAGTGATCTAACGAGAACCAGTGTGTCAACTTGATTATGCCGTATGAACGAAAGCGTTTCAAATTACAAAATTAAGCAGATTGTTTAGTTTTTAATCAACATAAATTACGTTTTTTTTTTCTCCATAATTTATGAAAAAACCCCAACTTTTTTGCTATACAATCTAATTAAGCTATTAGTGGCCAATTTCTTTAATCTGTTACCAAAAATCTTTTGTAAATACAATATTATTTAATATTATTTAATACTAAATATGTAAAAAAAATATTTATTACAATATTCTAAGAAAAACTCCATTTTTAGTTTGACTCCCTTTTAGGACCATGCGCACATGGACTACTTTTGTTCAGAACAACAGGGTTTTTTATAGTAGGATACATTATTTCAAAAGGGAAAATAAAAATGGAAAAGCTCTGGTTTATTTATGTATTCATTCAAATAAAACCCATATTACTTGAAAAAAAAAAGAAGAAAATGTATTTTTAGTTGTTTTGTTTCACAGCATATCAACCCTTTTCGGGTCATTTAATGCCAAATCTGGTCATTTTGATAAAAGTTTTTATGCTTCAAGTTCTTTATATCTTCAAATATTTATTCATGGTGTTTGGTTTGGCTGTTTTGTAGAGGAAAGTTGTGGTTTTTGTTTTTGGCTTTGCAGAATATAATTGAGTTTTGCAAAGGGAAAGGAAAAAAACCCAATAACATGTTTGGTGCATTTTAGGTCAGGAAGCCAGTATTTTCAGACAGACTGATCTGGTAGCACCAGTTTGTATTTTTTACTGAATAATCTAAATACCGATTACTTCGAATGCCATTTTCTGAAACATTCACCAATATGAAGAGGGAAATCATATTTTACACATTCTTTAGAAACCTTTATTTTGCAAAAGGCACATTTTCGTTGTTTCCCTCCCTCTCTTCAATCCAGACTATGCGTCCAGTAGTAGAAAATCTAATTTCTGGTATTATTTTTGGCCGTCCAGAATGTTTGGGATCAGGTTCTGAGGATAACTGCAAATAAGCGTTTGTAACTGATCTTTTGAAATCTAGTAAGGTCAAAGTATTTTCATTTGCAAAACTGTGTACAATCTATGAATTAACCATTATGATATCAAGGAAATTTGCAAATAGAATAAAGTATCACTTCTTAGATCTAACAGAGATGCAATACCTCTGAATAAACCAGCCTAAGTGTGTTAAATAGTAAAAGTACGTTCGCTAGTACATATCTGATGATTTAGGTAAGCAGGGGAACGTTGTCACATAAACAAGAAATTAGGTTCAGGGGATCAACTTATTCACTTCGATGTTAGCTCGCCCTCCTGTATGCTAGAAACGGGTGTGACGTCACATGGCTCAAGGAGCAAGTGAGTGAGAGAAGTAGTTCGAGTGGAAGCTTTGGAACCGACAGGACGTGAAAAGAAATGACTTCAGAATCGATTATACAGTAAGAGGCCGAAGCCCCAGAAATCCGTGGCCCTGGTATATCCCCCCTCGCCACTAGCAAAAAAAAAGGCAATAGCAACAGCCTAATAAATTGTCCTTCTCTAAATTCGAGATATTCTTCTTTTCTTTGTGTCGTTGTAACTTTAATTCCAGCGAGAATTCACCCCATGGAGACAATCGTGGAATGAAGAGCCTCAGTCATGAAGGATCACTATAGTTGAATGCAGGAAACACGATGTATGATTTAATTGTGCTGTTATGATGTGTTGATTTGTATTTGTTAACAAACATGTATTTTGCTTGATCGTAACATACAAGACATCAGACCTCCCTTTAAAGAGGAAGTATTGCAACAAGTGGTCCACTCTTCCCATATATTTGTTATTTTTAGATATGAGAAATAGCTGAGAAACAAGCTGAGGAACAAGCATTCCTTTTCATGGTGGGTTGACTATCATTTAGCATTTCCAACAGGGCTGGGATCCTAGTTACCATGGCCCTTATTTTAAGATCAAACTTTTACGGCATTCTATATTTGAGCAAAATTACTTTCAAAGATTTACTTGACTTTATAGGATAATTTGAGCATTCATTTGTACTATATCTAAAAATATGGTTTGGTTATAAGGACTACTTACCAAAAAATTTTGATTGAATAATAGATGAAACTGATTATATCCTTCCACTCTAGACTTTCACAATATCCTGTAAACTGAGACATCAGTGTTGCCAATATACATCAGACAGTAGGTGAAAGAGACTCCAATCTTTATAACTAGCTATGACTATATGTCTCTGAAAAATACAGAGTAATTTACTCCTCTCCAGGAGTTAGGCACAAGGCCAGTTTTTATCCTACTCCCACAAGTAAGATGTGACCCAAGGTCGGGTCGGAAAGTGGGGGTTGAAAAGCCAGCGCCCGAGAGGTGAGCACTCTGACCATCAAAAATTGCCTGGGCAGCTCCGTCGGCATTCCCCGGTAGGGGCGCCTCAAGCAGTAAGCAATTAACTTACTCCTCCCCAAAGAGGGGAGGCAAAGCCTGGGAGGGTGGACCTCCTAGAACTGCACAGGACAATCCCATAGACCGGCGTAAATCAAGCCCCGAAGGCCAAGACAATACCAGTCTATAGGGTGCAGTATCCATCGGAACAGATACTACACTTTGATCTCGACCAAAAGGCCGAGCATCACCTGAAATATAGTTAATTATCTTTCTGGTTCTAAAAAAGGGCCATGAGTTCTAATGGGTTAATTTAAAAATCGTATTTGCTTCTACAGAATTATTCTAATATGAATAACTTCACAGCAACTGGGACAAGCAACGTTTCCAGTAATTTAACACGCTAGATTAGCAACAAATAAATTATTTATTCAATGATAAGCAGCACTTGCATTCGACAAAGACTAGTGATAGGCATGCGAACATTACACCGTCTTTTGTCCCTGTGAAAAGCCCAAGGAAAATCCACAAAGATGAGGGTTTTTTTTTTGGTAGCCATTTACACATACGAAGCATGGACACAAAAAAAAAGCAGATATCGAAAGGATAACGGCATTCGAGCACAAGTGCTACAGGAAAATCCTACGAGTACCTTGGATTCAGCGGAAGAGTAATTTACTCCTCTCCAGGAGTTAGGCACAAGGCCAGTTTTTATCCTACTCCCACAAGTAAGATGTGACCCAAGGTCGGGTCGGAAAGTGGGGTTTGAAAAGCCAGAGACATATGAGAAGAACTTAATGTATCCGTGGGCCGGCTCATCAACAGGGTAAAGCGACAAAAGCTCACGTTCTTTAGCCACATGAAGAGACACGACGGGCTCGAGAGGTGTATATCAGAGGAATTTATTGAAGTAAAAGCGACGTCGAGTGCGGCCATGTCAACGATGGGGGAAGTGTCTGAGTGACACGTTCAGATCGTTGGAGATCGCAGGTCAACTTGCCATTGATCATGACCGTTTCAGAGTTGCTGTGCGACCGAAGCAGGCCATGCAGACTACTGAACTGAACTGAATATACTTTACATTAATTATTATTGTTATGTAATGTGTTTGAATGTCCATCCAGACGACAGGAAATGACGTAATAAACCAAGATGAGCTTAGGAAATCCTGTCATTGACATTGATGCTGATTAATTGCGTAGGTGCAATTTGCCATCAGTAATTTTGATAAAAACAAAAAAAGCCAGTGAGATCAATGGAATTCGCTTATTGGTGGAGAGAAACTCTTGCAGGCAGTCGATAGACAACACCTGTCATATCCAGTCGAACGTAGTGGTCACAAACAACATAAATATCCTCTCCCTCTCTCTTTTTCTCATTCGCACAGACACAGAATATTTCATGCCAAATTTGGTGCAATTTTCTCCAGTAGTTTTGAAGCCTAAAAATGAACAACCAACAAGATATATTTAATTATAATATATATTTAAATAAAAGTTTACGAACCCTAATCAGTATACTTTCACCAAGATTTATATATTAACAGCGTGATTGCAATGTTCTGTATAAATCTAAGCATGAAAAAATGTCTCTTTTTCTCTATCTCTATCACTTTTTCTCTCTCTCTCTCTCTCTCTCTCTCTCTCTATCTATCTATCTATCTATCTATCTCTCTATCACTTTCCTTCTTTCACACACACACTTTCTTTTTCACTTACACACTAACACTCTCTTGCTCTCTCTCTTCCCGTTTCTCTCAGTCTATTTCTTTCTTTTTCATATTCTCTCTCATCCCTACTTTCTCACCCTTGCTCTTTCTAGCTCTCTTTTCTTTCTCTCTCTTTCACTCTAATTTTCTATCTCTCTTTATCCTGCTCACTATTTTCTTTCTCTCTCAAACTTTTACCCCTCCCTCTCTCTCTCTCTCTCTCTCTCTCTCTCTCATATATATATATGTGAAACCATAATTCTCTCTTTTCTTTCCGTTTTGCCCTCTCTCTTTCACTCACACTTTTGCTCACTCTTTATCTTGCCCTCTCTCTTTCTCTCTCTCTCTCTCTCTCTCTCTCACATCCACTTTTTCTTTCTTTGTCTCTCACTCTCTTACTCTCTCCCTCTATATATTTACTTGGCACAGTCCAATAAAATTTCCAGCCTCAGTCATAGGAGTAAATCCTCCCAGACTAAAGCAATCTGTATGGACAATAATTACAGTAATGACTACACCCCACATTAAGCCCGACCTAGTGTCACTTCCAGCCTTCGTGGGAAGGCAGGTAAATAACTATCCTCCCACTCTCCCCCTCCAGTAAAATATAATCTAGTATGTATATGTGAAATGAAATAAATCAACTTTAGCTTTTGAGACTGATTTTTTATTACCTCCTCCCCAAGGGAGAGCGGAGGTATTGTTCTCATTCATTTTATTTATAGATGAATATGCATGATGTTATTCTATGCACGAGTGCATCTTAATTTAAAAAAAAAAAATTATGTATCCATTTATCAGATGTATGTTTATTTACCTCTTCTAAAGGAGGTTAGACACAAGGTCAGGTCAGGATTAGCGCGAAAAAATGCTTGAGTTGGCCCGTCAGCATTCCCTGATAGAGGTGCCTCAGGCGATTAGCAATAAATTAACCCCTTCCCAAAAAGAAGGTAAAGCCTGGGAGGGCGGACTTCTTGAGACTGAACAAAACCATATCTCAGCCTGACAGCAACAAAGTCACTGTCGGACTGATTGTTGAGGACGTATCTCAAACTTGTACGAACACCTACTTAAGCTGTGCCAGCCAGGTAAATATGTCAAAAACACCCAAGTACACAAATAAACAACAAATAATCATATTTAATTGGGTGGTGGTGGTAGTGGTGATGATGTGCATTTGATGTGCTGTGCCCCCTAACCCTAACCTCAACCCTGTCTGATTCATAGCACCGCTTTCACTAGGGATCTTGGTAACCCTAACCACGTGGTCATATAGTAGGCTTCATAAGGTGAGAGAAAGCGAAATTGATTACTGGTATGTCAGCCCTTGCCTTTCCTTCTCTTCTCGCTTTCCTTTTCTTTCCTTTCTTTTCTTTTACCTTCCTTACAACTAAGTATGCGAGAAACAGGGGAAAAACAAAAAAGACTTAAAATTCACTAGCTAGACTAAACACCACGTGGAAATATAAAAACACTCAGTAACACGAATTCCGTGCATTTGATCCTGACGATTCCCTACGGGGATGAAGCGTGGACGCCTCTGTGTGGCTTAATTGACATAAATATATTTTCATAACTTACTAATATATATATATATATATATATATATATATATATATATATATAGTATAAATTATTTTATTTATACAAACATTATTGGCTACATATGTACATACATGTTTCAGTTGCCATTTCTTTTTTCAATTTTTACATGGCCCGAGGAAACTCTATTTTGAAAGAATGGCAGCTTAAACATGTATGCATATATGTAGCCAATAATGTTTGTATAAATAAAAGAATTTATAGTATATACAGCTTTACTTGTTATTGAGCACTATTGTATATGGAAACATCAATACAATCACTAATATATATATATATATATATATATATATATATATATATATATATATATATATATATATATATATATATATATGCATGTTTGGTTAAACAGGAGCGCCAGCTTCTGTTTATTTATTTTTTTATTCGTTTTTGCGATTCGTCGCACGACCGATTTGGTATTGTCGTCCATGTTGTATAAAAGTCGCCATATTTTCGCGAACGTTTTCGACCGACTGAATTCAGGAATATTTTAACCAAGAACACGGCCATTCTTGCGATTTCACATTGCAGTATTCGTCTCCCCATAATGGAAGCGTTGTTTATTCAAGTAAATAAACCTAGTATCAACCATGCTCGTTATGAGGGGGCGAAGGTATGTTGAAGTGGTATTGAAATGTTTTTAAAAACGTCTTCTTAATAAATTCACCAATTTTTTATTTTGCATACTCATTCATCCGCCTGAAGATGACCGACGTCGGTCGAAAACGTTCGCGAAAATATGGCGATTTTTTATACAACATGAACGACAATACCAAATTGGTCGTGCAACGAATCGAAAAAACAAATCAAAAAATAAATAAACAGAAGCTGGCGCTCCTGTTTAACCAAACATATATAAGAGAAGGAATGCTGCCTAATTATATATATATATATATATATATATATATATATATATATATATATATATATATATATATATATATATATATAAATTATTTATATCTACAGAAGCTAGCGTTTCAAACTTATTGCTCTCATCAGTGTAGGTAAGTAACAATTTCAGACGGTCGGGAGGCGCAAATCAAGTTTACAGAGTCAGCCTAGAATCTGAAAGCAGTCGCCATATCCACTCGATCACTGGAAACTGTTACGTGATTAAGGGAAATTAAGATCTATATGTACCTAGAAGTGGACACAGACAGAAGACTAGTCGAGAGTGTTCAACGAACGTATTCGGTACTATGCTTTAAAGCTGATAACAGTCTATTTTTAACATCCCCGAGAATGCTCAGCTGTATTTTTTTAAAGGGGCTTATTATAATATTAAAAATAAATATTAAATTATTAATATCTGCAGACGCTAGCGTTTCAAGCTTATTACTCTAATCAATGTAGGAAAGTAACAATTTCAGACGGTCGGGAGGCACGAGCCTGGTTCACAGAATCAGCCTAAAATCTGATATATATATATATATATATATATATATATATATATATATATATATATTAGTAGTATGTTTTCAAAAGGCTGTGGGCAATGCAAATTCCGGGTAAGATGTAAGCTGGAAGGAACAAAGATAATAAACACCAGAGGAAAAACTCCATCTGAGCAGAGAATGCATTTTGACAGATTCTCTGCACAGACGGAGTTTTTTCTCTGGTGTTTATTATTTTTGACAAAGGGAAGTTTCTTTCCCCGAAATATTAAATAAATGATTTTTATAATCATCCGGACATCACACAAACAGCTAACACCACACTTGCTGTTATGTAAGATTTTAACAAAAAATAAATAGTAAGTCACATTTCGTATTCGATTTATTATTTTTGTTCCTTCCAGCTTAAATCTTACCCGGAATTTGCATTGCCCACAGCCTATTAAAAACATACTACTAATATTCCCAGCAATGCTTCATTCTCTCTCTCTCTCTCTTTCTCTCTCTCTCTCTATCATATATATATATATATATATATATATATATATATATATATATATATATATATATATACTAGCTGTACCCGGCCACGCGTTGCTGTGGCTGTTAGTTGAAATGAAGAGGTGGCCTTTTGGAGTTCATTTTGATCCAGTTCCATAAGTTGCCATTTAATATGAATGGTTTAATTTTCCAATACTTGTGGATACACAATATTCTTAGTGGTTCCCGTTTCAGTGTAGATGAAGAGATTGTCCGGTTTGCCGACTCTAGATCATGCAACGTATAATTGCCCATGTGAGAAGCAATCAGTATGTAAATATAAGCCACAAAATTGTAAAGATTGTCCCTGTGCTTTGTTGATTGTGATAGCAAATGCCAATCGAATTGGGAATTGTAATCTCTTAAATTGAAAGGGCAGATCTGTTGGAATCATGGGAATGCGCGGAATTAGGACATCTTCACCTTTGAAAGGCCCTGTAAGAATTGTTGCTTCAATGATGTTGGTCATTAATTTTTTTACTGAAAGACGTGTGCCATTACAAAGCTTAGGCTGGTTAATATTTCGCAGCATGATAATTGGTACACCAATTTTTAATTGCAGTACATGTGGTGGAATCTCTGGCAAATCTAGCGAATTCAAAAACTCTGAGGGATAATTGACTGCTTCATCTGCTTCAACAACAGTGTCGACTGACTTGTATGTGACTAACTCACCATGAATGTTCAACTGAATATTATTGTTGAGTTCGTGGACATCTTTGTTCTTCGGTGCAAGAATGGCTCGTTCACTCAGCCAACTGTGATTCTTAAAATGAATGTGGATGTCCGGGAATACTTTTGTAATTAATTCGTCTTTTGATGTAACTAAATTACAGAAGTTGTGTGGCAATGAAATTCGCCCTGAAGTGAGATTAGCCGGCACTTTTCCATTCCCAATTTCCAACAATTGTTTTGAAAAGAATTTTGGTGATAGATTATTTTGCTGCTGGACACGCATATTTATAGTCAAATTTAATGTCTTAACATGTCGCCAAAAAGTGGAGTATTTGAGGCAAGCATTTATTTCATCTGCTGGTGTTGATCGAGGAATTATAGGTAATGTTTGCCTGAAATCTCCAGCTAGCAATATCACTGCATTCCCAAATAATCTACCATTTCCACGCAAATCTTGCAATGACCGATCAAGAGCCTCCAGTGATTTTTTGTGTGCCATTGTGCATTCATCCCAAACAATAAGTTTACATTTTTGTAATACCTTTCCCATACCTGATGTTTTGGAAATATTGCACATGGGAGTTTCAATAAATTGCATGTTTAAAGGTAGTTTCAAAGCTGAATGAGCAGTTCGTCCACCTGGTAGCAATGTTGCAGCTATTCCTGAAGATGCAAGAGCTAAGGCTATGCCGTTTTGTGATCGAATGGCTGCCAAAATAAATTTAATTAAGAAGGTTTTACCAGTTCCTCCTGGTGCATCTAAGAAAAATATATTTCCCACTCCATTATTTACAGTCTGCATTATTTTGTTGTAAATGGCTTTTTTCTCAGGTGTTAGTTTGTGAATATTTTCTTGCACATACAACAAAAGATCATCTGTGTTGTAATTTTGTTCCCTATGTAATTCTACATCAAACAAAGCAGCAGCAGGTCGTGTCGGCGAGGTAATTCCTAATTGATTGAGAACTTTGTTTGCAATTTCTAAGCACAAATTTTCAATTCTTATCAATGCCTCATTATAGATTTCTGATGTAAAATCCAGGTAGGTATTTGGATTTTCATCGCGTATTTGATGGAAAATGTCTTCGGCCATGTGTGATTTATATTTCTCCCATAACTCTATTGGAGATGAAGGGGAGCAATTGGTCAAGATGATTGCAAACAATGCACGAATATTATTAGGATGGGATGTGTTGCACGCATCATTAATGCATTCATCCCAGTGTCTGTCATTTTCCAATAAATTCAGAGCTTGACATGCACTGCGAAAAGTAGCATGTGTAATGCTATTGACAATTTTTAATTGCTGGAATGATATTGGACCAGGCACATTTACCAACAACATGCGAAGAAAGAAACATTCATCTTGTTTGGGATGGATAGTATACAGTCTGTCTATTGTGTTTTCTTTGAATATTCCAGGTTGTCCTTCAACTTGCTGTCCTCGTTTGCGTCGTTCAAATGAATGTCTACTCCTATTCCATGTGTAATACTGAGGCACTTCCGAATAGAGGAGTGTTTTTGCAAATGTGTCAGTTTGACATAACATGAAGAAAGCCGTTAATGTTGTAGCCGGTGGATTCAAAGCTATTTGTTCCACATTCGAAGCTGTAAAGTAAACACGTTGTCCATTTTCTAGATGTACCGCTAAGTGCACAATAGCCGGACTTCGTTCATGTATGGGAAAAGAAAGAATTCGCCATACCGCTTCATTGCTGCTTATGTATCTTCCAGCTTGATACTGTGTGATTTCATCAATATGTAGGCTTTCATTCAGATCATTTCTACGAGTTTGCACGGCAAAAACTGCCATATCGCTGCCTTTATTCACATACATACAAATGTATTTGATGGACTTAACAGAGTTACAGTATTCCACATTGATGTGTGATTTGTAGGTTTTTGATAGCAAAGGTGAATATGGGACAACCCATCGGTTATCAACTTCTATATTGCCATTTCGCATTTGTAAAGTTGCTAATTTACCGCCATCTTCTTTTGTATAAAGGGTATCCATCATTTCCGGTAACTGTGTTGGGTAGTAATGCTCGGGGATATCGCTTTGAGCATTTTCCATCAAGCATGCATGGTGAATTTGGATTAATTATACCGCAAGGTCCGTGTATCATATGTTTAATTACAATTTCATGCAAATCCTTGTCAATGTCAGCATCAGGTAATTCAGCAGATATTACATTGTCGATTTCGTTTGGACTGATTTTGTTGTAGAGCCAGATTAGGATATGGGAGTGTGGCAATCCTCTCTTTTGCCATTCCACTGAATACATCCAGCAGCACACAGAACCAAATACTTTATGTTTTACAATGAAATTTATTAGCGATTTAAGCTTTTGTCTGAATACACGCGCTGTAATATCATGTCTATCTACTGATGATAGGCCAGGAAGTAAAAGTTGTTTTATATCATTCCAAGCTGGGTTGCATGTAAAAGTAATGAAGAGGTCAGGACGCCCATAGAGACGAACATATGCAAATGCATCTTGAGTGTACTCATGCCTATGACGTGGACTGCCTAAATATGAAGATGGTAAAATTGTTAGTCTTCCAACATTAGTTGTATTACCATCATTTACAACTGCATCTCGCAAATGAACATATTCTTCAGAACGAAGTTTGGACTGATTCAAACGGATGAATAGCAGACGTTCAGTTTCAATTTTTGCATACATGTCTACAATGTATTGGTGGAACAATTGGCGGCATTTCAGAATGTGATTGTTTTCGTTCTCTCGAATCATAATTCGGTATGAGTAATAATTCATTGCGCTGCATTTCTTATCCGTTTCTTCGCCACTAACTGGATTTATCATGGTAACATTGAAATGATATCCATCAGCACCATCCCAAAAAAGGAGTGGATATTGCAGGGCATCGTAGCATCGATGAGTTGCAGCAATGTTTGTTAATTGGTCATTCCTCCTATGAAGAACAATATCCCTAGGTTGAAATTGATCTCCAACTATAACAATTGCCACTTCATCTATACTTGGAGCATTGAATCTTCACACATGTTCTCCAGCAGGCGTTTTGTCAGCATGAATAATAATTTTGTGTGTATCAGATGGCATCATTTCAATGGCAGTTTTGAATAAAAGAACTAAATTGTTTTTATTATGGAGCATATCTTGCAGTTGGGAAACAATGGACCTTTTTATACTGGTTGAAATTCCACAGTGTGCATTCAGTTCATCATTGTTATCACCGATAAAATACATTTGTAGAAATTTATGTTGAGCATCTGGATATGGAAGCAGAGATCCAACTTTATGGTAAATTTGTCCTTTTACTTTAAAAGTTGGCATGAATTGAGCTGTAATAGTTTCTGCAGCGAATGACGTCATTTGGAAGCATGAGTTGTAGTTCCTGATGTTTGATAAAAAATGCTTTGATTCAGCCGTATTACCAGCAAGCAAAGTTTTTAATGGTTCTGGTGGATCTGCCAGTTGAGGTAGTTTAATTTTCCCTGCGGCACAACACAATCCTTTAGTTTCTCCCTTAAATTTCAGAGCTTTGCAATAGGGACACACTTCAGTCATAGTGCCTATGTGAACATGGTAGCTTAAACTATAATCCTCATGAGGGTTGTAATGAAATGCTAGGCGATCCCAATCCAGGGATTGTTGAGCATGGAGCCTTGTTTGACGCCGATCTGCTAGTCTCAGCCTCTCGTTTTCGTTACGTTGTGAACGAAGCAGATCTGAAGATGCCTGACCGGATTGTTGTACCCGCAACCGTTCCTCTTCAAGTCTGGCTGCACGTCGCTGTGCTGATTCATTCGCACGTACTTGAATCATCCTTTGTCTAGCTTGTTGGTTTGCAGATGCCAGTTGTTCATGAGTTTGATTTGCAAGTAATCGACGCCTTGTTTCTGCACGGCGAGTATGACGACCTAAGTTTGATCTTCGGGGGGGGGGGCATGGATTAAAAAAAAACAATCAATTATAACCCGCTTCAGGGTTGTCGAAGAAATGCAAGTATGGTTTTTTTTTATAGATGAAGCATGTTAAAAGTAAGAAAATGAGGAAGAAGGCAGGTTTAAAAAACAACGAAGTAGATACGAAATGAAATCAAAGCACGTCTGTTAAGTATTAAATCGTACCTGAAGGATGGTTAAAGTCTAAAAAATGAGTAAATGCGAAATGAAATTAAAGCACGTGGGTTATGTATTAAATCCTACCTGTAAAAATGAAACAGTAGGAATGAATAATTTTATAAAGGTAACTGGTTTTAAAATAAACAATCAATTATAACGCGCGAGTAAGGGTTGTGTAAGAAATGCAAGTAGTGTTGTTTTGTTTTTTTAGAGATGAAGCATGATTAAAGGGAAGAAAATGATGAAGGAAGCAGGTTTTAAAAACATCGAAGTAAAGAGGAAATGAAATTAACGCACGTTGAGTTTTTTTTTTTAGAGAGGAAGCATGGTTAAAGTCAAAAAAATGAGTAGATGCGAAATGAACTTAAAGCACGTGGTTTATGTATTAAATCTTACCTGTAAAAATAAAACAGTAGGAATGAATAATTTTATAAAGATTACTGGTTTTAAAATAAACAATCAATTATAACGCGCGAGTAAGGGTTGTGTAAGAAATGCAAGTAGTGTTGTTTTTTTTTTAGAGATGAAGCATGATTAAAGGGAAGAAAATGAGGAATGAAGCAGGTTTTAAAAACATCGAAGTAGAGGGGAAATGAAATTAACGCACGTTTGTTAAGTAAGTATTAGTGTAAACGTTTGTTTAGGGAAACAAACAACGAATAAGGAAAACACTTTTTACGTATGAAGTAGATACGTGACAGCGAGAGGAGGAAGGTCAATCCGGAAGTGAAGTTGGACATGCAGGTTCGCAGAAACGGATTGTAAACCGGAAGTGCAACTTAGTAGGAACGAATTGTAATAAAAAGTGTTTTTTTATGTGTAAAGTAAAAATTATGTTAATAACATAAAAACATAGCTCGGATGTAAGGATTTGCTATAAAAAAATTTCAGTGGTAATGGTATAGTGGAAGTATATTTCCATGGGAAACGAACAAACCAACTTTACATTTATATATATATATATATATATATATATATATATATATATATATATTATACGTACATAAAAGTAATCCATGGACATATATATAATGTATTTTTATGTAATTATTTTTATTGGTGATTGTAGCGTTCGTTGTTATTTTGCTTACTATTATTTCGATTGTCTCACTTTCCTAAGTGATTAAAATGCAGAAAATTGCATTATTAGTCACCCTTAACTTCATAGGACGTATTTTTCGTTAATATATATGTTTCTTTATTTTATACGTACATAAAAGTAATCCATGGACACGTGTTTCTGGCTCACAGCCGTCATCAGCATGGCTAACTTAGACAGAGATCGAACCTTCGATATTGATGTCTATAGTCCAGCGTTCTACCACTGGACCAAGACACTTGTCTAGAAATATGTACGATTTTTATCACCTAAATATTTAATGTATTTTTATGTAATTATTTTTATTGGTGATTGTAGCGTTCGTTTTTATTTTGCTTACTATTATTTCGAAGTTAACGGCGACTAATAATGCAATTTTCTGCATCTTAATCACTTAGGAAAGTGAGACAATCGAAATAATAGTAAGCAAAATAACAACGAACGCTACAATCACCAATAAAAATAATTACATAAAAATACATTAAATATTTAGGTGATAAAAATCAGAGTGTCTTGGTCCAGTGGTAGAACGCTGGACTATAGACATCAATATCGAAGGTTCGATCTCTGTCTAAGTTAGCCATGCTGATGACGGCTGTGAACCAGAAACATGTGTCCATGGATTACTTTTATGTACGTATAAAATATATATATATATATATATATATATATATATATATATATATATATATATATATATATATATATATATGGGAGAAGATGGGTGTGAATGTTTTAAATAGGTAATAAAAACTAATAGCTCTAAGTTGTAGGAAGTGACTGTAAAGAAATATTTGCATATAAAAGGGATAATCGAAATTTCGCTGTTTGCCTGACGAATTCCTTTGTGGAATGAAACATGAGTTGGCAGCCATGGTATTTGTCTGCACTATAACTCCAGAATCAGTCAACTGATTCTTATTATATTTGGAACACAAATTCAATATATTATGATGCATAGCATATATGTGATTGGTCTGAAAAGTAATGGAATTGGATATGTTGTGTGCTGTGTGAGCTATAGACGTAAGTGAAAAAAACGAATTGTGTTATCATCTAGCGTGATAACTTGGGAGTATATAATTATAATCTTAGCTTTTTACAAACATTGTAATTTATTTACTTTGCTTTTGCTTGCATCTTCTCTTCTTCACCACGACAATGCACCTGATCAAAATTCCATGAGCATCCGGTAGATATCGGCTGAGACAGAGACCGCTATACTGGAAAACCCTTCTTATTCACTTGACCTTACCCCATATGGCTTTTTTCTTTTCCCCCAAGTTCACAGGGATCATCAAGTAGGCCCATTATGAAATGGTTAATGGTCATCAAGAGGGTCATAACAATAAAGGCAAAGGGCATCCCAGCCAGAAGAATTCTTTCAGCAGTGTATGAGCATAAGCATGGCAGCGTAGGTGAGGAAAGTGCTTTCCAATCTGGGGGGGGGGGGTATTACTTTGAATATGAAACCATGTAGTTTGTTGTTTGGAACTGAAATAAATTGTTTAAGACCAGTCCCGTTACTTTTCAGGCACACCTTGTATACATATGGCCATCCTTTTTCTTAGAAATAGATCACCAGTCATTTCTTTACACGTGATGTTCGCTCAAAGCTTCCCAACAAACTCGCTACTTCTCTCGCTCACTCTCTCTATGTTCCATGTGACGTCACGTCCACTTCTAGCTACAGAAGGTTGAGGTGACATCTGAATGCATATGCTAACCCCCTGACCCCGATTTCCTGTGTATGTGGTAACATTGCCCTACGAATTTAAATCAGCAGATATGTACTAGCAAACATATCCTTTACTATTTAACAATCATAATCGTGTGGACATAATCACACACATACACTGAAAAGTGTATTCCCTCTGATTTGAATAAAAATCGAACTCCACCAAATTGAAATAACATGAAATTGTAGAGATTCTCAAAATTTGGACAAATTTCAATAATTTGAATGAAGTTTGATTGCACAAAGTTAAAATATTTCCAAGCCAATAATACGATTTAAAACATTAGGATTAAATAATTTATTATAGAGAAAAATGAGACCTGATTTAATTAAAACTTTCAAAATAATTGATGGCATTTTTAACTATGGCGGACATTTTTTTATTTTATATTTCTCCTCGATCTGAAAGATTTAATATCAGGACAGATTTCACAAATTAAATCTATTGACCAATTTACTTATTTTTCTAATCGAATAATATTTATTCAGAACATTTGCCAGATCAGATACAGAACAGCAATAGATTAAGAACATTTTTAGATGGGATTAGATTAATAACAGTAAAAAGAAAGAATTAAGAGCATACTTTTGGGAACTATCTGATGAAGTATGTAACAGAATTAGATCTGTATATTAATATTGCAGTCATAGCACAAATGTTGAGTTCATTCATTCATTTCGTATGCATCAGATGATTCTATTGTTGGCATTGGTTTCCCCGATATCTGTCTAGTTGGAATTATTTCTAGAAAGACATCGGGTACTTACAAGAGAGAACACGTGAAGGTTGACAACATCCTAAGTGAAAGTGTTTCTGGTGAACAAACTGGATTCGAACTTGGCACACTCAGGTTATCGGTCCATGTCGTCATCTCCCAATGTTTAATGTAGAAGATTATTCAAAGGGAAATAACCCATGCTTTTCTGATGAATAACTTTCTTACTACAAGCTAGACAATTAAATCATGTTTTCTTTTTTCAGTCATTTATTCATACACCAAATATTGGCCCGTGTTTTTATGAACAACATTTTTATTTTAAATCGATTTCATCAATTTGAAAGGTTGGACAAAAAAATACATTTATGTGGCATAAAACACGTGTGAGAAAAATAAATATTAAATTTGCAAAAAATTATTTTTGAGTGTAAGTTCAAAGAAGGAAAATAAACTTTCATCAAAATATGGAAATAAAGCGATTCTAAAGAGTATACGCAAAGGTATTGTAGTTGTTTACGGCTGTTTCAAGGCAGTGTTTATTTTAAGTCAAACAATGAAATAATTTTTTTTCAAAACACAAGACCATCATGAGAAAATTTTTTTCGTAAGTACTTAATGAAAAATTAATCAGCAGCAATGTTCAAAAAACGTTTCGGCCGTTCTGCCCTCCGGCCTTCATCAGGTGTCCTGTATCAAACTCGGGAATCGTCTGTCTAGACTCTCGAACCCAATGTTTTTATTGTCACAAACACTGAAATCTACAATATATATATATATATATATATATATATATATATATATATATATAATTTTTTATGTACACATAAAATTAATAAAAAATATATATTGACGATAAATACGTCCTATAAAGTTATGGGTGACTAAAAATGCAATCTTCTGCATTACTCTTTATCACTTAGGAAGTGAAAAACGGAAAGACAACAAGCTGAACGCTACTATTATCTATAAAAACAATTACATAAATACATATGGTCCGGTGGTAAAACTTTAGATTATAGACACTAATATCGAAGGTTCGATCCTTGTCCAAGTTAGCCATGCTGATAGCCAGAAACACGATTACTTGTATGTCCGTATAAAATTAATATATATATGAGAAACTATAAAATATATATGGGAAGCCATGAAATTAAATACTGTCTTGTTTTTAAATTCCTGAAACAGTTTTTCATGGTAAACAACTGATGATCCCTTAAATAATGTTAGAAGCAAACTAATATAATAACTGTAAAAATTAAATTGACTTACATGAGTGATTTTCCACTGAACGACTTGGGACTTAAGTTGCTTTTTTTGTTTTTTGTTGTTGTTTTTTTTTTAAATATAGTTTTAATGGTTGAGAAACTTCCAAGACTATATATATATATATATATATATATATATATATATATATATTATTCATTGACGCATATATATATTTGTAATGCTATTCAGTATAATCAGTTATCTCACTCACACTTTCAACCACCATAATACCACATTTACTCTATGAGCTAAACTACTGAAAATACCACCAATAATTGAGATGAAAAAGGGAGAAAAATGGCAACAGGGATGAGATAGAGAGATAACGAGGTCCCATGCCCCAACCATCTTTGTACACACCGGACGAGTCCAATTAACAGTCCCAATTAGCATTGCCCCTCTCTGCAACATGTAGATAGGTACATCAGCTAGAATATATAACCATTTCATTTATTTATTCATAGGATGTATCAAAGTTTAAAATCAAAGAGCTCACATGTTTCCGACACTTTTCATATTTCTTCGTTCATTTCAGAGAATTATCTGAATGCTCTCCAGCGTGACCGTTTATATTCAGCTTGTAACCTATTAAACATTGCTTCTGTTTTTAGTCTTTAAAAAATTTTTTTTTTCTTTTCTTACACTTACGTACATTCATATGTACTAGCAAATATATGCTTTCTCCGGCGGTCTCATATTGCTGCTAACCTCGGAGGATGGTCTCATGACAACAGAACAGATACTACACTATCCCGCTCCATTCTAAAGAAGGAGTTAATTCTTAGGAGAATGATCTCATGATAACAGAACATGTACTACACACACCCCCTAAGGAGGAGGGGATACTTAGGAGGGTGGTATCATGACCACATAACAGATGCTACACCCCCCCCCTGAAGAGATCTAATAGTATAGTTTTCGTTCAGACAGGCAGATACCAACAAACTTTCCATTAGTCGTATATATATATATATATATATATATATATATATATATATAGTAAGTTATGAAAACATATTTATGGCAATTAAGCTACACAGAGGCTCCCGCGTTTCATCCCCGGGGGGGGGGGGGGGTTCGTCAGGCTAAAATGCATGGAGTTAGTTTTGCCGGGTGTTTTTATATACACGACTAGCTAGTTAACCAATCAGATTCTTTATTTTTCTCTTAGCCATATATACGTCGTGGGCAAGTAAAAAAAAATGTATCTCTTTTTTCTTTGATCTGTGAATTTAGGTAGTTTGATCTCTGATCGCCTTCTCTTCATTTCCGGCGTTGGAGAAATTAAAAAATCAAAATCTAAATAATAAAAAGTAAAAAGTTATATGGGATATGGTGAAGGAGACCCAATGGGGAAAAACATGCTACTGACACCCAATATTAATTTTTTCTCTTTCCCTTTTCGGGCCGGCGGGGGGGGGGGGGGGGGTAATTTTTAATTGTTAATTTAAAAAAAAACTTTTTACTTTTTATTTTTTAGAATTTATTCTTTAAATAAAGAGAAGGCGATCAGGGGTCACGATGCCTAGATTCATAGATCAAAGAAAAAAGAGTGATTATTTTTTTTGTACTTGCCCACGGCGTATATATTGGAAAAACAAAATTGCAGTTAGAAATCCTGAATTAGTAAAAAAAATAACAAAAATGAAAATAAAGTTGAGGATTGAATTATCGTAGAAAAATTACACAAAGCGTAAGCTGCCATTTTCTGTGGAGACAGCCATAAACAGAGGCTTAAGAGAATCCAGCATAAAAGACTAATTATAGGTCCCCTTTGTTTGGATTTGAAACCGACGGTACCGATGTTGTGCGGATCTTCTGTAATATATATATATATATATATATATATAATTAATGATATTTATTAAGCAAATATTAAATTATTTTTGCCTACAGACATCGGCGTTACAAGCTTTTGCTATCATCAGTGTAGGAAGTGATAATTTCAGACGGTCGGATGATTCGAGCCAAGTTACAGAATCAGACTAGACTTCGCAAGCTCACGCTCTAACCCCATGGCCACTATATATAGTTATCCACAGACATATGCTCCATTGTCTCTACGACTCATCAGTATGGCTAGATCTAACAAGATTCGAAACCGGGCTCCCAGTTGTTGGCGTCCAGTGCTCTACCAACTTATACTAAAAATACAATTACAAATTACGACTCCTACCCGATCATGGCTGACAGAACGAGAGCAAGTTATCCTGGTGGATTAAATAAAGGGTTCCCTTCGAAATTCCGTACATTAAGATTCCCGAGTTCGACAAAATGCACCTGAAGAAGGTCGAAGGTTATATCGGCCGAAACGTTATGAGAATAGCATCCAAAATGAGAACAGTAGTTCGAATAATTCAAATAATACAAATTATCAATCCTCATCTAAAAAATTCTGAAACACTCTACCAACTGAGCTAACGAAACTGTTAGCGGCAGTGGGAGAAGAAATTAAAAATGCAATAGTTGGGCCCATTTCTTGCACTAACGGTATAGTAAAAACAACTTTATTTGAAGTTAATTCAACTCTACACAATAGCCACCCCCTATTTTTTTGTATACTACTTATGCATATGCGATCTAAGTCGTAAGGTTAACTAATTTGAATATTGCTTTAGAAAAGCAATGTTTATTAATTAACTACTTTTTATGATTTTTTTAATTTGATGATTGTTTGGATTTCATATAACAAATAGTTGTTTAGGAATATTGTTTTATTCGTGCACAAATATTTAGCGATTGTGTTCAACTGTTGCTTTCTAGTCTTTTCTTTAGGGAGACTAACCTAATTTTTGACAAGTTGCATTCTATTTCTAAACTGTAAGTTAACCCCCTCACACACGCACACACGTACACACACATAACTACGCACAATCGCCCAGGCAAATTGATTTCTTATTTCTTTTCCTTTTTTTACGGTCATATTTAAAAGATAAATTAATCTGCATCGAAATTCCCAAAATGCAAAAAGGTTTTTTTTGTGTTTACAACGGAGTTATGAACGAAATGTTTATTATTTAACATTTTTGTTTCAAATATTCTAAGTAGTGAACTTTCTAAATCGGTAGTGAGCCAGCAAAGTCAGCTGCAATAATTGAAGAACAAATCAAGCAAAAAATAAAGCAATTTCATGATGGAGAATTATGTAAGATTAAACAAAGAAAGAAGATGGAATTCCACAAAGCAGGTACAAAAAGTAATCTGAGTTGTCATCCAACGACTATAAAAATATATGATAGATGGACTGGAAACTGGAAGTTAAGTGGAGATCTGGAAAACCTTTTGGTGTTTCCGTTGGTATCATCTGGACAATGACCAGATATTGTCGTGTGGTGTGAAGAAAAGAAAGAAAGAATAATTCTGGAATTAACTGTAACATGGGAAGAAAACTTTGCTGCTGCAGAAAATAGGAAAGAGATCCGATATGAAGAGTTGGTACAGGAGTGTCAAGATAAAGGATGGAAGATTGAATTCCATCATTTGGCCATTGGGACAAGAGGAAATGTAGAGCGAATGGTTGTAAACCTATTTCGATATCGCTTTTATTGTAAACACTCAGAATTGAGAAAATTGATTAAAGATCTTCAGGAAACAGCAGAGAAAGTATCTTATTTGATATGGCTGAAGAGGGATGACACGAACTGGAAGGAGTGGTGAATTTTGAATGGTGAAAGAAGGGAGATAGAGATAGTGCTGACACCATATGCAAAGTAGTTTATGACGTCACAATGCAATCAAAATCAGTTGTTGGTGTTGATGATGTCTATAAGGTGTATCTGTCTTGATGGCATTTATGGGCAGATGCCACTAGTGCTACATAACCACCTACTGACAAATGGGGCCCACTACTTCAGAAAACGCAGTCAAGGAATAGGGGTCGAAACTGCAAAGTGGTTCCTCCTGATGATGGTGTAGTGCTGAATCTAGTAGCAGAGCTGTCAGCTGCGAAGCGCAAAAAGATTGTGTCATTCAAATCCTATCAATGAAGCTATTCATTTATTTATATTTTCTTATGATACTTATAACCGAAAGTACTCAATTCTTTTTACGGAAGTGTATTGGTTCATTTTATGGAAATATATTGCTTCATCATTTTCTATATTTCTATGGATTATGGAATATGTATTCTAGGCAATAGGGTGAGTAATGTGGGCACATTATTTATTTTTTTTGTAAACTTTACCATTTAGAGAGGGGAGGCACTGAAACCGTATTTTACCTTCCAAAGAAAGAAAAAAAACGTAAAATTAAAAACTAATGCTATATTTATTGCTTATACTCGTCCTAGGACGGGTATTCTACTAGTGTCTATATAAAGTTTTGTATGTGTATATGTTTATATATTTGTATGTACAGAATTCACTCCTAAACCAATTAATCGATTATTATGAATGTTTCAACACAGCTTCTAGGCCTAATGTGTCAAAATGTGAGATATATTTAGTTTAATTTTGTTTTATGTAAAGTGGCCAAACAGAGAGTGGAAGCCTTTTGTGAAAATATAGATACATCCAATTTTTGTGAAATTTGAACAATAGGCATTAGACATTTCCCAAATTTCAGTTTCTTTGGAGTATTTTAAAGAGGTTTTCAAGGGACATAATATGGACACAACCTTCCATTTGAAAATTCTAATATTGTGACACGAATTAAGCAAGATTCCCTAAATTTCAATTTATTTTTTAAACGCATTAAACTTAAACCTTAATTTTTAAACATTTTCTAGAATCAAAATTATGTAATGGCTTTTGATCAAAATTGAAATAAGGATTCTAAACATAAAGTTCAGTATCATTATATCTTGATTTTAATTTTTATAAGGGGACATAAAAATAATGCAAAACTGTTCTGTTCAAAGAATTAATTTTACCCGGC
The DNA here is from genome assembly GCA_963556195.1 of Sepiola atlantica. Taxonomy (NCBI): domain Eukaryota; kingdom Metazoa; phylum Mollusca; class Cephalopoda; order Sepiida; family Sepiolidae; genus Sepiola; species Sepiola atlantica. The sequence goes on along the minus strand of OY744532.1, from coordinate 63,802,187 downwards.
TTTCTTAACACACAAATTGTATAGAAATTATTATTATTATTTTTAGTATTCTTATTACAAGCCGACAAAAGACGATATATATATATATATATATATATATATATATATATATATATATATATATATATATATAATAAGGAATAGGTAAAATAAATACCTTTTGAAGCATTAAAGATGCGATATCAATTTTAAAAGAAAAATAAATCGAAACCGATTTTTTTTTCTTCTTTCTTATAAACTTCCATTTTTTTTGTTAGTTTAAAGTGATACAGATATTTCGGCAATAACTTGGCCTTTTCAGTGTGTCATATATCCTGATGTCATCGAATTTGTATTTTTTTTCTTATATATATATATATATATATATATATATATATATATATATATATATATATATATATATATATACGAATTTGCCATTAAGACGTTAATTTACTCTCTCATTTTCCAGACAATATGCGCTCCAGTTACTGAGTTAAATATGACTTTCGTATTGGGGTTCGAACCGTGTGACCGGCAGGGATTGTCTCCTCACATACTGATGATTGTAGGTTTGGCATGAAACACATGTGTATACGGGTTAATTTGAAAAATATTATTTATAAATAATTATTCAACGCTCTCTCTAGATGGAGCACTTTAAGTAAGTTGACAACAGGCCGTCATTTACAGCTTAATGCAACACTCTAGGTCCCACCTATTGAGTGCTCTCGACAACCTGCTTATTTGCCATTAAGACGTTAATTCATTCACCCATTTCCAGACAATGCGTGGTAGGCACATCGGTATGCGCTCCGATTACTGTGTTAAATATGACTTTCATATTGGGGTTTGACCACGGATTGTAACCATGATGATTGCAGGTTTGACATTAAACACATATGTATATGGGTTAATTTGGAAAATATTATTTATAAATAATTATTCCCCTTTGTTGGATTTGAAACCGACAGTACCTATGTTGTTCTGATCTTCTGTAATACATATATAAATAAATATTACACTCTTATTTTTTTATTTTTCTTAATAATCTGGCTCACTGCTGGGGTTCTTTCCCACTAATCTTGCAAAGAAATATATATTCATTCATATATATATATATATATATATATATATATATATATATATATATATGAATAAATTATTCATTATCCTATTTGCTGAGTTAATTTTAGTATATTAACCTATTTAGGGCAATTCTGTGCCAGATGTCTTTGTGATTTTTATATATCGGATGAGACAACAGGGGAATTTTAAGCTTCTTGATTGGCCCGTTGCCAAAACTCGAATATGCAATTCATATAAAATAAATAGAAAATGGATGGAATAATCCAGAGATTTTGATTCGTTCATTCTTATCAGTCATCACAAAAGACACATTTGGAAATTGCATGTTTTTCTTATTTTTAATTGTATTAATTAACTGTTTTGGTTATTTCATTTAGATATGCGAACTCGTTTCTATAAGTGGCCTCCTCAATCAGACAGTCCGTTTCGTTGATCTGTGACGTTTAAGTTTGTTAATAGCATTTTCATTGTTAAATGTGTTCTATTTTTAGCCATATCCATGCGTCACTATAAGAGACAAACAGTTTGTCAGTTTGTCATTTTTTTCCTTTTTTTCAAATACTAATGAGTCATCGCTTACCGAGGCCAAAAGGCCAAAAGGCCACTGGAGGATAAGGGTTAATGAGATTGTCAGTTGGCAATGAACAACATCATTGAGAGGATTGAAAATGGTCAGAATCTGATTATTTAAGTAGGCAACTCGACAAAGATTTGTTAAGACTAGACTAAAAAACGACCATATTGTACTCAGCTGGGAAGCAGTCCTGTGGTATCGTATTCCACAGATGGAAAATCCTTGGAAAGAAACTTTTTTCATGATATTTCAGTTTCGTTTTAGGTACGCAGAGGAAAATTCTTTACGCAAGACGAGTTTTTGCTGTGAATGTTTTTCAGGGGGAAACCAGAGATTGGACCTCAGTCGAACACCTACCATTAAAATAACGGTAGAGTAGTAACGTCTCTTCTGTGAGAAAGGGGTTGCAGGGAAGAGCAGAAATCATACCTAACAAGATTTTGAATTCGATTCTGTACTGTCAGGGCAGAGAGAGTGCTCTGGCGCACTTGAGTTAGAAACAGCATTTTCATCAGTCTGTCAATCTTAAGTCTGAAATAACATTTTTGTTGGTCTGTCACACTTAAACATGAAATAGCATTTTCGTTGGTCTGCCACACTTAAATTTGAAATAACATTTTTGTTGGTCTGTCACACTTAAACATGAAATAGCATTTTCGTTGGTCTGTCACACTTAAACATGAAATAGCATTTTCGTTGGTCTCCCACACTTAAATTTGAAATAACATTTTCATCGCTAAGCGTGCATATTTAATTAACATATCCTAAAAATATCCGTTCTTGTTTTTAAAATTTTATTCAAATTACATATTTAGTTTAACGGAAAATATGATATTTAAATAGAAAAACATCAAAGTATGGTGCAAGGCCACGGGTTGCAGCTAACTAATTCACACCAATTTTGATGGACTAAAAATTTACGTTTCTCAGAACCAGTTCCTGAATTGCTGTTGAAATAAAAGCTTATATAATTTTTGTGCAAATGACAGGAATTATACACAGATATGGGAAAAAATTCACTTGAAGAATGCTGGATGATGTATCGGCCGAACTGTAGTATGCATATTTACGTTCCGAAGGAATAGAATGTAAATAAAAGAGGGATTTTATATTTAATTTAAAAAAATATTTTGTTAAATACTTGATCTTCCAATGAGAGGTTTATTGATCAACTGAGAGATATTATTTTTAAATAGAAAATAAACATATAAAACTTTGGTGCAAGGCCATTGGTAAAATTTAAACTGGTTCATGGAAAAAATCCTTGGACCCATTTGCTGAATTCTATTAAAATGATTTATATTAATTTCTTTGGATTAAAAGAAAGACATACTTCATTATATTCTTCATGCTACAGTTACATTTATTTTTTTTTTCAATCATAGTCATTTTGTTTTTTCTCTTGCGAGGGTCCTCGGCTCCTTCAGTTGCTAGCATGATTGTACAGCTCCTAATCCTGCATTTTTAGAGGTTTGCCTGTAGCTTTAAGCAGACTAATACAATCGCAGCCTATTTGTTCCCACTAGCTACTGGGCCTAATTACCGCAAATTCAATGGAATTTATGGCCTGTGTTTCTTTGTGCATTCGTAGTACATGACCAAACATGGACCTCTGTAGTTGCATCACCCTCACCAATATCGGAATGGTGTTTTTACATAAAGAATATGATTAGTTTTTGTATTGTATACGTGGAGAAATGCATGAAAGTGTAAAGGTACCTCACTCTGATCCTGCGTCATGGCATCAGATATAACATATGACCCCACACGCTTCTGCATCACGGAGTCCACTTATAACATGGTACTCCACTCGTGTCTCTATCTCTGTGCTCACACCTCTGGTTCCCTAGACAGAGATATTGCCAGACCGTGAACACTCTTCAGCCGATCGTCGTAGTGGCAATAAAAAATATGTTGATCTAAATTCCTCCAGGTCGGGATGATGATGATGATAGCTTCGTTGATTCTGTGAAGGCAGAGGTTATTCAAGCAGAACAAATCAATAACAGAAATGATGCAACAACATCGGCGACGTTTTTTTGTTTGAAATAGTAATTATTATTTTAACTTTGAAGTAAAGTCTATCTTTTGGTAATGTCTTTGGCGCTAAGTTATCTCGTCGTCTCTGTGTGCAGATCCATTATGATCGTATTTAGTCACAATTGAACTAACTTCTCTAATTAAAACGATGGGGAGAATACTTCAGCCAACGTGTTCTCTGTCCATAGTCGCACGACACACGGGCCGATTTTGTGACTGGCGTCTCCGCCACCCAAGTGTGATATGTCTTCTCGTTCTAACTCAAAGTCCTTTCTCTTACCGAAAGGGTGTATGGTCACACCCTTTCTTTTTCCAACCTATTTCTCTCTCAGTGGTTTGGAAGTGGGCGGTGGCGCATGCCCCCCTCAACGATTCAGACAAATGGGATTTCTCTCTTTAGATTTTATCGCCATTATCAAAACAATTACTCGCTTTCTTTGTCTCCATTAAAAGGGCTCGCGATCTCCCAAGTGTTGACATTTTATTAGCCTGTTGGTGATTAAGATTTTGCCAAAATTCCAATCTTCCATCTGTTTATAACCGGCTTTGTGTGTGGTTAATTGCAATTGACACCCAACACCACTTTTGCCAGACAGCCCGACGCCGGGTCGGATCGTGCTTGGATAGTCGATTCGTGTTGAGTATATGTGCTAGTCTTATATCTCCACTTCGTTCTACGTAGGGTCCAGCATCATCACTAAGATGCATACTAGTGCGCCACTAGAGTACCCGATCCCCGTCGGTCCTGATTACTCTGTCACATCGACCAGGTGGATAAGATGCTAGTAAAAGATGCTAAGCCATCATATATAAATGTAGATGTGAATTTCAGATTATTTCACTTAACACACCACTCAAAAAGTTCCGGACCTGACATATAGATGGCGCCACTAATAAAAAAATCCATATTATTTTTATAAAGAACCTAATCTGATTATTAGTTTATAAATTACAGTTATTTAAATAAAACTACTGCTGCAAATTTTCAAAACCAGTGAAAGATCATAATTTTGTGTGTTAATAAAGCATTGCTTTCTGATGGGAAAAATACTGTTCAAGTAAAACAATGGTTTGGCAAGTGTTATTCGGACTCTGCTCCGTCGAAAATAACAGTTCAGATGCAATATCCTGACTTTAAACGTGGTCGTACAGACACAAATGGTGCTGAACATTCAGGTTGCCTAAATGTGACAGTTGTCTTCGAGAACATCAAAAAGTCTATAAACTCGTTTTGGCTGATCATAAATTGAAGTTGTATGAAATAGCAAAAGAGATGAAAGATATCAGAAGGCAGTTTAATTACCATTTCGCTTGAATATTTATCAATGACAAAGATGTGTTCAAAATGGCTGCCGCGTTTGCTCACAGTCGATAAGAAAACATGTCAACACTTCATAGCGTTGTTTGCAATAGTTTCAATGCAAAAAGAAAGGAGTTTTTGCATCAATATCTGACAATGGATGAAACATCGATCTATCACTTCACGTCAGAGTCAGCTTAGTGGACAGCCGCAATTAAAAGCAACCAAAGATGCAAACATCAGCTGGAAAGGGTTTGGCCTCCATATTTTGGATGGGCAAGGTATTTTGTTCATAAATTACCTTAGGAAAGGAAGAACCATCAATAACTAATATTATATATATATGCAGAGGAAATAGATTCACGATTATTGAGTGCATAACGATTGGTAGAATTCAACTGGTTTTCATTGGTTCTACCAAACTACATATCAAATTCATCATCATCATCATTGGTTTAACGTCCCTTTTACATGCTGGCATGAGTTGGACAGCTTTAAGAAGTTTACTTCCAAACTAGCTTATCTCTGGTCAGGTCTTTATTTATCCCTCTTTCTCTCAAGTCCATTTTAAACACTTTCGCCCGTTTTTTTTTTGGAACTTCCGCTGTGTACTGGACCTTCTACCTTAACTCTTCTATATCTACTGGCCCAAGAAATCTCATCAATTCTTTCAAGATGGCCATACCATCAAAATCTTCTCTTCTGCACACATCTCCCTATACTGTCCACATTTAACTTTTCTCTGAGATTATCAGAACTAAACTGTTTTGCATACTGGCATGTGTTGGACGGCTTTTAGAAATTAACTTCCAAGATAACCTATCTCTGTCCAGTTCTCAAGTCCATCTTTATCATGTCCTCCCACGTTTTTCCTGACCTTTCCCTGTTAACTGAACCTGCTACCTCAACTGTTCTACATCTACTAACCCAAAAACTCTCATCCATTCTTTCAACGTGACCATACCAACAAAGTCTCCTGTTCTGCACGCATTTCCCTATACTGTCCAAATTTAATCTTTCTCTAACGTTATCAGATTTTAACCTGTCTTTAAGACTCACATTACACATCCATTGTATCATTCTCATATCATTTCTCTCCATGCAACGCATGTCCTCAACCCTCACTGGCCAGGTTTCACTGCCATACATCATCACACATGCCTAATAGACTCTTCTCTTGGTCGATAATGGTAACGTTCTGCTTGTTAGTAAAGGCAGAAGTTCCCTGAAACTTACTCCATCCACTCCTAACTCTTGTAATCACACTAGCATCTGCCCCCCCCCCCCCCTCTGTGCTCCAACGGTATCACTAAGGTAACAAAACTTTTCAACAACCTCATTAGCTTTGCCATCCAGATATAATTTTACATCTCAGTTTGTGGTGAAGAGAAATGCGATTCAAACGAACGTCAAAAAGCTACTGGCTTGAATAACCACTCTCTTTCTTTTCCCCCGGTTCGTTTAGATACCCTCTCCTCTTCGCTTCCAAAAGAAAGTAAGAGTTTTTACAAGGACTTGTTAGTTCAACATTTTCAACCAGTGAAAATGCTTTCTACTCGATTTAAACCCAAAATGTAACAATCCGATGTGGAGTTGGAAATCTCTATAAAGGTGAAACAAATGAACTAACGAAAGCAGATCCAGGTCGGCTGACATCGGAAGAGGACCAGAACGTATGATCTCCCCTCTAGACCTTTGGTCAGGGGGAGGCGAAAAGGAACACTTCAAACGCACATACAAGATCCATGCTCTCGTGCACGGATTTCTCCACACTAACGAATCAGGTAAACCTCAAATGTCAGGCGAACTGAAACAGATTTCTACCCACTAGCACACACTAACGGAACAAAGATAGGCCCACACATACACAGTGCCACATATATTCACACTAACAAATATATAGACATACACATCTCTAGTCCTCGTGTTTGCTTATTCACTGAGCTTTTTCTACCAAAACACGAGTTTGCATAGACTTTTATGAATGAATATTTATTTACTAAAAATGGCTCATCCATTTCTATTGTCTTACATTTCTTGCATATAAACTGGTTATCCTCTCCCAATCTACCAGTAATCCCACTGCACTTCTTGTGTACCCGATACTTTCAAGTACCAAAAAGATTTAATTGCATCCGACTTCATTTTACACAAACTGAGCAGAGGAACTTTTTTCCTTTTGAGAGCTTTCAAACACTACATCATCACTTTGGTCTTAGTAACATTCACTCACAGACCTTTACTTTCCATAGCATTCCTCCAAGTCTTTAACTTCATAAGTAAGTGTTCTATTCACAAAAGTTAAAAGTTTCAGTATTGTTTTAAAATTAGAATCTAACTGACAACAAAGCAACTATACAGGAGATATTGTGTCGTCAATGGGATAATTTTTGATAAGTTTTCAAAATTCATCAAGTCTGAGGCAAAGATGTGTCTAACATTTTGACGAGCAGCATATAAGAAACTTTAATAATGGTACTGAATCTCACTAATGCCGGATTAGACGAATTAAATAGTCACACATTTTAGAGTAAAGCCTTTTCAAAAGACAATTTTAGTCTTAACTAATCCAGCTCAAGATAATCCAGCTCCCCCCAAAAGGGGCACTCTTGATGGGAACAAAGTACCACACTTCCTCACAAATAAGAGAGATAAACCCACAACTCCAAAAAAAGAAAATAATGCATGAGATAATGGCCATCTGATGATCCCAGCTTGAAGGTCGGATGAACAACAATTTTAATCTAATCTGTTGAAATATGAACTACTAAACATCGGTACGAACTTTCCGAACATACTAATAGGACATATATACACATACACACATATACATATATGCATTTAATTTTTATTTACATACAACACACACACATTCACGACCTCGAATAACATCTATATATTCCTGGACGACACCATAACTGACATTGCGTTGCCTTGAACAGCCAAGGAGATGCATTGGAACAACCAAGCTGACTCTCGGGGTTTGTTCCTAGACGTTGATATCATCTGTCCGATGTCTTGAAAAAATCTAAATACGCCTAACGTTTCCACTGAAATTGGTTGTAAGATGAATCGGGTTTACCATGCTTCCTTGTTTCGGCGAGCAGAGCTTCTGTGCCAGGCTTGGCTGCGGATTCCGCAATCCTTGTTTATGAGAAGGATTCAGAACAAGTGGCGTCCAAGATCAGCGGCTTTCTGGCTCGGAAAGCAAATACCGTCATCCCGTCGGGCGTGCAACTGTCACCCCTGTCCAGGCCGATTGGTTAAAGAATTGATGCAAAACCTGCCGAGTCGAGACCTTGCTTAACTACATCATTAAGTGCAGAGTGGTGAGGTAGGTGTTCGGCACTAAATCGACAAGAGAGGGGATGCAGGGCACATTTTAATCTTAAAATCATGAAAAATCATTTGAGAAATTAACACATTTATTTGAACGGTACATATATTCGCCATTGAGCATCATACGAACACTTGAAGAGACAATAAGACATAAATATAAGACAATAAATGATACATAATATAAACATTTCTGCATTGAACACAAGAAAACTTGTTTATGATGTCAGAAATGCACATCTCACACAAAAATTAATATTAATGTTAAATTATAAAGTCTATATTTTACTATTGGTGCTTCTCTGTTGATTCGTGATGTGTTACACAATGAACCCAGTCTTGGCTAACCGTCTGAGTAATCCTAGCCATCAAATGTAAGAGAATTAAATCAATTTTTTTTTTTTCTATGAGTTATTCTCCTTGATCTGACAGAATAGAAATAAGTGAGACAGTTTTTTTTCTTTGAATTATAACAGATATTTTATTCCACAGTTAAAGGCATTCACAAACAGACAAACGAGTTTCGAACTTGACTCCCTTTACTTCTATACTGGTCGGCCACTTGTAAGGTCCTTTTCTCACCTTTTATTATTCACAATTTAAATAACTTTCTCTCACGTCATCCGATCTCACCTCTGAGGTTAACAGCTGACCTATTCCTCACTCTTTTTTAGACAATACAATTATTTGCTTACCGCGTTGTTTCGATCTACTTACATCATAGACCAAGAATGTTTATCGCTTTGGTCATTTTTTTCCAAAATATTTTTTTGTTCTTTTTATTTTGTCCTCAAACCCATCTACCGGCGATCCAGGTTCAAACCCCACACCCTGCCTTGTAACGCTGCAGATTCTCTTCAACTTTGAAAAATATTTTTCCCCAATACAATTGGTCACCCACCATGAGTGATATTGCTCTATAAATTGTAGAGTGACTTTTACATTTGGAAAAATAAACTCCAAACTGCAATTCTAAGACATCTTTTGTGGGATGTATTAAATACGCAATGTCAGTTTTGGCTCATGTTTAGAAATTAAGAAAAATTTGAACAAACACTCGTATTAATCACAAAGATAAAATGAAACAAAACTTTCTTTTTTTTTTACTAAAGTATTTTTTCATACAGGAAATACAATTTATCTATATTGCAATTGAGCCATTTTGGCGCCTGTCTGTTGGTCACTTATAAGCTCTAAAACTTCTTCATAGAATTGAACCAAATTTTGCATGGAGCAAAAGAAACAGAAAATTTCAAAACGTTTACACATTCATTGAAACAGTACATATATTACATATATTACATATATTCATATATTACATATATTCGCTCTTGAGCATCATAGGAACACTTAAAGAGATAAAAAGAAAAATGATACATAGTACACAATTTATGAGCTATAATTTCTAGATTTATCATGGGAGAACTTGTTAATGATATCACGAATGTCAATCTCACACAAAAGTTTATGTTCAATTCTCATTAATGTCAATTTATTTAGTCTGGCACAGCTTGAGTAGTTTTTGTTTTTTTCATACCAGTCGAGAATACGTCATAAACAATCAGTCCGACAGTGGCTTTGTTGCCGTTGGGCGGAGGTATGGTTCTGTTCAGTCCTAGAAGGTCCACCCTCCCAGGCTTTACCTTCTCTATGAGAAGGAGTTAGTTTATTGCTAATCGCCTGATGTGCCCCTACCAGAGAATACCAACAGGGCTGCTCAAACATTCTTTCTAGGCCAGTGTGCACTTCACAGAGTGTGCTGACTTTTCAAAACCTCGCCTGACCTTGTGTCTCACCTCCTGCAGAGGAGATGAATAAATATTTAGTCTGTCATGTTCCATTGGTGATTCTCTGTTAATTCTTGATCTTCTTTAAGTTTGAAAACAGATATTTCCCCAATACAATTAGTCACCATAGTAGATCTCTTAACGCACACCTTACAGCTCTAAATTGTGGATGTACTTCTGTATACACAGAGACGGTTGATGCAAGTTAATGGCAACCACTACGAAAATATTTTAGATGATTTCTTGAAGAAGACCTATGCAAGACAGAAAAGGCCTCATTAGAGAACCGTATTGTGCACAACTGACACCCCCTAAATGGTCGAGGATGGCCGACTAATTGGCTTGGGAGCACCAGGATGCTGTCCACTGTCTATGCCTACATATCGCACTAGAGACATATTGGGAAATTCTTACCTCTAAACGTTGGATTGTATGCCCCACATAACTAGTCTTGCACTGGCCCCCCCAAAATGATATACAACAACGTTATATTAAATGGCAGGGGTAACATCCTTCCGAAAAGAGGGGAAAGCACCTCTAGTCCTAAACACTGTTCGAATATTGGTTAAAAAAAAAACACTGCAATACAGCTGAAGCAATTAGATATGACAACTCCTAATTTACGGTGCCAATCCATGGCAGTTTTACATAAACGGGGCATTTGTGGGGACCGTAAAATTTTTCACCTTTAACCAAGGCGATTTGGTTTCTCACTTATAAAAAAAATTTTCTCATCTTTTCGTTTTTGCTGGGGATGGGGTATCCTACTGGATGCCAGACATTCAGCGGCTATTTCAGACACTCCAGCCGAGAGATCTTTTTAAGATTCTAACCGTCCCTTTTAGTGCAATTGTTTGTATCTCTCTTGCACTTGGTTCACAGGGTATATTCACCAGATAGTTTTTGAAATTCTTTTTTATTAGTCCGGTTGCTCCTATAATTATTGGAATGATGGAGATCTTCCTCAGATTCCAGTTTCTTTTCATGTCGTACATTAGACCTTAATATTTCGTAATCTTTTCCCTTTCAGCTCTGTTTAAGCCAGCATCATTAGGGACACTGACTTCAACTAGGGTTGCTCCTTTCTCCCGTTTGTCAGGTTTAACAGTTCCGTTTTCTAGATATGTAGCTGTATGGATTGCATAGTCATAGTGGATGTTGTATAACTTATTTCCAACTGTTCTTTCTGGTATATGCTCCCATGACTTGCTGCTACACTGGATATTCAACTTTTTACAAATCGTCCAGTGAAGATATTTGCACACTCCGTTGTGTTGCATTGTATAATAGCCATCCCCCAGCAGAACCTTACAACTGGATGTCAGGTGGCTCACACTCTCTACTTCTGTGTGGCAGAATCTACACTTGTTATTGTTGCTGAGACCACTCATCTTTTTAAAGGCATTGGTCATCAAGCCTTAATCTTGGGAAGTCATTATCATTCTCTCCTGATCATAGTGGAGAGATCCTCTTTTCAGCCAGTCTACAGAGCCTTCCTTGTCTATATATTCCTGGGATAATTCACCTAGGAAATACTTAGTACGTTGTTGGTTAGCCGATTCTTCCAGTTTTCTGTAATGGAAGGTGTTGGTGTGTGGTTCTTTATACATCTTTCAATGATGTGTAAGAGGTAATAACTGGAAGAGAGGATTTCAGTTATTCTTATACGAACCAGAGCAGATCAACAAATCCTGATGCACTAACGTTTTAATCAGATCGATTTTTCTGATCTTGAGGTAGAATGAATCCCAGCCGATATACTGACCTGCATAGTCTGGTCAAAAAAACAATTGTCTGATTTTTCGACAAAACGAACATTTGTGTCGAACATAAGTTGACTTCCCAATGTAGTTGATTACTCCAAAAGGTGTGTCACTAACACTAAATAAAGGAAATATAACTACAAATGGAGAATTGCGACTTTTAGACACATAAAGAGAAAATGGAGAACAAACACGTGGGTTAAGTAACAAAATTTATTATGGAAATTTATTTCCATAAAATACACATTATGCAGATGTCTGGATATTTTATAGTATCAATGACAGGTTGGAAGTGGCTTATGATCAGAGAATTGTTTTAAGTTAAGACAAAGTTAATTGCATGCCATTTGGTTCAAGAAAGTTGTGCGGTCTTCGAAGTAGCCTGTCTATGTGTTAACCTATATGTAATCACTTGGCGTCTTTTTTTTTTCCTTTTTCGGTTCCAATCCCGTTCTCTGGTCTTATTCTCTTTTGGGACTACGACTATCCATTACTATTATTTATACAAAATTACGTCGGCTGGCTTTTAAAAGTTGAACCCAAATAGCATTTAAGCTGAGAAATCAAATTTTTATTCTGACTAGCCCATTTCCATTTGTTATTATTGTAGCATTACTAACGTAATTTGCTACAGTTTATTTATATAAAAACACAATTTAATCCGGTTCGGCAGTTTTCTAATATGGAGACATTTTTAAATAAACACTTCAGCAAAGGGTAATAACTCTATTATTAACAGTTAGCACTCCTCATTTGGTATTTTAATATAGATACTAAACCTAATAAAACGGGCATGCTTATGGAACAGAGAAATATTTACAAAACAAATTAAACGTAATGGATCCTAGGCAACGCCGGGTCACTACAGCTGCTTATTTATATAGTTCTATTGGGTCCTGCTGACAGGACTTCTGATCTGTTCTTTTGGAGCTTAAAACTTTTTTCTGGTTCGACAGTTTGCTAATATGGAGACTTCTTAATAAGCTGAGAAATCAAATTTTGATTCTGACCGGCCAATTTCCATTTGTTATCGTTGTACCATGTTATTTGTGATAGACTAACATAATTCACTACAATTTATTTATAAAAACTTTTCTTCTGGTTCGACAGTTTGCTAATATGGAGACGTTCTAAAATAAATACTTCAGCTAAAGAGAAGGAGTTTTATTCTTTTAGTAATAGTTAGCATCCCTTAATTGCTTTTTCAGCTTAGATAGTGAACATAATAAAAAATCATAGTTATAGAAATTATAGAAATATTTACAAAAGAAATGTTAATAAAATTAATCCAAGGCAACGCCTGGTCATTCAGATTAGGGTGTTTTTAAATTCAAATGTTTCGATTTTACTTGTAGTGCGAGTTGTCTTTCTTTATCAAGAGAATAAGAAAGAAAGAAAGAAAGAAATGAAGAAAGAACGAGAGAATGAACATGAGAAAGAAAAAGAGAAGGTTATAATGATATTGCAAATTTATAGTAAAGTTAGAACATGTACAGAGAGATTGTAATAGTTCTAACGTGCGACAGCATAACTAGCTGACTTCCCTGTTTCTATTTACTTGCCTCCCCACATGGGCAGAGTTAGACACAAGATCGGTTTTTAATGTGGGGAAAGTCCAGCTCCCCATCAAAAGTGGCACACTGGATTGGGACAAAAATAAGTCTAGAAGGATTACGCCTTCAGTGACCGAAGACAGAAAAGATAAAGTGTAGTATCAGAACAGGTACTACACTTTGCTTCTAGCAAAAGGCCAACGACCTCACTTCTCTGTTGACTGATGCAATTTTTTTTTATTCATATTCTTATTTTTATTTGTAGATGGCAGCTTCCTCATTTACGTTGGAAATGTTTTGATGGTTCCAATACTGCCAAGCTCCAACCTCTGTTATATCGTCGCAGAACGACACGAACTGACGGCCTGGGTGGGCCAAGTTCGAATCCAGTCGAGTCCATAATACCACTTTCACTTAGGGATGTTGGCAACCATTACATGGTCTCTCCTGCAAGAATGCCGACAACAGAATCAAACAAAGTTGTATCATTCTGATTCATACGAATGTACTTTTTATCCCTGTGCTTGTTTTATAAATACTTCCACAGAATGTGCTCCGATGAACTTAGTTCACTTGTACCCCCTAAATGAAAATACCCCTGACCACCCGACTAGCAGCTAAATCCCATCCTTTTACTGTAGAGGTCCCTAGATGCCGAAAGATATTCTACTCTGATAGCTTCTTTCCTCAAACTGCTTATATTTGGAATTCTTTTCCTGCTCCCCGTTTCCCTGACAGTATCAATATGCAGAAATTTAAATGTAATGTGAACAAACATCTTGCTGCCCTTTATGGTTCAGTGGCAATATGTTTTGTTTGGGATGAATAAAAGTAATAAAAAAATTAAATACTCCGTTTATTTAATGTATATTTTGTCTGTGGTTAAAAGCAGATGTGATGCAGGGTGCAGAGATACATTTTCGATGGTTTTTATCCTTAGGGCATAAACTTCTCGGTTGCCTTTATTTTTTCTGTTACCAATCTACCAAGATGGTCACTCTGTTCATTTGTTTTGCCCCGTCCCCCTCCCCAGAATCGTTTTTATCTTGAAAAGACACCATCCACTCCTCCACTTCAATCCACTTTTTCTTCTCTTTCCACTTACAACCCCACTCCCACATCGAGATCTACCTGCTTGTTTTCGGCACTGACAAACCGGAAAACAGTGGGAGGTCTGCAATTAGCAAAAGTTGGGACGGCCTTACTAACCTACCTAGTAATCTCATTCTATTAGGTTTCTGTATTTTCTTGTTTTGGGGTTTTTTTTTTTACTCATCCCACTCCCCATTCTTCATACATCCGTACATATTCTTCTTGTAAATAAAATCCATCAAACGCTGTGGATTTTCAAAGTAGTCAAACACATAGAGTAAATGTGGTATCATGGTGAAATTTATTGGCCTTGTGCCTTATTATGCAAATTTTATAACAAATAGACACAACTTCACGATTTCCTACAAATCTCTTTTTTTTTTGTAACGCAACATTTTGTTTATTTCTTTATGTCTGTTCACAACAGTCTCTGAGTTATTGGGTGTTACTGCCGTCGTTGACTTGTCTTATTGACTGGTGTTTGGATGTCTGCGGCATGGGGTTGGGGAGACACACAAACAAGCAACAGCGATACAAAGGCAGACATACATCTCTCTTGTACAAATATATATTTATTTGAACATCACTACTTTCTAATTAAATGTTCCCCATTTTGACCTTCATTCAACTCATCATCAGTCAAATCCAAACATGAATCAACTTCAATGGTTTCTTGATAACCAACTTACTATAAGAATAAATGATGGCAAAGTATCTCTGTGAGACAATTTACTTTGGAGGATGCTTCATCGGCCTAAAGGATACTGTTGCAGATTATGGAATCAGCTATGCCTAGTTTAAATCATATCAAATCTATTGTGTTTTATTATATCGTTTTTGCTAGTACAAAGTGTAGTATCTGTTCTGATTCTACATTATATCTTTTCTGTCCTTGGTCAGTGAAGGGGAAATCCTTCTAGACTGAGGCAATTCTTATTTTTGTCCCAATCCAGAGTGCCCCATTTTTGGGGGAGCTACATTTTCCCCACATTAAAAACCGATCCTGTGTCTAACTCTGCCCTCGTGGAGAGGAAAGTAAATAAGAACAGGGGAGTCAGCTAGTTATGCTGTCGCACGTTAGAACTATTGCAATCTCTCTGTACATGCTCTGACTTTGCAATATCATTATAACCTTCTCGTGTTCTACTAATCCCGCCCCCCCCGTCCCAAAAAAGGAGACGATAATCCATGGGAGGAGTGTATCATGACCTAAGAAAAAATACTACACTACCCCCCCCCCCCCAATGCTTGGGGGGATGGTCTCATGACAACAGAACAGATACTACAATACCCACCTTTGCCCCAAAGGAGGAGATAATACCTGAGAGAATGGTCTCATGATAACATAACAGATATTAGATTACCCCCCCACCAAAGGAGGAGGTAATGCCTGGAAGGATGCTCTTATGATAACAGAACATATACTACACTACCACCTCTCTAAATTGAGCATTAAAAGATAGTACATTAGTCTGAAATAGTATAGTAAACTGAATTGAGCATTAAAAGATAGTACAATAGCACATTAATAAAAGTAATAGTATGGTTTCGGCTTCAGACAGATACGAAATCTCCATAAGAGATAGATATGCTTTGTACAATGTACTGGCCCATTTTGGCATAATAGTTAGAGTGTTTGCTAATGGGCCGGGAGACCAGGGTTCAATCTTCGGTCGAGTCATACAAAAGATTCACAAAATGGTACTTAATGCTTCCTTGGTAATCACTCGGCATTATAAGGTAAGTAGAGCAATCCACGGATGAGGCGGGGGGGGGGGGGGGGTGAAATAGACAATAAAAAAGGATACTTTAAGTTGCCCTCGACTATGGTTGATCCATTTATTATTTTATTTATTCATTTATATATAAAGTGAAGACGTTTTTTCTTACCTGTACTTTTGGCGAGAGTAGGAAAATAACAACATGCTACTAAACTCACCACTCTATTCAGTTTATTCACTCGAGCGTGTTTGAAGAAATTTATGATTATTTTATCCATTTAACAATAAATATTACTTTCAGACCATCATCAAAGACTCTCCCCAAAACATACTCCATAGAGATGGTAGCAAAAACTTTTCCCTCCAATATTTTTTTACTATCACTCTCCCTTTCATTATCGGGAAGTAATACACAACGGATACTTTAGAAAAACGTAACCATTACTGTTTTCTATTCATCTTCCATTAATTAAATACATAATACACTACATTTCGCTCAAATTTAATAGACGCTCCCTCATATTCCACTGATTTTCAAGAATATCAGATTACGTTATTTCTAACTATTACATATAGACTTTATCTCATTCCTTAATTTACATAATACATTTAACGAACTTAATCACTTATACTGTACATTGATTCAAAATGGTGGCTACAATCTGTTAATCCGAATCGACTTCCGACATTTACCTTAGCAATCTTCGATTACTTCAAGTATAATTTCATTTTTTAACTTAAACACTTAAACAATTAAATACATAACACCTTTAAAACTTACAAATCCTTTTCAAAATACTTACAGCATAAAACTAACTGCAGTGTTCACTTCGACAACATTCATTTGTTGATACCAATTACATGGAAGCACGTAATATCAGTTTCTCTACGAACCTTCCACTAAAAGTTAATAGACAACACAAGTTCATTGTTTCACTTTTGACCATCCATACATATCTAACATTAATCCAACATTCGTATTTTCATTTTCACGTTAGTTATTCTCCTTTTTTATTTGGGGGGGGGTATTCTATGTAAGATATTTTCTTTTCTTCTTTAGATTTACCTATTATAACCGTCCATTCTCTCTCTTCCTCCACACACAACACACACTCTCTCTCTCTATTCATTTACAACAATTTATAAACAAATGTGTCAATACACATTCAACAACTACATACAATTTTTCTGCTCACATTCGATTTAAATTAGAATTCGTCGATTTATTTAAGTATATTTTTATTATCATGATTATACGTCAGTTACGAATAACGTTCCTTTGTTTAATTCACGACAGTTAAAAGGCTTCAAAATCAATCCTGAACATAGACCGGCATAACATTTAAAATCATTATTTTTGTCTACATTTTCATATTCATCGAACATTAATCGATATAATTCATACCGAAAATTATTCTAATTTATTTCATAACTTTTTACATACTTTCTTCGACGCTAAAACTGCTACTGATATTAAAAAATATTAATTTCTACTTTTCTGAATATACTTCAACTTAAAGTGCAGTATCCGTGTTTTTTCTCTTCTAGGTCAGTCAAGAGAAAATCTTTCTAGATAGCAGCTAATTTTTTTATTACTTTCCCTCTATTTAACTATTTGTCGATTTCACAAGAATTCCTTCTAAACTACGGCATTTTTCCCCAGGAGATGGATTTTCAACACATTAAGAATAAATCCTTCTAGACTGCGGCAATCCCCCCCCCAAGAGATGGATTTTCAACACATTAACATCACCATTGTATAACTCTTTTCTCGTGGAGAGGCAACGAAATAGCAACAGCATAGTCAATGGTAAAAGTGCAGATTAGTTAACAGTCGATCAATCGAAAATAAAATAACCACAACATATTCCTTAAATCAATCGTCATATATTTAAATCAAGGCCAGAGTTTGATGAACGATCGATTTTCAATGTTGGTAAATTCAATCTCCTACCAAAATGGGCACTACAGATTGCGATAAAAATTGCCTCAATCTAGAAGTATGTTTCTATCACTGATTTTGGAAAGCTTCACACATATTTTTGGATCATATTTACTTGGGGGGGGGGTATGTTTTCGAATAAACCGCTAATTAAAATCATAGAGACGGGGGGGGGGGGGCAATCACCCAAAACATAGCGGAATCTATTTTGTTTGATTTAAAACATCGATACATCCTACTTTAATCACCTAAATTACAGGGTTGTTTTCAACTGCTTTTTGACGAATTAATACTCTAATACTTATATTTTTTAAATTTAATTTATATCTATCCCGGGCAATGCCAGGTCACGGGTCCTGCTAGTATGTATCATATTTTTGTTGGGAAAGTTCCCCATCCAGCTGTGTGTAAATTAGCAACTTGTGTTCAACTAATCATACCGTTGATAATACATATTGTGCTTCGGTATTAAATGAACCCTAAAAAGGGTTGATTAAACAGACAAACAAAATCCACACAGCTTACTTTGTTTTCCAAGTTGTATTATTTCATGTCATGTTAAATTACAACCTTGTGCCATACATGCAGAAAATTGAATTGTCGGCATTATTACAAAAATACATGAAAGCTCCGACTTTGGTTGCTGCATGTTTTCCTTTGTACACCCCCTTTCTGTGCTTCTTCCCAACCGGGGGAAGCTGCCTGCAAATAAGATCTGTCATACCTTGAAAAAAGACTAAGTCAAGACAAAACTGTTGGAAGACAGGAGGTTTATTCTGCTTAATCTTCATTCCAAACCACTGGTAGGGGGAGGGGGAGATCGATAATCACCGTTTAATCATATCTTATCAGGACATTTTTCAAACGATAAGTTCACACTTCTAGTGTTTCCAAGGAACTGATGACTTCTCTCACTCACTTTGGTGTCACATGGCTCAAAAATCCATGTGACGTCATATCTGTTTCTATCAATTCCCACAGTGTAATAAAATCAAATCTCGAGTTCAGCAAGTTGACCCCAACTGAACTTTCATTTCCTGTAATCATCAACTAACCAATTTATATACTAGCGTGTCTACTCGCCCAATTTTTATCACATATTGTTTTGTTTTTTCTAACCCAAACAAATGCAAGTCGTTTTCTGTGCTGTTCGTAAAAAAGAATCAGAAGAATGTTTCTTGATTTAGGGTATAATCGGCACAGTTTAATAGGGTGCCTGTCTTGCTCGACATGTTACAACTCCTATTCAACACTCTCTGATATTTTTAATGCCAAGAAGAGTTCCGGCTACAAGGAGAGAGAACTTTAAGTAAAGAAATTGGCGTGTTACTTTTAACACCTCTAAAACCAAGCTTTCCTCCTTTCACCACCAATGCTCAGACCCCTGTTTTGCCCCAGTCGAAATGAATATCTGTCTCCTTGTTTTGATAATCTCTTACGACTGACTTTCACTCCAGATCTAAAATGGAAGTCTTATATCTGATCTATTGCTAAGGTTGCTGGAAAATTGATTGAATCAATCTAGCGCTCCAGAAAATGCTCAGAGCGTTATTTATTTTATTTTAATAGAGTACAAAATCAACCCCACAGTTTAGTGGGGATGGATCTCTTCTCTTCTTTAAAGCTCCTTCCTCACAGAAGAGACGTTTACTAGTCTTTCTCTACTCTATCGTTATTTCCATGCAAAGTGCTTCACTTAGCTCTAATCTCTGGTTCTTTCTTGTAAGACATTCACAGCAAGAACTCGTCTTCCTAACACGACTGCAAAGAACTTTCCTTTCTTCCTCTGTGTGCCTAATATTAAACGGAATTTCGATAAACAATGTTTCTTTCCAAGAACTTCTGATCCATGGAACACATTATCATGTGACTGCTTCCATGCTGACTACAACATGGTCCTCTTCAATTCCAATGCCAGCAAATACTTGTCATGAACCATCCTCATAAGTAATCCAATCTTGTTCATTCCATTCACCAATTTCAATCCTCTAATCATATTCTTCATCATTTCAACTGACAATTTATCCATCTCTTTAACTTATCCTCGAGTGGCTTTTGGCCTTGATAATTGGTAACTCATCAATAAAAAAAAACTACTTTAATTATTTAAACAGCTAAAAGGCTATTTTCTTTGAGGCTGCTTAAAGACTTTCAGCGTTCCATCAATATTTACATAACTTAATATATTTTCTGATGTTTCCTAACGTCGTTTCGCCTGTTAACTTTAACTGTTGTGTGTTTAGTTGTTTTCTTTTTTTCTCTTTACTGTCCCCCAACGTGTTTTGACTGTGTATACATTTTTTGGATAAAAGCAATAAAGACGAAAACGAACACCAGAATAAATGACTTTAAAATAAGACAGATTAAAAGCAGATGGGGATTCGAAATTTGGACATCTGAGAGAAATCGTCGGTGTTGGAAATTTGTCAGTGTTTATTAAGGTGTTGTTTGAAGAAGCGTTTTTTTTTTTTTAAGTTTGGACCGTCGTTGTAACCTCATTACGACTACAGGAGATTTACATGCATCTTTTTTTTCCTGGCAACTGGTTATTGGACTATCTTTCTCTGATGACTTATTGACAAAGGTTTTCGAATATGCATTGTACTTCCGTTTTTTGTTGGCACAAATCAAACGCAAGTCGTTCTCTACTATACACTGATTTACTAACTGTAAAAACTTGTTGGTAGCTTGCCATTCACAAAACAAGGGAATTCATCAGTTTATACTTTTTTGTTCTTATACAAAACGTTCAACATTTTAAAAAGATATAATCAGCATAATACCTGGAGTATATCGATAAATAGATAGATAGATAAAAGTATAAAATTTTCTAAATTTTAAGACACCTGCATACAATTGTTAACGTCATCAAAAATACTGACGTCAATGTTTGTCTAGAAATGCTCCATGTATGTACTAAGTTTCATTGTCATCACACTAGTGATTCAGGCCTAGGGCATAGGTCTCTGAGAGCCATTCTCAGGCTTAGAGCGACTGTAAACAGCCTATGCTTGTGTTAATGTATTAGTTGTCTTGCTCGTTAGAACAACAGCATCTATTGAAACTCGACAAGAAGAGTTCTCAATTTCAAAGGGAGATAACTTCAAACAAAAGAGAAACTACTACTTCTGTTATTCAATTAGTTACATACATTTTCTTAGTGATAAAACTTTCTATGGTCGAAAAGTGTTCAAGAGAACACCACTTTATGTTCAGTGTAATAAGATCGAATACAACTCTGATAATCTAATGGTTAAGATATCCCAAACATATTAAACTAACAAAAAATAATCCGCCCACTTGGCGGCTTTTAATCTGGCTTTGATTGATGAGAATTTGGAAATTTATAATTTTATAAATTCTAACATGAATGGAACCGATTTCTTTTTGCCATTTTCATTTCAATTTTGTGGTTTGTAAATGAAAGGAAGAAGAAGAGAGTTATGGTTTGACTGACCAAATCCAATACCACACCATCCGTGCAAGATGCACCGGCATCACAGAGACTCTTCTTAAAAGGAGACTTTGCTGGTTTGGTCACGTTCTTCGACGCCCTGAGAAGGAATTCATCTGCAAGTTGGTAGCCCCAATCGCACCCGTTGGCTGGAGGAAGCGCAGAGGCGGCCAACTTACATTGGGACAGTGAAGACATACATTCAGATGGTGGCTGGCTTCTGCGTTTTTTTGGTGTTCGTCATTGGAACCGGGAATGGCTGAAGTATGCCAAGGACTCAGCTGCCGATCGGCAAGGATGGACCATCCTAATGTGGGTCGCAGTGAACTCATTTTGAGCCGGCTCAATCCAACCCCAGATGAATGCCGTTACAGTTACAGAAAAGAATCATGTTTAACTATCTCTATTTGTCTATTTGCCTGCTTCTCCACAATTACTGTATACGACTCAACCAGATAGTAGCAAGACCCTGCGTTACTCGGGATTGAAAGCCAATTACACTATGATCCCTTTTTTATTCTGATTTTTTTACTTGTTATAATATTCAATTTTGGGGATGGAGCCGAAGGATGTACTCAATTGATTGAATCAGAGTAAATAAAGTGATATTCATTGAAATAAATTCCGGTAAATTTATAGTCTTTAAGCCACTCGAGGCACACCCGGCGTTTCACAGGAATCAATGTACATTCAAAATCTTGAATCCCTTACTAACATCTTTATTCTTAGTAGATGAAACTAAATTTAGTAAAAAAAACTACTGTACATAAACAAATTTCATTTTCTAAATTTAAAAAATTAAACTAAAGAATAAAAACATTAAATATATTATTTTCTTAATAAATTCAGAAGAAAGGCATCATCATCATCATCATCATCATCATCATCATCATCATCATCATCATCATCATCATCATCATCATCATCATCAGTGTAACGTCTGTTTTACCTCTTGCCAGACTTTTATTTATTCCTTTTTTTCTCAAGCCCATACTCATCCCTTCTTTCCATGTTTTCCTTGCCCTTCCCTGCTAACTGACCTTGCTATTCCAACTGTTCTACATCTACTAACCTAAGCACTCTCATCCATTCTTTCAACGTTGCAATACCATCGAAGTCTCCCGTTTTAAACACATCTCCCCATACTGTCAGGATTTAATCTTCCCTAGCAGATTTACCGCTCCATCGAGTTTCTTGGACAGAAACACAGGTCAATACATCTACTCCCAGGAAACTCAACAATCTCACCAGACGTCTAAACTATATAGCTTGCAATGTGAACGATTTTCGTTGGAAGTCATTTCCTTAGTTGAAACAAGATTTTTAAAGGTCTCAACTAAGGAAATGACTTCCAAAGAAAATCGCTCGCATTTCAGACTATACAGTTGAAATCAAATCAAACAAAAACGACCCTCACCAACACAAACCCTTACACACACCAAAAATAATCAAGAAAACCATATTTTATTTTATTTTTTTTAGTTATTATTTCTGGCAAGGGTTTGGGATGGAATTTATTTAAAAGTAATTTTTGAATTGCTGATAATAAATTGTAATATAAGATAAAGTTATTTATATTATATATGTTTCGTATTGTTATCCTCATTCTTGTTGTTATATTGACACTGTTTCGGCTGCTGTACTTCAGGCTTTCTTCAGATACTTTTTACCCTCCTTAGATGCCTTGTTATTTTGGCACTGGGAGAAGATGAAATTAAATTTGGTAAAATATCTACTGATTATAATCTAATTTTATTTTCTAAATTTAAACCAAAGAATAAACAGATTATAAATAATTTTTGGATTTATAAATGCAGGAAAAAGAAAAAGAAACGAAGCCTCCCCAAAATATTTTTAAATAACACACAAAACGAGAAGAAACAAAAACAAAGCAACACAAAAGAAAAAGATTAAAAATAGAAAAACAAAACAATTCCGACTCCATTTTAAATCCAGACAGCCATTCTTTCAAAAAATTCTTTGTGTCTTTCAAAGCGTTTTTAAATTTAGTTTTCATGTTTTTTTTCCCATTTAAATGATACGTCAAGTGTGCGGGGGAAGAATATGGGGAGTCATTCAAATATTTTCTCGAAATATCTGAGAATCGTTAAGAAATTTTAATGTAAGAAATATGTTAGCCCTTCGTATTATTTGTATTTGGACTAGTTTTCTCATCTTCGATGTTGTTTTCACAAAGTTTCAGCTGATGTAACTTCCGACCATCTTCGGGCGCATCTTGTCAAACTCGGGAATCTGTATGGAATTTTAAATTAACCCTTCATTTAATCCACGGGAGTAGACTCCTCTTTTTCCATCAGCTATGATCAGGTAGAAGTCTTAAGTAATTCTTAATTATATTCTTTATATCGCCTGTACTGAGGATTGAACCTTCAACCCCAAGAAGATTGTCGCTTGGAATTCATTATTACTTTACACTTTATCTGTTGCGCTACGGATGAATCCAAGATGAGAACAGCAGTTTGAAGAAGAAGAAGAAGAAGAAGAAGAAGAATAATAATAATAATAATAATAATAATAATAATAATAATAATAATAATAATAATAATAATAATAATAATAATAATACTACTACACATCTAAAAAATTCAGAGACATGTCATTTATTTACATGTTTCAGACTGTTAACTTCATCATTTACATGAAGAAAAACACTAGGATGTTTGGGGCAACAAATTTTCTAACAAAAACACAACTGGGTATAGAGAGGGGAGAAAAGAAAATATCACCGATTCAATTCCACACAATCGTTGAATAGTAACAGTTTCAAAGTCACTGCATAACATGCAACATTTGATAGACTGCAACCGTTACATTACCTCCCCTCCGAGGGGAGGTCTAAATTAGTGTTCGAATGAGTAATCGGTATCGGAATCGAGAACCGGGAAAAAATCGGAACTTTTAGGGTATCGGAATCGGTATCGGAATCTGGAAAATTTAAGCCTGATTCTCGATTTCAAAAACGAGTCTTTAAAATTATTTTTCAAACTTAATTTTCCATTGCTAGTACGAATGATAACATGATAAATATTTATTATTTTAAACTACCAGTAAAACTAAAATCTATAGATCATAATAACGAATTTAAGTAAAATGACACAGATACAAATGGCACGAGTGGATAAATAGAAAAAATGACACAAGTAAAAAACATAGATGAAAATGTCACAATGAGTTTATCAAAATTTTGCACACAATGCATAAAATGGAAACCATTAAGAAGTTTGTCAAATTAAAAAGAAAATTATATCTACATTTAAAAGTAGATGAGGATTCTTCTACTTTTTAGGCGATTACGTGTGACCACCCTGAAAACACAATTATTTTAGAAATTAGAATGAGGGATCAGCTTCGCATATGAATTCAACATAAAATGATCGCCCATTTCAGGTCCAGTGTCTAACAAAATAGCGTTTTAAGGGCATATAACCAGAATTTTATTTTGGTTAAGGGAGTAAAATATTGTGTGTTTTTGGAAGTTGGGTGGGAGAGGATTTGAAAAACAACCCTCCCTTTACCCTACCACTAACTCTAAGTCCGGGTGTTCCCCCTAAAAACCCTCCCTTAACACTACATCTCCCCCCCCCCAAAATTCTCCCATAACCCTACCACTAACCTTAAGTCCGGGTAGCAACAGCCCCCCCCCCCAAATAAAAAGAATAAAAACATGGTTATGTGACATAACAGTTTTTTTTTACTATCATATTTTAACTATACTTTACACACTTTTATTCTATATAATTTTAAAACTCGTCATACGCACGCCCGGGTCAACGTTTCTCGGGACAACATCCAATTATCAAAACAACACGAAACTCACTGCGAAAGTTAGAAACGTCGGCCGGGCCTCTTAGTAATTTTAGCGTTCATTTATATGCAGAATTAACATTTTTAACAATAGTTTGTAAAAGCCTTTAAACTGTCTTTAAACTTATAATGTCCTTAACATGTTTCAAATTGTTCTTACGTTTTAAATCAATATTAAAAGTTACCTTATAGATTTCTGCCTCATTGTTGGTCGTGGGTTTGCTTGCACACTCATCTCCGTTGCTGGCTCGTGATCGTAGTGGTGTACCTGTTTTGTGTAGGAAAATTCTGTCATCATGCACAAAACGCTCAGAGACAAAACTTTTTGAGAGAGAGATTCTATCTTTTTATTCCACACTTCAATCGGAGAGATTTCCATTCGTCGGTTTGTTCATTCAAACTCTCTTCTTTTTTCATACTGCTTGTGGAACATGACGGATGCAATCGGCTATATTTTTCTACGTCTTAGCCCATATCTTGCGATCTCACCCGGACTCTGCGCCTTGCAGAGCTCAGTTTATGGACGTCCGTCCATCTAGCGCCTCCATGGTTATCTGTCGAAAGCTAATTTCTCACCAGGGATCTGTGACGTCAGAGCCCTTTGACCCTTCAACGAATGTCATAACAGAACTCAATATCGCTTTTGTGTCTAACCTTTTTGATCCGAGCGTTTCATCTCGGCCAGCATACATCCAGTATGTTATGATTCCCAGAATTAATCCTTTTGTTTGTCCCAAATTATCAATGCACCTAATTTGCACTTCATCCTATTTCTTTCACCCAGTTCATAATTCATACTAGCTACTTTACCCGTTTTCAAAATACAGGGCCCGTCATAATGTAACAGTTACATCTTAGATTTAATAAAAAACAAACTTTGATGTTTTGGGTTCAATATTGGGAGGTTCCATCCCCTATTTAACATTATAGGGGATGGAACCTATCCCCTATAACTTAACCAAATTGATGTTATTTGCTTGGAAACAACAAAGTAAATTCTTACTTAAAAAGAAAATTATTCAAACATATAGGGAGGGGACGCTTATCCCCTATTTACAACTACAGGAGATAGGAACCTATGCCTCTACCTCCCCCAAAAACTTAGAAAAATCGATTTTATTTGGTCGAAAACAATAGAATAAATTTAAAAAATATTTATTCTAACATGTTTGGGGAGGGGGGTTAGGCCCTATTTAAGACTGCAGGGGACGGAGTTAGCCCTCCCTAAAAAAAGGAATATAGAGAAATCGATTTTATTTGCTTGAAAAAAAACGGACTAAATACTTGTATTATTTGGACTACTGTTCTCATCTTGAATGTTATTTTTACAACGTTTCGGCCGGTGTAACTTCCAATCTTTTTAAAGTTGCATCTTGTTCAACTCTGGAATCTTTATGTTGAACTTTTTTCCTATTTATTCACACGTGCCATTTTTACCTGTGCCATTTCTCTCCGTGCCATTTAAACCTGTGTCATTTTTACCATGCACTGTTATTATGATAACATCAAAATACAATGTAAATTTATTTTATTCGTGTAAAAAATGACACTTTCCATGAATTCGCTAAGTAACCTTTCAAAGAATGCAGTTGCATTTAAAAATTAAATAAAACATTTTTGTCAAGAAAACAATACTGACAAACATCATTGATAATTAAATTATAAAAAATGAAATATGTAATAAAATGTTTTTGTCCGTTTTTAAAATATTTTTTCCGGTCCTCCAATATTAACAAACCTTACAAGAGGTGTGAGAAAAAACTTGGAAGATGTAGAAAGGTTTGGTGTTGAGTCCAATTACGTATAAATGAATTAGTGAATTTAAAGATTTTCACGTCTATGCGTGAAAGTTCAACCTTTGACGTCAGTTCTTTGATTTTGAGTTTCCATGTGTGTGAACTGGTTGAAAAAAAAACGTTCAAAAGAAATAAAACATATTTAAACTCTTTTATTATGCACAAAGAACTTTTTTATACAAAAAGAAACAACTCGGGAATCTGGACGGAATTTCGAATGGAACCCTTTATTTAGCATGCTCTTGTTCCATCAGCCATGACTGGGAGAAGTCTTCAGTAATTCGCAATTTATCGTATCGTTCGCAAGGACCCGTGGCACAGTACTAAGTTAAATTCAGTTCTAAGTGATAGTCATCTGAAGGTTGAAGGTTCAATCCTCGCTGCGGCCGATATAAAGAATTGAGAATTACTGAAGACTTCTCCCAGTCATGACTGACGGAACAAGAGCATGCTACCCCCGTGGATTAAATAAAGGGTTCCGTTCGAAATTCCGTCCAGATACCCGAGTTCGAAGAGATACACCTGAAGAAGGCTGGGTGTTACAGCGGCCGAAACGTTGTGATAATAAGACTCAATGCAGTCCGAATAACCAAAATTATACAAATTACCGATCCTCATCTAAAAAATTCAGAAATATAAAAAGAAACATCATTTCTAGTCCCTATTTACTTGCTTGGACGAAAATTAAATTGCCTCAGTCAAGAAGGATGTTTTCCTACACTGATGGAGGACAGAAAATATGAAGTGCTGTATCAGAACAGGTGTCGATGGGTAGGCATAAAAATTAAATATTTTATATGTTAAATAATAGATTAGAATTTTGGATTAGGACAAACAAAACGTTTTATGTTATACAATATCACAAATTTTAGAGTAAACAAGCAAGTATTTGTTTTTTTTTTATTTAAGATTTTCCTAGACAGATTTGAGCATCCATGTTGAATTTTAGTCAAAATGAGTTTTATATCGTTTTACCTTCAAATTCCTAGCATACTCCCATCTTGAAAACGGCATGAACAAAACCATCAGTATCCTTTTTTAAATGCCAAACAATTACGAGATCGTAGATGAAATAATTTCAAACAGAAATGACTACAGTCTACTATGTCCACATGTAGCGTGTAACTGTTCCTTTTGTAGCGTCTTGTTTAACTGCTTAGCACCAACCACTGCGACGTCAGCAGAAAAAACGAGACTGATTCGAATGACCTTCTCTTTACGAATGCCATGGTTCGAGTATCTAAGGTGTATTTTATCTAAAAACAAAAAACAGCGTATTTCTAGAGAGAAGGATGCTCGAACGCCTTTCTCTTGTGGACACTTCAACTATTTAACCAGAATT